>CM038793.1:179039056-180239056 GCA_021764765.1 Vicia sativa | reverse complement strand
AGAAGTTTAATTCTTCAAGTATCCATAAGTAACAATTATCTTTTGATCTGACACCTTTCATTATAGCTTCACCCTTCTTATTAGTAACCACACATTCAAATTTTGTGAAGTTTACCTTAAAACCTTGATCACAGAGTTGACTTATACTTATCAGATTTGCAGTTAACCCTTTGACAAGCAACACATTCTCTAGATTTGGTATTTCTGGGTAATCTAGATTTTCAACCCCTTTGATTTCTCCTTTGGCTCCATCTCCAAAAGTCACAAAATTTGTAGAGTGTGATCTGATATCTACCAATAAGTTTTTAACTTCACTCATGTGTCTTGAACACCCACTATCAAAGTACTAATCCTCTTTAATTGAGGCTTTGAGAGAAGTATGGGCTATGAGACTATTGATAGCAGCTTTGGGAACCCGTTGCTTCCTTTTATTTGTAGTGGGCATAATCTGATGGATTTTTGATTGAGGCACAGGCTTTGGATATCCATGCAGCTTATAGCAGAATGAATTTATATGACCAAACCGTCCACAGTGGTGACATCTCCAGTGTTGGTATCTTCTTTTGGAATGTCTTGTATTCCTTCTTCCATGATGTTGAGACATGTGTTTCAACATCTGTGGTTTAGTGTGAATATGATTCAGGTTTGAGAAAGGTTTGTTTTTGGTTGTTTCATTAAAGCCCATACCACTCATGTCTTTTGTCATTCTTCCAGCCTAAAGTATTTTATTTAATGTGTCAGATCTTCTATTTAGCATTCTGACAGATTTGGATAAGTTGGCAAGTTCATATTTGAGTTGAGTTACTTCATGTTCCAACTTGAATATGGTCCTCAAGTGCTTCTTCTTTTCTGCTATCAAGTAAGCTGTAATTTTCTTCTAATTCTCCAGTTATTGACAAGCTCCATCATCTCTGATGCATTCCTTTTTATGGGAAGCAGTGAAATCATCATAAGCTCCTTCTTCCTTACCAGTATCTTCACCAGGCATGTATATCCCAGTTAGGGATGTCACTTGCTTGGATGTTTCCTCTTATACTTCTCTTTCAGAGTCTTCATCTGACCAGGCCACTGTTAGACCCTTCGTTCTTCATTTGCGGTATGTATGACATTCACATAGATCATGACCAAAGCCTTCACATCCATGACATTTTATTCCTTTGTCTTGAATGAATTTATCATCTGGTCTAACATTCCTGCTAAACTCTCTTAACTTTCTGATGTCGTATGAGATGTTCCTGACATTAGGTCTTGAATCTTTTTCCATTTCTTTAGTACTTGATTGAACTATCTTTCAAGGAACACTATAGCATTGGATAATCCTTATTTAGTGTCTAGATCACATTCTTCTTCTTTGCCTCTGGTGTTGGATACAAGAGTTATGCTATTGTTCTTCTTTTCAATCCTGTCATTTATGTTAAGTTCACATGTTTAAAGAGAACCAACAACTTCATCAACTTTCATGTTGTTAATTTCTTGAGCTTCTTAAATAGCACTCACTTTCATGTCAAATATCTTGGGGAGGGACCTGAGAATCTTCCTTACCAGCTTCTCCTATGGTATCTTTTCTCCTCAGGCACTGCATGCATTGGCTATCTCAAGGATGTTCATGTGGAATTATTGAATGCTTTCTTCTTCTTTCATCCTTAGGTTTTCAAACTTGGTGGTTAACAATTGCAGTCTTGACATATTTACTTTGGAAGTGCCTTCATTGGTAGTTTTGAGAATTTCCCAAGCACCTTTGGCCAGTTCACAAGTATGTACCAATCTAAAGATGTTTTTGTCAAATCCATTGAATATAGCATTCAAGGCTTTTGAGTTTCCAAGAGCTAGTTCATCTTCTGCTTCAGACCAGTTCTCCTCAAGCTTCAAAACACCAGTGGGTTGATTGTCTTCCCCAATAATAACAGGATGAGTCCATCCTTTTAGAAAAGCTTTCCAAGCCCTACTGTTCAAGGACTTCAAAAATGCCACCATACGAGGTTTTCATATATCATAGTTAGTACCACCCATAATGGGTGGTCTCATAAATCTTCCTTCCTTATCCATAGTACCGGAAATAATCTTCCCTAGATCTCACCCAGAGACAGAGCAGGATGCCTGCTCTGATACCGATTGAAATTCTGGTATCAGATATGAGATATCGAAGGTGATGTCACGACACTAATATTTGTTATAATTAACAAACAACAACATAAAAACTAAATGCAGAAACTAAATAACATAGTGAATTGTTTACCCAATTCGGTGCTACACACATACGTCTGGAGGCTACCAAGCCAGGGATGAAGTCTATTATTTGCAGTATTAATTTAGAGTTAAACTCCTCATTTATACTCCTCCATTAATAACTACCCAATGACCCTTCTACCTAAGATCCCCTCTTAGATATGAGAAACCTCTCTCAATCCCACAATCACATGTGGTGACAATTAACAATAACAGAAAGTTTGAAGACACACTTCAAAGACATATAATCATCGTCGCTTTAAAGCTTGTTGATGATTAACAACTTACAACTCAGCTAATGTCCACCTCAAGTATTAAATAATACTAGAGTGGCTCACAATTAACAACCAACAAAAGACTTAAAACCAACAACTTAAAACCAACAATTAAAACAGTACTCTTAAACTTCTTTAGGAATGGGCAGCACTGCAAACAGGGTTAACATCCTTTAAATATGATGAGAGCAACTAGGGTTGCTTCACAGTTAATCTTCACGAGTCCTAAGCTTTCTCCACAGAAGTAGGACAAAATTTCTCCAAGAATATTGCTGAAGAACGTTACGTAGCTTCCTTAATCAAAGCATACAAATTAAAACAAACTGACTCTTAATAATTTTGAACTTAGAATCAGTTCAGTTCACTTTCACACGTCAGGACATCTATTGTGACATCTTCATAAAACCTATCGATACTTTAAACTTCGTGGCATTTTTTGAGCAGAATGTTTTAACAAAATTGCTTCTAATCTAAAGAACTAACAAGAAACTGGAGGTTGTTTATCAAAAACCAAGGTAAACAATATCCTAAAATATGTTGAAAATGTTGAGTGAGCATAATGGTTATGTGTATTTTGATCGTGCAGGTATCGAATACCACTTCTTGAGATTATTGGTGTTACGTCAATGATGTTGACGTTTTTAGTTGCCTTTGCATATTCAGAACATAAAAGGGAGCAAAATTTCACATGGGCACTTGAGAAGCTCAAATAGTTGTTCTCTTCGGAGAAATTTCTACCGAAGGTTGTGGTGACGGACCGAGAACTTGTATTGATGAATTCCATGGAATCTATGTTCCCAGATGCAACTCATCTGTTGTATTCTTTCCATATTTCAAAAAACATAGGCATACAATGTAAAGAGTACGTCAACTTAGAAAGACAAGAATATGTCATGGATTTATGGAACAATATCATGTATGCAAATACAGAAACTGAGTTTGTCTAACACTTCAATCACTTTGAGAGTGTTTGTGATGTTATTTCTTTATTTTTTACGTATGTGAATGAAACATGGTTGACACCTTATAAAGAAAGGTTCTTGATGGTTGGACTAACATATTCAATCATTTGGGGAATAAAACAACAAACAGGTACATTGAACATGACAGTTTGATGTTATTATTATTATTTATGATTCAAAAACAATTTGAAACATGTATTTATTTTTATGGATTTCAGGTGGAGTCTTCTTATTGGAGACAAAAATATGCTGACTACAAGTCGGGTGATTTATACCGAAGTTGGGATGTTGTAAACACATATTGAAGTTGCGGCTACGTTCAATCATAGTGTCATTTAAAAAAAGTATTGTCAATATTAAGCATTGGTATAACACTCTATTTTATCCCAAGTTGCACTGTTTTTTTGCAAGACAATGTATAGAACTCATTGGAAAGGAACTATAAAGGGTAACTTTGCTGGTTCAACCAAGAAGACATGGTTACTTCATTAGAATAATAGATTGGTTACCGTGTGTGCGCTAGCTTATCGGTTTCCAACTTCTAGAAACTTATTCCTTTAGACTCAATCCATGTATTCTTGATGAAATTGCACATTGCAAAACATCACATCAGTCATGAAGAGAGTAGTACATAATATGATTTAGAAGGAGAGTGTGAAGAGTTGAAGAGATATTTAAGTACTTTGGATATTATAGGGTGTTGAAGAAAAAGTTTGTGATCTAACATGTTCATCCATAACTTCAATAAGTCCACTGTCGGTGAAAAATAAGCTTAAGAAGGGAGTTACGAAGAGTATAAAGTGTCAATGAGTGATGTGCATCGTGATCCTAGCCAGTGGGAGTATGGTGAGGGCTCACATGGGAGTCACAATACGAAGAGATCATGCACAAATCCAAATGGAATTTCATCGTCAAGCATGTTGATCGGAAGTCAACCATCAACTACGAACAAATTTGCATCTTCAAGACATCGTTACTTGTCTCAGTTCCCTGCTTTCTTACATCCATATGTCGATGAATTATTGATGTTGGTGACAATGTAAATTGGGGTTTCCGTTGTATTTCATCTTCATTAGGATGAGACGAAGTCTTTGATTCGGGTGCAGTTAGACGCTCAAGTTCATCAACACTCTCAATTGTTTTCCAAGTTGTTATATGACATCGTCTCTACAATTATGAATGTGTTACGAGTAGACCACTTGGGTGTGCAGATTAGAAAAAAAATGAATGACAATTTTTTATATGGGTTACCTTATTGCTTCTAGATACAATGTCGTTTTTGTTTCCCTTTCCATGAGGCTTAACATCACATTTTCCACTTGCCTTAGCTCCATAAAATCATTGTTGTTAGGTTTGTCAACAAAAATTATTGGGTTCATATAATGTTAGAAACATGATTACCCATTGCCTCTCGTCACTAATCGTTACATACATAATTATACTGATGATGCAAAAGAATACAAATCAACATATGTGGGTCGCTTTAGACACGGGGAAAATCTACGCAGAAAGTCATTTTAATTTGTTTTCATTCATAGATGTATGACAATTATTATATTTATATATTAAGTCGGGTAACATTTTTGCCGATTCTATTTTTCAAGAAAGAGTAATGAAAAAAAGTGGAAAAAAGAACTACTGCGATACTGAAAAATTTAAAATTTATGGATTTTTTTAGAACTTACCAGAAATTTCAAAGTTTTTGATAATTTATAACTATTCGTCGAAAATTTAGAATTTCTGATACCAAAAATTTAAAATTATCGGTATCAACCAATCAGTTACAGCAAAAATCTATAAAATTTATAATTTTTTTGGTGGATTTCAAAATTTTTGATATACACCTGTAATTTTCAACATATTTGATATTTCAATAAGGACATTAACATTAACATATATAAAAGTGCCAAATATAGGAGGTGCAAATTTTAAGTGAAGGGTGACAAATTAAATCCTTAAAACCCTACTACTAGTACAAAATCCGAATTCCTAATTTCCATAGTTTCCAAATAGCTTCATAAATATCTTCACAGTACTTAAATAATATTTTTTATATTTATAATTTTGTTACATTTTTATGCTAAGAAGTGTAGTCGTATTTATTTTCTCTTGATCTATTCTTATCTTTTCACGCATCTATATTTAAATGTACTAGGACTATCTTAATCGCAAAGATAATAAAGAATGGTCACCTTAACTTCTTCATTAAGCAATGAAGTGCTCTCTCCTTGACCCAAGCTAGTTTACATTAACTTATAGACTACATTTGATTAAACATTCTAACCAAATTCCAAAACCATGCCGTGTAAGCTAATAACAAAACAAAAAACAAGAATTAGGTAGTTAATGTACGTATAAATAAGCTAATAAAATCACAAAGAAACTTGTAACACTATACTCCCTCTTAGGTAATCTGCCTCATCAACTTCTCATCCTCCAATCCCTTTCTTAAACCTCTTACTCCTCTCTACTTTAATTCCTTTTCCCATAATCACTTACCAAAATCAACTTTTCCTCACAAAAACATTTCTGTTCACCAAACCAAACCACATATGCAAACTCATGCACATACTCACACTCCATATAACTAACATACTTCAACCATGACCAAACCAATACTATCATGCATTTTCACATTCCTTATCTCTCAAACACCATGACCAATCTCAACATCTCCTCCTCCCCCTCCTCCTCGGCTTTCGCCGCCGACTTCAACGTCAACATGATCTATTCCCTTACTCTCTTCATCTTCCAAAACATCCAAACTCTTGAAATTCTCATTGCAATTACCATCTTCATAATCATTCATTCTCTCAAACAAAAGAACCATCATGGCTTACCTATTTGGCCTTTTCTTGGTATGTTACCTTCTTTACTCAATGGCCTAAGAACCAACTTGTATGAATGGTTCTCAGACATACTTAACAAACAAAACGGAACTTTTCATTTCAAAGGTCCTACTTTCAGCAGCCTCAACTGCATAATCACTTCCGATCCTCGAAACCTCGAACACCTTCTCAAAACCAAGTTCATCAACTTTCCTAAAGGAACTTACTTCAGAAGCACGGTAAGAGATTTACTTGGAGATGGTATATTCAATGCCGACGACGAAAAATGGCAGAAACAAAGAAAAACAGCAAGCATTGAGTTTCATTCAACAAAGTTCAGGAATTTAACAACTGATTCTTTGTTTCATCTTGTTCATTCAAGGCTCTTACCTGTTCTAGAGGATTCAGTTGATAAAAGAGTTGTTATAGATCTTCAAGACATTCTTTTAAGGTTAACTTTTGATAATGTTTGTATGATAGCTTTTGGTGTTGATCCAGGTTGTTTGAGTCAAAATCTTCCTGTTGTACCGTTTGCAACAGCCTTTGAAGATGCAACAGAAGCAACCATGTTTCGTTTCGTTACGCCCACATGTGTTTGGAAGTTCATGAGGCTTTTCAACTTAGGCACAGAGAGAAAACTCAAGAAATCAATCAAAGGGGTTGATGAGTTTGCTATGAATGTTATTAGGACTAGAAAAAAGGAACTGTCTTTGGAATTTGAGGACAAGAAATCACAGAAATCTGATCTGTTAACTGTTTTTATGAAGATGAAAGATGAATTTGGAAGTGCTTATTCAGATAAGTTCTTGAGGGATATATGTGTGAATTTTATATTAGCCGGGAGAGACACTTCTTCTGTTGCTTTGAGTTGGTTTTTCTGGTTGCTTGATAAGAATCATCAAGTGGAGGAGAAGATTTTAGAAGAGATATGCAAAGTGGTGAGTCAAAGGAATGATGTGAAGAATGAGAAGTTTGGAAATTCTTTGATGTTTAGGCCAGAAGAGATTAAAAAAATGGATTATTTGCATGCTTGTTTATCAGAAACTCTCAGATTATACCCTTCTGTTCCAGTGGATCACAAAGAGGTAACAAATGTTTATTTTTCTTTTTTCTCTTTATTCATGGTTTTCAAATCTAGTGAGTTGAGACTACATGTTTTGTAGCACCTACACCTCTGAAAAAAGACATATTCGTGTTAGCTTAGATGTCTAATGTCTTTGTCTATGTCCCACTACGATGAAAGTTTCTAAAGTTACTTTGATACCAGTCAAAGTTTAAATTTTTATTGGAAAACACCAACCTAGAAAATCTGCAAACTAATACTAGAAGAATAATCTCACACAAATCAAAGTCATGTAGTATTAAATTAACCTAGTGGCTCGAGGTTAGAAACATTAATAACATAATTATGATATTGTTTTTTTTTGTAGGTAGTTGCGGACGATAGGTTCCCAGATGGAACAGAACTAAAAAAAGGAACAAAAGTGATATATGCAATATATGCAATGGGAAGAATGGAAAGCATATGGGGAAAAGATTGTAGAGAGTTTAAGCCAGAAAGATGGTTAAAAGATGGAAAGTTTATGAGTGAATCTGCATACAAATTCACTGCATTTAATGGTGGACCTCGTTTATGTTTAGGCAAAGATTTTGCATATTATCAAATGAAATATGTTGCTGCTAGTATCATATATAGATATCATGTGAAGGTTGTTGAGAATCACATTGTTGAGCCAAAGATTGCATTGACTATGTATATGAAACATGGAATCAAGGTTAATCTTTGCAAGAGGGATGATGCTGAAATTGGAAAATACTTGGATTTGGTCATTGGTGAAAATTGATTACGATAAATTGCTAACGACTAATGATGATGTATTGTTTTTTTTTTTTTTTTTTGGGATATATATAAAGGTTTTTATCATTATGTAGTACTAGTATGTTAGCATAGAGTGATATTTAGAAAAGGATTGAGTGAGTATAGTACATGGAATGAAAGACTAAATAAGGATGTTTAATGTTGATTGGTGATTGTTGATCGGATGTTTTGTAATGGAATTTGTGAGTAGAGATCATGTACATTTCTTAATATATATATATATATATATATATATATATATAATAATAACTATGATTTTATGTATATAAACTAGTAAATAACCCGTGCTGTCGCACGGGGCCGGTCGAGATTTCATATAACATGGAACTAACTTTGTCATGTAATAAAATATTTCTATATTTTTTAAGTATGACAGCGTATTTTCAATTATATAAGACAACAATTAAAAAAATCGAATGTACTTCCAATATATGTAGTTTATTCTCATTTATACATGTCTACTAAATCATTATTTGTAAAGTTTGAATTCATTTTTCAATCGGTTAACATTCTTATAGTTTTTAATATAAACTAATAATATACACAAACTTTTAAGTATTGATCTGTACTTATAATAAATCGTACATTCGATTCTCTAACTTCAACTATATAAAACAACAGTAAAACAAATTTAAAAGATTGACATTAAAATGAACACTCTACAGTTGATATCTCATAAATACGCGTGAATCCAGATGAGTTAACAAACTCAGTACAGTTGATATCTCATAAATACGTTCACATTTACCCGTGAATCTAGATGAGTTAACAAACTCAATACATTTGATATCTCATAGATACATTCACATCTACCCGTGAATCTAGATGAGTTATTAATATCAGTACAATTGATATCTCATAGATATGTTCACATCTACCCGTGAATCCAGATGAGTTAACAAACCAGTATGAATCCAAAAAATTATATCCTACAATATATTCAAAAACATATATTCAATTAAATCAAGAGAAACCGATATAGTAAAAGATCATATAGAAATGTTTGTGGATATGACATGACTTTCATTTTTTTAAAAATATATCAATAACATTCAAAATCATATAGTTTTTTCTTAAACTACTTTCTAAATACTATTTAAAATTATACCAATATTATATATTTTATTTTCATATAACATGGAACTAACTTTGTCATGTAATAGAACATTCGTATATTTTTTAAGTATGGCAGCATATTTTCAATTATATAAGACAACAATTAAAAAAATAGTTAACAGATAGATATTAAAATGATCAGTCAATAGTTGGTTGTCATACCTTCACATTTTACCCGTGAATCTAGATGAGTTAACAAACTCCAATTGAATTCAAATAATTAATTGTAAAAATGTATTAAACCAATTTTAGATATTAGCATATTTTCCAAATATAAAATGTATCACAACTTTCCGTAGTGATTCACACTACATGTCTACCAAATTATTTTTGTAAGAATTCATTCTTCAATCGGTTAGCATTCTTATAATTATAAATATAATTTAATAATATACACAAATTTTTAAGCATTGATATGTACTTATAATAAATCGTACATTTGATTCTCTAATTTCAATTATATAAAACAATAGCAATATAAATTTTTAAAATATGAACCGTCTACCGCTGCTATTTCATAGATACATTCACATTTATCCGTAAATCCAGATGAGTTAACAAACCCAGTTGAATCCTAATGTGTTAATTCATCTATCCGTAAATCCAGATGAGTTAACAAACCCAGTTGAATCCAAATGAGTTAATTCTGAAAAAAATATTACATCCTACAATGTATGACAATTTCTCGTTACATTTCAATTTTATTATCTTCTTATTAGATGATATTTATAAATTTTACATTGTTTATTAATTTTTTATTGTACCCCGTCAAAACTTAATAAACTATGTAAATAGGTAACTTATTCTAACTTTACAAAATATTTTTCAAAAGAACATAAAAGATAAATAAAATCTATAGATAAAACTATTGTATATTATTTTCTATATTTATTTAATGAATGAAATTTATTTTAGATGAATTTATTTTCTAATTTGTATTTAAAAATATAACTTAATTGTCATTTAAAATAGTACATTCAATTCTTTAACTTCAATTATCTGATATGTCATAGATACATTTACTTCTACCCGTAAATTTATGATATATAATCATTTATCAAATTTGAATTTTTCATATATAAAAATAATTGTAAATTATTCTCGTTTATAAAAATGAATCCGTGTGTCTATTTATAAAAATATTTGAAATTTATACTATTTTATAAATATAATTGTATCAATACTTGATTTTTTCCGGTTTATAAAAATATTTAAAATTTATTCATGTTTATAAAAATTATTGTAGTTTATTTATAGGTTGTAAAATTAATTATATTAATATGTAGACTTTTTCTCGTTTATAAGTGTCTTTAACCCGTGTGACAATTTATAAAAATATTTTAATTTATTCATGTTAAAAACATGAACATCAATATTTGAATTTTGTTTGTTTATAAAAATATTTTTAAGTTATTTAAGTTTATAAAAATAATTGTAAAAATAAATATTTATCATATCATCTTAAATTTATTTATTCAACAGTGATAAATATGTGTCTCTTAGTTAATTGCATTTATAAATAAACATCCCGTATTAGTGACATATATTAAATTTATTATCTTAATGTGTAACTAATTAAAATGAATTTATCATTGTCATTAAAAATTATAATATTAAATAATAATATAATATTATTATTATATACGAGAAAAAGAATAAATTAAATCTAAGAATATCGAAAAATCTATTATAATATTAAATAATAATTTAACATTTATTATTACAATGAATCATACATAACATTTCAAAATTATCTATTTTATTTCTTATATTTTATTATATTCGATTTGTAATAAATATTTTTCAGTTTAGTGCGAATTTTCAATAATTAAATCTTAATGATATTATATAAAATTAATTTCATGAAATAAATTTATTAATTAAGTGTTATATAAATATTTAATACATTATATTATACCATTAATTTATATGAAAGTTATATTATAACATTAATTTATATAAAATGATTTCTATATAATTCCATTTAAAATTTCATTCAAAATTTATTGATCATAAATTATGATTCCATTCTATATTATATTGGTTAAATTATAATTCCATTCAAAATTTATTGATCATAAATTTTTCAAATCAAATCATGCATAAAAATAAAATATATTAACGTGACCATTCAAAATAATTTCTATATATAATCAAAATAAATAATATTAATACCTCCATTCAAAAGATATATTTGTAAAGTTTTGATTTAATTTTTTTCATATCTTTATATATTCTAATGTATATAATATTCCTACAATATGAAACAGGATCAAACTTATAATATTAAAAGAGAATTCAAATTTTATTGATCATAATATTTTATGGAATCAAATCATACATAAAAATTAAACATATTTATGTCACAATTTAAAATAATTTCCATATAAGTATAATAAAAATAAATGATAATAATGTCTCTATTCAAAAGATATATTAGTAAAGTTTCGAATTAAATAGTACTCCAATATTTGATTAACAATATATTTATAATATACTTTTTGTTAATTTTATTAACAATATATTTATAGTTAACAATACATCGTTTAAACTACGTTAATTTTTTCAAGAATATAAATGTAACCTTTAAAAAAATATACGTAAATATATTTAGAAGTCGGTAGAAAAATTTATTGGTTAAATTATAATTCCATTCAAAATTTATTGATCATAAATTTTTGAAATCAAATCATGCATAAAAATAAAATGTATTAATGTGACCATTCAAAATAATTTCTTTATATAATAAAAATAAATAATATTAATACCTCCATTCAAAAGATATATTTGTAAAGTTTTGATTTAATTTTTTTCATATCTTTATATATTCTAATGTATATAATATTCCTACAATATGAAACATTATCAAACCTATAATATTAAAAGAGAATTCAAATTTTATTGATCATAATATTTTATGGAATCAAATCATACATAAAAATTAAACATATTTATGTCACCATTCAAAATAATTTCCATATAAGTATAATAAAAATAAATGATAATAATGTCTCTATTCAAAAGATATATTAGTAAAATTTCGAATAAAATGGTACTGTAATATTTAAATAACAATATATTTATAATATACTTTTTGTTAATTTTATTAACAATATATTTATAGTTAACGATACATCGTTTAAACTACATTAACTTTTTCAAGAATATAAATGTAACCTTTCAAAAAATATACACAAATATATTTAGAAGTCGGTAGAAAATTTTATTGGTTAAATTATAATTCCATTCAAAATTTATTGATCATAAATTTTTGAAATCAAATCATGCATAAAAATAAAATGTATTAATGTGACCATTCAAAATAATTTATATTTATATATATAATAAAAGTAAATAATATTAATACCTCCATTCAAAAGATATATTTGAAAAGTTTTGATTTAATTTTTTTCATATCTTTATATATTCTAATGTATATAATATTCCTACAGTATGAAACCTATAATATTAAAAGAGAATTCAAATTTTATTGATCATAATATTTTATGGAATCAAATCATACATAAAAATTAAACATATTTATGTCACCATTCAAAATAATTTCCATATAAGTATAATAAAAATAAATGATAATAATGTCTCTATTCAAAAGATATATTAGTAAATTTCAAATTAAATGGTACTCCAATATTTAAATAACAATATATTTATAATATACTTTTTTGTTAATTTTATTAACAATATATTTATAGTTAACAATACATCGTTTAAACTACATTAATTTTTTCAAGAATATAAATGTAACCTTTTAAAAAATATACACAAATATATTTAGAAGTCGGTAAAAAATTTTATTGGTTAAATTATAATTCTATCAAAATTTATTGATCATAAATTTTTGAAATCGAATAATGCATAAAAATAAAATGTATTAATGTGACCATTCAAAATAATTTATATATATAATAAAAGTAAATAATATTAATACCTCCATTCAAAAGATATATTTGAAAAGTTTTGATTTAATTTTTTTCATATCTTTATATATTATGTATATAATATTCCTACAATATGAAAGAGTATCAAACCTATAATGTTAAAAGAGAATTCAAATTTTATTGATCGTAATATTTTATGGAATCAAATCATACATAAAAATTAAACATATTTATGTCACCATTCAAAATAATTTCCATATAAGTATAATAAAAATAAATGATATTAATGTCTCTATTCTAAAGATATATTAGTAAAGTTTTCAAATTAAATGGTACTCCAATATTTGATTAAAAGTTTGTAATATTTGTTTCTAATATTGTATAAAAATATATTAATTAGTCGTACTTTAAAAAAATAAATCGAAACTTAAAGTAGTGTGTTTGCTAGAGGCAATGTTACATTCAAAAGAACTTAGAATTTGGTGTAAAATAAATTCTATTAAAACATAGGCCAACATAATTTGCAATAGAAAAACAATTTATGCCTAAACCATTGATATGACATACAAAATATGAAATCAATAATAATATACATATAAATAATTTGAATAAAATCTTGTTAAAAACATTCTTCTATAGAAGATATTGGTAGTGAACTTCAGCAACACTCGCTACTCTTGAACCCTTCAAAACATATTACTTTAGAACTTCAGGTGAATAAGAGTCTCATCCCTTTGACAATCCTCATGTTCATCAAAATCTTGTTCCTCTTCCAAAAACAGTTCCTCCAAACATTGCAATGAGACATTTGCATTTAGTACCTGTCAGAAAATATAATTAGTATATAATCAGTACTTGTTCATAAGGAATAGCCAGTGCAAACATGAACACTGTCATAAAGAAAAATCCCATCAATTGAATTGTAAATCTTCCTATCCTATCAATGAGAGCCACTGTAAACCAGTAACCTGGAACCGTATTGCAAAGAGCAATAAGTGTTTGAGCTCTTGCAATTTTGTAAACCTCTTCAAGTGCATTCATGGTCGTGGGAGGTATCCAACCAACTGCCAAGATATCCTTCTGAAATAGATTTTGGCTATAAAATGCTATATCAAGCAAGAACCAAGTGGTTGTTGTACCAAGAAGATGCCATCCGTGGCGACTTAGAAACTCCTGTGAGAATAAGCCATATTTCTTCTTCACTTCTATCTCTGGTTCAACTTGAATCTCAACCTGTAGAACTTTAGACATATCTGCTGCTGCCTGTGCCGTATTCTTAGCAACTAAAGTTGTGTAACGGGCAGTTTCTGGCATCTTCATCCTCCAATAGTAAGAAGCATCTTATGACCATTAGAACTGCAAATCAATAATACATCTCATAAACTATATGTAAGAAAAATAAGTTGTGGAACGGTTGATGAAAAAAAGAGTCAAAATCAGCAATAAAAAACATCCTATCAATAGAGCCATATTAATCAGATTCATCAAATACATGAATCAGTCTTTACATAGCCACAGAGCACCACACTTGATAAATTTGAACATTCTGTATCACAGAGCACCACACTTGATAAATTTGAACATTCTGTATCAGAAATGTAGGTGAGGGGGTAAAGAAATATTAAACTCCACAACACTAAGAATAGAAAACAATAAGCAAAAATAGATGTGCAATGTGTCGATGATCACAAAAGAGGCTACATATGAGAAGAGCATAAAACTTTGGCAAATGCAGAAATTTTCAATTAACACAATCGAACCAACAGTATCTGCAAACATACATAGTACTTAATAGAAATGCAATTTTGAGAGTTTGATAATGAGTTTAAAAATCAATCTTTAGGGATTTCAACATCACCGTCATTGATCTTCTCACAAATCTTTTGGATCCTTCCCAACAACCATACACACAGAAACACATATTCCAAGAATCTCCTTCATAGTGCCCTCCGGCTCCTTCGCCATCGACCCCAACTTTATAATCTTTGTTATCACGCGACTCAAGCAGAAATGTTGTTCCATGCCTTTGAAAACAAAATCAACAACAAAACTCTAATTATATTCCGAATGTAACGGGAAAATACACCTTATAAATCCCTAATTTATGCATGTCATGAACAAAATTTATGTACCTAGGCGAGTTCAAAGAGTAGAATCGCAGAGAGTGAAGGTTGATGGCTTATCGAATATATATGACGTTAGGGTTATGCTTGATGTAAGGTATGAGATTATAGGGAAATACATAGTGGGGAAGCATTGAAGGAAGAGAGAAGAAAGTTTGGTTTCCCATTGCAATTTTAAACTGGATTCAGAGAAAGAGAGTGTTAAGGCATGGAGAAGACAAATGGGTTGCAAATGAAAAGCACGCTTCAGTTTTCCAAGATTCCTTGGGTTATGGTTACGTTCCAATTAGGGTGAATAGGTAGGTATATTAATAATTAATAATTAATAATTAATAACAGATTAATTTGTTTAGTGTAAAAAAAATAAAATTAAAAAAATGGGGAAAAATTGTGGGAGTGACACATCAGCTCCAAATGAATGTGGTGCAAGCATTTGACAAAGTTACTTCATTACCCTTAAAAATAGACCAAATTGAAATTTTTCAGAAAGGGTGTTGTGGTAAAATCCAGGTACTTTCATTTTTATAGATTTATAATAGATAATAGATAGATTATAATAGATAGATGTCTAATGAATCTCAAAATGTTAAAAGATATGTTTTTATATTATTTATAGTGTTTTCTGGCAAATCTATTATAAATTTATAAAAATTAAAGTACTGATAATTTACACTAAAAATTTAATTAGCAATATTTTAATTTAGTCTAATTATAACGGCACTAATGATTTTGCTATCATAAGTCTCACCACATTAGTTTGGCATTTATGACATCTGATGTGTCATGCTCTCACAATTTCTACACATTTTTTGAATTTTTTTAATATTACTCTCTAACAATAATTAGGGCTATTGTGATTAGTTACACTTTATTACTTCATATATAATTACACATTATTATTGTGTTATAACCACTTCCTAAAACTTAAATCTAAAGGTCATTTAATTTGAAATTAATGATGACGCTGGAAACGAATAGTTGGGAGAGCAATGATTCACATCAATTGTCTTTCCAATACTCCCTTGATAATCTCCATATTAAACCCTCTTGCGGTATATATATACCCTAATTTCCTCTATTTCCAGCGTCGCTCAATCTCTTTTCTTTCTTCTCTCTTTGCTTCTATCGATTTTGTACCTGTAAAGAGGATGATTCATCAAAGATGACGAACACGAAGATATTCTAGAAACAATACGCATTGGCAGATTTCGACAGGGAATCGAAGATTTGAGGAGTAGGATTTCATATCCATGGAAAACCTTAAAATGGATGAAGATGAACATGGAATTAAAACCCTAATCACCCCCGCTTTTCTCCAGCGCTTGCACCACCTTCGTCTTATGCCTTCGTTCACTGTTTGCGTAAAACCCAGGTAAATGCTTTTCGCACTTCTTCTGTTACGCATTTAGGAAACCATATGTTCATAAACTGTGTTGAAACTGTATTGCAGCGTCTTCGACCAACTGAATCTCCAAGCGGCGTCGCAGGTATATCGGCCATGGTAAGGGTGAAGTTGTACCATACCAAGGAAATTAAAGGAGCGAAAGAGGAAAGAAAGCAGTTGCATCATTCAATCCCAATTTTCTACTCATAGGAAAGCAGTTGAAACATGAGAATCTTTTACTTCTGAGTAGATGCTTTAAAGCTAAATAAAATTAAAATATAAAGATCAAATGTCACTGTTATAACATTGGGCTCTCTTACTTTTTATAGGATCTAGACCTTGGAGAGTCTCTGAAGAGGGCACATTTGAAGGATGTGATACTGAGGAATTCTTTGGGGCTGGATGTCGAGGTAATTACTAAGTCTTGCTTTGTTAGAGACACGATTTGTTAAGATTGTTTTTTATAATATTTGGTTGTTAATTATTGTCTTAAAAATGCATTGACAATATTTTTTTTAGGTTTATGAAATTATAATTTATTGATTTGTTTTTTTTTTTATAATTTATTGATTTTTATTTTGCATTTAGTTGTTGATTATAAGCAAGTTTCATTCGCAAACACTACTACAATGAGATCTCAAAACGAACTGATTAATGTAGTGATGAATGGTGGAGGAATAATGTTTGGATTACCACCAGCAGCAAACTTTAGAGTGGCTATCTTCCTGCAAATGCATTCACTAATTCAGCAGCCGATATTTGATCAAGATGATGGTGCTAGTGAACATGGCCAAGAGAATGATACTGGAAGGTTGTTGGTATCAATCGTTCTACTCATTTGGTTCGATATGGTATGTCTTGGAATTGCTGGATCTGGCTAAACTTTCATTTTATTAATTAATTTAACTACATGTGGATTTTGTAGTCTATGACAGAAGCTCTGGAAACACAATCTAAGAGAAAGGTCTTTATCAACCACTATTTTTCCACCTCATGAAATGATGTGATTTCTATTATAGTGTATTTCAATTGAAATTACTTTACTTTAATCCACTTTTATGTAATTAGGTCATTCAAAATTGATTTTCGTCACTGGAATTAGTATCATACTAAATAGTTTAGATTCTTCATAGGTTCTATATGTAGTTAACTTACCTTGCAGATTATGTGTTTTATTCAGGTTGGATATATGCATATTGATTGTGCTGCAACATATAAGAATCAAGTTGAGGTAACAGCAGGTTTTGTTTTATGTCAATTTTTTATTTTTGATAAATTTTTAACTATTTTAATTTTTTAATCGAATATGTTGCTGACGAATCATTCACATATCTCATTCCGATGATTCTGAAGATTATAAGAGATGATGGGGGTAAATTGGCCTTGAAAGTGCTTCATGGTAAGGGTTTTATGAATTGAATTTCGTTGCATTTATTTGTTTTTTCCCACTTAACTCATGATTTCTAGTCCAGAATTTGAGAATTCTTTTGAAAGTTTTTGTTTGGCATAAATCACTAAACATATTTATGAGTTAATTTTATATTGTAAGTTCTAATAAAGATTCTTATCTTCTAAGGGGTGATTTGCTCCAAATCTTCTATATCTTATGTGTTGCAGTACAAGGATACAGAATACCTACCTGAGGTAATGATGAATTACCTTGCGTTTTCACTGTTGATAAACTTGGTTAGTGAATTCTCTGTTTGAAATTCACTTTTATATTTTTCTATTTATTTAGTTTCAATTTTTCTTACTTTAAAATGCTTTTCATGTGTCAAACAGTGGAAAGATTCACTATTGGGGGACATCAAGTGATGTTGGGAGAAAGAGCAATAGCCGTGGTCAAGTAGAGCAATGCCCTCAACGTCGTGCCAAGATTTCTTTAGTCGATCATTTATCAAAAGTTCATAAAAGAAGTGGTAACCGATTTGCGACAAATGTTCAATAGAAAAGATTTCTTTGGTCGATCAAAATACATTTACACACCTATCAATACTTTAAGAAGAAGTTAATAGCTCTTACAGAATAACGAAGCAGGTTGATTTATTCATGATGCTTATATATTTTGTTTGATTGCCCGCAATAAATAGGTTTGTTGTGCCGGTAACATTAAGTACTAAAGAGTTCTTATGTTGTAGAGTTGTAGAATTACATACTTCAGTATTGTAGATTTAAAAAAAAAATCTTTCTAATATAATAAAAATCAATTATAATATTGTTATCAAATAAATTGGTAATAATCACAATAAATGCAATCCATTTATTGTACATAACTCACAATACAACCATGAATATATTGCCAAATTAAATCTATTAAAATAAAAAACAAATAATTAAATTCTATTAAAAAGAAAAATTAAGTAATTAATAAAAAATTGATTTAGGTAATTTTGGAAGAACAAAAAATAATTTTTTGATTTAATTGACTTAAATTTAAACAATATTAATGAGACCTTAGCATTTATTTGATTCTACATATAATTTTTGTCTTTAAATTGATTAACCCTTTTCTAAAATAAAACAAATATTTTTCAAATTAATTTTTGATTTGTTTCTCTCTTTTCGATATATGTTAAATTATTATTTAATATTATAATTGATTTTTTGATATTCTTAAACCTAATTTTTATTTCTTTCTCTATTGATATCTTCAAATAACTGTTATATTATGATTTAATATTGTAATTTTTAATTATCACTAAGAAATTTAAGTTAAATAAAAAATGAACGTATTATTAAAATTATTATTCGGAATGATTTAACATAATTACTCCATTGAAAATTTTAAATACTATATTTTTAAAAACATACTAAGGTATAATAAAAAATAAAAATATGAACAATTTAAAAAATGGTATGATTTTAGACTGATTCAAAATAAATAAATAAAAATTATTTTCCAAATCAATTTATTATCTTAGTTATATGTTTTTAAATTAATTACTACATTCTGATTATTATAATATTTTATTTTAATGAAAAATAAAAATTTATTTCTATCTATATAATATAATAAAAAATAAAATTTTATTTATATTTATAAAATTTTATAATGTAATGAAGTTTGTCTTTTTTTTCTCCATATAATATAGTTAGAACAGATTTAAAAAATCACTTATATTAATATAACTTTTTATTATAATAAAAAATAAAATTGTATTTCTATATTTATAAATAATAGAAAATAAATTATAATATTATTTTCAAATAAATAGGAAATAATCACAATACATAAAATGTATAAATTTATTCATACAATCATTTTTATAAATGGAATAATTTACATTTTATTATAGTTTAAATAATATTTCGCTACTAATAAATATTTAAAATCATGTATTTTTATGAAATATTAATAAAAACTATATGATTTTGAATGCTATTGATATAGTTTTTTAAAAATTGAAAATTATATGATATCCGCAAACATTTCTATATGATCTTTTATTGTATGAAGTTTCTCTTGATTTAGTTGTATATGTGTTGTGACACATTTTCTGTTAAAATTTTGGGAACCATTTCTCTAATCAAGGTTGTTGTTAGAGTCTAGGGTGACTTATAAATGAGAAATATTATAGCCAACTGAAATTTGACGGGAGTTGTCATACATGATTTGGAAAAATTATAAATATATATATATATATATATATATATATATATATATATATATATATATATATATATATATATATATATATATATATATATATATATATATATATATATATATATATATATATATATATATATATATATATAAAGAAGGATTTAAAACTGATATTTGACGGCAAGCTCTCATAAATTTTAGGTTTGGAAAAATTGACTAATATCTAAAAAAAATAATATTATTTGAATTGGAAAAATAATTTTATTCTTGAGTTTTGTTAACTCATCTTCACGTTAGATGTGAACGTATCTATGAGATACTAGCTAAACTGTTCATTTTAAGTTCATGTTTTAACTATTTCTTTTGTTGTTGTTATAATATATATAATTGAAGTTATAAAAATTGTTGTACGATATTTTATAAATACGAATAAATGTTTAAAAGTTGATAGTGAAAAACATGTAATGTGCATTTTGATTCAAAATACTATTTGGTTCAAAATAGATTGAATTTTTTTGTTGAATTACATTAATTTATCTTCATAATTATATATATAAAGTACCTTTACGATTCATAATTATATAAAATCTAAACGAAATCCGTGCTAGTTAAGAAATCTATATTAAAGGCTTATGTTACAAAATAGTAAAGTATTGTAACAAAAAAACTTCTTTTTTTAGTTTTAAAATATATTTTAAGACATTCGTTAACTTTTTTTTATATATAAAAAAATTATACTAATGGATGCCTGGATTTCTTTTAGAAAATAGAGAATTTGAAATTTATGGACAACTAGTATAGTATGAGACTTGTGACAAGTGTCATGAATAGAAAAATATTTGTTAAAAAAATGGGGTAATACAAAGAATACACATAACATATTTCTTTCTTAACAAAAAATTATTAAAAAATTAAGAAAAGAGTCGTAATTAGGTAATTGTGTCACTGCTTTAATTGAAAAGAATTTAAAGGAATTAATGGATAACATAACCAAACAATTTATGTTGTCGCGTATTTATTCTACATAGTTAGATCATTTTTTCCTTAATCACTTTTTTTGGTTTGTTTCTCCTATGACATCATCTTAATTGGAGGTCAGATTCTCATTCCTATAAGGTGTCCAACCAATGAGGTTATGTTTATTTTCATAGAGGTAGCCTCACCTTCTTTTTGCTATTCTTGTAGAGCTTGATAAATCTTGTTGAATTTCATTAAGTTTGGCGCTTATCATAGCTGGTTTGTCAGGGACGTTATGATATTTCATCTTGAGGTGGATAGAGGAAGTTATAATGTTTAAGACTGTTGCAAAGGGGCGACCTAATATGCAATTATAAACACTTTGGCGTGGGACGAACATGAATTAGGCGTCAATAGTTCTAACGTCCTTCCCTTCTCCCAGGGTGACCATGAATTCTACAGAACCTCATGGGCGAGTTATTGTACCATTGAAGGCTCGTAAGTCCGACCCTTCATATGGAAGCAATTTTTCTTTCTTCAGTCTCATTTTCTCAAAGAGGTCGACATACATAATATCACAAGAACATCTCCTGTCAATTAGAACCCGAGAGACGTCAAAGTTAGTTATGGTTAGTGTTATTGCCAAAGGGAATATCTCGTTCGAGATTCCTTCTACCTTTTCACTATCTCAAAACCCAAGGATATGCCTTTCTGGGTTAGCAGTCGAGGTAATCCTCGATTTCTTGTTGATGGCCATTAGCTCAATAATCTTCCTTTTGATCGTGCCATTGGATCCCTAAGTTATGGAGGATATGTACAAGAGTTTGACTTTACACTCTTCTTTCATGCTAGCATCCTTACTTCTCCCTTTGGCAACAACCTCGATTGTCTTATTGGGAGAATGTCCTTTTTGGGAGACTTTTCTCGGCTCCTTTTACCATTTTCGTATACTCAAATAGTTACCCCTTTTTGATGTGCCCTTTGATTGCATCCTTAAGTTGGATGCGATCATTTGTATTGTTTTCATGGCTTTTGTGGAAACAACAATACTTCTACCTATCAGTTTGGGCAAAGTCTCTAATCGGGTATGTGTTTCTTATATCAGCTTCCTTAAACTTTGTTCAATGATGTGTGGTCCAATAGACGACCATGAGTAGGTAGATCAACAAACGGAACATGTCATACAATATCATTTGCATCTCTTAAAATAGTAAATATAAGTTTTTAATCTCCCTCTGTCATTTCTAAATAAAAAAATAATTACGCATCATTATCAACAATTATAGTAAGCATTGGCGAGGTTTACAAGTCTACAACCTCTGATAATTTTGATAACACTTTATCATACTATCATTTGTAACAGCTTTTTAGAATGGTCTAATTTCTTTTTGTATTAACATTGCATGAATTGTAGCAATTTAGCGTAGAAATCAAGATTATTATGGGAAATATCAACTTGCATAAAATCATTTTAACCCAACAACTTTAAAATGTTCACACATAATAGGGGTTACAATGATAAGTGAAGCAGAACCAAACACAATAAGTTGAAGTTTAGAAAGATTGGACCTTCTAAAATTCTACTACAATCAAGGAGAATTGTGGCAAGACCTGTACACGATATAAAGAAAAATGATCTATTAAAATTATGCCACAACCATATTCTATTGTGGCACAATTTTCCTTCGGCCCAAGTGCCACATTAGTTTAATAAGAAACTGTGGCTTGATAAGATCACATTATGACATAATAAAAAAACTCTCTACACAAGATAAAATTATACTAATTTCAAGGGGCCTGGATTTTTATTTGAGAGACGGCTGCAGAGCTCCAAATGAAGAAAGTTGATACTTGATCAGTGATATTTACACAGTTATTTTAGTTAGAGATTATTACCAGTGTCAAGCATTTTATTTCATTTTACCGCATTTTATACTTTGGTTTTATGTTTTAGTGTCTTCAGGTTCACAAGAATAAAACAGGACAAATCGGGACGAAAAAATGCATAAGTCAGAGTTTCGAGAGTAAGGCTACAGGAGCCCTGACACGGGTGGTTGTGTCGCCTGACACGAGTGGCTGTGTCGCCTGATACGGGTCGTGTCAGGGTAGGGGGTGCAAGCATGAAGAAACAGAGGTTGACACGGGTGCCCGTGTCAAAACCTCTATATGACACGTGCAACTGGGTGAAAGGAACAAAAGCTGACACGGGTACCCATGTCCTGTGACACTGCCCGTGTCGGCCAACACGCTAGGAATTCTAATTTTTTGAGTTTTTTTAGTGTTTTGGATCATTAAGGGTGCTTTGGACATTTGACATTGCTGGAGATGAACTAACACTATATAAACCTAATTTTGAGAAGGAAAAAGGGAATTTTTTGGCCATACAAAGAATTGAGAAGATTGAGGATTGAAGCCTATGCAAGTTTTGAAAGGACGAAGACCTTTGATGAGTGGAAGCAATTAAAGATCAGCGTTCACTATCAACTTGTGTAATGTCTATCTTTATTATTATAGATATTATTTTGAACAATATTATGAGTAGCTAAACCCCCAATATTATGGGGTGTTCCTGATTTGAATCTGTAATGACTTGAATTCCTGAGTGATCAATTTCATGTTTTTATTATTCAATTTAATCCTGCAATGTTCTTGCGCTTTCCTGATTAGACCAATTAGGATTGATTTACGATTAGATTGACCGCAATTGTTAAGGTTTATGTATGATTAGACTATAGTAGATATCACCTAGGACTAGGGATTTCCTATAGTTACTGGTTAACCCTTGATAAAACAAAGGTTTGATTTCATCATAATTCTCTAAGAACTTAGGAATTAGGATTGAATGTTCAAAGATTTTCCCACTAAGGACTTAGGGGAAAATAACCCAAAGGGCTGGTAAATGAATGATATGAACTTGTTGAAGAAATCAAGAAGGGAGTTATTACAGGGGCAATTGACACACTCACATCTAGCATAGTACTCATATAATTAAAAGTCATAATTTACATTCTGTATAGTTTTTATTTTTGTTAAGGTTAAACCCAAAGCCAAACCCCACAATTAAGTTTTTGTTTAATTGAACCACACATTAAACTTGGTACTACACGCAGTCCTCGACATCGATATCCGGGGAAATTTCCCTATTATTACTGCAAGGAAAAATAGTACACTTGCTATTTTTCCTATCGAGTTTTTGGCGCCGTTGACAGGGACTGCAAACGTATAGAGTTCTAACTATCGTTCAATTAAAATTTTACTACTCCGCAACTAAACTTTTTCTTTTTTGTTATTTCTATATTTTTGTTTATTTTTGCTGATTTGTGTCTAATCTTTGTATGCAAGGAAAGCCCTCAGCTGAAGTTATGTTTGACGCGGAAATTGCAAGGACTTTTCACGCAAGGCGCAGACAGGCTCGATTAGCCAGACTGACTTCTGACAAAGAATATTCAGTTCATACAAAGTCAGAGTCAAAAGAGGAAGGTTCGTCAGGTCCTTTTGATTCAGAGTTCGAAAAGGAAGAAATCATGGATGAAGATCCACCAGAGAGACTTCTTGGTGATTATGGTGGGACAACTACACCGGGTGGTAGGTTGACAATTATAAACCAACTGATGAATGTGCCCAAGTTTCAACTGAACCCAAGCACAATTCGCTCATCTTGAGAGAAGGTCTTTCACCGGAAAGATTAATGAAGATGCCAATAAGCACTTGTAGAGATTTTTGACCATGAGTACCACGTTAAAGATTGATGGGCATACTGATGAGGCAAAGAAATTGGTGATGTTTCGATTTACCTTATCTGAAGATGAAGAAGAATGGTTTTACTCACTACCGGCTAGAACTATTAATACTTGGGAAGAGATGAAGAAGATGTTTTTGAATGAGTACTTTCCTGCTTCTGCTTATATTCGCAGAAGATATGAAATTATAAATTTTAAGTAGAAAGAGGGAGAGTTACTTGGTGATGCCTACAAGAGGTTTAAGAGATTGTTGGTAGCTTGTCTCACTCACAACATGGACCAAACTAAACAAATGCATATGTTTGTGAATGGCCTCAGAATGAAGACAAAGCAACTTATTGACATAGTTGTCGGTGGCTCATCCAACTTTACAACAACCACTGGTATTAAGAAGATCATTGAAGCCATTGTTGCAAATGAGCATCTGGAAGTGTATGACAAGATTATAAGTAAACCAGGAGGAGTGATTGATTTAAAGATGAAAGTGAACAGACAACTCAAAATTGAAGAGGCAATTGTTGCAGGAGTGGAGAAAAAGCTCAAAGCTATGAACATGAGTACTCAACAGGTAGCTCAGGTTAAATATGTTGTGTGTGATATTTGTGGTGGACCACACATTACTGTGCAATGTCTTGCAACTGTAAAACAAATTGAGGAGATAAAATTCTTGAAGCAGAATAATCCATATTATAACACCTACAATCATGTAAGAAACAAGGTTTGGGAATTAGCCGTCGAGAGAAGATTTTAGACCGAAAAAGCCGAATCGAAATGCGACCGAAAAATAGAAATTTAATCGGAGTTAGAACAACCGTCAGATCTAAGGTAAGGGTGGGGTTCTAACTCTTTAAACGGATTTATGATGAATCGTATGTGAGATTAAGTTTGTAAAATTGCTTCTGTTTTTGTTTGAAATTGATATATTGTTGAAATTGAGAGGTGATTGAGAACCCAGTTTAATATATATTACGATATTGTAGCGTCAATTATATACTGCTATATACACTGCCTCAATAGATATATTACTTCATTATGATATATCTATACTATAGCAGCCACATGTTTTGTTTCAAATTTTGATGAACCGATTCTTCAATATTGTTATATACTATAATTATGTATTCATGTTTCCAAGACTTTATAATATGTACTAGTTTTATTAATATAAATAGTAAGTAATAATATTAATAATAATATTAATAATAGTATTAATAACAATAATAATTTAATATTATTAATATATAACTTTTTAGAAGTTTTTAATTTCGATAGAGTTGTTAATAGAATTGTTAGAGTTGTCAATAGAGTGGTTAGAGTTGCCAATATAGTTGTCATAGTTGTTTTTGGTTATTAAAAATTATATTTTTATTTGTTTTGCGTAATTCTGACATGTTTAAAGTTGTCGGTAGGGTAAGTAGGAACTGCCAAATAATAATACATCTTTACTAAATTATTGATGTTTTAGTTATGAAGTTTAGTTAAATTTAGTAGCATATGAATTAGCAAAATTAAGTTTAAGTAGCAGTGTTGGTGAATTGATGCAAAAAGTATGATAATAAAATAACAGGAATAAATAAGTAGCAGGAAGGTAATTTTAGTAGTAAATGCTGAAAATTAGAAACAGTCCCGTTTGGTCGAATTAGCCAAATTAAGCAGTATAATTAGTTGTTCGGAATTTCATAAAAATTGACAGGGTAACTAAGATTAATTAGTAGATAATTGTGGTGGTGTTGTTTTTGTGAAATTAGATTGAATATGCTGAGTAACAGTACCGGCTAGCCCAATTAAGCTGTATAATTAATTGTCCGAAATTTAATAAAAACTGGCAGGGTAACTGAGATAAATTAATAGGTGAATTCTATTATTTTATTTTGTTGTAATTATGTTGAATACGTGGTGTTGTTACTTTGTTTGTGAATTATTAGTGAAGTGTGTTGTTGAATTATGTGAAGTTACAGGATGTTTCTATGTTGGTACTGAATTGTTGTGACATTGTGATGTTGTGAGGGGAAGATGAAATAATGTTGTTGTGAATTATTGTGGATTATGTTTTAGGCCTATAGCCAGTGAAGTAGTGATATATGCGTATGTCTCGTGAAGAGAATTTATGTTGTTGTTGTTGTTAGCATCGCATTTCATTTGCATTTGTGAAGACCTGTATTGGCGGAATTGTGAAGAAGGCTTATGCCTTGTGCCTCTATTAATTGACAATAGTGAAGGAAGCTGAAGCTCTGTTGGTACCACATGCATATGCATTGTTGTGTCTCATTTAAATTGTGTTGTTATTAACTGTGAAGTGAATTATGTTGTTATTAACGGTGAAGTGAATTAGGTTGTTATTAACGGTGAAGTGAATTACGTTGTTATTAACTGTGAAGTGAATTATGTTGTTGCTAACGGTGAAGTGATTTCATGTTGTTGTTAATTGGGAAGTTGTTGTGATGTGATAACCGTGATGTGATAATTTTGTATGATTTAATTCTAGCATATTATTTATCATACACTTGTTTATATTGTTGGATATCTCACCCCTTCTGCTGATATTTTCCCTACCATGAGAAATGAGCAGGTACTCAATGATAGTTGTGGAAGTTCGAAGTAGCATTATGAAGTCGTTAGTTGTTGTTAGTTCGAATTGGTGTCATTGCTCTGATACGTAACACTTGGGGGATGAACGTTGCTTAATTTGTTGTAGTTGCTTAAATTGTTGAAGTTTAGAATAATGTGAATACTTGATCATGTTGATTCTTGAAGTTGATTTAGTTGAATAATTATGCCAATTGAAGTTAAATAATATTAATAATATTGTGAAATGTTTTGAGGTTGAATAAAAGATGTATTGTTGTTATTATTGAAGAATTATGATTATGTGGTTTAGATTGAGTAACTGAAATAATTGAAAAGTGTTGTTATAAGTTCATTCATGATCTAAGTGTTATATATCTGTATAGTTGTGAATAAATGCATGTTGTTTTGCGAAGAACTTGTGACATCCCTTGTATGATTATCTTTTCCGCACTCTGATTTAAATAATATTCTATGGGTAGATTTGGGGATGTTGACGTAAAGGGATGATTGTTTGAGGGTAGGAAGTTCGGAATAGTGACAATGATACGAGTCCAACGTGTAGATTTGTACCATAGTGCCCGAAGTCTGCGAAGTACTCCTTGATTAGTTTATCTATACAGTCTGTCATAATTCAGATTCACATACATGTATGATTGGTTGAGAATCAAATAAAAATGACACCAAATGATGAAAATACGGTAAAAGACAACTGGCTCGCTAAGTTGGGTAGCCTTCACCATATTATTTAGTCCAAAGGGAGTTGATCCCCAAATTTATATGCTTTAACCAATTATTTGATTAATTGATTTTATAAAATAAAACCTAAACCAAAACATAATATATAAACTTTCCTCAAGAATATTTTCAAAACAATTAAAAACAGAAATTAATTAGTAATCACAATTGTTCCTTAAACTTGTAAAAGAAAAACACTTGCTTAAAAAATTCAATTAAAATGATTTTTACAAAATGATAAAACAATGTAGGAAAAGGGAAAACTCTGTGTTGTGGCGTGTCAGCTGTGTTTAGGTAACACAAGCCCTAACCGCAAAACGAAAAAGAAAAACCCAATCTCAGTCACAAACCACCATGAGAGGTTTATTGGGAACTACAAAATCACTCGCCACCAATTTCTTGTTCAACCGAACAAACCCCCAATTCTCACCATGCACAAATCGAGCATACAGTTTGATCCCAATGGTCATTGAAACCTCTTCCAGAGGTGAAAGAGCCTACGATATCTTCTCCCGTCTTCTCAAGGAACGCATCATTTGCATCAATGGACCCATCTCTGATGACACCTCTCATGTCGTTGTTGCTCAGCTCTTGTTTCTTGAATCTGAAAACCCTTCCAAACCTATCAACATGTACCTCAATTCCCCTGGTGGCGCCGTTACTGCAGGTACTACTTAATAACATCAATTCTCCTAAAAATCTCTTTTTTTTACTACCCATTTTCTTGTATCACAATAACCCCTTAATTGTCAATGCCTTCATGTGAAAAACATGTGTTTTTGTGTTTTCTTTTCCTGAGATTTACTCTGGAGTCTGTTAGTAGATATGCCCAAATAATCTATTCTTAACTCAATCTAACCGCGATCTTAGATACAGATGATGTATTGTTGTAATGTGTGTAGGGCTTGCAATATATGATACTATGCAGTACATTCGGTCTCCGATCAACACAATGTGTTTGGGGCAGGCTGCGTCCATGGCTTCTCTCCTCTTGAGTGCGGGTGCCAAGGGTCAGAGGCGTGCTCTTCCCAATGCTTCAATCATGATTCACCAGCCTTCTGGTGGATACAGTGGCCAGGCTGCGGATATTTTAATTCATTCCGAGCAGATTAAAAGAGTCTCAAAAGCGCTGAATGAGTTGTACTCCAAGCACACTGGCAAATCGGTTGATGTTATTCAGAAGGATATGGATAGAGATAATTTTATGGATGCTAAAGAGGCAATGGAGTATGGGATTATTGATGAGGTTATTGATCAGAGACCCATGACTTTGGTTTCTGATGCTGTTGCGGATGAAGGCAAAGATAAAGGTTCGAATTAGAACTGGAGGGTAAGGTTTCTTTGAGGAATCCTTGCTGTTTTTAAATGTTTTCGTGCCACCTTAGGCATTAGTTGCAGTTGCTATAATTTTATCAATTGGACATAATTTTTGTAAGTTTCGGTTATTAGATTTTACAATTAAGCTTCAGTCTTTCTTCTCAATTCGGTTTTATTGGCATATTTTTATCAGAGGTTTTGAGCTTTATGTACCCTTATCTCGAAGTTTCTAATTATTCATAATAATATAAGATGAATTTTTCAGCAAGTCTGTCTAGTATTTATCTGATTACTAAATTATGTGTGGAAGTAATGCTTTTATATCTATTGAGTTTGGTACTTGAAGCTCTCTTAGTTCCTAGTGCTCTGTATACTTCTATCCTGTTATTAGCAATCATCTTAAGAGACTGAGAGGAATGGTTTGATAATCCGCTGATGTGATACATCGACGTTTCTTGGTTTTGAAATTCCGCGAGTGGCATCCAATTTCATAATTGGAAGTTGAAGATTTAGTTGCTGACTTGTTTCCCTCCTGGTTTGTGGACCCTTGCAATCGGTGGCAGAAAGTTTGCTCTTGTTGAGAACTTGGTGCATTCACATAATTGCACAATTCTGTACTATGGTGTACATGAGTTTTTGTAGGAGAAACACAAAGAGATGGGAGATTTTACTGAAATTTTTTCTCCAAATCAAAAGTAAAAAAGAGTAATAAGTTCTAGCCCACCAGTTCATTCTCCCCCACCAAGGACTAGAATAGTGAGGAACTAAAATTTCTCATATAGGTCCTCCTTGGAAAGAAATCTTTGCTCCCTCTCCAGCCTCATGATGTCATTCATGGTTTCATTATGCAAATATTCTAGGTTTTGTTCATATGAACAATTTTAAAATGCACATTTAGATTTTGCAATTTGGATGCCTTAGAATATATAAAAAAAACGTAGCATTCATTAATTCAAGGGAATTTCTTAATGACCCCTTATGCTTGTTTTTGCCGAAATTTATGTAATACCTCTTTAATTCGGATATGCACATTCGAATTCATCACATTGCAATTTTTTATCGAATAGATTCGGAGATGCATATTCAAAGCCACCAAACGGTAGCTTTCAGACACATCCGACAAAACAACTAAACATAAAATTTAACATAGTTGAAATTACATAGATAGTGGAACATAAATTTTACATTACATATGTTATAAATGGATAGCTGAGGAAGTTGTAACATTTTGATAACATCTTCTCCCGATATTTGAAGTTTTGTATCCACTTCAACAGATCCTTAATAGAGTATCGGTGAAAAGTATTCCATGTAATCTTTAAATCGTCATCCGTCTTCAGTTTAAAATGGGTAAACTTCATCTTTCCTTCAATGTCAAGTGAGAGTGAACGATACTCGCGTTTGATCACTTTTCGATTTTTTTGGATATTGCAGGAGATAATTTAGTATGGTAATAAGTTCGGCGAGAGACGTGTCCTCGAAGAACCTAAATTGAAGTGGTGACTTCTCATCCTTGAAGTAGACAAAAGTAAAATGAGGGTATGTATGACTCATCTCTATTTATGGTGTCTGATGTTAAAGAAATGGTTTGGAGACTCTATTTATAGAAGATTTGGAGTAACTTGGAGCAATTTGGAGACTTTTTTTTCATCGCAAAATCAGCATCAATGCAAACTAATGAGAGATAAAATGAGGAAGGTTTACCTTAAATTGCAAACGAAAAGTTAAATAATGATAACGTTCAAATAATAATAACGTGTAAATATTGGTGTTTTCGGATATGCATTTCCTAAACACTTAAAAATTGATTTAGGACGCGTTTGAAGATGAATTCTCGAAGGATATTTTGGGATTTTCAGATGTATACTTCACTCGTATAAGACTGTATTAGGAGATCCCCTTAATTCAATATAGAAAATATCATGGATCAAATTTCATGGATCGGTCAAGTTAGTAGCACTTTCAAAGAGAATTTAACGTGTTGTCATCCCCTCAAAAAGTTAAATTTTTTAACATCTCCAAAAAATTCTAATAAACTATAATATTTTTTGAAATTTTCAGTAGTGTAAAGTTTCACTTTTTATTATATAATATTAAAAATCGAAATTTTAATAAAATTGGAAAAATATTTTCAAAATATTTTATATCGGCAATTTAAAATTAACTACCGAATTTAAGTCAAATTTATTTGGACAGTTTAGAAATTTCGAAAATAAATGGGGCGTGAGGTTTAATTAATTGAGGAGTAGCAGGTTTATGTGGAACTTTTAAGTCATTTTAAGAAGATGATATGGTTTCTTCATCTTGTTCAACCAAACATGCCAAGATTTATTCAATTGTTGCGAAGCAAATCAAACTAGCTTCAAGGTGTTGCGACACAAAAAATACTCGAGTACATCATACATTCGAAATACAACAGAGTCTCTTTTTTGATTTTAAGAAATGGTTTGGAGACTCTATTTATAGAAGATTTGGAGTAACTTGGAGCAATTTGGAGACTCTTTTTTCATCGCAAAATCAGCATCAATGCAAACTAATGAGAGATAAAATGAGGAAAATTTACCTTATATTGCAGACGAAAAGTTAAATAATGATAACGTTCAAATAATAATAACGTGTAAATATTGTTGTTTTTGGATATGCATTTTCTAAACACTTTAAAAATTTGATTTAGGATGCGTTTGAAGATGAATTCTCAAAGGATATTTTGGGATTTTCAGATGTATACTTAACTCATATAAGAGTGTATTAGGAGATCCCCTTAATTCAATACAAAAAATATCATTGATCAAATTTCATGGATCGGTCAAGCTAGTAGCATTTTCAAAGAGAATTTAACGTGTTGTCATCCTCTCAAAAAGTTAAATTTTTTAACATCTCCAAAAAATTCTAATAAACTACAATATTTTTTGAAATTTTCAGTAGTGTAAATTTTCATTTTTTATTATATAATAATAAAAATTGAAATTTAAAAAAAGTTGGAAATTTTTTTTCAAAATATTTTATACTGGCAATTTAAAATTAACTACCGAATTTAAGTCAATTTTATTTAGACATTTTAAAATTTTCAAAAATAAATAGGGCGTGAGATTTAATTAATTGAGGAGTAGCAGGTTTATGTGGCACTTGTAAGTCATTTTAAGAAGATTTATTCAATTGTTGTGAAACAAATCAAACTAACTTCAACGTGTCGCGACACAAAAAATACTCGAGTGCATCGCACGTTCGAAATACAACAGAATCGCCGTCGAACTTTATCTGTTCTAAAAGGAATGAGAAAATATCGAGAAAATCCACAAAGAAAAGATAAGATGGTCATCGTAACCAAATTAGATTTCATGAATTGGTTATGAAAGAGGGAGATATTAGCACCCCTCATATCTGTTGTATTCAACGGATCACATTTAGTTAGTTTGTGTTTGAAAGTTAGCTTATGTTCACGTGTGATTTTCTACTTATTATGCAAGAAAAAGAGAAATTGTTTGTTTAGGACAGTACATGAGCCAACTTGAAATGGCTTATGCACCGACTTGAAAAATTGTTTATTTAGGACTAAACATGATAAGGGAGTGACACGTGACATAGAGATATCATTCAATATACATAAATGCTAAATTTTCTTAATTTTGACATCGTGCAAAACATGTAATGGGGGAAGTTGCGCTCACATATCATTGTTGTTAAACATCATAACTAATTGAAACTTGAATACCTCTTCACTTTTATAAGCATGAAACTTCCCATGTTCCTTATCATCATCTCTAACATGAGGTGTAAGCAACTATCAGAGTCATCACCAACACCAAAATTGTTTTCGAATTTTTTACTATTATGCCACACAATGAAATACTATATACCCAAATGCCATCTTTTGAAAAAAAATTCCCAGAATTTCATGGTTTTAACACCGGTTCGTCCCTCCCTTGGACGAACGAACCCCACCCCACGAAGCCCTTCAAGGGTTCGTCCCACCCTTGGACGAACGGGTAGTACCCTTTATTTATTTTATTTTTTTTAATATTTAATGGTTATAATATGTTTTTATTTATTTAAAATTGTTTAATTATATATTATAAAATGATTAATATTATTTTAATATAATAAAATATTTTATATATATATATATATATATATATATATATATATATATATATTTGTTTTTTATATTTTATAATTAAATAGTAAAATGTAACAATAATAATATATTATTTATTTAATGAAAATGCATTACATAGTTCACTTTTTTCTTGGTTTTGGTGGTTGAACAACATGTGAGTCAGTGTAGCATTTGGTAGGAAATTTTTGGCGGCGTCCTTTTCCACGCGGTTCTGTTGGAGGAGCATCTTCTCTTGGAAGAGTATTATCGGATGATAAATTTTACTCCTCTTGGTTTGATGGACCTTCAACAATAACACGTTCTATGTCATCAACACCAAAGTCCGACATACGCAATAGGTGTTCATCAGTTAGATCATAGTTGGAGATGTGTTGAGACACAGGTACGGTTGTAAGTGGAACATTCGGTTCAAAAGGTGGACGATGTACATTTTCAAATGATTATGGGTTCAAGGTTTGTTGTTGGGATTGTGAGTATGCAAAGTCATATTTAGGTTGAGAGGACGATGGGGTAACGGTATGTTGTTGAGAGTGAGAGTAAGAATAATCGAAGTTTGGTTGAGGGATTGTAGAGTTCTGGTAGATTGGTCGATTTGTGGTTTGGATGGGTTGATGTGATGGAAATTGGTTAAGGGGTTTTTGTGAAGAGGTGGCATAGAATGAGTGTTGTTGTGTGGTTTGGGTGTGATGATATGTTTGTTGTTGGAAAGGTGATGTTTGTGGTGGGAAATGTGATGTTTATGGTTGGAAAGGTGATGGCATTATTTGAGGAATATTTTGATGCATGTGTGGCATGCTGGCTTGTTGTGTTGTATAAGAGGCAAACTGACGCGGGTCGTTTAAAAATAGTGGTTGAGAAGGAAAGACTAAATGAGTACTTCTAAGCCAAATAATATATTCATCGGTATGGATGAATTCTCCATTCAACCATAAAACAACTAATGCATGCTAAAATTTTGGTGTACATACCACTAATGTCATAACACATGTTGAGACATTGATCTATGCGTAACAACATCTATACTGAATAAAACATAATGATTTATCACGTATTAGTACAAAGTCGTGACACATGTTCCAACATCTGTATACGACATGTCAATCATACAAGAAATAAAAATTGAACAATCCAGAATGATAATAATACAAGATATAATGACCCATTTTGATGTACAACAACACGTACTCTGGGGGCTACCAAGTCAGGAAGAAGAATACACTATCAATAGTATTATTTAATATAAACAACCTTAGGTTTACAAGTAAATAACCACAATTTTACTTAATCACTACCCAATGCAATCTTTATCTTAGAAACACATCCAAGATAAGAGAAACACATCTCACTCTCTAAATCACCTCAGTGATAAATAACAGTCATAATCTCTGGTGAGCGCATCACACTGATTGAAAGATACCCTTTTCAAATAAAGTTCAGTCAAGACTCTTGACTAACTAATGTACTTGGATTTATTTCAAAGCTTCATCCAAGAATAATATGTAATTCATTACCTAAAGGTTTCTGAATCTGTATACATACTATGTTTACCTCAATGCATTAAATCGATGCAAAGGTTGACTTACTCCACAAGAGAGTATTCGACTCTCAAAATACTAAACCGTTAAAAATTATACAAAGTGTTATACAATGATTAGTTGACAAGCCCTAGGTCTAAGCCTTCCTTTATAATCTTCAACTTACTGGATTGGGCTTCACAAATCATTGTTGACCCGTTGCAAATAAGACAGCAGAAATATCTCCTAAATTATAGGACTTCAATCATTAGTTTTCTAATTTATCTCCATAATTAGAAACTAATTCAATTCCTTAATTTTAGTTTGAATCTCTTCAATCTTCAAAATATGCGCCACATAGGATTACATAATATTACAAAATATTTTACACCTAAAATACATCAACATAATCCAACTGTCTAGTTGGTCACAAGCACGATGTCAATGACTCTTCATAGGACATCTTTGTTCGACATGTTGTGCTTCTTCTGATGAAACATATTACTTCAATACTTCTGATTTCCTCATCTTGAGCTACACATATAACGTCCTAATGTTCCCAGAATATTCAAGATCTATAACACATCAACATAACCTACACACTTCAGCCAATATGTCAAATGAGCGAAATAGGATATTATGTTCAATATTATTTTTCTGCAAGTTAGAACATCTTATTTAACATGTTGGTGTCTAGTTTGATTTACTAAAATTAATTCCAACCATAAAATAGAGAATTAACACACGCCTCTATCTTATGGTGTACCCGGGTACCCAAATAGTGGTAATCGGTTACATGTTGTGCAAAATCACTTTTCTACTACTTTTTGACACGAAAATCACTTATTATTTCTACCCAAACATCCCTAAACCTCACATAATCATAGTCTCACATACCAAGTATTAAACCTCAGTCATATACATCAGTGGCCATATTTTAACACATTCAATTCATCAATATAATATAGAATTACATGAATTCCACAATCTATTTCACGTCAATACACATTAACATGAATATACAACACTCATAATTGATTTCACAAAATTCATCTACCAAACAAAATTTATCATTGAGGATTTAACATATAGAGTGGAATTAGTTTTTGACGAGTAATTACCCTTACCCATTGATCATTATATAACCTATTAGATAGTTAGAACATCACCATTACCTTAGAGTTTTTGCCAAAGATTCAACCTTATCAATGAAGGTTCCTCTTCTCTTGAGTCTTAGCCTACTCTTATATATTTTCTCCAAGACATGATCTCTCTTCCCTGTTTTCCACGATCGCCTAAAAATAAAGTGATTCCTCACTTCCTTGTTTTTACTAATTTAACCCTTGGACCCTTTCCATGCTATCTCTATTTTGTCCTCACTTATTCCTCTTAAAATTATCAACAATCCCACAACATCTATACACCAATATTACCTCTATTATAATTTATTATTATTATTATTATTATTATTATTATTATTATTATTCTCCAATAATAAAATAATTCCACTAAGTAATTAAGTAACTAAATAAGTATTTAACTGTTACTAATATTATTTAATTCTTCTAATTTTAATTAAATAACACTAGTAATTACTTACTTCCACCATCCCCTAGTTACACAATTACTCACACACAGTGGCGGAGCCAAGCTCCGGCCAGGCTGGACAATTGCCCAAGATTCTACTCTTGTAACCTCAAGGCCTAACACTAATTTCAACAACCTTTCACTAAACTCATTCACTTTCACATCAATATTCATAACTTTAACACATCATACACAACCCAACAGAATCTCCAAGTCGGGCCGCCGCTTCCTCCACGTCCCAGTCGTTCATGTCCATGTGTGCCATGAATTAATATCACAAAGATAAAAAGATATGTCCAAGTAAGTTGTGGATTCACATCTAATGTACAAAAATCCAACTTTTAGTCCTGCCCGTAAAGTGTTCGATAGAATGCTTTAACCAAATTCTCGCCTCTTTCACTTCAATTCTTTCACTTCACGATGTTGAATTATTGTTATTGTTGATGATTATTGTTGTTGTGGGTTGTTGTGGTTTATGAGTCGGTATCAAATTGTTCTCAATGTCTTTATTGTAATACCCCAATATTACTCAAGATTTTATATGCAAAAATCAGAGTAAATTAAAATTTCATAAATTCAATACTGAGGCATCACACCTTCAAAACCAAATCACTTTAAACAGTTTGCTTTAAAGTATAAATCTCGGATACATAGCATCGCCGGAAATCATAAATTGATTCACAAAAATCAAAACATCTTCTTAATTAAACTTCCTTAACAAATAATATTTTCATAAAGTATGATTCTTATTTACAAAAGGAAAACAACAAGACAACATAAATATTCCCCCCGAGTGCTACGTATCAGAGTGACACCGACTCAACTAATAGCAGCTATACTCTCCGTCTTCATTACCTGCACGTTACCAATATAAAGGTAACGGCGAAACAAGTAAAGGGTGAGATACTACAAAACATATAATTAAAGGCATGATAATATATATATATATATATATATATATATATATATATATATATATATAGTTTAGGAATTAAAAAGGGTATAGATTAATAAGTGCAATTCCAACACATAATCAAAACTCACTTACTCCAATCGTCATTCTAATGTGTAAAATCTACACATTATCGCTATAACCTCGTCGGCATAAATCATCACCACAACACATAAATATGTGTTACCACGAAATCATCACAAGTCAATACGACAGTCATGGACGACAACATCAAACAATGCTAATAACATAAGCAACATAAATAAAACCATCACAAATTGGCTAAAGCCCGTCGTCACTAACATCATCACATCATATTTGCATTAAGCATTTCATCAAAGTTAAATCATCGCAAAACTCATCATTTATATTCATCGCATAGTTATCATGAAATTATCAAGTTATATTCATTTCATGTTCATCATAAATATCATCACCAAACAAAACATCATATATCATCGCAATTCAACATCATCCATCAATTAAAACCCAACGCCAAACAACTCAAACATAAACATAACCGACTCCATGAGACACGACTATGTTATGCATGTGGTACCCGTCGTTTTGTCCATAATTAGGAACACTTGGCATAAAGCCCATCGTCTCTTGGCATAAAAGCCCTCGTCGCCAATGCAATGTATGTGACTCGACAATAAAACAACACAACACAAACACATCATCATCGCTCATCAAAATTGGCATAAAGCCCACATCGCCATAATTTATCCACATCAAGATAAATATATCATCGCATCATATTTGCATTATGCAAAACATCACTAATAATTCATCATCATCAAAATCATACATTCACAAATCAGAAGCATTTATTAACAACATCAATATAATCATCACATCATCATGTACAAAGACATATATCATCGCATCGCATATCATCAAGTATTCATCAATAAATACATTGTCGCAAGCAACATGTTTAATCACACCACATCATTATCAATTCATTCACTAAATTTCAAAAAACGGAAAGATAGTCAAAACACTAATAATCGTCGCAAAAGCCATTCTTAATAATCGGCATTAATCATAATTGTCAACATCACAATCAGATTGTCCATCTGTGCCTTAAATCTACGAAACGCAATCTGATTCAATTTAACCGTAAATTGACCTATTTCGGGTCATCTCGTAAAAAATCGTAATTTCTAAAAACTAACCTCACCACTACGTTCTACACGTCGAACTTAGCTAGCACGTCAATTTTCGTTGAATTCGGAGCAACTTGCTCCGTCGTCGAATTTACCGAAATCGGAAAATCGGAACATAACCGGGTTCTAAATTTAATCGGCTAACTTATGTCCTAATTATATTTTATTAATACTAACTAGTAGTATATGGAATTGGAGGATTTAAAGGAAACAGAAGCTAGCAACTAAAATTTGCAGAAAACTCATTTTCTGCAGAAAACAGCAAAACCTGCATACAGAAAACAGAAACTATAAAATTCGTTTCTCTCCTTCCAGGCACACGGGACGTTCGTCCCAAGGGAGGTGTAGGCTTGGGGCGGTCGCCTTAAGGGCATGGGACGGTCTCCATCCCTTGTGGGGTGGGCGCCTCCCCTTGGTCCGTGGCATTTCCTTAATCTTCCTCCTTCATTCCTTACATACAGACAGTTTTCCAGGTTTTATAGTTTTACAGTTTTTCTTCATTTCTATTTTTGTAACTTAATTCTACTAGCTTAGCAATTAAAACACCAACAATTCATACTCATAACCCAACCTTTTTCTAAGTTATTTTAACCATCAACCAACCAAAACTCATAAATCATCCTATCAATTTTCCCCAAATCCAAAATATAACTATCAAACCCTAACCTTATGAGATAGAGAAATCAAACCCTTACCTCACAAGCTTGGATGATTCTTGATGATCCTACAGCCCAACTCTCCTCTTCTCTTGCTCCTCTTCTTCTTCTTCTTCTTCTTCTTCTTCCCAAAACCCTCTCTTATCTCTCAAGCTTTCTAAGTTTGGTTTTGTGAGTAGTAAATGGAAAGAATAAGGAAAATGGTTTATATGTATTTTCATACTAGTAAGGTTAAGGGTGTAAACCCCATTCCCTTCAATTACTCCTCACACCCTTAACTTATTTTTATTAATTAATACCTTAATAATATCTAATTATATTATTAACTCAATCAATTAAAATAATTCCGGGGAATCAAATATCGGTTCGAATAATATATTACCGAACCGAACAGAATAAAAACTGAACCGAACGAAACGTCGCCAAATATATTAATAGATATATCGATTAACATAAATATTCTCGTCGCAAAATAAATATTGATCGGTAACTCGAAAATATTAATATAATATAATATAATATAATATAATATAATATAATATAATATAATATAATATAATATAATATAATATAATATAATATAATATAATATAATATAATATAATATAATATTAATTAAAACGGGCGTTACATTTACTACCGTTTTGCAACTTGCACACTAAGTGCTCGGTAAATTGCCTCAACCGAGTTTCTTTTTCCTTTTTCACTTACGTTTCTTACGAATTTTAGTGTTAACTTTTTGTTATTGACAAAATGTTTCTACATTTTGGCTAGGATGCTTCCTTGCGCTTTTTTAAATGGTACGCATGAATATTGGTGAAGGAAACTCAGACTTCAACAAATTATTTATCGGAAACTCACAACCTTTAAGTTTAATAAGTGGTGATTCGAGAGAATATGGAAACTCATCTTCAGTGGACAACGTAAGGCATGAGCTTATGTGGACAACACCTCGTTTCTTTTGCGTTTGATAAGTAGTAAGTATTATAATGATGTGTTTTCAAGGCCTAGGTTAGACAGGCATCCTTCACACTCTTGAATCAAAGTACTCCTAAAAGCTTATGTTTATTAGTGAACTTTTTCCCCCTTTCTTCAATACCCCCATTAATTATAATTCTGATGTTTCTTTTTTATCTTTAAATGGTCTGCATTTTTGTTGTGACTATATTGTTAGGGGAAATCCGGGGAGAAGGCATTTTACTTTGGGACACACCTTTGTGAGAGGCACACCACATATCCACCTAAAATCTTAAAGGTGATAGGTGTATAGGTTCTCTCACTTATATAGTGTTCAATCTTTCCTTTTCTAACCAATGTGAGACTTCTTCCTCACACTTGATTCTCAACACTCCCCATCAAGTGTGAGTCACAATGTCCCCCTCATGTGAGAGCTCACTCTTCCACATACACTTGTATCACCGTTGACAATCTCCAACGGAACACCTTTTACCCACCGTCTGTGGGAAGTGTTTCGATACAAGTTAGTCGGTCCCTATCTCGAAACCATAGGCTCATGATACCACTGTTAGGGAGGAATTCCAAAGAGGGAGCATATACTTTGGGACATACCTTTGTGAGAGACACACCACATATCCACCTAAAAACTTAAGATGATAGGTGTATGGGTTCTCTCACTTATATAGTGTTCAATCTTTCCTTTTCTAACCAATGTGAGACTTCTTTCTCGTACTTGATTTTTAACATATATAACCGCATAGACTATTTCTTAAATTCTTATTTGGGTGTTTCTAGTTGGTTTGCTATAATGGCTTAAGAGCTATTAGTTTGAGTTGTTGGTGTATGAATGTTGATAAGGAACGTTTTCTAAACATTTAGTTTAGAAAAAAGTTTAACCCTAAATATTTTTGAAGATAAAAGTATAATTTCTTTGAGTTCTAACTTTTGATTGTATAACTTTTAATTCTGTTTTATAATTATTTTGGCTTTTTGATCATTAATGTATATAATTTGATGAAAGATTGTTTCGACCGTTGTATTTTAGTAGAACCTATATTTTAAATGGGTTGTAATAATTTTAATCTAACATTAACATGAATGTTTCCTAAGGGATGGCCAATGTCTTGAATATAGCAAGGAGGAACAAGTTATTTGTGCTGTCAGTCTTGCAAAATCAAAACCTGGTGTTTCTGTCGAAGTTATCCAATATCTTTTAATTTTATTGTTTAAAATTTGAATGATCAGATGGTGTTAAGTAACAAAGATTATATTGCAGTTCATGTTACTAACAGTCTTGCATCTTGTTTTCGTGCAGAAAATCAATATGGGATGACTCATAATTTGGAGACATTTGTCAAAAAAATTGGCGCTGAGAATGATGTTGATAATCAACTAAAAAATATGGTGCTAAAAAATTTATGGGTTTTCGTTGCTTGTATGAAAAGATTTTATTAGTGTATTAACTAAATTATACGAACAATAAATTTTTTATTAACAAAACTTATAAAATCTCTTTTAAAACATTGTGATAACACACAAATTGAATTTGTCGTCGTTAAATTTTTGCCGAGGCTTCATAATTTTTGTGGCACCGCCACTGCTCACACACATCTAACACTTTAATCTCTATATTTATAAGATAACTATTCCACACCAAGGGCATCACGACACATCAAAATACTCATCAACACATATAAATGCACAAGATCACATAATTTAATTATGAAAAACCATTTAAATAAAACTGGGGCGTTACAATGGGTATTCCCTGCTTGGGGCTCCAAAGATAGAGAATTTTTCTCGTGGAATAAAATTTTGTCGAAGATACTTTGGGGATAGGGATGACGAACATGTCTCGTCTCGTTGAGTTCCCACCCTTACTAAAATTCTATAATATCATTAATCAATATATAATTTAATATTTTTATGTAAGTTTATTTATCATTTCAAATAACTTGTTATATAAACAAATGTAAAACACATATGTAAGGTTAGTAAAAGAGAGACATCTAAATGAGTATTTTAATTTTTCAAAGTTTAGAAATTATGTGTTCATGAATCTCAAGATTAGATATTGTTAAAACAATATATTTGTCTTAGATGATTAGTTTGTTTTTTCTTGTGTTAGTTTTTGAATTTTTTTGTTAATTTAATTAAAAATAATAAATAAAAATTGTTTATAGATTCGCAAATACCATAACGATCCGTGAGAACAGTGATTGAGGAGTAAATTTGAGAACATGAATTGAGATGAGAATGTATATTTTGTCCCATTGAAATCTCTATTACCATATCCAAATTATTATTATAGTTTATAATTTTTTTATTCAATATAATTGTCTATCTTATTTATCGTAATAATCTTTCCATTTTAACAGTTTTTATAAACCAAAAAAAATTAATTGTTGATATAATTATTTTATAAATAAGAATAAATTACAAACAATTTTATAAATTGACACACGTTATAAAAACTTGCTCTGCCACTCGCGGACATTTTACTTTATAAGAATGAAAAAAATTAAATATTAATACTATTATGTGTTTGTGTGAAGTATATTATAAAATATACTTGATCGTACTTGATCAGAAGGTGTCACGGTCCAGTCTGCAACTGTGGTTGAAGAAGAGGGGGTACCTGCAAGACACTCCGATGCCAAAGTGAGAAGAGGCAAGAGGAAGCAAGTAAGAAGTGAAGAATGAAAATTACCTGACCCTCTCAAGTGAGAGGTATTTATAGCCCCCAGCGCTGGGTCAAGGTCCAGTTAGTGGGTGGAGATCCAGGCCCACTAATGGACTGCTAGGACTTGCGTGTGCATGGAGGCCAGTACGTGGCCTCCTCCCTGATTTGTCGCTCCGGAATATCTGAATTGTCTGACCCGGTATTTCCGGAGGGCAGGTGGCGGTTGAGATGGTGAAGTCTTGGTCCGATATTCTCGGGGGCACGTGGCAGTCAAGCGACCGTTGGCCACATGACCCTCATGTAAGTGATGCGAACTATACCCTTTGTGGGCAAATGAGGCTTAATTTTGCCTACAAGATTGAGCCTCCATGACCGTGGGCCAAGTGTTGGGTCAGTCCAGAACAATACTCATACTTTTTAATATAATTTCTATAAATATCCTAATAACTATTACAACTTAATAAATTAAATTAATATTTATATAATGATTAATTTTTAAGATATTATTTTAATGGAGAAATATTATAACACACCTATTAATTTTTATGAAGATGTATTTTAGCAACATACACCTTAGGGTGTATTTATTATATTTTTAGTCATAATTTACTAATACATTCTTTTTAAAAATAAAATAGGTGTATTTTAGAAAATATCTATAGGTGATGTTAAAATTTATAGAAAGATTGTTTAACAACATATACTTTAAAGTGCATTTAATCATTTTTAAATTAATACTTATTAAAATACACTTTCAATACAAGTGAGTGTATCTTACCAAATATTTATTTTAATTTGTAAATATTTATATAGACTTTATGCTGTATGCGAAAGCACAACTCTTTCAGTAGTTTTAGATTGGTGGTTATGTGTATGGTAAGACAAGCAAAATTCATGGGATACTAGAAACCAAATTACATGACACGTTTGTTGCTTGTGTTGTGTTGCGTACTTCCGTGGGTGGTTGAAGTAAAATAAGACTAGGATCACATATCACTTGGCTTCCACCGCTGTAAACAAAGTGTGAAGGTAAACGATCTTAATAACTTTTTATTCTAATACTACTAAAACTAACTAAATTTATTTTTAAATAAATCTTAATTAGAAATCTTATGTTTTACTAAACTTATTCTAAAAAATAAAAGACTATTTTTTTTACTGGAAGATCAAAGGCATTTAATAAAAAATAAGAACAATAGTTTAATTTTTAAAGCAAGATAAGCTAAAATAAAATTGGTAAAAAAGAAGAAGATAAAGTACAATTATTATTATTATTATTATTATTATTATTATTATTATTATTATTATAATATATAAGTAAATATAAGTAAATACAACCTAAAATATATAAGAAATTTTTTGCACATGTAAGAAAGAAAGAAAAAAAATAAAAATTCCCTTGAGGTCCCATCCCTAACACGCTGGTTCTGGGAAAACCCAAAAACCAAAGAGCCAAACGCAAAAGCAAAAGCTATAAGCCATTTTCTCAAATAATCAAAATCTTTTCCTCTTATTGTCCAATTCCAATTCCCCTAATCGCTTTCACCTCCGCCGCTGAACCCTCTTCAACGTCCCCGCGGCGCCACCGCGGGATTTTCCTAGGGTTTCAATTTCCACTGTTTTCCGACGACGTCGTTCTCCGAGTCATGCCTCCGGCGCGTCGACGCGTAGGGAACAAGGCTAAGGCGAACGAACACTTGCGTTTAGGCGATCTCGTACTTGCTAAGGTCAAGGGTTTCCCTCCTTGGCCTGCCAAGGTGTGTGATACTCTTTTCGTCATGATTTCTCTGTGAATCTTTGTTTCATATAGCTAACGTTGTTAATTGTTCTGGTTTGGAATTTTAAGATTTTTGGGGATATTTGTCTGATTGTGCGTTGCTGTTGGGTTATCAGTTTATGGATTGGTTCAGTTACAGATGCTGATGACTGGATACTGATTTTTTTGCTTTGTTTTCAGATAACTAGGCCTGAGGAATGGGACAAAGCCCCTGATCCAAAGAAATTTTTTGTTCAATTCTTTGGCACCAAAGAGATGTAAGCCTCTCTTACCTGATTTCTCTTGTAACTAACCTGTTGCCAAGTTACCGGTGAATGACGGGATGGGCGTTTTATAGTTTGTGATGAAAAATAGGGTCTGTTCTGTTGTGTGGAATTAGTGAGGAGGAACACACTTCAGTGTAAACTGATTATGTAGTTTGGATGTGGGAAAATAATGTACGGATGATTTATGTAGGAGTCTTGGAATATTGCCCTCTCACCTGTTATCTCACTGATTATTTGAGTGTCCTTCTGTTCCGAGTCTTTGACTGGATGTTGATGTTGCGGGTTGTGGGATAGTTGTATTTGACACACGTACTGATATAAAGTTAAAGAGTATAGTGTAGATGTTAGTCTTTTTAGAATGGCATCCTTAATGTTGATACTGAATGACAAGCTTCCAATTTTGTTTATTATATGATTATATAATTCTGAATTCTATATCTGCACTGCATGTTCTTCTAGGTTAATTCAAATAGTCGTTTCTACTAATTACTTGTAGTAAATAACCGAATCTGCAAATTATTGATGACCTCATCGACTTATCTGAAAGGTTAAATCGTTAGGAGAAGGCTCAAAAATGGTTTGTATTTCTAAGAAAAACATCTAAACAAAGGGCCCTATGAGATTAACCTTTATACCATGGATATCCTTTATTGAAAACTTATACTGAAACTCAACTGTTAAAACTGAGATTGGCAAGGATGTAATTCTTATTTCCCGGTCTTAGAGGGTCTTATACTGCGCCAAGGACTTACTTCCTAGAAAGATTCAGCTACAAGGTGGAGGCCCGTGAGTGGTTTTACGGAACTGTTTATTTTTGCTCAAAAAGATGATTCTATGATCCACCTTCTTTTAGTGGTTTTATTTCTTTCTGAAGTCACTATTTTAAACTTCCAAGGAAACTACTAATAGAGCTTTTTCTTCAAGAAAATCACAAACAATGGGACCAATACCTCTAAATAAATTAAGTTTAATGATTATAGGGCTCACAAGAAATAGATCAACTTTTTATGCTGCTGTAGATATTGTTATGTCATAACCCCATGTTAAATGTGAGAATCTTCTGTTGTGATCTATGTGGGCAGTGGTGTGGAGATAATCTGGCTGTTGGAATAAACAAGGCTTAGACAGTTTATGCCTAATTTTTTTTAGGGGTTGTTATATTATTCATATTACTCTGTGGTGTTTTTTACTCTTTTAACTAATGGTATTATAGTCTCCTTTAACTAATGTTTTTTACTTCGTGGTGTTTATTACTTTGCAAAGGGGATTCATCTGATTTTTTAACTAATTTATATCGCTTAATGGTTTTTTCTTCTTCTTCTTGTCTTTGACTATTCAGTGAGGCTAGTTTATGCTCTGCTTTAGTACATCTTTTAGTTTTTATGATATTGTTTCAAGAAAAAGTTGTCAAGATTTTGTAGCTCTATATAATGCTCTAACATAAGTATATTCTTCATGTTATACGCAAAGGAAAGTTTTTATAATAGATTTTGTGACTTGTTCTCCGTCAACATTTTGCGACTCAGACTCACAATCTGATATAATGCATAAATTTAGGATCCTGGAAATATCTCTTAAATTAAAATTTTATCACGAGTTGATAACCATGATTAAGGTCACGTTGAGTAAATTCTGGTTAATTTGAAGGGTAAAAGTCTGTTGACCTTCTAAATGCCAAGGTAATCTGATTTGGTGATTACTCTTATGATTTCTGCTCTGCATCATTCATTGTTATTATTTTTCATTAGATTATTATCCTGTGTTTTTGTTTTCATATCATTGCACCTATTGTTATTTTCTTTTCCTTTGCAGAGCTTTTGTTGTACCCGCAGATATTCAGGTCTTTACAAGTGAGGATAAAACTAAGTTGTCTTCTCGGCTTCAAGGAAAGACGAGGTACTTTACCCAAGCTGTGAAGGAAATATGTGCAGCTTTTGATGAGATTCAGAAACAGAAGGCCAGTGGTGATGACACAGATGATTCTCGGATCGATTCAGAAGCTCCTCCTGTTGATGAGCCAGTGAGTAATCCAAAGAATACCATTGATGCTGTGACGTCTCATGCAGAAAAGGATAACATCTATGCGGGTAATGTTGACTCCAATTTGGAGGACTTTTTGCTGAAAACCACAGAGAGGGTTAGCCTAGATGAAAAGCTCACAGAGTCTGGCCGTCCAAATGAAAGTTCTTCTGTTTCATCACCTTTAGTTAAAAGTAAATTATCCACTGGTTCAGAGATAAAGAAGACTTCTAGCAAATCTACTCTTAAAGGTGCAAGTAATGTTAATGATTTTGGTCAACATGATAACGAAAATAGTATTTTAGCAAATGGTAGTAAGTCAAGAAAGCTTGTTACTGGTTCAAAGAGGAGACGTGAAGTTGAAGATGACATGAATAAAAATGGGGGATCATCTACTGGAACACTTTTGATAGCGGGAAAATCTACTGGCAGTGCTGATCTTTTCAGGCCAGGAGAAGAGACATTTAAATCTCAAAAGAAAGGGAAAGATGCATCTGCTGTTAAATTAAATTCTCCAGGCACTTTTAAACCAGACTCAAATGGTAGTACTGGAGAAAAAAGTAAGAACTTGATTTCAAAAAATGGTAGTACTGGCAGTGCTGATCTTTTCAGGCCAAGAGAAGAGACATTTAAATCTGGAAAGAAAGGGAAAGATGCATCTGCTGTTAAATTAAGTTCTCCAGGCACTTTTAAACTAGACTCAAATGGTAGTACTGGAGAAAAAGGTAAGAACTTGATTTCAAAAAAAGCGAGTCTCGAGGTAAAAAATGAATTACAGGAGGCTGATGGCAAAACTTCAAGTATAGGAAAGAATAACCAAGTTCATGCAAAGCATAATGTGGTAGCAAGTGAATCCTTACATGCTACGAAGAAGTTGAAACGCATGGATGCCAGAGATGATTTAGCTTCAGGGCACTTCCCAAAAGATGTGAAAAGTATTTTGCCTTGCACTACTTCTGTTGAAGACAAACCATCTAAAACATTAGAGTTGAAAAGGTCCACCTTAAATTCAAAAACAGAAAAAAGCTCTGTCCATGAGTTGCTACCTATAATTAAACAACACAGCCAAGTTCAGAAAACTGTGCTTGATTCTGATAAAGTTGCTTCTGATGATAAAAAAGTTTGGAACAATCTTAAGCTGAAAGGTGATGCAAAGAATGTTACGACAAAACAAGCACAGAGGAAACGTAAAGCTGTTTGCCTCAATGAAGATGATGATGTACCTAAAACGCCTGTTCATGGAGGAGCTGCAAAAAATATTAAGTCGCCTTTTGCTTCAGAGGTCAAGAATGGAAATAATGTACATTCTGAGAAATCTGATGCTGCTAAGCTGGCTCACAGAAATTCTAGTGAACTTGAGGAAGGTCTTTTGAAAGAGCCATCTTCTCAATTACATGTTGATGCATCATCAATTAAGCCCCCTGAAAAAGAGAAAGCCGATGAAGCCACTCCTGTGCACATTCCTCTTAGTCAGGATAAGTTAGATTCAAAGCAGTTTCCCTCCAAGGTGACAAGAGTAAGCTCTGCCTCCCCAGTAAAATCACCTCAGCCAGTTCCTGCAACAACAAAGTCAAATGCTGAGCGGAATAAATCTTTCAAACCTTTGCTTAAAGCTTCCAGCATTGCTACTCTAAAGAAGGCTGATAACGGGTCCTCCAAATCTTCACATAACCTCAGCTCTTCTCAAAACCAAGTTTCTGCTCATAAGAAGAAGCTAGCATCTTCAGCTGAAAATCCCAAGACTACTCCAAAGACATTGCCTCAGGAAGTTGACATTCCCTCAGTAGATTTTAAGGAGCCTGATGCACTGCATGTTGATGGGTACTTACGCTTTTTTAGTCCTCTCATTTTGTTTGCTGTTGTTTGCTGATCCTTTTCCTTTCCCATTTTGTTTATATTATTTCAGATTGGAAGAGGGTATGGAAGAAAGAAATAATTTATATACTGGTTCTGGGACTCCAGAAACATCTAAGACTATGAAGCATCTTATTGCAGCTGCCCAGGCAAAATGGAAAAAAGCTCATTCTCAGTATTTTTCTTCTGATATTCATAATGTCCAGGGGGGGACTCCTAGCCCATCCACAGTTCAGCCATTTCTCCCCGTCTCAAGAAACTTCACACAGACAGATGTGCAGGGAGTTTATGAGCTCACAACTTCGGCTTCTCCACCAACTAATGACTATCACTCTGCATCTCAAAATCAGCTCGATGCGGATGAGATTGAAGAGAAAAGAGTCAGTTCAGTGCAAAGGGGTCCTGAAGGTTCCCTCAGTGGTGGTACAGAGGCTGCTGTTGCTCGTGACGCTTTTGAAGGAATGATAGAAACTTTGTCAAGGACCAAAGAAAGTATTGGGCGTGCAACTCGTCTTGCCATAGATTGTGCTAAGTATGGCATTGCCAACGAGGTCAGCTCCATCATATTATTGCTATTTGCTAGTTATAAATTATGGATCAAATGATGAGCCCATAACCTCCACTCATCCTCGCAAGCTATATGAACTATTAGAGGGGATGATGTTGCAATTGAGAGGATCTTAAATTATTTAATTACTATCATAGTGCCCAAAAAATGTTATATGGAACTGAATGTTGCCGGTCTAGGCATTTTAAAACCAAAAAGTAAACTTAGTATTTTAGGATGAGAATGTTACAATAATGCGTGGATATATAGGATAAGACATGGATTAGAAATTAGAAGCACAAACATTAGAGAGAAAATTGGGTTTGCCCCACTCATTGTCAAAAAATACTTGCATCCTGTTCTTGGTGGTTTGGGCATGTATGGAGAAAGTAGTTATAAGGAGGGCTGGCCAAATGGAGAGAGTAGTTGTTTAGAGGGAGACCAGGGAAAAGTACAGGTCAAACATTAAGAAAGATTCAGAGTTAAATGAACTACCTTTGACCTTAATACATGACAAGACTCAATAATGTTGGTTGAATCATAGCCAATCCCATCTAGTACTAGTAGGCAAATGCGTGATAAATGTTGTTGTTTTATAGTGCATATGCCCAAAAATATGTCTCAAATCTGATATTAAAGTCGCAAATACAATAATGTGAAATGCAACAACTTGAAAGTGTGCAAGTGTGGAAGTAGTTGGAATCTCCCAAACCAGCAATACCGGTTTTATTGGAGGGGAGGAGGAGGTGCACAAGCCTCATATTTACTATGATGAAGATTCTGGAACATGATTTTGTATGTTAAAAGTCCTGAAGTAGGAGCATCAAGGATCCTTGGAAAACAAGAAATGCATCTTACTTTCTGTTTGCTTTTTATTAAGTTAAATCATTAATAAATATGTGATTATAGATTCTAAGATGCTATACTCTTTGCTACTATTTTGGTGGTTATGTTAATTTAATGGTCACTGTACTGGACTTACTTCCAAGTCCTTATGTTCAGGTTGTTGAACTTCTCATTCGGAAGTTGGAAAGTGAAGCTAGTTTTCATCGCAAAGTGGATTTATTTTTTCTTGTTGATTCTATCACTCAGTGCTCACACAGTCAAAAAGGTGGGTGGAGAAATGAGATAATCCTTTGTTATTAGCATTTCTTGTTTCCACTTCTCTTTCCCGGCTCAAAATTGCAACTTTAGGATTATTTTTTTCATTGTGGCATCTAACTCACTAACTGACGTTTTTATTTTAGGAATTGCTGGAGCTTCTTACATCCCTATAGTTCAAGCAGCGCTGCCACGTCTTCTTGGCGCTGCAGCTCCCTCTGGAGCTAGTGCCCGTGAAAATCGTCGTCAATGTCACAAGGTCAGCTTGTTTGTTTTTTATTTATTAACAACAAAAAGAATTATATTAGGGGAAAGAAGCAGGGTGCAAATAGGTGGAGCATTAGAATACATCGAAATCCTAAAAAGAAAAGAACCAGAAAGGAAAAATGTTAATATTACAACGAAGCTAGCCGGTTAGTTTCTTTGTATATCAGTAGAGGAAAGTGTCTGGAAACATGCACAAGAGCCTCTTAGAGAGAGGCTCTTAGAGTTTGGTCTAAGTCTAACTCATCCTTACAAAATTGGCTTGTAAGGTGAGGGGTGTCACTCTTTATTAGCTATTTCAATGCTCTATATCCTACCAACGTGGGACTTAGGATCTTCCTAATAGAGTCCACTGATTCATGTAGTCAAACTTGTGCTGGATTAGAACTATGATATTGAGAGGCCCTACAAGATGTTGGTGTTTTACTTGATTAAGTACATTATGTATTTTATATAGTGTAACACCATTCACCACTGAAATTGCCACTTCAATTTTCTTCAAATAATTTAAAATATTCATGGATATACATACTGCTTCAAAGCCAAGGGGCTAGCATTAGATTCATGCTGCATTGCAAACAAAACAACTTATTCCAAAGGAATTTAGCTCCTCACCACTTATACATAAATGGGCTACTTTTCTGAATTGAAATGTAAATAGTTTATGGGGAAACATTGAATTCATCCAGCATCGCAAACAACCTCATTGTTCTTTTCCTCAAGTTGTGCCCCAACGTGATCATGTTGTATGAATGCCAATTACAGAATTACTTGTCTTTGGCAATAATCTTTGTCTCTGAAATGAGTTTTGCGTTTGAATAAGTTTATTTCCTTATTTCTATATTGGGTGGTTTGCAGGTTTTGAGGTTGTGGCTTGAGAGGAAAATTTTGCCGGAGTCCGTTATACGCCGTCACATGAATGAAATTGGGGTTTCAAATGATGATATTTCAGTTAGCTTTTCCTTCAGGCGTCCGTCTCGTGCCGAGCGATCTGTGGATGACCCTATTAGAGAAATGGAAGGCATGCTTGTTGATGAGTATGGAAGGTCTGATATTTGTTCAATCAAATTTTTAGATCATGTGCTTTCCGTTAATAAATTCACGCTCTTAATTTATATCAGTTTTTTTTTTCCTATCATGAGTTGCTGGTAATTTTTGTACAGTTAGTTTATCCTTGCTAAAAATTAGCTACTTTGTATTTCTTGTTTTCTATTCTATTACCATTTTATTTATTTCAAAAAAAGTTATTTGGATATCTGATTCTTGTTATATTTGTGTTTTGTCTATCAGTAATGCTACATTTCAGCTGCCTGGCTTTTTATCTTGTCATGCATTTGATGAAGATGAAGATGAAGAAGATTTTCAATTCAATTCATGTATGGATATGTATGGTACATCTCCAGCGGATCCCACACCCAAGTTGGGAGGATCAGATACTCATACTGTGACCCCAAATGACAAACGTCATTGTATCTTGGAGGATGTGGATGGTGAGCTAGAAATGGAAGATGTTTCAGGTCACCCAAAGGATGACAGACCTGTATATTTGAACAGTTCTGATGAAACAAATATGCTTCTTCAGAGCTCAAATAGGACTTTAGACCCAACTTCAAATATTTCAGAAGACATATTAGCTACTCCGGAGGGTTCCCCTCCATTACCTCTTGATTCACCCCCTCCAACCCCTCCTTTGCCTTCTTCACCTCCCCCTCCTCCTCTAGCATCTCCATCTCCTCCCCCACCCCCACCACCTCTAATGTTGCAACCTGGACCTCTTCCTTTACCATCCTCAGCCCCACTAGTATCATTGGTTCCTCAATCATCTGGACTGCCCCGGCCTTCTCATGTCTCCCAGTCATTAATGCCACCTCAGTCATCATATCAGTCATCACCAAAGTTGGGGTATCAGCAGAACATACCTCACGACTTTAGTAGCTCAACTAGTGTAAGAAAGTTTTGCTTTTGATATCTCTTGTTTGTTTTCGATTTATTTGATTTCTCACATGGATATATCCTTTTTGCAGGGTAACCAAATTGTTCAAATGGCTGGTAATTCTTTTTCTGGAGGTCACACTACTGCAGTTGTCAAGAATGAACTATTTCCACAGCATTCTGCATTTACCTTGGCTGCAGGATGCAGCTCCCAGGAGCCCTCTGGTTTTAACCCTTCAAGACAATTAGATTACGGACATAATGATGCGTATTTAAATGCTCAAGTTCACCAACCTAACCAGCAATATCAGCAGGGTAACATCCCATATGCTCAGAGACATGCACCTCCTGCCCCGCTCCAAAATCCATCAAATCAGTTCTCATATCCAAATCACACAGTTCAGCAACACCTTTCACATGCATTTCATCCTCCTTTTCCTTTACCATCTCTTCCAGATGGCCTGAGGCAGTATGTTGCTGATGAGCAACGGAGAATGTCATCGACAAACAATCAACATCAAAGTGGTGTATGGAGAGGGATAAATCCTTCATGCCCTGGTCCTCCCTTTGGGCAAGAAGGTATGTTAATTTTTTTCCTTGCAATTCCAAATGTTTATTATAGTAAATAAATTAATGTTTGTCTTAAACTATTTATCACATTTATCACATATATCTATCTATTATTAAGATAATTTAAAATATTCTAGTTAAACTTAATGTCTTTAATTCTTCATTGATAACATTGTTTCAATACATGTTTAACCCTTTTAGACGTGTGAAATTTGCCCAAGAAATATATAAGATGTGTTGTAGCATAAGAGAAAACAATTTTTTTTGAAACATTGTCTGACGTGTTATATTAATGTCATACGAGTGTCAGACATCGATTCAAAGAAGCAAACATAAATACAATTTTTTGTAAGAGTAATCTGATAGTTGCTAATAAGTTTCTTTTAATAATGGTGATGAAGGTTTCCGACCACCACTTGAAAGGCCGCCGCTAAGTAATGTAGGTTTTCAGCGAGCAATTTCAAGCACCCTACCTAGTGCACCAGTACCAGGTGACTTTTTCTAAATTTATTATGTTATTTTTTATTCTTTGCTTTTCTTCACTGCATTTATTAATCTAGTTGAGAAAATATTTTTATGAATTATGGATCAAACCAGTCTCTCATTGTTCCCTTCACCAGGACACGGTGCTCCTCAGATGTTGCCTTGCAGGCCAGACATTTCTGCTGTTAATTCTTGGAGACCAACTTGAAGTTGATTGGACACTTATTAAAATTAAGTATGTTTTCTCTCTCCTCATTTTGGATAGCAGCCGTATATCTCGGCAATATGACTTGTGAACGTTTTATTTTATAAATTGCGGACTGCTTGCTTATTAGGACTTTTAAAATAATTTTGATCCCAGTTTTGAAATTTTAGACTTTATTTTCTATTGGATTAACGGCGAGTCTCATATTGCTAGAGATATAGCCTAAATAGAGTGTACAACGTTCAGTCAGTTCTCTCTTCACAAGGTAGCTATGCATTGTTCATAAACCAGAATCAATAGCCCTAGGCATAATTTACGGTTTGCAAAACTGATAACTAGAGAATATTATTAGTCATTGTGTTTGTGATGTTGGGTATCCTTTCATATTTTATATGGACCAAATTTCTTAGTTTAATGTTGTTCTACTTACCCGTAGCATGTTTCTGTCATTTTTTATTCAGGAAATAAATATTGATTCATGACTGCTTGTTACCTTTCAGTGTTGTTGCTGGTGGATCAACACTTACGGCTATAAATTGTACCACAAAGTTAGATTTGCCTGTGTTGTACATACAACTTACCTGTGAAGAGAATTTTGAAAAGTTGCGGAGGCTTTTGGCAGGATTGTGTATATTGTATTTTTCCCTGACAATGTATCCCAGGAACATTAGCTTCAAAGTTTAGGCTCATGTTTCTGACTTGGTTAGTTTATCTGTTTCCCATCCCTTGTAATTATTACATGACGTCTATATATAAATATTTTTCAAAGATTCAATTTTAACTAATAATAATTTAATATTAATTTTATTGCGTAGGTTTTTTTGCTCAAATTTTGTTTTCCTATTGTCGGTTGTATTTTCTTAATAAATTTTAGCCTGTTTTGTTGACTTGAGTATTTATATGTTGTAACCCTTGTATGAAGCAAATTCTGGAAGTCTTTCAGGTATGCTAATAGTTTTGCCCAAATTTTTCAGAAATGAAAAAAGTAAATGATTTGTTAAGTGATGTAATCTTGTGTTGTGTTGCTTGAAGTTTATATCACTCAACTAAATACTTGTTCCTTGTTGTTGTGTAATCTTGTGCACCACCTCTTGTTTCCCTAATCCTGAATCAAACCTCTGGGTACCTTTTAGCCTATAGGCCCTTTTGTGAATTTACTCAAACTCACAACCACAGGGAAAAATAATTCATAAGTGGCCAGATATGGGGAGTTTGAGTATGTGGAAATAATTCATAAGTGGCCTTAATATAATGGTTTAGTGAATTTACTTAAACTCCCCATATCTTGTTTCCCTGTGGTTTTGTGAATTTAGTAATAAAGGGCCACTTATGAAATTTTTAATATTGCTTCATTCTTTTTATGTATTTTATAGTTGTGTTAGGAGGTGGAAATTCTTTTCATGGCATATATATGGATTTGTTTTTTGGGTTAAAGTTTCTATGCTGTTCAAGAGGAATTCTAAATAACTTGATGATTTCAGGTTTTGGCAAAACAAGAATAGATGTCAAATCCTACTTCATGTTTTGAATGATATAACTCAATAAGGCAAACTTCATCCCTAGAAAGACGGTTGATAAGTGAGGTAAATAGTCATGTAATTTTAGAACTTGCAATGCTTTAGTTATTGACTTAAATTAGTATGCAAGCACGCGTGTACATAATGTATAAAAAAAAATACCATTGTGATATTTATTGTACATTACATCTTCTAGGTTGCTGTTAGAATTCTTAGTTCTCCCATTTTCTTTTCAAAGAAATCAGAAATAGGAAAACTACCTAAATATTTGATTTTTGCGGCATGGTTATACTTAAGAATTACTATTTATGGCATCGTTATACTGAAGAATTATTATTATGGCGACTTGCCATTAGATATAAGGCATAATCTTGTCATGTGTTTTTATCCATATTATGCATTGAAATGGTGAGATAGCTCAAGTAATTCCCATGTGTTTTTATCCTTGTTCATTGTTATGTTAGTGTCTTTTCTGACTCTCAAGTTTGAAATAGGTTCAGTATTTTGGATTTGAAAACATAAAGATCAAATGTACCCTAATCTTTGGAAACTGTTATTGCCATCCATAGAATGTCTCGTATATTTTTTTTCTTGCTATTTTGTGTTTCCTGAGAAGTTGGTGTGAATTATTGTATTTGGAATTTATTAAAATAACCATTGTCATCCTTGAAACTTTATCAATTAGGTCTTTTTAAGCAGTGGCAAAATATGGACGCAAGAGTGGTTTAAGTATTAGAGTTTGGTGATTGTGAAGTTAATGTAATGATTGAGTTTAAGTAATAGAGTTTCGTGATTGTGCATTTAACAAGATATGAGGAGTTTATTTATTTATCAGGAAAGATTAATTTTTCTTTGGGAGAGGTATACAGAAATGCACGCCAAAAGAAAAATTTGCATGATTAGGTGCTCTTGTGGTTTTGAGGCAATTAAGTCATAATTTTGAGATTTTATTTTATAGAGTAGAATAGAAGAGACTCCGAGGTATGAAACAATAAAAGAGGCTGTTTTCTAGAATGCCTTTTTTCTCTATCAAAATTGTGAATGGACTTAAATGTGCATGATTTAACAATAGTTGAAGAAATTCCTATCCACCCCACAGAATACTTTGGACATGGGATTGAGAGGGATTGAGAAGTAGGAGATGAGGTTGAGACGGATTGAGAAGGGGTGGAACTTCTACGACAAGATTTATTGTTTTTATTTTAGTTAGGCAAGTATTTTTTGCAGGTGCTAATTTTTTTAATTATTATTAATAAATTGATATTATCTTTTTATGAGATTATCGGGAGACTTTAAAAAAGAATTATAAGTATTAATGATTAATGATGCCCTGCCATGGTTGAGAGGGGTTGGATTATAGATTAACAACTCGTATCGGATTGTTTCAACTAATTATTAGTTGAGTTATCTCACCATTCCAATGCATAATTAGTTGAGCTATCTCACCATTTCAATACTCTATTTGTCCCAAAATAAGTGGTGCATTTGAGTATTTCACAAAGATTAAAAAAAAGTGATAAGTAAAAGAGAATATCAATTTTACCACACTGTCCTTGTTAGCTACTATTCTGTCTCATACTATAAGCAAATTTTATTTTTTTGGTTTATTGAATAATTAATGTATTTGGTTTTTATGTAGGCGAGATACATTAATTATTCAATAAACTTAAAAAGTAAAATTTACTTATAATATGGGACGGAGGGAGTACTATATTAGTGCATTCTAATGATCATAAATGATAATAAATGATCAGTGAGAGAATAGTAAATTAAAAGTGATGTAAGAGTATAATTGGAAGAAAAATATGAAAATTGAGTTGAAAACTAAAAGCAACTGGACAAATTATTTGTTAAAAGTGACATTTATTATTACTAAATCTTATTTTCAACTAAATTAATTAGGATTAAATATGTTTTTGATTTCTTCAAAATTATCAAATTTGAGTTTGGATTCTTATAATTTTTTTTCATGACATAGTTTCTATAAAATTATTTGCAGAAAGACTAAAATGTAAGATAATTTTATAAAAATTAAAACATGACATTTTTTTGTAAGGACAAAAAGTCAAATTTGTAGAGATTAAAAATATATTTATAATTAATTTTTGTCAAGTATGATCATTAAAATCAATTTTCAAGACACAGCCATAGTAGCAAAGGTTAAAATGAAAATTTTACTATATAAAAATAGTAATTTATCTTTTGAAAATATTGAAAAGAAAAATTAAAATATTATTTATTTATTTATATTGAAATAGTTTATTAATTTTATTATAATTTTAAATGATTACTCCCTCCTATCATTTTTAAGTGTTATTTTAGCATAAAACTCTTCAATCAAAATAGTTGATTGTTTTAGATGTATTATTTCTATTATACTTTTATTTATTTTCTTTTTCTCAATAAATTTACTCATATATCCTCTCATTTATTGAGAAAGTAAGAGTATAATTGATAAATTGTGACAATAAACTATAAAAATGACACTTAAATAGAAATAAAAAAATTCTTTTAAAATGACACGGACGGAGAAATTGTCATCTAATTTAATTTGATTAGTTTAATTTTTTAATACATATATATTATTATATTACTAATTTAAATAAATTTTAATTTTAATATTGAATGAAGACAAATTTATTATATTATAAACAAATAGTTTATCGAAAAATCATATAATAAAAATTAATAACAATTATTTATATTTATTAAAGACACAATTTACTATTATATAAGTAAGATTACTTATAGGTAAAAAAACAAATTTTTTGAGATATTTAAAGAGTTTGTATTGTTTTATTTTACCCTTTATATAAATAAATTTTATAAAGAAGAATTTTAAAATTTGTATTATTACTCATTTTAGTTGCAAACCTTTTGTTGAGAAGGTAGGGGGGAAAATGTTACAGGCTACTAATACTCTCTTTTTATTTATTGAAATCACCAATTCAAACTACGAAACAATTTTATTATATTTGGATGTGAAAATGTTGCATGGCGAAACTGCGTGGCTGGCTCATACGCCCTTCTCATCCTTGAAGTTGATATACTTGCTGTGACTGCTGACGATAAAAGTGCAATTGTTGAAGTTGAATATGTCCAGTCTACTTGTTAAACTTGCTGAGAAGAAAAATGTTAAGGTGGTGCAGCTGCCGCTGGTTCAGTCGTCGAGGATAAAAAGGAGGAATCAAAAGAAGGGTGATGGTGATATGGGATTTATGATTTAACACAACTCAGTTAATTTTTGCTATGTGAATGGTGAATATTTGTTATCACTTGTGTCCATTTGAGGATTCGGCCAAGTAAATGTTATACATTATTCTACCTTTTCACTCTTTCGTTCTGAAAGTAATTCATAGTTTTATCAAAAATATATTTATTCACTCAACAAAATGTATAAAACTGAAAAAGAAAAAAAAAAAGTTACATATCTCAAAATCTCTACATTTTTTAATTGTAACATATATATATATATATATATATATATATATATATATATATATATATATATATATATATATATATATATATATATATATATATATAATTATAATTATAATCAATTAATTAAAATAGATAGAAAATGCTTATTAGTAAGAAAAAGTAAAAATAAGAAATACTAGAATAAATCTCGATCATTCTTTATCACAACCATTCCGTGATCCATATTAAAAATAATCTCTATTAAAAATGAAATTTAATTTATAATAAATTAAAAATTCCGTGATCCATATTAAAAATAATCTCTATTAAAAATGAAATTTAATTTATAATAAATTAAAAATTATCTATTAAATTAATGACACATGCATATTCTTTTCTTTTTATTTAAATTCTTTCGTGTCAAATAGCATTACACACTATAAAATAATTTGTAATTAAATTTTTAACAAAGGAAATTCACTATAAAATATGAAGAAAAAATATTACACTAATTACACACTTTTTCTACTAATGTATTATTCATGAATTTTGACAACCTCAATTAATATGATGTCATGAAATTTATTGTGAAGTAACAAAAAAACAAAAAATATAAATAACACAGTAACATATAGTAACAAAGTAATACATTAACAATTTGGTTAATTATAATGTGGATTTCTTAACCACCCCATGACCTTCTTATCCATTCCTGCAAAATTTCCAAAATGTCCTTAAAAATTGAAAATACATTTTTGGGGCGCACGATCTTTTGATAAATTTTGTCACAAATCAAAAATTTACTTCCGGTACCACATTGTAAAATTCCGGTTTTAGTCTTAAGTAGGAAACTAGAATTTAACTTCTGATTTTTTTACTGACACAAAGATAGATTTTTTAACTTCCAATTTCGTTCATAACAGAAATACATAATATTTTATTTCATTGTCTAACATATACATACATAAACGTAGCAAATACAAACCGAAAGTTAAACATAAATTGAACATTACAAATCAATATTTTGGGGGACGTTGCAGCATCCTCATAATGTCATCGACTGTTCTTGATAAAGTTACATCTAACTCGATTGGAGCTTTCTCTTGTAAACTTCGATAAGTCGACCACAGCCCGTAAATCGTCGTCGTTCTTCAATTCACGGTTCATGAACTGCATATTCTCTTCATTGTAGAGTGGTGGCGAGCGATACTCGATCTTCTCTATCTTTCGACCGTCGTCATAAGGAATAACTTCCTGCAAAGTTTCACGTACCTCTTCAATTGGGGTGTACACCGTGATCTTGAATTCACGAGACGGTTCGTCGCCGGGAAAATAGACAATTCCAACAAACCATTCGGTGTTCAATTTCATATCCATTTCTGATTTTTTTTTTGTGTTGTTGAAGAAAAATATATAAGAGGAGAGGTGTTTTTATAGTAGAAGGATGTAAACATGGACCATAGAAATCCTATCTTTGTGTCAGTAAAAGAATCGGAAGTTAAATTTCGATTTACTTAAGACCAAACTGAATTTAATTCGATAAATTCACAGGTTTGAAAAACGAAACAGGCGATCGAGAAGACGTGATGATGTTTGTACGTAACCTTATTTTCAACAACAAGTTATAGATTAATGCAGAGAATGAGGGATAAAAGGGATGATGTTTAACTAAAATTCTTCTTTGTTGAGCTTTTTCTGATATGATGAACCAAAAAAATATGGATTTGGAGTGGAAAACGGATTGGCAATGGAGAGGGTTTTGGAGAGGTTTGAAGGAGAAAGTGAAAATGGTGGTGATCACCATGGTTGTTGCTTATAGCAATCAGCATTCGTGACAAAATCGGAAATAAACTTCTAATAACATACAAAATATTCAGGTGGCATGTAATTCAATGTTCCCGCTTCTATGGCCGGAGTTATACTTCCGATACCATACTAGAAGTTAATTTTCGGTACATTTTTTACTGATTCATGGGTTCCACCATATTTTGACTAGTTTGAACAAAATGGGTGCGAACCGGAAATAAATTTCTGATTTTCAGAAGGATATTTTGGGGTTTCACGGGGTAAGCCCCACCCTTATGGGGTGAGTTAAGAAATTCACATTATATGTAGTCCACAGTAAGGTTTTAGTATGATATTATAATATTTGTCTAAATTCAAACCAAAATCTTTAAACAATTTATTTTCCACCTTGTTTCTCAATAGAGATGAAGAATTGAAATTTAAACTCGTTCTAAAAGATGTAGAGTATCTTAACCCCGCCATCATATATGTATTGATGTACACACTTAATACGTTTTGATTTTGTAAGCAAGAGATATATGTCTTCTTGGGTCCATGTGAATATGTTGCTATGACTTGAGAACAAGACATATGAAAGACTTGAAACTTTTTGTAATCACACCAACTTCTATCTAGTTCGACCGGATAGTATTCCCTTGGCCTCTCCTCATTATGATCCATCGTCTCCCTTACACCATGTGTCTTAGATTTGGTAGCCTCTTCCTCGAGTGATTTCATAGAACATTCACTAAATAATTGCTCTGATTGTAACATTGTCCTCTATTTTGAATTCCTGGTATCGAACAATGACCCCAAGTTTTGTTTCGGGTAAATCTCGGGGGTAAATGCCAACGATGAAATATTGTTTCCACTGACACGAGTTATGTCCGGGATAAATGTCGGGAGTGTCTCTAAGATTATAACAGTTCATAGAACATAATATTTGAATGCCACCAAAAATCTTGGAAGTTCTTTGTACGAATCCTCCCAATTATTGTATACTAGTTCGACAATTTTAGCCCTCGCGATCCATGCCATCGTATAAGAGGGATTATAATTGAACCTTATAACGATACTTGAACTAATTTTATTCACCTTCAGTGATGGATCCTTGCTAAAGAGTGGCAAGATTTCTTGACATATTAATTGAGAGCTAAGTTTCCGATGATCCCGCATCGGAACGATGGTGATGCAAGTATGAAGTGGATCAATGGTACATATTTTTCAGGAGTCACTTCTCTTCTTGTAAGATGCAGTTAGTCGAAACAGGCAAATTGGTTTTTGACGAAATAAATGTACCTCCCTGAATTTGTGCGATCTACGGAAAAGCCAGTGAAAATTTCCATGTGATAATGTTTATAGCTCTCACACATTCATCAATATAGTTCTTTGTGCAAAGATGCATGGAATGATACTTGTTCTTTCTATTCTTGTGTCTTTTTTCTCCAAACATGGGGTTGGTCGAGAATGTCCACACCGCCCCCTACAACAACAGACCTTTCATATTCTCCTTCACAACAAACTAAGTTTACAACAATACTCTTTTACATAATTTATACTTTAAACATCACTAATTAATTTATTTTCACTATTTATGGTGTAGGTGGTTTGTTCCTGGGATGAACTACAACAAAATCCCTAGAAACACAATAATAGTCTACCGAAATCTTCTTGATCATGTGAGCTCGGATGAGGTATTACATATAAAAAATATGCTAGTTAAGTTTAATATTACTATGAGATTAACTTATTTTTTCTCTATAGTTTGTTTGGAGTTCATATTAGGATCTCAACCATGAGATTAACCCCGCGGATGCTACAATTTGGATTGTAAATACAACAATCATCAGGTCCACTACTGTGGAGATGCATCATAGTGACCGTGTAAAGCTACATTTCAGCATGGAACAAGGTATCCCATACCCCCTATGTGTTTAGGACAACGACATCAACTCACCAATGGGGATTTAACTATTTGAGAAACTTTACTAGAGTTGAATGTCTTCAATGGAGGCATCAATGTGAATTGGTTCTTAGAGATCCAATCTTTTAGGAAATTGTTAAACCAAGTCGTCATTATCTGAGATGGTAAACATCGGCTTCACCGAATATGTTTCTCTCTCAAGAGACATATTTAGTCGATCCACGCCAAAGAGTTGCATCATACACCCAACAACCAACCCCACAACAAATCCAACTCCAACAACAATACCAAATCCAACAACATTGTCAATCCACCCAAACCGAACAACCTTACACCACCACATCCACCTAAACCCGCCAATAATTTATGCCACATACACAAAAACAAAACAAAGAGCATGACTCTGAAAACCACCAACAATATGTTGCCAACACTTATTACCACAACACCAATGATGCATATGTTACCTTCCCTTCCTACCGAAGTAGTCAACCATCACAGGTATTTCAAACACCATAGAACCATTTATTTGATTCCAAAACGATTAATCAACACAATTCTACCAATCGCCTCATCCATACGTAACCACCCAACCAACACGACCCCGCTTCGACAATATGGGACCAATCTCTTTGAAAGCACCTGACATTGGGGAGAAATGGTCGACGAGTTGTTTGATCCAATTGTTGTCCGGGACCATTCTATCAAGCGAGTCAAAATAGATCTCAAACACCTCATAAAAATCAAAATTAGAGACCTCGAAGACAAATACGGGGGCATTATTGTGGAGGGCTTCGTTAGTAAAAATTTCCAATCATTGTGTAATTTCTTTTTATAAATAATACTACCTCTGTTCCTATATATAAGAGACAATTCATTTTTTAAATTCATTGAATAATCAATGTATTTGGTCAATTTATAGACTAGGTACATTGATTATTCAATGAATCTAAAAATTGAATTGTCTCTTATATATAGGAACGGAGGTAGTATTATTATAAGATATTTTATTTATATTTATTATTTAATTTTTTATTAAAAAATAAAATATTAAAAAAATGCAAAATAACTGTCAAACCATCATGTGCGACGTCTTCTCTTTAATGGTGTATGTATGCGTCACACTGCATGACACTACATAGGAGGATAAGTTATGTAGTGTGGCGTCTCCTCCTAATTTTACATGCAAGCGGCACACTAAGTGACTTGAATACTGTGTGGCGAATTTTTTTGTTTGAAAAGTTATTAGTTTGAATTTTATTTTGAAAATGTGGTTATTTAAGAATATTTTTTGAAAAAATTGGTTATTAAAAAAAAAAGAAATTCACATAAGTTAAATTTATGTTTCTCAAAGGGTTCCTATACAAATTACAAATGTTTTAGCTACAATTTTAGAGGACAACTAACACAGGAACTAGGTTCCTCTACAAATTACAAATATTTTAGCTACAATTTTAGAGGACAATTAACATAGGAACTGCTACTATTAAATAGGAATGACAACGGATAGAGTCAGGTGTGGGTTCCACACTACTTAATATGAATTCGAATATAAATTTAAAGATTATTCGGATGGTAAAATAACACTCACACTTATATCCGTTAAGTTCGAGTTTTTCCACTTAGATCTGAACTCGCAACAACAACATAAAAAATACAACAACATTGAAATTTGAAACATAAGAGTTTCATCAAAGTCTCAAAAAAAAATGAAGGAAATAAGTTATAATTTTCCATTAAATTTGATAACATTACAAATAAAATTAAAATTTTAAATTTTCACTTATATATATTTTAGGGTACTTATGTAATTTAATGTAAGATTTTCAATTTATGTGATTTTTAACGGGTGCAGTTTCGAATTTCAAGTGCAAATTTGACTGAGTCAAACTCGCATCCAAACTATCAGATAGTACTCAAATTCAAACTCAGTCAACTTGAATTTCCATCCGTTGACTTAGGTTCGGATGCAGGTGGACCCATAGATTTGGGTATGTCTGTCCATCCCTACTATCAAATGGTTCATCTCAGAGTTATTAGAACAAATATTTGAAGTTCGTCGGTTCCTTTATCTTAAACAAATTTTCATATGGCAGAAGATTAGAGTTTCAAGATTCTCAAATTATTCCCCAATCAAATCTTGAAAAAAATTCTAAAATTGCCACTAGTGTTCAAAATTAAGAGATTTATTTAAGTGTCACTTTTTAGAGAAAAAAATTTGTTTTTTTTAAGGGTTACATTTCAAAGTTTAAGGTAGTATTTGTTGCAATTTTTCCAAAATTACTCATAATCATTTATGATATACAGAGTGTTAAGAATCAAGTGTGAGAAAAAAGTCTCACATTAGTTAGAAAATAAAAATTTATATAAGTGAGAGAATTCACACACCTATCAACTAACATGCTCTCTCCTCGGTATCTCCCTCTTAAATAAACTATTAAAAAGTTAAGAATATTATTTAAAAAATAATTAAAAAAATAATAATCATTAAATAAAAAGTAACAATAATCATTAATTATTTTAGTATGCATAAAAACTTAAAAATTGACAATTAAAAAGCAACTTAGTGAGTACATCCTTGGTTTAAAAAAATTTCAATGACTTCAACAACTTTAGAGTGATGTAAATAACAATAATAAAAAAGGAGTTATTGTATATTCAAATGACGATGAACAAGCCGATTTTAGTTCTTACGTTAAAAAAATCAGTGAAGAAACTTTAAGTCAAACCTAAAAATCATAGAAGTAACTTGAAGAGGTAACTTGAAGAGTACGGGCCTGTTTAAAATAGTTTTTATTTTTAATTTTTAAAAACTGAAAATTAAAAATCAAAATACAATTTATCTAATTCATAGATTTTATTTTTAATTTTTAAAAACTGAAAATTAAAAATTAAAATACAATTTATCTAATTCAGTTTTTTGCTTTTAAAAATTGAAAAATGGTGAAGTATTTTTAAAAACAGATTTGCAAAACATTATATTCAAACAAATTTTTAATTTTTAAATTTTCAAAAACTAAAATAAAATTTTTAAAAAGTCTTTCAACCATGCCCTAAACATGACGATTTTAAATTTCACTCTCTTTAACTATTTTTTTCTTTTCTCTTTTCCTTTTTAATTTGGTATTGACATAATCCTCAGTCTTAAGACACATTTTTGAAGCAATAAATTTAATTTTATCAAATAACCGTACTCAAGAATAGTGATATCAAAATCAATTTTCCATCTCTTATGAATCAATTATGACTGTTTCAAACAGAAAACCATACACAGGCCTCTTTGGATTTGCTTTTATTGCGTCTCAAAATAAATGTAGGCATTTCCGGTGTTCCATTTTTTACTTTATAAATGCTTTGCTTTGGCATTAATATGAGTGTGTTTAGTGGTTTTTAATTTCATACTTAAATATATTTTAAGTAGACAGTGATCATACTAGATTATGGTTTTTAAATTATACTGGTAACTGTGAAAACATAGGCAGAAAAGAAAAGTCATATAGCTTACTCAAAATTTGTAATGATTCAACAGGAACAAATGAATTGTGTGTTGCAGCCACCGGAATGAATAACAAATTTCCGGTGGTACCACCTTTCATTTTTTGCAGTGCTATGGATTGTTACTATGTTCCTACTCAAGCTCTTCATCATTTTCATTATCCTCTAGATCTTCTCCATCTTCATCTTGATCATCATCTTCACCGCCTTCTGAATCTTCGTCATTATTGTCAATATCATCATCAGTTTTTCCTTTGTCACCAGGTTTTCCTGACGCTGGAAGAAATAGAACAATGGAAATGTTAGTTAATCTCCACTATCAGAAAGATAACAGGAGTGAAGCTTTTATGGTTGTTCTCTATTAGAAAAAAGTGTAGGATGATGTACCAAATTCGCTGAAGAGGACTTCACCCGAACATAATCCCTTCTCAATCCTAACGAGTTGAAGAGTCATCCTTGGACCAATCTCTTGAAGTCTTACAGCACTTTTTGTAGCAGCCCGGTTAACTCTACCAATATTACTAGACAAAGTCACTGTTGCTGCTTCTTCATCTGCTTCACTTTCTGATCCATATCCAGCCCTTACAATTTACAAATGAAAAATAAAAAAATGAAGCATTAACTATGGTTAATTATTTTCTATCTCTTCTTCCAGCTAATAGTTCAAATCGAAGAAAAAAAATGAAAGCTTAAATAAAAGAACAAGTATCTTACTTTGTGACAAAATCGCTTACGTCTTGAAGATTCCTTAGATCAGGCACTTGATGGCTTTGAACAAGTTTTCTAATTCTGCGTGAAACACCTATAGGTTGTAATCTAATTGAATAATGCCGAAAATCAATGAGCTTAGTGTCTTTGTTGTAATTAAGCAACACAATTCTTTGGCAAGAAGCGAGTTTAACCTGAAATATGTTGTGGCATTAGAAAACGAGCTTGAATGTCAAGTAAGTCTTTTAATTTATTAGTGTCTATGAAACTCACAGTTTTAACATCGATAGTTGGAAAAATATTCTGGAACATGTTAGTTGTAAGCCGTAGAGGTAAATCTCCACTGACAAATCCAGAAAGCACAATCTGATACAAAAACATGACAGCATTAATATTGGAAGGCAAAAATATAATACATATTCAAGTGATGATTTGTTCGGACATTCTGTTATTCACTATCTAATATATAATTTTAATAAACAGAAAAACAATTTACCAGTGCAGAATTATAATTTTAATAAACAGAAAAAGAATTTACCAATGCAGAATTTTTAAAAAGATCTTTAGGGCATCGAGGATGCAATTGAGATCGAGCAATATCAGCAGCCAAAGCATATTCTTGTATCTTAAATGTAAGAGTAGGTCCTTGTGGGGTAGTTGCAACCCTCAAGTAAGGCGCAGATGCAGTTTTCGACAATATGAGGAAATGTGTAACACCCATCGGTCCAGCAACGTTCAAAAAGTCTCTCAGACTATTCCGTTTCTTCTCCTGCAAAATAGGTTAAATTACAATCAAATTTTACTAGGTAAATTTCAACATGCTACAATTTTATAACAAGGGTCATAAAAATACCTTGAGACTGAGTGCAGTATAAGGAAGCATCAACTTCCTAAGGTCCATCTGAAGCTGTTTAAGAGGAACAGGCAACTTCCCTCGTGCAAAAACAAAACTTTTCGGTATCTTCTTACCCGTAATGGGATCAACACTGGGCTGTGACTCTGGTTGCTTACTATTCCTCTTGTTCTTGATGATAACAGGCCTTCTAAACCCACTTTGCTTCTTCCTCTGTTCCATTCATTACAACGGTAAGGTCAATTCCAACATTAAAATAAGCGCACAAGCTCAATTTTTGAGCTAGGGTTTGATACTGAATACACATTTTCAACAATCGAAATTTGAAAAATCTAAACGAATAAAGTGATGATGATTGGATATGAAGAAGAGAGAGTACCATGGTTTGAGGCGGATTGTATTGGAGATTGAGAACGGCGGCGGAGAGTTGGAGGTGTGGGTGAGTTACGGCTGCTGGTGCTAGGTTTGTTTAACATATAACAGAGGATTGAAAATATTTGCCGTAAATCGGTCGGGTTATGTTCGTTGCCCGACCCGAAGAATACTCCATACATAGGAAGTCCATAATATTATTTGGACTAATATTATTCATACATCAAAATCCTACACTAATTTATAGTGTGATAAAAAATTTTAATAAAAAAATATATTTTTAAATGGTAATATATTATTATAATAATATTTTCTTTTATAAAAATTTAATTTTTTTAATAGTAAAATAAAATTGGTTAATGAAATGATGAAGTTGGTTGATAAAAAATTGTTCTGATTCAAACGCTTAAAATAGAATATTATATTATGTTGAGCATAAGATGAATTTAGAAGTTCTAAGGAAGAACTTCTGGAACACGCACGCTGTAAAGAAAATTTCTGAGTGAAGATTGAAATACAAACTCTGATAAAAGTACCATATATAAACCCTTGATAGAACATGTGGTTAACAAGGCTTACAGAAAATCATGAAGTATTAGAAGTTCTAATGAAAAATAGCATTTCTGGTCAAGCACGTGAAAGCAACTTCTGAAAGAAACATACTAACGCAACCTCCGAAGAAGCACCAAAGCAACCTCTGATAGAAGTGCTACTAAATTATTTTTAATATTTAGTCATTTATTAACCATCTTCATCATTTCATTAACCATTTTTTTATATTTCATTAACTAATTTTATTTTACTATTAAAAAAATATAAATTTTTATAAAAAAAATTATTATAATAATATATTAATTTTTATAAATATATTTTTTTATTAAAAAATATTATTCACCGTATAAATACGATGAATAGTATTTGATATAAGTATTAGTATAAGATTTTGGTGTATGAATAATATTTTTTTAGAAATCTCAATCAAAATTTCATTAAAAAAAAAAAACATGATAATAACTTTCTAGCAGGAAGTCACATAGGATACTCCTTCAAAAATATTAATTATAAATTAATAAATTTATTAATAAGAACATTTATAAACATAATATAAGTAATATATGGAAACATGAATAAATAAACTTTATTAATAAAAACGGTTATAAGTACTATAATGTTATAATAAGAGTACAACACTTGAAGAAGAAGAAAACTGAAGAGTTATGAGAAAATTTTAAATTTTAATAAACAATTAAGGTATTGATATTTTCATTTCATAAAATAGATATTATGTAGAAAATTAACACGTAAGTCTACAGAAAACCAAAAAGTTGATATAAAAAATAAAAAATATTTTCTAACTCATCTTTTACAATTGTGAAAATACATACTATGTAACCAAAAATTCAATTAATTTATAAACTTCCTTATACATTTTAAAAGGCACAAATAATTTTAGAAAGGAAATAAATAATAATCAGAGTAAAAACAAAAACGAAATAAATAATAATCAGAGTAAAAAAGAGGTTAATTGAATATAAAGAAAATTTTAGCTTTGACACAATGAAAAATATAAAGGGTAAGTGATATAGATTGTTTTATGATATTAATGTTCTTAAAATTTTCATTAAAAATGGTGGCAAATCAATTAAGATGAAGTAATAGGAGAAAATGAATAAAAATTGTAGACAAAATAGTTATGATGAACTAATAGTAATAGAGAAATTTATGAATTTTTAAAGAACTATTTAGATGATGGAACTGATATGAATAATTAGGGAGTGTTTGCGGGTTGGGTTAGGTTTAATTTAATTAAATTCAATATCTGATCCAATCAATAGTCTTTGAATTGGGTTGAGTATCCAACCCGTACTTCTAAGATTAAATTTGAACCGAACCAACTCGTTTATCAATGAGTTGGGTTGAGTTGGATTTGTGGGTAACCCATTTAATATAGTTTTCAATTTTTAAATAAAATATCAATTTTATTAACATATTTATTTTACAAAAACATTTAAAAAAATCATAAAATATTAGTATTTAATTTAAATAAAATTTATTGTTAAATACCTAAAAACTCTTTTATGATTCAGATTAAGTCAAAAAAATATGCAAATGGTGTAAAGTATAATTTAAAAGGAAGTTATATCTCTTTGAATAAAGAAAATTGATATCTCATAATTGATTAAAAAAATATATGCATCGTAATAATTATGTTAGATAATTTATAAATAAAATAAAATAAAAATATAGTGACATGTCAATGGGTTGGATTCGCGGGTTCGTGGATTTAAAACTTCAAACCCGTTACCTAATCAAATACTAATGGATTTGAATGAGTTGGTTCGGGTTGGACCCGTACATGATTGGGTTGGATAAAAATAAGGGTTAGGTTGGGTTGGGTGAATGCGTTCGCGGGTTAGTCCGTACCCATGAACACCCCTACTTATAGCCATATATACCCTTAGGATCCATAATATTGATTTCTCTTTTCTATCCTCACTTACTCCACTAAAATTATCACCTTGTCCTTGTCATAGCTCTACTAACTATTTTAATTTAACTATTTAAATAATAATCAAATAATTAGTAACAACCTCTAATTTCTATTATTTCTATTAATTCTAATCATTGATTATAAATTTAATAATTCACCAACAAATCAATAAATCTAAAATACTCCCAACAACACGTAATCTGACACTACGTCACACCAAGCAATGTCAAAACACACCATTCAACCCACCAATGTATTAAATAATTTCTAACTACACAATTAAATAATTATTTAATTAATCAGGGTGTTACAACAGGAGTCAAAGAGGTTGCTCTTCTTTTTAGTTCGAGTCGACGTTATGCTCTGATACGTAACACTCGGGTTGGAGATAAACGCTTGTTTTGTTTATTTTACATGGTTTGGCTTTATGTTGATGATTTCTGATGGAGAATTTTAAACTCCGGAATAATTATTTGAAGTTGTTTGTTAGATTTGAAATATTTATGATATTTCAATGAAGTTGTTTAATTAAGACTATTTTATGTTTATTCCAAAAATGTGTTATGTATATATTGAATGAGCTATTGTGGTTTTTGAAGCATGTGACATCCTGATTTATGCTTTTTTGAATTTTTAAATTTACTCTGATTTTGTATAATTATGCAACGGGGAAGTCAGGGTGTTACACTGCCAAACGACATGATTTTGAGTCGGAGGGCGTGTTATCTTTCTATTTCTGAAGGGCCTGGTCTCTTTAGAAAAGTGACATTCAACCACAATTGCAAGAGCCAAAAAGGACCATGGACCAAAATATTCTTTTTCTTTGGGTTGGTAGGGTCGAAAAGCTTGATCTAATTAGTAGCGTCAGTCAAGGATGTATAAAGGGAGGCCAAAATCAGCTGGCCCAAAGCAACATTCTCATCCATATGCAATTGGGTAGCCAGATAAGAAAATTGTTTGGCCACCTGCATCGACCTGGAGCAAAAAATAATGCAAGACAACCATAAAGTTAAAAATGCTACATGTTCTTTGTTAGTTATGGGGGAAAAAGTTTGAGCATGATGGTCGATGAAGTTGTTGTAAGTTGGTTTGCCAGCATCACCCACGTCGAACTTTATAAGCACAGGGTCAGCATCTTTATAGTTAAAAACTACGCCTGATGGTTTCAGCCATGTGATGGCAGCAACGTTGAGCAAAGTAGCAGTAATCATACCACACTTGGTGTTGAAAGTGTTGGTCGACCCCTCCCAAAAATGTATGGCAGGCAGCAGCATGCCACTAGAATAAGGTTGGACACAACGTGAAAGCTCTAGTAACGTGTAAATGCCCATTTCTTTCCATTGATCCCCTTTTTCTGTTTCTAAACGTGTCATCCAAGCACTAAACTCAGGGCAATTCAGGGGTGGAGGAGTTCTAAAATTTTTGTCAATATATTGGAGCGAAATAGGGTTTGGAGGTCTGGTAACTTTGCTAGTAGAGAAAAACGCCCCATTATCATCTACATAGATTTTTGAGGGTGTATCTGCATGAGGTGGACCTAAGAAAGCTAGGGTTTTTCTTCAAGAGAAAAATGGATGAGTACCTGAGATTGTCAGATTTTGGCCTTCTCTTCAGCGAATAGAGGTTTTGGCATGTAAGCTTTGTCGTCGAAGAGGCGTAGTTAAAGAACTATGGCTGGAGAAGAAGCTTTATTATCAGTGATCGCCATTATAAAGAGTGAAAGCGAGAAGGAAGGTGAGAAAAATGGAGAAAAGGGTATTTATAGACCCTGAGAAAAAGAGAAAAAAATAATGGGAAAATATTTGTGATTTCCTAAGTATAAATCGTGTTACTTTAAAGGACACATGCCTCATGATTGAAGTGGGTTAGTTGGCCATGTCTCCCACTAAAAGCGCAATGATGGTGAAAATTTATTGTCACATGTCTCGAAACTGAAAAGCGTGATACGTTACCATGATTACATGACGTCACGAGAAAGGCGGAATAGTAACGTCTACTTTTGGAGAAGTGGGAACGATTTGGTCGAATGGTAAAGCCGACACTTCAAAGATGCCATTATCTCATATGAGTCAAATTCGAAAATGGCATCTTTAGGGGACATTTTGTTACCTTGAAAAATCTTAAGGTATTCAAGCACGTGCATTAAACGAGGGTATTCTCATAAGCTAAGGGTAATCCTTGGAGATAAGGATTTTTCGGAAACTGAAGTCGATGAACTAAAGAAATTATTAAAGGGAATATCAAACCAAAATGTCGAAGCTGAGTCGTGTCGACCAGAATGAGACAAAAGAACAAATGTTTAGATATTTGGAAATTGGTCTAATCGACCAAAGTATACAAGACACGGAAAATGGTTGAAGTTGGTCTTGTCGACCAAAGGGAATTCTGGACTTAGAGGAATTTTGTTGTTTTACTCTTGTTAAAGGAAGCGTGTCAAAGCAAGCTAGAAACGGGAAGATTCAAATTTCAAAGTCACTAGCAGTTTCCAGTGGAGGAATTGCCTCAAGATTCAAATATTGTCCATAGATTACATCTAGGAAGTTACATTGTAAATACTATAAATAAGTAGATTCAGTGTAGTTTTTTCGTGTGTTCACTTGTACTAAAATCACTTGCCAAAACTCTGTCATTCCGAGCGTTAGGAAACAAAGAGTGAAGAAGTGCTTGATGTACATGAATCACCATCTTTATTTCAATGCAAATCATTTACTTTTCAATTGTCTCTTTTGAATACTTCACTTTCTTTCTATTTACTTTTGAAAAAATCTTTACGTTATTTTCTACTTCGCGTAAACAATTCAATACTTTTTGTCGGTCACCAGTCAGTTAGTTTATTGAGTCTTATTTCGTATGAAAACCTGTTGTCGGTCACGAGTCGCCAGTTAGTCGGTCGAATCGTAGTGTGGAAAGCCGTTATATTTGTTCCCTTGTTTATAGAAAATTGTTTCCCTTGATAAGGATTTCGATAGAACTAGTATAATATCAAAAATATTAGCACATGTCTTAAGATCAACTGGTCGATCTTGCGAGTAATCCTTAATTTTTAGGGATTTGGGAGGACCAACGGTTGTTTACCATTTTCCACAGTAAACACGGGGTAGAATTGGGGTGTTACAGGGTACCCAGACCACCTGAAATAGAAGGACATAAGTTAAATTTTAAACCTCTAGAAATTGTAGTTTCTTTGATTCACATAACATAATTGTTTAATTCACTACGCATAATCTGATTCTTGATAATATTGAAAAGGAAGGATATTACATTACATTGGTCATAATCTTGTTCTTAATTCACATTGCATCATAAGATTTGAAAGGAAGGACATTTTAGAAGGAAAAGGAAGGACATTACAATTACAACACCTTCTCAAAAAACTTGTTAAAACATAAGTTATCGAACTTATGTTTTCAAAAAAGTACAAAATAACATTACATGTTTTAGTGATACTTTGAATTAATCTCATCATTGACATTGTAAATACAGATCTTCAAGTTGCAATTGTCGAAGAAACGACACTCTGATCTTCACCAAAATGATATGTCAAAGGTTCATCTTATGATTCTCGAAGCTACAGATGTAAAAACATAAAGTGAGATAACATATTAAGCAATATACATATTAAATTTAAAAAAAAGACAATAAGCAAAAGTTACTTACAACACTAGCAGTGCAACCCTTCTTACTTCCATATTTCTTCTTCACCCAATCACCCTCACAAACTACCATTTCAACTGTCTTTGGTTTTCATAGATGATTGTTTCGGATCAATAACCATTTTTCTAGCACTAAAAGTTGCTTCTGAAGCAATAGTAGTAACTAGAGCAGTTAGGATATCCTTTTCCAATTTACTAAGAACAAGATACTTTGATTCATTCCCCATCCACCATGTTAAAACACCAAACTTAGCTTTAGGGGGAATATTCAAGGGTAACTCCTCAAGATAATGTTTTGAATTACTACTACCTACAACAGTTTCTAAAAACCTCTCAAAATTCCTCCTTCATACCCACAACTAGATCATACTTATGGAGTTTCAGTTGCAGGACAATCTCATCATTGGTTCCATAGGTATTTTGATATCAAGCAAAAAACTATCTACCTAATGTATAATGCAATGGCAACCCAATTAGCTATCTACTTGTATATACCTTGGATCAAGAATTGCACCAATAAAAATCAATGTATTAGACTCTGACCAAAACTTATCATATTTCAACTTTATTTCATTAGAAAGCACTTGCATTTGTAGATTATTTGAGATGCTTGAAGGTTTATCAGGTTGAACCTTCACCCTGTAAAGCTCATCCAAAAACAAATTAGCAGTAGGGTAAGAGGTGTCACTTATAATTGGTGTAACATCAACAAAAATCTTCAAAAACTTGCAAATATCATGAACATTTTCCCAATCATTTGCCTCAGGAAAAAAGTTGATAAATGCACCATTTTTCTCAACATATCTAGGCCACACTTCTTTGTAGTGGTATGCAGTGGACAACGTCAACCAAGTTAAGTTCCACTTTGTCTTAGTATCCAACGCTTGCATTATGTCTTCAATTTGTAACTCATCAACAATTTTTTTTTGAATGCATTACATCTAGTTTCAAAATTCAGCAAGTATTTAACGCCATTTCTAATCTTATCAATGTTCACCTTAATCATATCAAGATCATTATGCACCAACAAATTTAAGATGTGTGCACAACACCTCACATGAAACAATTTACCATTTAAAGATAAATTTCTCCTACCAGAATAACCACTTTTAAATCTATCAATACAATTATCACTGGCACTAGCATTATCTACTAAAATTGAAATAACCTTATCCCTTATTCCCCCAATCATCCATCACCATAACCAACTCTCTATTCAGAACATCCCCAAAATATGGTGGTGATACATTCTTAGAAGATAAAACTCTTTTGTGAAACTGCCATTTTGGATCAATGAAACGACTTGTCACAATCATATAACATATTTTCTATTCACAAGACCACCACAAGTCAATGGTAAGACTGATCTTGTTAATCAAAGACGTAGACTTTTTCATCTTAACTCTCGCAGCCTCATAAAATCTCTCACAATCAAACTTAACATGTTGCATAGTAATGTTTTTGTACCATGGATAAATATCTCTTAGAAACTAGTTAAATATAACATCGTCCATAATAGAAAAATGAAATTCATAACCTATAATCATATGTACTGCAACTTCTCTAACCCTAAAATGATTATATGTCCAAGTTACCAAACTATGAGTACTATCACTACCACCTACATTTAACCTAGATTGTGAAACCTATTTGTTATTTTTACCTTTTAACCTCAACTTTCTCTAAATACAAGCTTCTAAATGCTTTTTACCATTAGAAGTACTTTTCCACTTTGCATCATAAGTGTAAAGCTTACTACACCATTTGCACTCACTACAACAAAAATAATTTTTGGCAGTGCCTCTACGAAAGCGATTTTAAGAGAAAGCGCTTTCATAGGCCTTAAAAAAATTTCTCTTAAAAAAAGCACTTTCATAGGGTACCCTAAGAAAGCGCTTTTCAAAAAGCGATGCTAAAGGCCTTAGAAAGATCTAACCTAAGAAAGCACTTTTGAAAAGCGCTCTTATAGGTGGCCTTAAGAAAGCGCTTTTAAAAATCGCTCTTATAGGTGGCCTTAAGAAAGCGCTTTTAAAAGCGCTGCTATAGGCCTATGATACGAAAGCGCTTTTGAAGGAAAAAACGCTCTTATATATGGGCTTTAGAAAGCACTTTTAAAATCGCTTTCATAGATTCTTTTATAATTAAAATTATAACCCTAAATACGATTTCATTACCATAATATCCTTCTTACGCGTTATGTTCATCTTCTACCTCTGCCTACTGCTCCTGCGTTCAACCTCCGTTCCTGCATATTGTTGTTCTTCCATACTCACGTCGTTCACCGTCGTTCAGCCCTCAGTCTTCTTCGTCTGCCATCATCGTCTTTCTTGGTAAGTTTCAGATTTTGAGATTCTTCTGCCATGGGTGTGTTTTTGATTTCCAACAATGATTGCGTTCTATTTCTCTGTCTCGTTTCCAGCAATGTCTCTGTCTGCATGTTTGCCATTGTTAGAATCTCTCTGTATGCATGTCTAGTTATTAATTTCTTTTTAATACTATATGCATGTCTCCCATTGCTAAAATCTCTCTCTCTATATGCATGTCTCTCATTGTTTAAGTGTTTGTGTCAATCTCATGTTCATTGTCTGTGTAAGTAGATGATTCTAGCAACTAAGAAAAGTACTACTGATACAATGTAAGATGTTTGACAATTACAAATAATTTATGTTTGTTGGTTTTGAGTGGATGAAGAGTTTGGGATATTATTAGTATATTATCCAGAGAAGTTTCAATGAGTTTGTTCTGCTACATGTTTAAGTTGAGAATAATGAGTAAATCTGTTGTAGCATAGTTTGGATAAATGCCGTTTGATTTTGAGAGTGTTTGAGAAGAACTTTAATGCGCGTTACTAAGTTTGTCCATAGCTGCCCGGATTTTGTTACATTTGATTTATAGCTTGCATTGAATTTGGTTTATCATGTTAGTTTCACTTGCATTCGACTTTGAAAGTTCAAATTGATTATGGCATTGTTTTGTGTTTACCGTTGATATTAAGCATGATTGAAACAATATTATCAAGCTCTAGTTCATGTGCATAGTTGCTGCCCGAAAATTTGTTTGAAGGTTCGAAGCCTATTTAGAACTTGATTTTCATGTTGTAATACTAGTTCATGTGCATGTTTGTTCATGGCTGCCCAAATTTTGTTACGTTTGATTTATAGCTTGCATTGAATTTGGTTTATCATGTTAGTTTCACTTACATTCATTCATGTCGTTTAGTTAAATGTTCATGTACATTCATCCTATTTTTTATAATAGAAGTTTTCTTTTCTTTGAATTAGTAGGGTTTCCCGACCTAGTTCGACGTACGATGCTCATTCTCCGCGTTTCTTTGAGTTCGATAAATCCGAGGTAAATTTCTTCCTCAAATTATTGGTATTGTGATGAATTTGTCTTAAATTGCCTTTCGTATTTTGCGTTTTCTTGATACGGATCCATTCCGTGTATACTTTGCATTTTGATAGAAATGCAGTATACTATTTTGTGCACTAATTAGTTGATATGGATAAGACATGGATGTATTCCAATCGATTGTCGAAAGACTACGAGAATGGGGTATCGGAGTTTGTTAAGTTTGTTGATGTGCACGCTAAAGACCCCAGTCGAATGACATGTCCTTGTTTGTATTGTTGTTATGGGAACCGGGTTGACGCGATTCAGTTGGCATCATATTTAATACGGTATGGAATTGATAGAAGTTATACATGTTGGAATATGCATGGTGAGAAAAGTAACGGGAATGTTGAATTGGGGGATAAGAGGACCTATGCTTCAAATGACAATTGCACAGATACATACGATTATGATCGAGTCGAAGAGATTGCAGAAGCGCTTGAAGAAGATCTTAATGATTGTCCCAAAATATTCGAGAGGTTGGTAAGCGATGCAGAGAAACCGTTGTATAATGGTTGTACAAAATTCACAAGATTGTCTGTGGTATTAAAGTTGTACAACTTAAAGGTGGGCAATGGATGGTCGGATAAAAGTTTCATAGAGTTATTTTCCCTTATGAAAGATATGCTACCAGAGGACAATGTTCTTCCCAATCGAACGTATGAGGCCAAAAAGATGTTGTACTCTATTGGTATGAGCTATGATAAGATACATGCATGTCCAAAAGATTGCGTTTTGTTTCGAAACGAGTATGCATCGTTAAATGAGTGTCCTAAATGCGGTGCCCCTCGATATAAGAAAAAGTTGTCTCCGGCAACAGTCTTATGGTACTTTCCTATAATTCCGAGATTTAGACGGATGTATCGTAGTGAAACCGATTCAAGACACTTGACTTGGCATTCAGATGAAAGAATTATTGATGGAAAATTTCGACATCCGACAGATTCTCCACAGTGGATGAAAATTGATAATGATTATCCTGAATTTGGAAAAGAAGCAAGAAACCTTCGCTTGGCATTGTCTACTGATGGAATGAACCCACACAGTATTCAAAGTATCTCGCATAACACATGGCTTGTGATTCTTATGATTTATAACCTACCTCCGTGGCTATGTATGAAGCGTAGGTAAATGATGTTATCTATGTTAATTTTTGGGCCTAAACAACCAGGAAATGACATAGACGTATACTTGGAACCTTTAATCGAAGATTTGAAGATTTTGTGGGAGAACGATGTGGAGGTTTATAATGGGTATAGTAAATAAAGTTTCAACTTGAGGGCGATGTTGTTTGGAACAATTAACGATTTTCCAGCATACGGAAATCTATCCGGGTATAGCATTAAAGGTGAAAAAGTGTGTCCTGTCTGTGAAGATGGAACCGATACGATGCGATTGAAACTTTGTTAGAAGAATGTCTTTCTCGGTCATCGTAGATTCTTAAATTCTAAACATCAATATCATGGATGGAGAAAAGAGTTCAACGGAGATACCGAACAACGTAGAGCTCCGCCTGGATTGACAGGTGATCAAATTTTTGAAAAGGTGAAAGATGTGAGTATTCAGTTTGACAAGCCTTTTGCACATAAAGTTGTCACAGGTGGATGGAAGAAGAGGTCGATTTTTGTTTAATTGCCATATTGGAAATCTTTGTACGTAAGACATTTTCTTGATGTTATGCATATTAAAAAAAATGTATTTGACAGTGTTATTGATACATTACTCAATATAAAAGGGAAGTCTAAGGATGACCATAAATCAAGGGAGGACATGGTAGAGATGGGAATAAGAACTGAATTGGGACCCGTGAAGAAAGGAAGACGGACATATCTACCACCTGTTGTTTACACTCTATCTAGAAAGGAGAAAAAAATATTGTGTAAGTTTCTGAGTGAAGTTAAAGTTCCAGAAGGCTACTCATCAAATATTAGAAGACTTGTGTCTATGAAAGACCTCAAGTTAAAGAGTTTAAAGACGAATAATATATATGATTATGGATTTTTATATTTGTCATTTCATTTTATTTTATTTTTCTTTATTACAGGTCAAATGGCTAGTAATCAAGAAAATTCACAAGATGCAAATGTTTCACAAGATACTTCAGAAAAGGATATCACACGAGGCATAATTATTATGCGGGGAATCGTCCGTGATAGAGATAGAGGAGTTACATATAATGTAGATTGGAATAATGAGGACCAATTAATTGGGTCTTGTCGCACCCCAAAATTTACCCTCCTTATCATAAATTTTCTTGGATTTCCTTGCAAAAGTTTGAGTTCAGAAATGCGAATTTTCTTGAGGATTCTTGGCTTTAAGTTAGAGCGCCTTTTGGTTTAGTATATGGTTGAAGTTCCCCATGTTTGAGATAAGTTGTAGTACAATGGTTGGAATTACGATCATGATTTCCTTGCTTGATTCATCTGATGTTTTGAGTCAGATTTGGTGATTGAATTTGAATTTGCGAGTGATACATTTAATTTCAAGGTACTCCGTCAAGAGTTTTCAAGTCATGAAAGTTGCGGTAAAACTTCAAGTTATATTCTTCCCGAGATAGAAAGTAACATTCATTCATGTGACTTCATTTTCAAGTTAAGGTTACCATTTCTTTTTCTAAGAGGCAAGAATTAAAGAACTGGAATTTTTGTTTTGGAACTTGATATTCTCTTGGTCAAGACTTTTATAATTCCATTCAGCTTCATTTTTTTCATTCATCAAAATCACATGATTTTTCTCTTGTTCGGAAAATACAAATGTTCCAACTTTATTCAACTTTCACATTCACATTCTTTTTGAATTTTGTTAAGGAAGGAAACACATATGAATACATTGGTTTTTTAGAATTTGGTTTGCACAAATTTTATAAAAGTCATTACAAAAATCCATTGTTACATTACTACAAGGAATGACTTAGAAATACAAGTTTTATTACAAAGCTTCAAGGATTTTCTAATTCTAAGTTCTGTGAAGTTTTCTTGGAAATTTCCAATTCTTCATCTTTTGCTCCGTCGTTTCATCCTGGGCCATGCTTGCTTCCTCTTCATCGTTTCTCTTGATTGAGTTACTCATGAAGTAAGTCTTGATTCCTTTCTCACTTCTTCAAGCTCGCCGTTACCATCATTCATGAAACAAAAATGTAAAGGTTAGAAACCAAAGCAAGGTGTAAACTCATGAACATAAGCAAGAAATTAAAGAAGACAATTCTTTCGGGCTCATCATTAGGGTCTGCGTTAGGAATCGAAATTAAAGGTTTGCGGTTATGTACAAGCGACTAAGCCTCAGAACTTTAAAGTTCCGTCATCGGCCACAACCTCCTATTGCAAATCACAACAACCTTTGTTGTTGGTTCACAAAAGGAGGTGCGAAGTGGAAAATCAGAATTAGCATCATGTTTTCTCAAAGCAAGCAAGATATCCAACCCAACAGTTTACCAAACAGTTCCAGTAAAGCAAGTTCAGCCCAAAGTAAATCAAAAACCAGCAAGTAAAACAAAGCATATGGTTATCAGCACATGAAGAGCAGCAGGGGCAGGGACAGAGCAGGTGCAGAGCAGGAGCAGAGCAGGAGCAGACAAGAAACATGTTTATGGCAAAAGATAGTAGGACAAGGCAATACACCAGCAGTAGAACATCAAAAAAGCAAAGTCAAGGCTACCAAGGCAAGTAGAACAAGCAAGCCAGCAGCAGACAGAGAGAAAAAGATAAAGAGAGAGCATCTGTTCTACAAAAAGAGGACGATTGAAGCATAGTAGGGGATAGTTCAAAAAAACCAGGGGCAAAAACCTTAAAGCATATAGCATCTGTTCAAGAAAAAGGAGGAGACAAGTATCATATTTGTTCTAACCAGAAACACAAAAGCAAAAACCAATATATAGCAGCCAAATACCAAACAGAACCATCTATCAAACCCTAACGTGCTCATCATTTTCCTAAACACAAACCCCTCAGAAAATGGTTTTCAGAAATCGTAGTTTCTGATAACAGAGAAAGAAGAAGAGAAAAAGTGTAGAACAATCTCACCCGGAGTTGACAGAAGAGCCCGAATCCAACGTTTAGGGTTTCGAAACCTCCTTTCATCTCATCCTCACTGCCTAGCTATCTTCCGCAACAACCCAGAAACGAAATCAGAAAATCTGGGATTGATTCGTGAAGCTTCAAATCAAGCCATAGCGAGAGAGGATCCGAAACGATGAAGCACGAACCGTGAAGCAGTGCTTGAACGAGGAAGATGAGGTATTGTTTTTACGATGAGACAAGCATAGGAGGATCGCTAATTTGGGGCGAGAGGTAAGGTTTCTGGGTTGCTGTGTTTTTTTTGTTTGACTAGCGTGTGTTAAGAAACAGAGAAAGATGAAGCATAGAACATCTCTGAGAGAAAGAGTTTTATTCTTATTAAAATGTGTTTCTTTTCTTTCTTATTGTATTAATATTTTGATTTAATAATAATGATAATAAGAAATAGAAAAGTAATAAATAGGTGGGATTATTACGAGATTAATGCATTAATTTAGATGGAGAAGGGTGTATATATCGTGACTTTTTCTTTTCAATTTGCAATTTTTTTTTCTTTTTTCTTTTCTTTCTCTTTTTCCTTAATTGTAGCATTTATTGTTTTGTTTTATGATTAAATGTTGGAAACAGTATAAACATCAATTAAAAAATGAGATAAACTAGGCATAAGATGGATACGTATTTCTCTAGGTACTTTCATTTTTTTTTTCTTCTCTTTCTTTTCTTAAGTAATATTCAAGTGGGCCTATACTGACATACCAATCCATTTCATTTTAATTCATACAACACCACACTGTTTTCGTTAAGTATCCCCGTTAACCTATTTGCTTTATTCCTTTAATTATTTACTATTTTCTATAAGTTTTAGGATGTATTTAGTTTTAAATTTTTTAAGTAAAAATAGAAATTAAGATTTCTTTATTTATTTATTTTTAAAAAAAATAATAACCAAATATATTTTCTTTTATACAACTCTTATAATTATTTTTGAATTAATACTTCACTTGTACATTTATCAGGACTTGTAATTCGACTCATCCCCATTCGAAATAATGTATCCCAATTCTCTTGTTGCGTTGTAAATAATTTACCGTTTTTTTATTTTATTTTACTGTTTAATCCCCGTTTGTAAATTTGTACCCTCATTCCCCACCTGATGTAATAGTTAGTAAATATTACTGCTTTATCGTTTAATTATTCACAAAGCACAAACCAAAAATATTTTCAAACTAATACTCGTGCGAGCCATCTTTTTAACCCTGAGTTGACAAAGCTTTGAAGCGTCACAACGGCCACACATTTGCGCACACACCACGCTTACTCTTGGGCTTACAATGAAACTTTAATTGATTAGTTAAACATTATTTAATTATCTAATTAGGTTATTTAAAATTAATTAGTTTACCTAATTAATTTTATTTAGACTAATTACTTGATTAAGTTTCGTTTAATTAGTCGATTGAATTTATTTCGTGCATGCACCTACACAATAGATTGTTTAAGCCACCTTGTATGGGCTTTTAATTTATTTACTTGCTTTATTTAATGCTTATATGCAATTGTTTGTTCTTTTCCATTATCGCACCTTAGGACCATATGTTCAATTAACCATAACTCGCATTTCAAAAACACTTTCATAATAAAGTTTCAAACCTCGATCCAACGTCGAGTGCATTTTCGAAATCTTTTTCATAATAAAGTACAAGTTTTTTAGTCGTTGGACGCTAGACTAATTGTTAAAAAACTTGTCCCCCAAACAAACTTTAGTCTTTAAGTCGTTGGACGCTAGACCTGTGGCTTAAAGACTCCTAAATAACGTGAACTCGTTTCACTTCACTTTTTCATAAGAAAACTTTTTGGGTGATAGACGACTTGGGCGAACTTTCGTTCCTCGGGTTTCTAGTATTTGAATCGTGAGACGCTAGCCTCGTTGTTCGGTACTTTTTCATCCACATAAAAAACAATTCAACTCATTCAAATTCTTTTATCGCTCATATGCGATCGTAAAAAACTCTTTTCGGATAAAGAGGGTGCGATAAGTTGTTTCAAATACGAACGAGGACTTAAGCTTTTCAAACAAACAAAACAAGTCCTAGTTCAAAGTATTTGAAATGTCTAAATGCACGATTTTTCTTATAAAATCAATACAACAAACTTAAAACCTTTTTAAGAGGAACTACAGAGTTTTGACTTTCCCATTGCACAAGGGAATATGTAGGCACACGGTTCAAAAACCGTGCCAAACTCAAAATAATAAGAAACAATTTCTTTTCTTTTTAGCATCCATAACTTAATAAACACACACACACAAACGCGTAGAATTAAAAGGGTCCATCGAGTACGATGGATGTAAGGGGTGCTAGTACCTTCCCCTTATATAACCGACTCCCGATCCCACTTTTTGGTCACGTAGACCGCCTTATCCGCTTGTTTGGGGTTTTATCTATATTTTCCCGTTCTTTTTAGAACGAATAAAATTAGGTGGCGATTTCACTATTTTCGAGAATTAAAAGATTTTTGAAAATCGAGTTGCTTCAGGTCTAATTCTGCAAAGCTGACAAGCTACATCGATACACTTGTTCGTATGCACATTCCGATCACCACTCCTAGATGGAAAAAATGAGAGTTGGACGAGGCTAAAGAAAAAATTTGGACTGAGATAAAGGTATCATATATGATTGTTGTTATTTGATTTATATTGACGATAATGTGATTAAATTACATATACTAACACACTTTATGCGTATGTTTTTTTGTAGAGGTCCTTTAACATTGAAGATGCCCGCAAAAAGTATATAATGGGTTTGGCCGGGAAAAGACACAGAGGGTGGAGAACTTTTTTAACAAATAAGTATCTTAAAGACGAGGAAGGAAATTTTTTTGAAGAGGATCCTGAACGTCCAAAGAAATATGAGAGCTTCATTACACCTGAAGAATGAGTTGCTTTTGTAGGCCAAAGAAGAGACGAGAATTTTAAGAAAGTGAGTGCCGTAAATCGCGAGAGAGCGTCGAAACCCGCATATCCATATAAAAAAGGGCGTTTAGGATATGCACGCTTACAGGAAAAAATTGTAAGTAAATATCAACTCTACGATCTTATTAATTCTCTCAATGTGTTATAATTGATGATTTTATTATTTGTAACAATGCGTAGTTAAAAGAGATGCAAAGTGACGAAACATCACTACCCGCACATGTGTTGTGGAAGGAAGCTCGTGTTGGCAAAGATCGAGTTGTTAATCGCGATCTGCAACATGTTTATGATGAGTGTGTAAGTATAACGTTATGTCTTTAATTAAACTATATTAAATATTTATTAATATATAATTAATTTTTTATCTCCACTAATAATTTTTTATATGTTAATGAATTACAAGAGACCATATCGCAATCGGTATCCACAGGTGATGACCAAGATATCAGGAGCGTACTCAGTCAAGCACTAAATGTTGCTGAGTATCCGGGTCGGGTGAGGGGTAAAGGTCATGGTGTGACTCCAACCTCTCTGTATAATAATCCAAGAAAAAAATCCTAGCAATGAAAAAGTGATGCAAACATTGCAGGAATTACAAGCACAAGTCTGTGAATTACAGAAGGATAAAGAGAGATATATGGCGGAAAAGAGCAGTTCACAGTTGAAAGAAACTAGTGACAAGGCTAGTATCAATTGTCAACATAAATTTTCCGAGGTAATTAAGATGATAATCAATTAGAAAAAGTTTAATTGTAATTTATAAAGGAAGTCTAACTGTTATTATTAGTTTAGGGCATTTCATGTTGCCAGTTATACCTATCGTCACCGACTTATCGGGTAGTTGGCAGGGGAAAAGTGCACAACACTTTGGGAGATTTACTTCACTATAGACCTCTCCCGGATGGACACATGAAAGTATTGGTTGATGTTGCTTTAGATCTGAATGCGTTGCTACCGGTACCTGACATTGTTGCTGAGACCACATTGCTGCGAGATGCAATAGGATCTTTTGTGGCATGACCATCAGACCTCATTTTCATAGATAATCAGGTATGTTGAAAACCATTATGAATCTTTAAGTATTCAATTGACAGTTCTGACCTCAATTTTTTACATGGTAATTTTAGACTCCTACAAAACTCGCATCTAAGGATAAAGGGATTTTGCAGCACGACGAGTCTGTTGCATCTCAAAAAGAGGTACGTTTAAAGTGTTAATTATATGATTCGGAAAAAAATTGCATAACTTTATAGCTTACCTAAGTCTATATGATTTTTAGGTACCTTTTCAAGGGTCACAACAAGTGATCCAGAAAGTTGATAGGGTACCACCCAAGAAAAGGGTTCCTATCAGAAAATTTGTGCCTAGATTTCGGCAGTGTCTTGAAACACTAGTGGGCACATCAGATTTGATAAATAGTGGTATTCGTCAACTGGATATGGATGCATGTGTCTTTGGTTTTCCTTGCATCGAAACAATTGGACAAGAGGACATGGAACAAATTTTTCTTCATGGTGAATTAGGCGTCAGTGTTATACACTCGTACATCCGGTAACCCGACCAATATATTATATAATTGGTTGAACATTTTTTTAAAACATTTAATTGAAATAGTCTAATATTAATTATGTTTTTATTTAAGGTTGTTATATGACAAATTGATGCGCGAGAATCAATTGTCAAATAGATTCCATTTCGTGTCTTCCTCTTGTGTCAACGGAGCGACAATTGCTAGGGTACCGGAGTCAGTAAGAGAGCACTTGGTCGATAGATTCATGGAAACTGACAGTACATAAAGCTTGCATCTTTTGGCGTATAATTTAGGGTTAGATTTTCATTCTAAGTTCATTTTAATATTTGTATTTTTTACATGAAAATTTTCATCTAAATTGCTGCTTTAATTTATAGATGTCACTGGTTGATGCTTGCTATCGATCCTATAAAAGAAGTGGTCTATTATTTGAATTCGGTTGACGGTGATTGGACAAATTATCTGGATATGAAGTTAATGATTGATACGTAAGTGACATTCTTCTAAATATTCGTGTGTGTTTATATATTTAACTATTTCTATGTCATTGTTCTAAATAAATATTTTAATTTTGTCAGATCAATACAAGTATTCTGATGTCAAAGGGAAGCTCTGGTACCACGGTCTAAATCAAACAACATTAATTGGATCAAAGTACATGTATATTAATTTCCACAATTTTGCTTATAATATTTATGCTTCTTGATAAAACAATACATCTATATATTCTTATTTGTTTTTCTATGTAGTGTCCTCAACAACAAAACGACATAGATTGCGGATACTTCGTTTTGAAATTTATCAAAGAAATCATTCAAATGAATGAAATAGAGATTCCAGTCACGGTATGAATTTATAACTTATTATGGATTTATACTTTGTTTTATTATTTATCGGATATTTCATATAATTTATTACTTTTAACTAAATCATGCATATTTTTTATTTTGTTATGTAGTATTTTGATGAACACAAGTGTGTATATTACACGAATCTTCAATTGGAAGAACTCAAAGAGGAGTTGTGTCAATATTTTATTAAGCAAAGAATCCTATAAGGTATGAATACATTATTGCGTGAAAATGGTTATGAATACATTATTGTGTGTATACAATACTGACCGTGTTATTATGTTCATATCTTGCAGGATCAGGACCTTGAATATATATGTACATTAGGACTGATTTACTTATTGTTATATATATAGCTGATTTCGTTAGGGTTGATTTTGGTTATGTTAAAAATATGTTAATTGAATTACAATGGTGTATATATATTTTGGATAACAATGATATATAATAATATTTATATATAATATTTAAATTTAGTATTTGGATAACAATGGCATATAATGGTATTTGTATATAAGATTGTAAATTACCAGTTTATGAATTACAGGTTTATGAAATAGTGTTGCAAAAAATGCAGGTTTAAAAATTATTTAAATTATTTATTTTTCAGTAGAAAACCTATGGAAGCGCTTTTAACATAAAAGCGCTGCCTTAGGCCACCTATGAGAGTGCTTTTTGAGTAAAAGTGCTACCTAAGGTATACTTATGAAAGCGCTTTTAAAAGCGCTTTCATAGGTAGGCCTAAGGCAGTGCTTTTAGGCTAAAAGCGCTTTCATAGGTGGCCTAAGACAGCGCTTTTAATGAAAAAGCGCTTTCTTAGGGTGCCTACATTATGCATTAAAGACATTCTAAAGTAGGTCTAAGAAAGCGCTTTTTAGTGAAAAGCACTTTCATAGGTAGACCTACGAAATCGCTTTTTCCTAAACAAAAAACGCTGCTATAACCTATAGCGGCGCCACCTACGAAAGCGCTTTTAAAGTCCAAAAAAACGCTTTCGTAGTTTTTTTTTTGGCATAGTGACTTCCATTTCTTAATGCCATCAGGTTGTTCAACAAGTACCATTTCAGTAAGAACAACATAGTTTTTTAGGACGAGGAGCTTTACCAAATGCATTTCTCTGACTTTGAGAACTCTGATCTTGGTCAGTTGGAGAGGACCCATCAGTAGTGATGGTATTTCAAGTAGTAGTATCTTGGGAATAAGGAAGACCAATGTTTTATTTATGTCCTTGTACATTTTTTCAATAACAAAGAAATCTTGCACAACTTTTATAAGATCATGTTTAACCACATCCCAGGTTTTTTGAAAAATCTAGACCCATAACCATCTATACCTAGAGCAGTGTCATCATTAATACTACCAAGAGCCATCTGGATCTCTTTTTCAGTCAAAGGGTTGATCAACATATTGCCTTGCTCTCTAGAGACTTGTTTTCCATTTCTCATAGTGACCTTACAAGCTGATAGCCTTAGTGCCAACAAGGTTTTTATAGAATAACAAAACTTCCTGCTCAATCTCCTCATGAGTGCTCAGCAGATTCCCTTTGTCATTTACCAAACTCAGGATATTACTTTGTCCGCTCTTACTTTTTAGAAGGGCATTAAAAAACTTATTACTATCCCCAAGTCTCGACCAATTAATCTTTGATCTTTGTTTTGACATACATTTTTCTTCAATGTTACTGAGCCTAATCACATCTTCAGCTAGGAATTTGGACTTCATAATCAAATCTTCATCCATCTTATTGTTAGCCAAGTTTCTCTAAATATCTTCCAGATTTTTTCTAGCAGTATCCAGCTGAGTAGTTATCTCTTTGAAAGGTGCCCATATGTTTTTAATAACATGCTTCAATCTATGCAGCTTCTTCCATATGATGTATATAGTAGAACCATCAATTTGGCGATTCCAATTATTTTCCATTGCTTCCCTAAAACCATTGGCTGATGTCAGGATATCATGGAACTTGCAATAGACTTATATGGCTTTAGGAAAATTTTGGTTATCCAGACAAAGCAAAGCATGGCCACTCATACCAGGTTCCATAACTTTTAATCTAGTTCCCATGTTTTCAATGTGTCAATCCTTATTGCCCAAAACTATATCTCAGTGTTTTAAAAATCGGACCGGAGATCAAACCGGTGAAGGTACTGGGTCACTGATTTATTGGTCGAACCACTGAGTCACTGGTCGAACCACTGAGTCACTGGTCGAACCACATGACTAAATCGGATTAAACCGAATTAAACCGGATGACTCAGTTGATTAAACCGGCCTTTATAACAAAACGATATATGTATAAAACTTGTCGAACCAGATGACTTAATCTCTACAAAATATAATTAGAACTAATTTTTTTTTTTAAATATCATTTCATAAATAAATTCACAATTTGATAATTTAAATTTAAATTTTAAATATTTTAAAAATATCATATCATAAATAAATTTACAATTTGATAATTTAAATTTTAAATATAAGTATCATATATAATAAAATAGTACAAAATTACAAAGTATAATTGCAACATAGTATAATTGAATAATTTATAACAAAATAATTTTATTATCTACTATTTAGTTTCAAGGAGTAAAGATTATTTTAATATTAAGATATCCTTCTTCAATATCAAAATTATCTACAAAATCAACCGCATCAACAACATTTTCTTTGTCAATAATATAATTAATTTTTATTTTTTATTTAAATATAATATTTTAATAAAATAATCCAAATAAATAAAAAATTTAAATTGCATATTTTTAAAAAAATTTAAAAATTTTGAATAAAAAAATTTAAAAATTAAAAAATACAGTTGAACCACCGGTTTTAGAAAACCGCCGGTTTTTCCGGTTTTCACCGATTCTTGCTGGTTCTTACCGGTTCAACGACATTCCCGATCCAACTATTGAACCAGGTCGGTTCCCGGTTCGACCGGTCCGACCGACCGGTCCGATCCGATTTTTAAAACACTGCTATATCTATTCCGAAATAGATAGGATCCTTTGAATGCTTATTGAACCAAGTAAAGAAATCTTCTTCACTATCTTTCTTTGCAAGATCCAAATTATCCATCATAGTAGTAAAATCAATAAATCCAGACATTGTTACTTTTCTCCCACCAATTATGTCTTGGGTGCTCACGTTATTGAAATCCCCCGTAATAAACCAATGGCCTCTAACAGATTTGCTGACCTGCTCAATGTCCCTCCACAAATGTATTTTTTGTCAATATCATTCAAGGTATACACAATTGTGCACTCACTATACGTTCCCTGGCTGGAGTAAATACTACAGTGCATATACTGATCCATAAAACTAATCAACTTCACCTTGATCCCATTGTCATTCTACAACATCCATATGCGCCCATTATTACGATGAGTATAATTGTCAATCACCTTCCAATTATTGCACAATTTACTCATGATATTCTGTGCTTTGGTTGGTTTAATTTAGTCTCTACAAGAATAATCAAATCAGGCTTCATGCTATTGAAACGAGATAAGATCTCCTTGCACTTGCCACTATTACTCATCCCCCTTACATTCTAAGATACTATCATTCCCCAGGGATTGCTAGTACTTGGTTCCTCCCAATCCTCTAGTGATGCAAAATACATGTGTAAAATATAAATATAATTATTTATATATTAAAAATATATGTAAGATATTTTATATATAGTATTATGATAATATATTAAAAATAAAAACATTAAAAATAATTTTTTTATTATTTATTATTAATTTTCGTAATATTTTAATCATTTTAATAAATAAAACATAAAAATAGAGAGAGAAAGAGAGAAGAGATTCACAACGTAATTCTCAGTTTTCAGAAGCAGTAGAAGAGAAAGAGAGAAGAGGAAGATTACCTGAAGGAGTACCGTTGAAGTTTCGCCGTCGTTCCTCACTGACCGCCACCGGAGAACTCTAAAACCAATTCCAAACTTCAATTGTCTTGGTCCAGAAGGTTGATTTTTCATCTCAAATTACAAATCTGCCCTTGAATCTTCCTATTTCCCATTGATTTTTGTTCATTTTGAGTTAGGGTTTCAAAAATCTTTTTATAGATCTATCGTATTTCTCTAATTTTTTCTGCAAAGTAAGCTCATGTAGATAACGAAAAAATAAATGTAAAAAAAGTTTTGAGAATCTGAACCTTGTATGGCGGCGGCGCCGTGGATCTTCACGGGCACCGTCGTGCTCCACCGTGTTGATTCATGTTCGCCACCGTCCTAGATCCTTCTTACCTTTTTGCAATCTATGTACTGCTATCAATAAAAATCATATCTGATTTTTTGTGTATTGTATTATGCAGCAACAAAATCTAGAAAAACACTCTAACATGTTGGTTCCTCACTCCGAAGAGGTTGTCGTTGAAGGCCCCCAACTTATAGAAGGTAATTTGCTTTTTTCAGTTTTAAAATCTTGCAGTTTCAATATTGATTTTGAGTGTTTAGGGTTATATTTATGGTTTGTTATTTTATGGGTTTGGATGAAGAATGTCAAAGTTGTTCAAAATGTGAACTTTTTTAGGGTTCTCTTCCTTGATAGGAAAGTGTTGATTTTTTAGGGTTGTGTTGTGATGTTTTGATGATTTGTTTGATGGGTTCAACAAAATAAAGAGCTTAGTTTTGAAGGCTTCAACAAACAAATGTTTCTTGCAATAATGTATTTGCAATATGTATTTCAAATTTTTCTATACTTCTATGGTGTAAATAGATTTCCACTATTTTAAAGACTGCTTCTATGTGCGTATATTAATACACTTCGAAAGAATCTTTCTGATGAATATTTTCAAATCTTCTTTTTGACAAATAAAAAATGATTGAGATAGATTGATAATTTTTCAAATTTATATTAGCCAAAGGATGACCTATTTATAATTCTAACTTAAATTTTACTTTATTTTCCTTCGTAATCCGATTTTCAGAAGAAAGAAACCTTAATAAAAAAAAAGTATTAACTATTAACACTAAAACACGTGTGTTCTCTGCGACATCAAAACGACGCAGTTTTGATTGAGAAAAAACCAAAATCGAATGCGCGTGAAATGAACAGAGAGAAAAAACTGGAATAAAATTGGGGATTTAGGGTTTTCTTTTATCGAATCCTCTAATAATTCGTTCAGCAAAAATGGAATGCGATGGTTATAATCCATAATTATCGTTCCCTTACAATTCAATTGTTTTGTAATTTATATATTAATCGAAAATATAATCCAAAATGGTGCTGCAATTTGTAACCTTTGATGATGTTGTTTTAGGGCAAAAGGGTACGGTGAATCCGTCAGCTATGTTGGCTTCCTTGCTCAGTAAGAGAGCCAAGCTTCATGAAGAGCTTCGTAGTATTGAAAAGCAGGTAGCTTTTTGTATATTTGCATCTGGGTTTTCTTCATTGCTTCTAAACCAGTACAAAACTATCTTTGACTATTGTATAAAGGATTGATTTTTTCTTTTTTTCAAAATATTTTGGGAAATTATTATATGGAATTACTTTAATTTATTATTTAAGTTTACCTTAATTCAATTGTCAATGCAATAGGATAATTGAGTATACTAACCTTAAGTTGGGCCCTTCACTTGCTTGCTCACGGGCACCGGTCTGACACTGACAGGTCGACTCCTGTAATAATTTGAAAAAATAAATAAATTGAACGTAGTTGCAAGTGTCGTGTTGGTGTCCAACACTGACCGCTTGCTCAGCAATATCATGTCCATGTAACACCTCTGGATTAAATTGGCAGTTTATTCTTCTTTGGCCTCGTGATTTTACATTATACATTGATTTCTGAGGTTTCTTGTGGATTGGGACATGCAGTGATGCTTAAACCACATTTCCATGTTTAAGTTGACTAGTTTGATATTGGAAAAAAATGATTGAGCTTTTGAGACGAATATTCTTTATGATTCATAGCAAGCAGTAGCTAAAGTTTTGTTCTTGACACAGGTTTATGATATGGAGACAAGTTATTTACAGGATCCTGGACAGTGTGGCAATGTGTTAAAGGGATTTGAAGGATTTCTATCTTCAACAAAGAACACTGCATTGTATGAATCTCTTTCGCTTTCTTTCTTTAAGAATTTGGTAGTTTATTAGATATGTTTAATTTCTCTGAAGAAATACTGTCAATATTTTCTGTCTGGATTTGTAGTACTGAATTCTGATTATCCTAAGGTAAATAGGAAGGGTAATGTCATACCTGTATGATCTGTTATACTTGATCCCGCATCATATTTATCACGCATCCAGTTTGATATACTCAGTCACATCATATTTATTAGATATCTGGCTAGGTCTTCCATAATTTTGATTAGTTTATGGTTGGGAAAAGCTGAATCACGGGCTTTATTGCTTATACTGATTGCTAAAATGCTACACACGGTGATACTGTACTGGGACATGGCCAGATGTGTTTGCAATTGAATCTTACTAAGGTTTTAGATGGGGGAATATAATTGTTTGAAATACTGAGAAGCAAAGGCAGTTCATAGAGTTGCCTTTATATACATCCTATTCCATGTCAAAAGAAATAGTAATATATGGATTGCATGCCTGATGGCTCTATTCATCTTAGCTAGGTGACATGCCATTTTGTTATTCATGGTTCAAATGACATTGTTGATTTTTTTTTTCTTTGCAGTTTGAAGCGGTCTAGAAAGTTTCAGCCTGAAGATAGGCTCTTTTCACTATCTTCAGTGTCCTCGCCAGCGGTGTGTTTCTGATTTTTCAGTGATAGGCTTCCAACCATAAATAAATAAAAATAAATAATGTCGACTACTGAGCACCAAGTAATAAATAATGTCCAACCATGAGGTTTATTTGTTCCGAATATAAGACCATAACTACAGTTTATAATTTCCTCCTAGACTCTTTGATCATATGGTTGTTCAGTGTACTTGATCCCATAAAATGATTCATCCTTTTAAGCCTTTTCTTGTCAATTATGTTTTTAATCATAGTCCATATATCAAGTGTTGTATCTTATCATCTTATCTCAGCAAGGTTATTTCTGAATTCTGAGATGATCTTCATCTTTTCATCGTAGGCAGAAGAGCTTGCGGCTGGACGAGATGGTGCGATCCTATTAGCAACATTTCAATGAATTTTCTTGCATGATTTTTTTTTATCTACTAAACTTATATACTGTATTTCTGTTTATCTCAGACGGGAGATCAGATTTTGGTCCTGGTCGTTCAAAAGGCGGGACAATTTATGCAAATGGACAGTAAGCACTCAACTAATATCTCTATAATGCTTTCAAAATAAATAATTGCTTTGTTTATTGAAGTTCGTTTCACAAATCTCGTCAAACATGTAAAGAATGTATGCTGCATAATCTATAAATTTGTCATGCATAGGGGTAAACCGAAGAAAGGAAGGGGTGCGCCAAGAGATGCGAAGAGAGCAAGGGTGTCAAGTGAACAAGATTTTGATTACGAAGATGACCCTGACATGACAATGTGATTGAACATGGTGATCCGACTTTCTGTTTAACCTTGTGGAATATAAGAGCCTGGAAAAACCTGCATCGGATAGGCCATTGGTTCTTTGCAATTCCTCATTTCATGTATATATTTGTCTAGTTCTAGATGTTGTGGATTTTGTACTTCATTGAACTCACTGCCTTATGCAAATTTTTTGTTGGCAGGCTAAATGATTGTTTCATTAGACTTGTTATGATTTGTTATTGTAAACCTGTTCGAAACTAAGTTTGATAACCAACTCTAGAAGTTGGTGTTTTATATTTTTCATTAGGCTAAATTTGATTGAAACTTGAAACCATATGTGAACATTATCATATATTATTGAGACTGCACTGGGCTTCAATTTGATGATCCGGAACAAAGTAGTTGCTACCATTCACTTTTTCCCTTTTTTCTTGCCTTTACATTCCCTTTCATTTTCCTCACACACATATAGTTGTTAGACTGAAAATTTTAGCTAAAGGATTTGACAAGGGATGGTAGCAATCTTGCATAAAAATGACTAAAGGTATGTTTGGCTGTAAAGAGAACTTGTGAAGAGATAAATATGAGTGGGAGAAGAAAAAAATATGTAAGAAGTTGAATAGATTTGAAGAATTGTTTGTTATAAGAGAAAAATAAAAAGAATTGAAGCATTGTTTGTTGCAAGATAAAAATAAAAGAAATAAAGAGAGAAGTGTTGGTTAAGTATGAAAGTATTAAAATGAGAAATGCTATTCATACACCAAAATCTTATTCCAATACTTACATCAAACACTATTTATCGTTGAATAGTATTTTTTAATAAAAAAATAAATTTATGAACCGTAATATATTATTATAATAATATTTTTTTTTATAAAAAAATATATTTTTTACTTACATCAAACACTATTTATCGTATTTATACGGTGAATAGTGTTTTTTAATAAAAAAATAAATTTATGAACTGTAATATATTATTATAATAATATATTTTTTTTATAAAAAAATTATATTTTTTTAATAGTAAAATAAAATTGGTTAATGAAATATAAAAAATTGATTAATGAAATGATGAAGTTGGTTAATAAATGACTAAAAATAAAAACTAATTTAGTAGCACTTCTATCAGAGGTTGCGTTAGCATGCTTCTGAAGGAAGTTGCTTTCACGTGCTTTACCAGAAGTTCTATTCTTCATTAGAACTTCTAATACTTCATGATCTTCTGTAAGTCTTATTGAACACATCTTCTATCAGGGGTTTACATATGGTGCTTCTATCAGAGTTTGTATTTCGATCTTCACTCAGAAGTTTTCTTTACAGTGTGCGTGTTCCAAAAGTTCTTCCTTAGAACTTCTAAATTCATCTTCTGCTCAACATAGTATAATGTTCCATTTTAAGCGCTTGAGTCAGAACATCTTCTGAAACTAAACATATGCATCTTCTGAAGGAAGCATGCTAACGTAACTTTTGTAAAAGCACCAAAACAACCTCTGATAAAAGTGCTACTAAATTATTTTTTATATTTAGTCATTTATTAACCAACTTCATCATTTCATTAACTAATTTTTTATATTTCATTAATCAGTTTTATTTTACTATTAAAAAAAATATAAATTTTTTATAAAAATGTTTATAATAATATATTACTGTTCATAAATATTTTTTTATATTATAAAACACTATTCACCGTATAAATACGATTAATAGTGTTTGATGTAAGTATTGTTGTAGAATTTTAGTGTATGAATAACATTACTCTTTCTTAAAAATGGATGATCGGTGCACACACTTAACAAGTCAAAAGACCATGTTGTTAGAAAAAAAAACTTAAAAGACCAAACCAATTACAAAAAAATAAATTAAAAGATCTCTGGTGTAATTTTGCCTTTATGAAATGTAAGTGTATTAGTGTGATCGTTGCCATGTTATTCACGTTTTATTTATGTTTGATGTGTGCATTTTCATTTTAATTAGATCACTCCCTTTTTGATGTGTGCATTTTCATTTTAATTAGAACACTCCCTTTTCAATGTCTATGTATGACGTTTGAGATGACACAAGTTCTACCATAAGCCACATGTTACTTAGAGTCTTGAAGTTAATTTGAAATCATCTTAGCTTTCTCTGTTATTTACGAGTTACTGGTTGTTGATACTATGCACTCGGCTTCAACATTACAACATATATAGCACTTTGCATTTAAATGTAATAGTAGTATGGCAATTAGTGTTAAATTGACACAATATATTCATAGTGGTGCGGAATGTTTCCACATCTCCTCACATTTTTCAGCATGACATCAAGGAATTGATTTGTTCCAATAGGTCTCTTCATGTAATGAATAGTACTAACCATGGATATTTAATCTGCTACAAAATTGCAATTGAGTTCACAAACCTGCAAAATTTCACATTTCAGTGAAATTAAAACCATAAGATCACCTTAAACCAATATTCTAACTTGGACTTTCACCCTACTTTTGATTTAATTGTATGAGATGAATCCTAACTATTATTAAACTATACATACAGATACATGATGCAGCTGAAACTAGTACATTAAAAGATAGCTTATGTTAGCTAGAAATAGGAAACTGTTATTACCATGTTGAATTAAAGCTCTATCCGAGGTAGCGAAGTAAGACTCCATCATTTCCCAATACAAATCCCTTCTTGTCATCAATGAACCTGCAGCAAGTAGATCATTTACGAGATTTTATCATAAAAGTTTTACAAACTCTAACCTTCATACTCCTGTGAACTTACTCTATGTTGAAAAATTTTCATCCCATGCTAACAACATAACAGGTAAATGCTATCTCCCCCAGTTTTACACAAATAGACACTACTATGTTCTACAAAATATTATCCGTATGTTCTTTTTGCATCTTTTGAGAATAGGAAAGGAGTGTCACAAAGAAAGATGGAACAATATAAGTGGAGGATATATCAACACGAGGAACTTGGTTTGCTTGGGGCGTGAACTCTACCTAGTAAATTAGTGATTTCTAAGTGTACACTCATGATTAAGAATAATTATATAAAACTGGAGTCTAGTAATAGTTGTACTCACTTTACTGCGTATAAGTTTGCAGCAATGTTGTCAGCAGCTTTGTCACGGATCCATGACTTGCCACCGTTATTAGTTCTCAAGAGAACACCGCTCCCACCTGCTGCCCAAGCCTCGTCCTGTATGCGTAATTTTTCAATTTTATATATAAAGAAAAATGTTTTATACATTATCCGCAAAATTAGAAGCTAACAATATTGAAAGAACTGCAGAGGAAATAGTCAATTGCTAATGCTTAATTTATTTTAAAACTGATACAAGCAAGAATTTGTTAACTCAACAAAGCTACGGTGTCATTTAGCAAAATGAAATCGCTATAGAAAAACATTACCGTTGAACGATACCCAACATCAAGAATGCCGAACCCCCGACTTTGAACAGGAACTTCCTCAAATTCTTCAGTTATCTGTAACAATAAAATACCTTTCGTTGACAAAACTAATAGTGAATAAAAGACATAAGAAAAAATTATCCAGAAAGACTTGAAATGAGTGAAAAGGAAGACCACATAACAAAAAACAAGATTATCCAAAAGAAAAGGAGTGAAAAGGAAAACTGCTAGTATCATATTGGTACAATAGAATGAAATTCTCAGTATTAACTACCCCTGTGCCCTTGCTGAGATAAAGACCACCTCCACGGACAAGAAGCCACAGACCTCCATCAGCTCTCCATCCCATATTTTGGATTCTTCTAGCAACTGCTCTGTTATGTGGCTGCCAGTACGCCTGCAAAATAAATAAACATGTAGTTAAGCACTATAACTATTGGTGACGAAGAAATATCAACCAAACATCTATGGCTAAATGGAAAACTCATAATCTACACAAAGCAAATATTTGGACACTATTGGATATAGTAAAATGAACGGAGCGGAATGGAGTGGAGCGGAATGGAGCGGAGCGGAATGGAATAATAATGTCATTCCATTGTTTGGGAATTACATGACGGAGTTAAGAGGTTTTGTCATTCCGCCCAAATCGGAGGGTATAAAAAATGATGGAATGGGATGGAATGCATTCCATCCGGTTCCGCTCCATTCCATCCGTTTTTAATCAATCCAAACAATGGAACATAAGTTTATATCATTATGTTCCGTTCCATTCCACTCCCTTCCATCAATCCAAACATACCCTAAGACAAATATTACAACAAGGACAGGCTAATGCATTATGATGCATCGAGGAAGAAAGTACAAATTTCAACAGTGCAAAAAGGAAAAGAGAGGATCTCTTATATTTTCGTCTGTTGGTAGATTTGTTTTCTCCAGGAGGTCTATCCTATGAGATCATTTGGATTATAACAAACAAAAGAAGAAACATAAATGTTTTCTTAAAGTGGTGGGTGTACAGGAAAATTCTTGGATCTGCATTGTGGTAAAATTTAGTTCATCTTGAGTCCTTATGAAAGAAGATTCAGTGTTAATACTCCCAAGAAATTTTTTAACACATCAAACTATTATGTTTCATTTTAAAACAATGATGTAATAGTATACCTGTACATTTAAAAAGACCACAGTTACAATATTAGTAACAACTTTCATTAGTTTGGCAACTGCATATAAACTGTTACAGATTTCCATATTGTCGAGTTAAATTTAGTAAAATGCTTAAGCATAATCGAAACTTCAGGACAAGCAAGCTAAAAGTAAAGCTACCAAGCAAATAAAAGCAAAAGCTGTCATTGAAATAAAAGCCTCACCTGACCAGGCTCCCAGGTCAAGTAGAAGTTGCCACGACTTGAGACTGCAACATACCTTCCATCGGGAGATCGATTGACAGTATTGAAAGTTCCAGTGTAATAACTTGCACCACTAATACCACTAGAAACTGTTCTGAAGAGGCAACATAGCTAGATAAATGTCTTGATGTATAAAAGCAAAATAAAATATTAGCAGTATTAAAGATAAGAAGTTGAATTTGCTCATTAATAGCATTTCAGAAACCATCCAATTTCCAAATGTATTAACGCTGCACTTTCCATATTTCTAATCTCCAGCATAGAATAGAGTTTTTCCAATCAAAGAGTTGGCTTAGTTCACTTCCTAATTTGAAAGAGTTGAATTCCTTAAGTAGCATTATACTTTCATCCATACACATACATTCTGCATTCTCAGACAGTCACATCAAATGAAGTTTGACTTTGTCTCTCGGAAACTCACCTATTAAGCGTAGCCGACACCGATTCCTGAACAGCAGCCTTCCAATTGTATCCTCTATTTGCGGTAACATATATTGCACCTTCATCAGTCACCATCTCCGCACCCTTGTCATCGGTTGCCTTTATGTATACCTACATGTTTAACAACTTATGTGAACATTTAATTTATGTGATTTATGTTTAGATTTTTTAATCTAAAAGCAAGTTTGATGCAAAAATTAGTGTAAATTTACTACTTCTTCATAGTAAAAACAATTATTGTATTTCGATGATGCATGTATATATACCATATCGCCTGGAAGCTCACTACTGAGTGGTATCCTTTCCCAACTTTCTCCAGCATCAGAAGTGTACAACAGAATTGCAGGCTTTCCCACTATCCATCCTTCTTTCCCTTTGAAGCTGATAGAATTAAACCTATAGTTAAAATCTTCATCTTCTGCAGATGGTATAGATCGCGGAGCCCAAGTGTTTCCACCATCTTTAGTCTCCAAAAGGGTTTGTCTCGTCCCCAGAAGAAAACCTACCACAACAACACCGTTTCGATTTTACAACACAGATTCAAACAACAAAAACAAACTAAGTACGCAAGTATTTCACAAACGTGATTTTGAAAAGATCAAATTATGTCAAATTTAATTTGGTTATAATCAAGCTTAAAATAAAGTGATCTATGTTTGCATCCTTCAACGTAAGAAACAAATTTGATGGAAAGTTAGTGCAATCTTTTCGATCCAAAACAAAAACTAGTTTTGTAATTTCTAAAGATGTGTTTGGATTGGCGGTGGACATAATTGATTCTAACATAATTGAGTTTAGCAGAACTGATTGTTGTTTGGGTACATTTATGTAAAAGTGAGTTGAACAATAAATTTCAATGTAAAAATCACTCAGTATCAATTCTGGAGGCATAAGTTACAAATTCTAACTTAAAGTACAATCAATTTTGCAGGCAGAGTCAATTCTATTTTTGAAAACCAAACACCTCAAAATCACCCAGAATCAATTCTACACCTATAGAACTGATTATGAGTCTTCCAAAAGTCAATCCAAACATGCTACTATAGAATTTATTATTTGGATAAATAATTGTGTGAGTTTGGTTCTGCGGTGACGAGAATTGATTCTGAGTAAATTGATTTAGTAGAATTGATCCTAGTTAAAAGTGAGTTGGGTGTAAAATAATTAATGTTTGGATGCATTTATGTAAAAGAAAGTTGAACAAAATTTAGTGTAAAAATCATGTTTAAACTCAAAAGCTATAAATTTTAGTTTCAAGTAGAATTAATTCTGGAGGCATAATTAATTCAACTTTAGAAGAATCAAACACCGCAAAATGTGTGTTTTGGTAGAATTGATTTTAGCAGAATTGAGTTTAACAAAATTGATTTATATTTGAAATTGAATACATTTATGTAAAAGTGAGTTGAAGAACAAATTTCAGTGTAAAAATGACGTTTAAACTCAAAAGATACAAATTTTAGCTTTAAGTATAATCAATTTTGAAGGCAAATCAATCATTCTTTTGAATAACCAAACACATCAAAATCACTCTATAATAAATTTTACACCTCTAGATTTGTTTTTGGCTCTTTCATAAGCTAATCTAAACAACCGGTTCAAAATCAATATTAAGTAACAATAATCAAAGTCATATTACCATGGTTAGGGTCTTCAGGAACAAAAGCGATATCTAGAAGCACAACACCGGGATCGATAGGTAGATAAATTCTTTCCCACTCAGAAAGAGATTCTTCCGCTTTCACCAACTGAGAAGGTACTAGCACAGATATGGCCGTGGTTTCCGCGATGAACTGCCTCCTCGTTCTGGAGAGTTCGGAAGAAGCTTTGACGACGAAACTTCGAGTTCGAGAATGAATAGATTTAGAAGGTAATTGAGATAATAACGGTCTGCATAGAGTGGCTGAATCGGTGAATGTGAATTGCAGAGTCGCCATTGCAATGAACTCTCGCTTTGTGTTTCTATCTATTTGTGTCAGTGTATCTATCTGCCTTATCCTGAATCACAATAACGGTTTCGCGGCTGATTTCGCTTCATCAGATTCTGTGGATCATTAACTTACAACATTTTCTATTTATTATTATTATTAATTATATATTTTACCGTAAATATTTTTTTAAAAGTAAATCTCTTTTACAACAATCAGTATAAAATTCATTTACAGAATTAATCAATAGAAAATGAATAATCTATTATATAATTAAATATTTTTAATATAATTGTCTCGATAATATAATACATCAATTTTTCCCACTTGCAAACTCATCTAATACACCATCGTTAAAAATAACCGATCCAAAAATCATAAATAATACATTGACAATAAACAAGCAGATAAATAAAGCAATAAGGATTTCTATGATACTTTTTAATGTTGAAGGGTGGAAGAGGTTCGTCATTCTAAGATTGGAAGTGAGATCACACTAAGGAGATGAAGTTTTGATCAACACATTATTCACTAGCAATGAAAGTTATGGGAAGCAACTACACCACACCAGACCATAGATTTAGGGTCTGTTTGAAATAGTTTTCGTTTTTAGTTTTTAAAAATTGAAAAATAAAAATTAAAAAAGAGGAATATGGTTTTAGTGTGAAAAATAACAAATAAAAAATAGAGAGAAGTGTGAAATCAAGTAGCCCAATTTCAGTACAGAGCAGTTCTACTAAATCAGAACTTATGCAAAAAATTCAATGGTCCTAAAATTTTGATAAAACGTTCATGGCACATAGGAGCACATTCTGAGCAATTTTCATTAGATCCAGAGCTTTCTAAGTCAGTCTGTCGAGTCCATCTTTAAGGTCAGAATTTCTTGGTGTTTTTGGGTTGTTTTGTCTGTCTTGATTATTGTTGTATGCCAAAATAGAATACAAATTTTGATGATGTTTATGTATGACTCTAACTTGTGTTAGAGAGAACTTGCTTGTATCCATTGTTGATTATAGTGGAGGATTTAAGTGGCCTGCGGATCCCATGGTTTTTTACTCCTTGTTAACAAAAGTTTTTCCATGATAAAATTGTGTTGTGTTATTTGGTATTTTTTTTGTTTATTGTCTCTAAGTTGCATTTGATATTTGAGAGAGATTACCTTGTTTAATTATTTCGTTGCGTTTGAATTTCCTCCCAACAAGAGGTATCTAGAGTCGTAGTTTGGTTTGTGTAACGATGGAGACAAACACATCTATGATGGTGATTTTGAATGGTTCAAATTTATAATGTTTGGAAAAGCAAAATGAAATATTTGTTTTATGTGAAAGATTTTCATTTGCCAGTTTTCTCTAATGAAAAATCTGATGGAAAAAGTGATGAAGAATGAACTTTGTTGCATAGACAAGTTTGCAGTTATATTCATCAATGGATGGATGATAATATTTTGAATCATGTGATCTCGATGGCTCATGCTCGATCTCTTTGGACCAAACTTGAGAAGTTGTATGCAAGAAAGACGGGGAACAATAAGTTGTTCTTGTTCAAGCAATTGATGTCATTGATGTATAATGATGGTTCACCAATGACCGATCACTTGAACACTTTTCAAGGAATTTTTGGTGAATATGTGATTAATTGTATTAATTAATTATTGTATGTGATATATGGTTTATTAATATATATGATAAGAATATAGGGTTAGTAAGAGTGGAAAAAACAATTAGTTAGTATTGTGCCTTGTATATGGTAATAGGGAAATAAGTGGATTAAGCCCAATAAGAGAATAAAGACTAGTATAGTGTTGCCTAATTTAGAAATTAGAGATAATATTGTGAAAAGAGAAGAGAAAAGAAGAGAAAGGGAGAAAGAGGAAAAGAGGAGGAGGAACTCAAAAGTGTGTACATCTAAGGTAAGAGTATGAATTTTTTTATTATTGTAAGATTGTATGATAATATTTAATGAGTAAAAATATGTTAGGTTGAAACTCCCAAATTTTTATGGATTGAAATTGTTAAGTTTTAATGATAAATTTTTAAATATGATGAATAATTGTATTTTGATGTTCCTGTAGTTGAAAATAGCAGTTTTAGAATTTTGTTTTCTTATCTTTGATAAACATTAGGAGTAATATTTTTCTTTTACGTTTTCGGAACAACCTTGTTATAGTGAAAGAGCTACATTTAAGTTTGTTTGATTTGTGAGGCATAGTACGTGGTTATGAGATCACTGTAAGTTGTCTGTGAGAAAATTGGAACAACTATTACTCCAATTTGAAGTAGTTGGTTAGTTGGTCTCAAATTGAAATTTATGCATAGGAATGATTAATAGTCCAAATTAAAATAGTTATTGTTTTCCGCTGCACCTTTATGAATCATTAGGCTATAACTTGATATGGGCTTAGTGCATTCTACGGTTCACAAAGAGCAATAATTGAAAATTTGTAATGTCTTATTTAGTGTTGTAGATTCTCAAATACTACTAGCTAATAACTTTAGTATGTTTGCAATTAGCTGACAATTAACTATTTGTAGGCTATTAGAAATTGGAAATGAATTACTTTCCTAAACATTGGTGACTTAACTATTCATATAGATATAAACCATTTATATAAATATTAAAGAGGGAAATGTATTTACAGCCAAATAAATACAATAATAGTGATTTAATAATAATATTTATCAGTATAGTATTTTTAAGAGTTTTGAGTTAGAGATAAGTATTTAGACAATTTTTAAGAGTTTTGAGTATAGAATCGTCAATAGAGTTGTTAGAGTTATTAATAAAGTTGTCAGAGTTGTTTTGAGTTATTAAAAATCATATTTTAATTGTTTTGGGTAATTCTAACATGTTTGGAATTGTCAGTGTATGATGTCGATGTTTATATTTTTGTTGAAACTTTACAAATTCATAATTTTTAAATCGTAATTCCGTTTAAGTCCTCGTTTGAAGCATTAAAAAGCTAATGTGATATTCTTTTCAATAAAAATGTTCTTGTTGGTAATAAGTTATTTAATAATAACGTGATTATGTAAATAACTTGTAATTGTGTTGCTTGATTTGTGAATTGGTGTTGAATGTGAATGACATTGTTTGACTTGATTTGCTACATGTCGGTGTGGTGTATTGATGTGATGAATACATCGAGTATGTGTTATTTGTGAACAATGGCATGATGTGTGTATATGTGCAATTTAGTGGAAATAATTCAAATGTGTTGAATTATGGAGAATATGCTCGTATGATTAAGATTTGGAGTTGGTCATAATTTGCATATGTTTTGTTGATATTGCACATGCGTCATTTGTGTCAAGAGACAATGTTTGGTAATTCTGTGAGAATTATTGAGTTGTCTCAAAACTGGAGTGATTTTGAAAGCTTAGGTCGAATCGAGCTTTTGGAGTGTTATACGTCTGAAGTGTACTCGGCAAGACCGGTAAAAGATAACGAGTTTGGTACCACATGCATTTGCATAGTATTGAGTTGCATCGGAGTCACATTAGTCGATGTGAATGTTGTGTTTTTGGTGTTAAACGTGATAATTGAACTAATTGTATATTTGTGGTAATTATGATTAATTCCATGTGAAATATGAATTGATGAGCTATGTTGAATATGTATGTTGGATTGTTTATGTCGAATACATGATTACATGAAGTGTGATGAATTCATCGGTTCTATCTATGTTGTACATTACTTATTACTATACTTCCTTATAATGATTGTGAATTCTAACCCTTCTGTTGGAATGACGTTTTATACGACGTCGCTCAGGTACCGAAGTTAGTGGCGCTTCTAGCAAGGATTAGACAAAGAAGCTACTTCTATTTATCCGCTTTCTTAGGTAGTGAGACATTGCTCTGGTCATGTAGCACGGGGATCGATTGGTTCATGTTTGATTTGTGTTGACGTCGATCGAAATATTTTACTAATTCGATTACAAAAAATGAAGTCGCCACCTAACTTTATTTATTCCTAATGAGGAAAGGGGAAATATAAATAAAAATCAAGAACTGAAAATGTGAAATGGTCACTACAACCAAGAGATAGGTTCCGGAGCCGGTTATGCAAGGGGAAGGTATTAACATCCCTCACATCCACCGTACTCGATGAGACCCATTTAGTTCTAAGTGTGTTGTGTGTTAATTTGTTATCTTCTAATTACTATGCGAAAAGAGGAGACATGTTTTAATTTTTTGAAGGTATGCTTGTCAAGATGTTAGAATCTCGTGCCTACGTATTCCCCAAGTGTGATGGGAAACTCAAAGCTTACGTAGTTCTCGGTTGCAAGAACGTGTTGGTTGTAACACCCCCTTCTATTTACCCGCGTTTTATAAATAATAATCAGAGTATTTTAATCACAATCCAAGAGGCGTCACAATTTAAATAATTTAAATCAATCAATACAGTGTCATACTTTCACTGAAGAAGATTTATTAAGTAAATAATGCAAAAGATTATGTTTAACAGCGGAAATGAAACATAACCAAAATTCCGAATACATCATTCATAGTATTCCAGGATATTAACCAAAACATGATTCAAACCATTAAGGAATTCCATTAAAGAATTTCAAACAAACGTTCCCCAGTGTTACATCTACCAGAGCACGACACTGACACGCGGATTAACTAACTGACTCAATGCTAGAGCTATGCTCACCAACTCCAAGCAGCTAATCACTTCGGATCTGAAATTGTTAAAGTAAGGGTGAGATTCCAATTCAATATAACATGCGTTATACGTTTTTAGAATACAACAGAATAAACAGATACATTAATCCATTAACCAACACAAGTCATAATCAGTTCACAAGGCAGTTCACACAATGAACATGTAATATAACAAACAATGGAAATTGCAACACTGGAAACCATCCTAGCATGTTACAATCCCATATGCAATGCAGACTCTATGCATGTGGTACCAAAACGTGAATCGAGTTCACCCACCGCTCCGTTTACATGTGGAAAGACAGTGTAAATTCATGATTCGCCCATAGCTATTGGGTCAAGAATCCAGCCTCACTACCTCAACCTACGGATAAGTCTATTGGCCCAACCAGTTCACTTCCGCACAATGGGAATGAACCATAAACAACAAATGCGTATGCATGCGTCATAAAAGCATGCAACATTAATTCCTAGATCATGATATCAACATATATCACACAATGCCAGTTCATCAATGTATCACATTCAATCATAATGAATATCAAGATATAACATAGTAAGCATTAATATTTCATCCGGTAACTTAGACCAATGGTAATAGTTCTCCATTATCCCTAACTAGTCACTCTTTTCAAAAATCGGAAGCTCAACTCGTTTAAAATAATTTTTAGCAAAATAATATTTTCCCATTTTTGAAAGGTAGTATTTTAAATTTAAGAAATAACGCCGAAAACGGCACTCGAATCGGAGTTACGGTTTAGAAAATATGAATTTTTAAAGTTTTAGAAATTTTAGAAAAATACTCATGGAACCCGGTTCCTACCTATACAGAACCGGTTCTGAAAGTTGAAAAATCTCGCTCCTGGTTTTGTATGGGAACCGGTTCCTACCTATCAGAACCGGTTCTGAAAGTTGAAAAATCTCGCTCCTGGTTTTGTATGGGAACCGGTTCCTACCTATCTGAGAACCAGTTCACAGTGCAAAACTTCCTTTTGAAAAATAACACTGGAACTCGGTTCCTCCCACAGGAACCGGTTCCTCCCAGAACCGGTTCCCACGACCTATGACACATTTTACGCTACTTTTGACATTTGCATCCATTATCATTTCCAAACTTTCAAATACAATTGGGACATTAGGAACACCATTTCATAATCATTTCACACCATTATAACATCAAACAACATGGTTTATTCATCCCTATCAATTATTTGACATACTAATGATCCTAATTCCAAACACCGACACAAAATAGGATTTATTCCTATAACTTATAATCATCAAAATTCAAACTTCCTAACATACCCAATTATCCCTTTGATTCCCAAAACCCATAAAGCATATTAACCGAACGAAATCACCCCTTACCTCGCGATGATCTTCGATTTCTCTCGGCGTCGGCTTTTCCTCTCTTCTCTTCTCTTTTCCAATTCTACGTATAATAGCTTTTCTCCAAAAAGACCTATTTTTCTTTCTTTTCCTTTTTATATTCCTTTTAATGTTCCTTTATTTATTCCAATAAAATAAAACAAATGGTAATTAGTAAGAGTAGAGTAATTTACTCCTCACACCCCTAATTACACTTCACACCTCCATTCTCTTCTTTTCTTTAATTAATCCCATTAATTCCGAAAATATAAATAATCAAGCCTTTAATTAATTAAATAATTAAATTCCTATTTATTTAATTTTTGAATTAAATCGGGGTGTCACAACTCTCCCCCACTAAAAGAGTTTTCGTCCTTGAAAACATACCTTAGACGAAAAGTTCGGGATACGAGTCCTTCATCTGACTCTCCAGCTCCCAAGTTACATTTCCTTCAGCTGGTTCTCCCCAAGCTACTCGTACCAGTGCTATCTCTTTACCTCACAATTGCTTCACTTTTCGATCCTCAATTCGCGCGCAGGTACTGCTTCAACGGTCAAATTATCCCTCACCTGAACATCATCTACTTGAATCTCATGAGATGGGTCCGCAATGTACCTCCTCAACTGAGATACATGGAAAACATCATGCAAATTCGCAAGTGACGGCGGTAAAGCGATCTGATAAGCAACTTTCCCAACTCTCTTGGTAATCTGAAACGGACCAATAAAGCGCGGAGTCAACTTCTTTGACTTCAAGGCTCGACCAATACCAGTCATTGGAGTAACTCGCATGAACACGTGGTCTCCTTCACTAAACTCAAGATCTTTCCTCCTCTTATCGTGATAACTTTTCTGACGACTCTGAGAAGCCTTCATCTTCTCCTGAATCATCTTGATCTTTTCTGAAGTTTGTTGAACAATCTCTGGTCCAATCACAGCACTTTCTCCAGATTCGTACCAACACAACGGTGTCCGACATCTCCTATCATACAATGCCTCAAACGGAGCCATACCGATGCTCGAATGAAAACTATTGTTGTAGGTAAACTCTATCAACGGCAAATAGCTATCCCAAGCTCCACCTTTCTCTAACACACAAGCCCTCAACAAATCTTCTAACGACTGAATCGTCCTCTCCGTCTAACCATCTGTCTGTGGATGATATACGGAACTCAATCGTAACTTAGTACCCAGAGCTTCCTGCAATCCTGTCCAGAACTTAGAAGTAAACCTCGGATCTCTATCCTACACAATGCTAGACGGAATACCATGCAAACTTACAATCTTCTCCACATACAATTCTGCCAACCTCTGCATCGGATAATCCATTCTTATCGGAATAAAGTGAGCAGACTTTGTCAATCGGTCGATAATAACCCAAATAGCTTCACAGTTCTTCGCTGTCCTTGGCAAACCAGACACGAAATCCATAGAACTGCCATCCCATTTCCATTCCGAAACAAACAACGGCTCCATCAATCCCGACGGCTTCTGATGTTCAATCTTCGATTTCTGACAAACTAAACATGCATACACAAACTCGGCAATTTCCTTTTTCATTCCAGGCCACCAAAATAATTTCTTCAAATCATGATACATCTTAGTAGCACCAGGATGAATACTCAACCCACTTCCGATGTCCTTCTTCCAAGATACTCTTTCTGATCTCAGCAACATCCGGAACACACACTCTATCACCAAGTCTCATAACGCCATTCTCGTCAATTCGGAACTCGCCTCCTTGACCTTGGTTAATTAATGTCAGCTTATCCACCAAACCAACATCAGATTTCTGTCCATTTCGGATCTCTTCCAAGATACCACTAGTCAGCTTCAACATGCCCAATTTCACACTATTCTGAGTAGTTTCGCATATCAAACTCAAGTCTCTGAATTGTTCCACTAAATCCAATTCACGAACCATCAACATCGACATATGCAAAGAATTCCTGCTTAACGCATCTGCCACAACGTTTGCCTTACCAGGATGGTAATTCAAACCGAAATCATAATCCTTGAGAAACTCTAACCATCTCCTCTGCCTCATATTCAACTCTTTCTGATTAAAGAGATGCCTCAGGCTCTTATGATCACTGAACACTTCAAATCGTGAACCATACAGATAATGTCTCCACAATTTCAACACAAACACAACAGCCGCCAACTCTAAATCATGAGTCAGGTAATTTCTTTCATGAGTCTTCAATTGTCTTGAAGCATAAGCCACAACCTGCCTATCTTGCATCAAAACACCTCCTAAACCCATCAAAGACGCATCACAATACACTACGAAAGATTCTTCCGGATTCGGCAAAATTAGAATCGGAGCACTAGTCAACTTCCTCTTCAGTTCTTGGAATCCTTTCTCACAATCTATATCCCAAACAAATGCTTGACCTTTTCTCGTCAACTTAGTCAATGGTAAAGCTAACTTTGAAAATCCCTCAATGAATTTTCTGTAGTAACCTGCAAGACCAAGAAAACTACGAATCTCTGAAGCATTCTTCGGCGCTTTCCACTAAGATACCGCTTCTACTTTTGTAGGGTCAACAACAATACCATTCTTGGAAATCACATGACCAAGAAAACTTACTTCACTTAACCAAAACTCACATTTAGACAACTTCGCATACAGCTTCTTCTCCTTCAACAATTCCAATACAATCCTAAGATGCTTTGCATGCTCCTCATCATTCTTTGAATAGATCAGGATGTCGTCAATGAACACCACCACAAACTTGTCAAGATACGGGTGAAATATCCTGTTCATATACTCCATAAACACACCAGGTGCATTAGTAACTCCAAATGGCATAACAGAATATTAATAATGCCCATACCTCGTTCTAAATGCAGTCTTCTGAATATCTCCCGCCTTAACACGAATCTGATGATATCCAGACCTCAGATCAATTTTGTTGAATACACAAGCTCCGACCAACTGATCCATCAAATCATCAATCATCGGCAATGGATACTGATTATTGATTGTCACTTTATTCAATTGCCTGTAGTCAACACACAATCTCGTTGTACCTTCCTTCTTCTTAACCAACAATATCGGCGCACCCCACGGTGAAACACTAGGCCGAATAAACTTCTTTTCCAATAACTCTTCCAACTGTTTCTTCAACTCTGACAACTCAGATGCCGACATGCGATAAGGCACCATCGACACCGGACTAGTTCTAGGAATCAAATCTATAGCAAACTCCACTTCTCTCTCAGGTGGTAGCTCACTAACATCTTTCGAAAACACCTCTGGAAATTCATTAACCACAGGTAATTCTCCATTCTTAGCCTTTCCTTTCACTTCCGTCGAAGAATATAACATAAACACCACAGCACCATCTCTAACAGCTGAATTCATCTGCTTAACTGACATAGTCTCATCTTCCACTTTAACTTCTTGGAAATAAGGCTCTTCTCAAAACAATTGATATGAACACGGTTGAAGACCAACCAGTTCATTCAAGGATAATATCGAGTTGTTCTAACGGTAGGCACACTAAATCCATACCGAACCCTCTATCAAAATAACAATAGGACAATTCCTACAAACATACGAAGTAGTCATTGAACCCGAGCAGTGTCAATAACCATACTTCCATCCAAATTAGAAATTTCGATTTAATCTCTTAGCACAATCCAAAGAAATAAAAGAATGTCGCTCCAATATCAATAATTGCTATTAAAGGCATGCCATTAATAAAACATGTACCTTTAATCAACCGATCATCGGGCTTAACATCGATCCGACAGCGAACACCTTCCCACTTGCTCTTTCTTTGGTTTAGTACACTGCGGACGAGTGTGTCCTTCATCACCACAGTTGTAACATGTTATCCTTCTGGATCTACACTCAGCAGCTAGATGACCAAATCTTCCACAATTGTTGCACTTCCTCGCATCATTCTTGCATTCAGGAGCTCGGTGACCCAATTCACCACATCTGTAACACTTTACGGAAGAACTAGAAGAACCAGAGTCTCCCCCACTAAGCTTCTTCCAACCTCCAGATTTCTGATTATTTCTATCATATGGCTTACCATGATCCATATGTCTCTTGCCCTTACGATCAGCATAACTCTGAGCATTCGACTTAGTACTAGCAAGATCTTCTTCCAGAATCCTACTACAATCAACCAAATCAGGAAACCTTCTAATGCGTTGATACCTGATACCCTACTTGATCTCATCACGCAAACCATTCTCAAACTTGATACATTTGGAAAATTCTCCATCTGCATCGTTAGGATAATTAGCATAATACTTTGCTAACTCAGTAAATTTGGTCGCATACTCACTCACAGACTTGTTGCCTTGCTTGAGCTCCAGAAACTCAATCTCTTTCTTACCCCGAATGTCTTCAGGAAAGTACCTTCTCAGAAAATCTCTCCTGAACACACCCAAGTCAACAATTCCATCTTCTTCGATTCGATCTGGTAGCAACCCACCATCGACTTCCTCACATGTGAGTACCATATCTCACCTTGACCCCAAGATCAATCACTCAAGATCCTCTCAATCTCCTTCAACCACTTGAGCACCCTCGGGATCATGTGCACCCTTGAACAATGGAGGATTATTCCTCCGAAATTCCCAATTGTCATCACCAATCGCACTCCTGTTGATTCCCTCCGAGCACTTTAACATTCCCAAGCCTCAATAGCATCATCATTCCTTCCGTTACCTCTTCCAGCATTGCTTTGTAACATTACAAAACAATCCACATCAAGACACAAGTATCGACGGTTACTTACACTAGTCGCATAGTAAAAGGGATAACGACACTAAGACAAGACCGACTATGCTCGATACCACTATTGTAACACCCCTATTTACCCGCGTTTTATAAATAATCGAGTATTTTAATCACAATCCAAGAGGCGTCACAATTTAAATAATTTAAATCAATCAATACGATGTCATACTTTCCTTTGAAGAAGATTTATTAAGTAAATAATGCAAAGATTATGTTTAACAGTGAAATGAAACATAACCAAAATTCGAATACATCATTCATAGTATTCCGGATATTAACCAAAACATGATTCAAACCATTAAGGAATTCCATTAAAGAATTTCAAACAAACGTTCCCAGTGTTACATCTACGAGCACGACAACGACACGGATTAACTAAGCGACTCAATGCTAGAGCTATCCTCACCGACTCAAGCAGCTAATCACTTGGATCTGATATTGTTAAAGTAAGGGTGATATTCCAATTCAATATAACATGCGTTATACGTTTTTAGAATACAACAGAATAAACAGATACATTAATCCATTAACCAACACAAGTCATAATCAGTTCACAAGGCAGTTCACACAATGAACATGTAATATAACAAACAATGGAAATTGCAACACTGGAAACCATCCTAGCATGTTACAATCCCATATGCAATGCAGACTCTATGCATGTGGTACCAAAACGTGAATCGAGTTCACCCACCGCTCCATTTACATGTGGAAAGACAGTGTAAATTCATGATTCGCCCATAGCTATTTGGTCAAGAATCCAGCCTCACTACCTCAACCTCCGGGTAAGTCTATTGGCCCAACCAGTTCACTTCCGCACAATGGGAATGAACCATAAACAACAAATGTGTATGCATGCGTCATAAAAGCATGCAACATTAATTCTCAGATCATGATATCAACATATATCACACAATGCCAGTTCATCTATGTATCACATTCAATCATAATGAATATCAAGATACAACATAGTAAGCATTAATATTTCATCCGGTAACTTAGACCAATGGTAATAGTTCTCCATTATCCCTAACTAGTCACTCTTTTCAAAAATCGGAAGCTCGACTCGTTTAAAATAATTTATAGCAAAATAATATTTTCCCATTTTTGAAAGGTAGTATTTTAAATTTAAGAAATAACGCCGAAAACGGCACTCGAATCGATTACGGTTTAGAAAATATGAATTTTAAAGTTTTAGAAATTTTAGAAAATACTCATGGAACCGGTTCCTACCTATCTGAACCGGTTCTGAAAGTTGAAAAATCTCGCTCCTGGTTTTGTATGGACCCGGTTCCTACCTATACAGAACCGGTTCTGAGTAAAACTTCGATTTTGAAAAATAACAGGAACTCGGTTCCTCCCCAGAAACCGGTTCCCGACCTATGACAACATTTTACGCTACTTTTGACAGCATTTTGCATCCATTATCATTTCCAAACTTTCAAATACGAATTGGGACATTAGGAACACCATTTCATAATCATTTCACACCATTATAACATCAAACAACATGGTTTATTCATCCCTATCAATTATTTGACATACTAATGATCCTAATTCCAAACACCGACACAAAATAGGGTTTATTCCTATAACTTATAATCATCAAAATTCAAACTTTCTAACATACCCAATTATCCCTTTGATTCCCAAAACCCATAAAGCATATTAACCGAACGAAATCACCCCTTACCTCGCGATGATCTTGATTTCTCTCGCGGCTTTTCTCTCTTCTCTTCTCTTTTCCAATTCTACGTATAATAGCTTTTCTCCAAAAAGACCTATTTTTCTTTATTTTCCTTTTTATATTCCTTTTAATGTTCCTTTATTTATTCAAATAAAATAAAACAAATGGTAATTAGTAAGAGTAGAGTAATTTACACTTCACACCTCCATTCTCTTCTTTTCTTTAATTAATCCCATTAATTCCGAAAATATAAATAATCAAGCCTTTAATTAATTAAATAATTAAATTCCTATTTATTTAATTTTTGAATTAAATCGGGGTGTCACATTGGTTGGTTGATTTTATTTTTGAAAATAGGAACTTAATCACATGTGGACGATAAGACATCACTAGTGCAATTCGCATGTGAGTGATGGAAGTCGTGTGTGAGCGATGTTTAAAAAATGACTTGCACGTGGGCAAGATTTGATGAGTTTGAATTGATTTTTATGTGGGACGCAAGTATCAGACCATAAGCATTCAACGACTAATGCTCCAAGTACTCAAATGGAGGGGACAAAATCATCCTGATCATCTTTTTCATCCCAAAAGTTTTATTGAGAAAAGAGTGAGGTGAAACGGGGTTCACTTATTAAGATTCAATTAAGGAAGCCAAGTGCACGATCGAGGATCGAAAAAGGACTGACAATCTTACACTTGGGAAGGAAGGGATAGAAGATTTTATTATGAAAATATTTTTGAGAAGAATCACTCGACGTTGGATCGAGGTTTGGACATTTATTATAAAAAGGTCTTAAAGATGAGATTTAATTTGGGCTATGATTAACCAAGAAATCTTGAGAGAATAAACAATTGTCTACTCCCTACAATTGTCTATCTTGATTAATTTTGCCTTTTTAATTTTAACTTAGCAGCTTTTTCTTTTGATATATATTTTTTGGAAAGACAGTGACTGCTTGACTTTCATGATTATGGGGAACCATCATCATCACTCTTGAATTGGATTACATCTTCGACACTTCTTTGATGTGTGTGAAGGAAACTTGATTGAATACAACCTTTGTTGAAAGGCGTCTTGAATAAATGCACATCCGAATTAAACTGAGAATTACCCTGCCCCAGGTTAAAAATGCGGTTTTTTCGTATAGAAAGAAACTTCAACTTCTAGGCTCGAAGGGGTTGACAAGGGATTAACTTCCTTATTTCTCCAGTGTTTGGGAATTGAAACAATGCCTGCATATCATCAGCCAAGTTTTATTCGAAAGCATACCAACATCAATTATGGGTATCTTGTTTTTATCATCCTCCCTCCAATCTTTACAAAAACAAGAGTTCGATAAAGAAATTAAACAGAGAAGATATAGATTTTTTGAAAGCGATGAATATAGAAGATTTAAATCAAAACAGTGCAATGCTCATTTCATTAAAATTAACATGGAAGTACAAACAAGCTTAGAAAGCGACATTTTAACATAAACAAGGGAAAATGCAAACTGGAAAAGAAAAATGGCCTAGTGACTAATCAGAAACAAAGATGAGTTGTCCTGTCTGAAACATTGGCTTTAGGAGATGACTTGAGATATTTTGACCCATCAGCTGGTTGATCTCATCTCTTAAAAACTCTTGGTCTCGTTGAAGTTCTTCCATAATTTTATAAACCATGCTTAAAATCCAAAGTGTCGAGGAATCAGTTTGACAGCAGACCACCAACTGAAGACGGAGACAGACAAAAAGAGTTCTTGACGACTTGAATGTATGCATGAAATATGCAAATGATGCACTAAAATGTAATGTGATGAAATGTAATGTCACATATACGAATGGGATGCAACATAATAACAGTAATAGGTTCATAGAGACGTGAAACAGGGATGATACAAGTAATCAAAACAACTTATTTATGTGGGCTCCTATGATAGGATGGCTTTAAGTTTTCTACCCAATAATTCCCCATAAGATGGTTTTAAGGTTTTCTGCTAAGTGTTTCTCAGAGTCTCAGATCCCCTTTTAACATACACTATCATCACGCGAGAGGCCTACATGGTAATAGTATTTGGAAAAGTATACCCCAAGAAACGGCTCTTAACGGGATACTCAAAATCTTTTGAGCGGTCAGTCCAGGTTTGGATATCATAAACAAACTTAGAGTTATAGGTCATTTGTCTAGAAATTGATGTCCTGCACTATCATGTGGGTCAACAACCTCCTTAAAACAACAAACTCTAAGCCGTAGTTTTTGCTTCGGTCCACAAGACATTGGAGTCAGGGGGACCTAGGCTACGCAACCCCTCTATTCCTAAAAAGGTGACCTAGAAGCCTGGGTAGTGGACTTATCTATGCACAAATAATCCCATCAAGAATTCCCACACAAAGGATATATAAAGATGATAATAAATAAAGCATAGAAAATAAATGACTGAAACATAAACATAAGATAAAGTACAAAGAAGAAAGTAAAATAAACACACAACCACACAAAGAACTAAATTAGGGTTAACTCGCTTGAGAAACATTCCCCCAGTGAATTCGCCAACTGAAGCAACTCGTTTTTCAAAAATAATTTAAATTTTCAAAAACAATGAAATCGCCACCTAATTTTATTTGTTCTAAAAGAAGAACGGGAAAATATAGATAAAACCCACAAATGAAATGGATAAGACGGTTTACGAAATTAAGAGATATAGGTTCGGGAGTTGGTTATGCAAGGGGAAGGTATTAGCACCCCTTACATCCATCGTACTCGATGGTACCCATTTAGTTCAAAGTGTGTTTGTGTGTTAGTGTAAAAATTGTACGATCTTCTAAGTTTTGAAAGGAGAAAGAGATGGAGAAGAAATGTTTTTATTATTTTTGCTTGCCTTTGGTCGTAAGACTTAGTGCCTACGTACTCCCTCGTGCAATGGGAAAGTCAGAGCGCCGTAGTTCGGCTAGAAAATGTTTATTTGTTGATTGATTTTAAATGAAAAGACAAGTCAGCATTTTTAAAGGAGAAGACTCGTCTAACATCCACAAGGTGTGATAAAGAATAAAGGACTACGCACCAACATGAGGGAGAGTATGAGAACGCCTCTAGCACTCAAGTGGAGAAGTCGAAAACCTTGGGAATAGAGGAAGAAGCATCTCAATTATAAATGAATCATGTCTAATCTTGAAAAGGGTTTAAAGGTAAAGGTGCTTGAGTGAGCGCACAAAAGAAATTGAATGTGTTGGAATTGATTTTAAATTGGGGATGACAAGTATCAAAATATTAGGCTATCATCTAACGATTCGAATACTAGAAATTGGCGAGTGAGCTCAACCAATCATCTCTCATCCCAAAATAATTTGTTATGAAATTGGTGTTTTGAGTGAGATAAAATATTTAAATTATTGGGCTATCATCCAACAATCCAAAGACTTTAAATTCGATTAAAACGTCGGGCTATCATCCAACAATTTAAACGAATGTCACTTTATTATTTTAATGCTGATAGAAGTATTTAGTTTATTGGGCTATCATCCAACAACCTAAAGACTTTCAATTCAATTAAATCGTCGGGCTATCATCCAACAATTTAATTGAATATCGCTCAAGCTTTTTTTTGACATGGATAGAAGTTTTATCTTATTGGGCTATCATCCAACAATTTAAAGACTTCAAATTTGTTTAAAACATTAGGCTACCATCTAACGATTTAAACAAATTTCATCCAAGTTTATTATGAAAAATATTTTGAAAAGAAACAACTCGACATTGGATTGAGGTTTGAGAAGAAGACTCAACATTGGATCGAGTTTTATTGAAAGTGTTTTAAATGCTTGGTGAATGGAGAAAGAATCAGGTTATGATCAATCAAGCCAAAAGACTTGATCAATCTCGAGAGAATAGCCAAGCATATTCCCTACCATTGAACCCTTATGGAGATGAGAAGAGGATCGAAATAATTGTAAATAACAAATAAAATCGACAAAGCCCATACAAGGTGGCCAACCTAAGTATAAAACAATTAAATTACATGTGTACTAGAAAAGTGGGCTAGTCTACTAAGACGACCAATTGGAACAATTGATCGAAATAGGCTCACTGTAAGAAGGCCCAGAATCAAGCGTACATATGTGCATGTGTGGTCATCGCGACGCTTCGTAGCTTTGTCGACTTACGGGTTAAAAATGATTTACAATTATTAGTTTAAAAAAAGATTTTTGGTTTTGTGTAAGTGATAATTAAATTAAATAATAAAGTAAAGACAGTTAAATATTTATTACAAATTTTGGGGAGAGGGATACATCGATTATAAATGAGGATTTACGGTAAAATAAAATAGAAAGCGGTAAATTAATTACGACGCATCAAGGGGATTGGGATACATTTTTCGAATGGGGATAAAGATAAATTAAAGAGAAACTGTAAATTAACTGTATCTTAACGGAATATTAACAAAAGTTAAATGCGGAGAAACTTAAATGTAGATTATTGTATCATTTGTGTTTTATTTGGTTAATTAGAATAGATTATAGAAATTAATTCTAAGAAAATGCTATGCGGAGAATATTACTGTAATATGATTCGAACTTTTTTACGAATGAATATGATAAAGTATAATAATAAAAGTAGTATGTATATAATATTTACAATACTAATTATAATAATAAAAGTATTATGTATAATTAAATTTACAGTATTAGATATAAAAAATAAAAATACTAAATATATTGTATGTATATTATTAAATATTGAATATTAAATAAAAACAGTAATATGAATAAGAGTATATAAAAATGTATGTAGATGCGACAATATAGAATGTATGCTTGAACCATCCTCGGATATCTTCACAAGTAACAAATACATTAGTAGCATGAGTGGAACAAAAGAAATAAAATTATGATAAATCGAAGAAAAAAAAAGGTTAGTAAACAAGGTATAAAAATCGAAATGGAACGGAATTAAAGTTCATGAACAAGTGAAGAAATAATTAATGGATCATAATTGAAACCAAAGAAGTAATGAACAAGTTAATATTTACAAAGTAATGAAATTAAATTGAAACTAGTATGTATGTACATGAACGGAAGGACTAAAGCAATTAAATATGTGAGTAATTCGATTCACAAAGGAACCAAAACCATAGAAATTTACATTATTATTCAATTTAAAATCGAAACAAACTGAAATTAAGTTGAACAAATCCGGGCAGCAACTATGCTATCAACTATTCTTGAAATAAAATGACTTTCTTACACAAATTCGTTCAAAATAAACGATATATTGCCCTCAAAGTTCCTCGGTTAGATGTACGCGGAAAAAACGCGGTATCATCATTAAACCTTCATTAGAACTAAATCTGAATATCAAACGATTTATATTTCAATTGAAATTAAAATGATAACAACTTAACTTGCGGTGTCCCAACATGTTTCTCGATTAGATTTACACGCGAGTAACGCGGTATTATCATTAAACCGTCATTGAAACTAATTTTGAATATTATTCAAACACAAACTATAATCGAAATTAAAATGAAAACAAGATAATATCCTAATGGTTTCTCGGTTAGATCGTACGCGAATAAATGCGACATCGATATCAAACCTTCATCGAAACCGGTATGGAATCCTCTTATCAAATCCAATCGAAATTAAAACATGACACACAGTGCCTAAATGATTTCTCGGTTAGAATTACACGCGAGTAACGCGGCCTAATCATCAAACCATCATCGAAACCAAACATAGATATCACTTCCCAACTTCAATCGAAGTAGCACAACATTTAAATCTGTTAAAACAAAATAGCATCATAGTTTAATATGAAACTAAATTTCACCACAGTTTTCTTTATGATAGTTTTTTTTGTAAAAAACAGATCGAACTTTAAACTTATTAACACATACTATTTCAACACAACTTCAAACAATCAAACTAATTTCATATTTAAATGTTCCAAACCAGAATGCCAAGAAAAAAAAACTCTATGCCTATGCCATAAAAAAAAGAATGAAACCGACTTGTATCGAGACAGCTTTTATCGGTCAGAAAAATGCAAACGGCATAACATTATTTATCAATCACCATCTACAACTCAGAAATCACAGTTGATTAACATGAACAAACATAAGGAAAGCAGGTAAGAATTAAGATTACCGAAATAAGTCAAAGTTGAGGCTGCCGCAGGATGTCGCTGTTGTTCTGGAAGTAGCGTGACAGTAGAGCGAGAAAGGGATGTAGCAGGGAGTTACGACGGAAGGATGAAAGGGGGTTTGTGGCTGTGTAGAAGATATGGTGAGGGAGTATGGTGTGTGACGAAACAGAGGTACAGGGCAATGGCGGCGGGAGAAGGAAAGAAGGGTTGGAGCGGTTGTTGTTGTTTACGAGTTAACGGCGAGTAGTATGAGTAGAAGGAATGTTATGAATGGAGTGTTACGGCGAGTGTATATGGTGTTGTTTGGAAGAAAAACGGAAGTTGCAGATGTGGGTGGAGTGAATAGAGGTAGCAGGGGTTTGGACGGAAGATTGGTTGGAAGAGAATGAATGGTGACGGAAGTAAGGTGAGAATGGAGACAATTATGATGAAGATGGATTTTTTGTTTATAATTTATTTTGGCCTCCGTTTCAATTTGGATTTTCCATTGTTTTCCTCCTTTCAAAATGGCCTCCTGTGTTTTCTTTCCTCCAATTTTGGCCTCCGTCCTTCATTATGTAACATATATATATATATATATATATATATATATATATATATATATATATATATATATATATATATATATATATAAACTAGGTTTAACAATTTTTAAATAATGTCTAAAATGCCCTTTTGACAAAATGGGCTATAAGGCCCAAAAGTATAAAAAAATAATCTACCCAAAAATATTTTTGTTTTGATTTTTAGAGATAAAAATTGGACACCTAAAATTGTCAAAATTGGTAAAAGTTCGGACAATAAATTATCCGAAAAAATAAAATGAGAAAATTAAAATAAATTACGGATCTCAAAGATTAAAGAAAAATTATCAAAATAGTTAAAAATCGAAATAAAATAATAATACCAAATACCCGGTTGTAAAATACTCACAGTTAAAAACGAGTCTTCAAACTATATCGAAAAATTAGGGAGATCACATTTTTATGATTTACGCGATACGTAAATTTATAAAACAGTGAGTAAAAGATGAAAACTTGAAATATTTTCCCCGCTAAGTTTCGCACAGTATCAAATTACTTTTAACAGTCTGTTTATAAAACCGAAATATCGATATTATCGACATATACATAACTTAATACGATGCAATAAGTAGTTAAGAAGATAAAAATGAATGAAGTGGAATATCGGGTATTTTATAACTAAAAATGATGCGAAGATCGATTTAGACTGACTTTTGATCAGTTTAAATACGACGAAATGATGCATATGCAATGAGTAAATGACTGTTTTTTTAAATATAAATACAATGCAAGTAGAAAAATAGCAGGGTAAAATTTGGGGTGCAACAGTGGGATATCATTTTTATGGATTTTGTTTCTGGTTTTTTGAGGACTCCAAGTAGTTACGATGTTGTTTGGGTTATTGTGGATAGATTGACAAAATCTGCTCACTTTATTCTGATTTTGATGGATTATCCTATGGAAAAGTTTGCTAAGTTGTATATTGAGAAGGTTGTGAGTTTGCATGGTGTTTCGTTTAGTATTATTTCAGATAGAGATCCGAGATTTAATTTGCATTTTGGGGAAGGTTTGTAAGATACATTGGGTACGAAGTTGCATTTGAGTTCAGCGTATCATCCGCAAACTGATGGTCAAACTGAAAGGACGATTCAATCGCTTGAAGATCTTTTGAGAGCTTGTGTTTTGGAACAAGGAGGTGTTTGGGATAATTATTTGCGTTTCATTGAATTTACATATAAAAATAATTTCCATTCAAGTATTGGAATGACACCATTTGAGGCTTTGTATGCACGAAGGTGTAGGACGCCTTTGTGTTGGTATGAATCTGGAGAGAGTGTTGTGGTTGGACCTGAGATAGTTCAACAAACTATATATAAGATTAAGATGATTCGAGAAAAAGATGAAGATTTCCCATAGTCGTCAAAAGAGTTACCATGATAAGAGAAGAAAGAATCTTAGCATTGAGAAAGGAGATCATGTGTTTTTTAGGGTTACTCCTGTAACTGGTGTTGGTAGAGCTTTGAAGTCACGTAGGTTGACTCCGCATTTTATTAGTCCTTATCAGATTATCGAGAAAGTAGGTGAAATGGCTTATCAAATACATTTTCCACATGTACTTGCTAATCTCCATGATGTGTTCCATGTATCTCAATTGAGGAAATATATGGCAGACTTGTCTCATGTTGTTCTGTTAGATGATGTGCAAGTCAGAGATAATTTAATGGTTGAGACATCACCTATGCGTATTGAGAATCGAAGAGTTAAGCAACTCCTAGGTAAGTAAATCACTTTAGTGAAAGTGGTTTGTGGAGGATCAACTGACGGTAATGTGACTTAGGAGCTTGAGAGTTAGATGAAGAATTCGTATCATGAGTTGTTTGTTTGCGGTAATTTTCGAGGACAAAAATCTTTTAAGTGAGGGAGACTTGTAACATCCCAATTTTATTAAATAGTTTTTAATTATTTATTTTATTATTTTAATTAATTATTATGAGTAATTAGTTAAATTGTATGGTTTTGTGTTTATGTGACTATTTTGGGGTAATTGGATCTTTGAGTGTGATAATTATTTAATTATTTAATTATATAATTAGGTGATTATGTGTTAATTGAATTATTTGAATATATGAATTATTTGAATAATTAAGTTTATGAGTAAGAATAGTAAATAGTTATTAATGGGCCTAATTATTAGAGTTGTGGATAAGTGAGTTAAATTCATTAAGAGAATACTAATAGTAAGGGTTATGAGAAAACATAAGTTAGAGTTATCATTTGAAAGAAAAGAAGAGAAAAGAAGAAAAGAGGAGAAAAAAGGGAAAAGAGGAAAAGAAGAAGAAGAAGAAGGAATCTAGAAGTTGAATCTTCAAGAGGTAAGAGGAAGAATCCGTATTATTATTATCTTGTATGTGATTAGGTAGTGATTAGTAACATGATAGGTTGTTTGATTTCAATTTCTAAGAACCTTTAAATGTTAGAGTTTGAATAGAAATTGTATTTTTCTACTTAGGAATAATGACCTATGATTAGAAACATTTTAGGATACCCTTTAATGATTAGTAACATGAATTATGAATGGGTATTTCAATTCCTAGGTTTTTGATTCACTTAGGTTGAAATTAGAATCCCAAATTGATGTTGGAAATTATGTTTAGATGTTTGTATTTGATGTTATATGTTAGAAATAGGTTATAACACCTTAAATTAGAGAAAATTGCATGTTTAAATGTGTTTTTGGGTCAAAAGTTTGTGTGGGATGTTGTTGTTTTCGCAGAAAACTTTCTGGCAAAAATTCAGACCGAGCTCAACGCGGTCTATACCATAAATTTTTTCAAAAACTTCAAAAATTCATAACTTGAGTTTCGGGTGTCTGTTTGACGTGTCGTTCGAAGCTGTGGAAAGCTAATATAATCTACTTTCTTGTAAAAATGGTTTCATATTCTGGAAATAAATTTAATTGGCATTTAAGTGGGGTCTTGTGGTGTTAGTGTATGATATCGGGATTTGCAAATCGTAAAAATTTTAAATATTCATAACTCACAAACCATAAGTCCATTTTGAGCGTCGTTTGAAGCGTTACAAAGCTAGTGCATTAACCTTTTTGATAAAAATAAATTTGTTTACATTATGTGATCAAATTTTTGTGTGATTGGGCAAAATTATATGTATATGTATTATGTACATTGTGAATTGGTGTTGAATTGGAATGATAGTTTGCGTATTATTTGTTATGTGTTATGAATTGATGATGAATGGAAATAACATGTTTTGGCATTGTTTGCTATGTTATTATGGTGTGTTGAGTAAATACATGCTATGAACAAGATACTTTATTTTGGTATATGTATGTTGTGTTTGGATGATTGTTGAAGATAACATTTGTTAGCTTGTGTGCTCTATGTTATTTGCGGATATGTGATGATGATAAATGCTAAATGGTTTGCATTGATATAATGGTGTATGTGTATTTGTGCAATTGGTGAATAATTCAAGGTGTTGAATTATTGAGATATGCTTGATAACTAGGATTGGTGGAGAATCTTAATTTGCATATGTTGTTGATAAATTGCACATGCATACATGGTCGACTTTGATCCTTGATTGGAAATAGAAGAGGTGAAACATTGGGTTCACGTGTGGCTTTGATCCTTAAGTGGAAATAGAGGCGGTGAAACTTTTGGTTCACATATTGAGTCTCTGGCCTTGTCTGAATCTGGAGTGTGTCTCTAATTCTAAGATAAATGAATCGAGAGTAAGATTGAACTTTATGTTCATATATTGGTACCACATACATTGAGTCACATGCATTGGAGTCTTATGCATTATTGATGGATGTGTATTTAAATTGGAAATGTGGTAATTGGTTAAATGATTACTTGAATTGCTACATTGGTAATACTTATGTTGTATAGAATATCACATGAAGTATAGAGGATTGTTAATTAGATGTTGTTCTATATTGCTTCTAATTATTTACATTTTGATAATAATTTGAATTCTCACCCTTCTGTTGTATGTGATGTTCTATGCGACATCGTGCAGGTTCTGAGGATAACGGTACTTCGCACGAGACTAGTCGTGAGGATTAGTTAACTTATCTGTTATTCTAGGTAGTGAGTCATTGCTCTGGTCATGTAACACGAGGGTTATTTGAACTCATGTTTGTTATGAGATATTGTTATGTATTCTAATTGTTTTGGATATATATGTTGAGATACTATGTTGATATGGCCTTGGTGCTGATGTTTGGATCCATATGACTTGTTTACGTTATGAATTCATTGTTATGATGTTTAATGGTTATAGTATGGGATATAATCATTGATAGTATCTAAAAAAAGAAATATTTCGTTGTGATATGCATATTTTGATGAAGGGTGAGATTTAAATGTGTTATGATTATGACCAGGTGCATGTTAATATCTGTTTTGTTGGTTTTCTATTATGTGGAAAACGACATGCGACACCCTTTATATGTATGCATTCCATTTCTCTGATTTGTGCTATATTTATTTAGGGTTAGAAAAGACGTGTTACGCCTCTAGTTATCCTTTATCCGCATAGGAATACCACAAAATCTTGTACTTTTTTTTGACAAGAATATAAAATTTTCAAGAATCTTTTATTGACTTAAATGCACTTTTGGTCCCCCTATATTAATATTTTTAACATTTTAGTCCCTCTATAAAAAAAAAAAACCAACTATTAGGTCCCCAATATCATATTTCATGTTTTTTAGTGGTCCCCCATGATAAAATAGTCTAATTTGCATAGGTGACATTGAAATTATGAAGTAGCATTTTTTTAATTGATGTCACGTCATTATAAATATTTAAAAATTTATTATTTTTTTAAAGTTTTCTTTATAATAATTAAACGTTTTAAATTATTTTTGTTGCTTTTGTTTATAAATATTTATTTAAAAACTATATATTATAAATTTTAATTCTAATTTTGGGTCTATTTTTAATGACGTGACAACAATTAAAAAATGTCACCTCATAATTTCAATGCCACATATGTAAATTAGACTATTTTGTTATGGAGGAACTAAAAAAATATAAAATACGATATTGAGGGACCTAATAATTAGTTTTTTTTATAGGGGGACTAAAATATTTAAAAAATTAATATAGAGGGATTAAAAGTGCATTTAAACTTATTTTATTTTAGTATTTTGTAATTAATTTGTTAATGGAAACAATGAAATATTTATATTTAAAAAATGTATTCCACTACATGAGTAATGGTGGAACAGAAATACTCTAATTCAATTTAAATCCATTTGAAACAAATTTGAGTTTTAATTCATCATCTCCATCAAAAAACTAGACGGAGAATGAGAATTGTTCAAAAGATTCTAGTTTGAATATGAAAAAGATAAAAATTGTCTATGCACTCTAACATTTGTCATGCCTACTCAAAATATTGGCTCCTACCTTTTCATTTTCGGGGGAAAGCATTTAAGAGCCTAAAGTGGAAACCGTGCATTTAGGAAACATTCATTGTTCGTGTATATTTATTTGATGTGATATTAAAATGCAATGATTATATAAATTTAAAATTAACTATTACAAAAAATCGAGGAAGAATGGCAAATCTAGTCCGTTATTTACAAAAATCGTCTAATACTCGTCAGAATAGAGGAAAAATAAATGGTATCAGTCAAATAAAGACCTATGTTAGCAAGAACATCTGCACCATTATTTCCTTTTCTAAAAATATGCAAAACTATAAAATTTCACTGACAAACAATATTAATACAATTATGCCATCTATTCTTAATCATCCAAGAAACACAAAAAGACGGGTTGAATACAAAGACTTATTACTTTTAAAATGAACAATAATTATATAAACTCAATTGTATTAAAATACAAAGAGAGCCAAAAGAACTATGAGAGAGAGAACATAAATATTTAATATTTGAAAATAAGAATTTTAAGTTTCAAATTAAGGTAATTGTTGATTAAAATATAAAATAAAATATGTATTGTGGTGATAGTGACCAATGAAATAGAAAGATTATTTGACACAATATAAAATATATTTATATAAAGATGTAGGTTTAAAATGAGTTATTTAATTATAAAATAAAAAATAATTATATAAATTCAATTGTATTCAATAATCATGCAAAAAGAAGAAAAAAATGACCCGTTGTTTACGGTGATTTCTCGTAAACAACCGCTAGTCTTCCAATTCTTATTAATTACTATTGGTTACTTGCAGGATCGACTAGATTGATCCTAGGACACATGTGTCATAAAAGGTTTTTATGTTCAAATCCATGATCTTTAATTGATTCTTAAAGAACTTACTTAAAGTTGACTATGGAAATATATTATTGTTTGTGTAAAGATTTGAACTTAAACTTGATTATTGACAATTAAATGTAAAGGTAAGGACACTCTTAAAAAGTAACAATTTACGGAAATAAAATAAAGGTTTAAAGATAAATGAATTTCTGGAGAAACAAGTATTTGAAAACGAAATAAAATAAGGACATGGAAGGGAATCGAAATGCTCTAAGAGAAGAAATGCAAGAAATTGGAAATGAATATAAACAAACTTGCATTTGAATTAAAAAAGAACATGATGTTCTTGACGTACATGATTTCTCCTTGACTCGTTTCCCTTTCGATTGCGGTAATTTAAGTGTTTTGAGAATTTTTAGTACATAAAGTGAACACACCAAAAAATCTAATAGAAAGCATCTATTTATAATATTCTGACCCTAACGGTCCTATAGTAATATTGCGCCACGTTTAAGACATGCAACCCTTCTCCGTTCGTTGATCTCCACGTCCTTTTAGAATGGCGCTCTTATTGAATTTGAATCTTCAATCCTTCGTTTGAAATTGAATTCTTAGATCATTAATTTGAAGGCCCCTTTGTTTAGACCGCTCCACGCTAATGTATTTTTCCAAAATAAATTTCTTCATACTCTAAACGTTGAGAGTTTTAGTCGAAATGTCATTCATCATTGGTAATCGAAGAATCCCTCATTTATGGAACCAAAAGGCTCATATTTACTCATCAATAATAAATATTGATTTCCTTTCCAGGTGAACATGAAATATTTTATTCATCTATACCTAATTTACTCTTTTCGAAATTGCCAGCTAACAAATTGCCCCTCAAGAACATTTATTTCGATAGATAGAGAAATACTTGTTCTTGAATATCTCATGCAATTTCGATACAGTAATGATGATCACAACATGACGAGTAGGTATATAACTTTGCATATGTCTAATCAACACCTAAGCGTGCCATCATGGTTTAATGATAGTAATTAGTGACAACACATCATTTCCTAAGTAACAACACGTCACCTCTTAGGAAGTTGAAAAGTTCACTTTTCTCCTCTCCAATAAAATGATTACACGTGTCCCACTACTTTCCAAAGGTCAAAAATTTTCCAACCGAGGAAGCTATAAAACACTTCATCTTCTTCATTACGAACTTTTCCAAAACCCTCTTAGCTTTCAAGAAAATCGATTTTTCTACTCTTGATTCTTTGAACAAACTAGATTTTTCCATCAAAAGACTTTTCATCTCATCATGTCTTCCTCAACAATGCTAGCGCTTCTAAGAAATGAAATCCAAGCGGATCGCGGATTACATTGAAAAACCGTGAGCAAGATCATTAACTGGGTAACCAAGAGTTTATCTCCACTCCCAAAATGACCCCGAGCGCGATTTATGCTTCTCGGTAATCATCCCTACCATTGTTTTTGATAAAATCTTAGGAGTAATGGGTCCTCTGATTTCCACAGAGCGTTTAGCGAAGACGAAGGGATTCTTTCCCGCCTATTTTTTAACAAAACCTATTTTTAATAAGTCTGTACCCTCGAATCTTAAGGGTGATGAGTTTGCTGCCAAATTGCCTAAAACCCTAGAAGGAACCGGTGAAGGTATAACAACGACACTAAAAAGAGACCCTTTTAACCTAGATTACGTTACTGTTAACTTCAAACCCTTCCGTTCTTGCCCTACATCTGACCAGTCATATCAAAATTGGCTTGCCAAGATTGAAAACAAGAAGTCTCAAGAATGGGAAAGCCTAGGTATCCTTAATTTGATTCAAATATCCAAATTAGGTTTTAGCTATAGCCACCCCTTTTTGTTGGCTTCTTTATACTATGATTACAACACGTTCCATCTTCCTTGTGGGATGGTGACACCCACTTTCTTTGACATAGCAGCCATCACGGGCTCTCTCCTTGGAGAAACTTTTGATCCTAATGAGGACGGAGAATCTCATTGAATTTGAGCTCAAGCATGCCGCTTCTCCAAATATATTGCTTTCTACCATTCTGGAGGAAGAAGTCTCGGAAGTTGAACACATAGCCTTCTTAGCACTATGGTCAGAAATATGTTTTCTGCACAAATCCTTCAAGTGGCTAGTAGATTCATTACCTTAGCCAATCAACTACACCATGGTCGAAAAGTGCATCAGTGACTGCATTGTCCGGCTTATAAAGCATTTGTCTTTGTTGTATTGAAATTGAAAACCTACAAAGCCAAATCTTCTTGGTGGCCCTTTTGGTTGTTGCAACTCTTGAATGCTACTTTCGAATCGTCCTTGTCAACTTCTATAATGATTAATGAAGAACATCCGATGTGGCGAATCGTAGCATTGAGGGAACAGTTGAAACTCACTCAAGCGATGAAAAAAAACTTCAAAACCAACTTCATTCAATACATGATGATCTTTTCGAAGAGACATGATTGTGATTCTTCAATGGCCCCATTTGTTACGAATGTGGACCATCTTGGTTCACCATGCCTTTGGAGCAGGCTATTTTGGAAAAACAACAAGAGATATCTGGAAAGCTTTTCTAACCCTAGATTGATTGCTTCAAGGATAACCCCTCAAAAGTCAAGCACATATCCTTGCTATCACTTTGGCTCGATAGTTTGGTTTGTGTCGGATCCTTCTGAACCTCTTTTCGACAAGAGAGAAATATGTCGCGGTACCTTACCCTTCAAGGAAATTGAAATCGACAAAAACAACATAAAGATTTTCTTTGAGTTCGCATTAGTTTGTTTTACCCTTCCTTCTACAAGACAAGAGACTTTCATACTTGGTGGATGAGACTATTATTCGAGTAATATGTTTGGTACCATCGAAATCAACAACAATTAACAACAACTTTTCTCTTGTGCGGAAAACACCAAAAAAGGTAGATTCACTCATGTCAAAGAAATTCGAGCCTTCCAGAAATATTTTGAAGTTGTGTATAATCCAATGGACATACATCGAACTGTTTGCGATGCAGCAAAAACTTTAAAAGAAAAATTTGAAAAACAACTTCCAACAGTTCGATGTCCTCCTTATGTGAAATCTGAAGATAGGTATAGGTGGGCTTTTAAGCATAAACCACCTAAATTTCCAAATTTGCCTACTTCAGAGCTGGCTCTTGCCTTTTTTCCCCCGTACCCTGGGTGGTTATATTTTAGGGATCTTTTTCGCTGCTGCGAAAATGATACCAAAAACTTGAGGGTTACGTGGCGAAACATGATTTATACAACTTCAAAGGGCACCTTCGCTACGACTTGTCGACCATGTCATTAAATCTCGGGAATGCGAAGGTGCGGCGAAAGAAAATCAAGTTCCTCATATTTTCACTTTGTCTTATTTTAAACTTGATCTCAATCCTTTCGCTATTGATTTGAAATCTTTGAAGAGGAAAGGTTGTGCCTAAAGTAGGCTCAACTTTAACTTCACAAGTACCAACTCATCGAAGATCTTCCCAGGCGAGATAACACCTTAAGAAAGAAGAAAAAGGTATTTCAATGTCTACTTCTTTATTGTTTTGAAACTTCTTCTAAATGATTAATCATCTTCGTCATCTTTAGGCAAGTGGCTTGCCCCAAAGTCTCCCAAGCGAAAACATGAAGACCCTCGACGGAAGATGAACACAGGGGAGCGAAGATGCTTCACCTCTTAAGAGAAAGAAGAAGAAAACCTCACAATCGGTGAAGCTTCCCAAATTCATCAATCCACTAGCAGCGAAGTCCCTGCAGCTGCTCCCCAAACTAAATCCAAAGTTTCTTCGAAGCCTACATCTTCGAAGAATATTGCTTCAGAACAAATTGGCAGTAATGCCACTTCTGATGGGCAGAAGGTAAATGTTATTTCGATGCTCTTCTTTTGATAATTTATACAACCCTTTCTTCAAACTAATTCCTGATCCTTTTATATGCAGTACTCATACGCTCTTGTTAATCTTCCCAATATCAAAATCCAAATCCTACACCTTCTCCTCGGAAGGCTCAATGAGGATATTTTGAACAAAGGCTCATCCACGGTGGCTACCTGTGGAGCAAAGCCTTAGATCAACAAGTAACCGCCTCCTTTGGGTGAAGCTTTAAAGAACCACCGCCAATTCTCCTTCATTGATAAAGAATGGAAGCCAGACCCACCATTGGGTCGAAGCCCATCATTGACATTCCATGATTCTTCTCCAAAAGACACACTCGCTAGTCACTCCGAAGAAGAAAGTGACACAATCGTGAGTCACTACTGCGGATGATAATGAAGATGAGGGATGGAAGTGGGGCGAAGATGAGGGATGCCAATCAAAGATCTTGACGAAGAGATGGAAGTAGAAGCAGAGGTTCATGTTCCTGCTGGGCTGTTTTGTCGACCAACTCCTTGACCCTATCGAAGAGCAAAAGAAGATGAAGAAGAGCAATCCTTTAAAATATCTCGATTGATGCTAGCTCAGCGGAGCTCTTCTTCAAACACCACTCAATCGATGATTGAACCAATCGAAAAAGAAATGCCTCCTACTTCTACGGACCAACTTCTTGAAGTCAATAAAACTATCTTACTGGTGATGTTTTCACCATCTTACGAGATAATCACGGGGCTTACTTTCAAATGAAGGACTTGTTGTCGCGAATAAACCTCGGCATTTGTCCGTCGATGTGGTGAAATCATTTATGATCCTCCTCTTGGATGAAGTTAATCGCATACATCGGGCTTCATGGTATCAAAGCTAAGACTCGAATCAAGCGAGAAGCTTTGTCCAGCGCCTATGACCGGACTTGAGCTTACTAAAAGGCGAAGCTTTAGAGCTTGCAAAAATGCATCTAAAGATAGGCACGATGTTCTAGATCGGTCTATCTTATTCGAAATCCAGTTGAGGAGCTTAAGCAGAAGATTGCGGTGCGAAGGTGAGCAGATAACTGCAAGCGACTATGAAGTCTGATGACCAGGGCTTGGATCTGGTCTCACAAAGCCTTAAACAAATGGAGGTGGCGAAGGATAAACCAAGAGCTCAAAGAACTCGAAGGCGTCAAGAATATGAACCAATGTAGGATCAACTTATGTAAAAGCAAATTAAGCTAAGTTGAGCGAGATGCCCTTTACCTCTTGGGAGTGTTAAAGAGATTTATTTATATATTCACACTTGAACATAACCAATTTTGGTATTTATACAATATTCTCTTGGGTCTATTTATCTTATCATCTTATCTATTACGAAATAATTGAATCTCTTACAAGTGTGGTTTATACTTTTTCAAGTATTTTCCATTTACTTTTAAGATTCTCCTATCTTACGCTAGTTCCTCTATCATAAGCATTATTAGAAAATGTTCTCGAATACGAAAGGTCCCTCCCAATGGGGTGACCATTTACCTAGTAGTCTGTTTTTCTTATCCATAGGCAAAATAACTTTCCATACCAGATCATTGGTTGAAAATTTCTTGTTCTTAACTCTTTTATTATACGCTCTAGCCACTCTTTCTTTATGTCTTCTCATAACCTCCAAAGCATGCAACCTATCTTCGTCTATATCTACTAACTCATTCATCATCATCTCCCAGTATTGATCAACTGGTATTTCATTTTGTCTTTGGATTACGGTGATTGTAGATGTATTTATTGCAACGTCGTGCCCAAATGTAAGTTGAAACGGAGTAGTATTCGTTGCCTCCTTAGGAGATGTTCGACAGGCCCATAGAGCTTGATCTAGGGTTTTATGCCAATTTTTTGGTTTTTGACCCACATGCTTTTTTATCAAACCTATAATGACTTTGTTGGCTGCTTCTACTTGACCATTTGCTTGGGCATAATAAGGTGTTGACGTAAGCAGTTTAAATCCTATTTCTTGTGCGAACTCTTGCATTTTTCGTCCTGTGAAAAATGAACCTTGATCTGTTGTTATACTTTCTGGTATCCCAAATCTGTAAACAATTTGCTTCTGAATAAATTCTATAATAACTTCTTGGTCCACATTTACTAAAGGAATTGCTTCGACCCATTTTGTGAAGTAGTCTATTCCCACAAGAATATATTTTGTCCTTTAGATGATGTTGGTGAATTTCACCAATTAGATCTAATGCCCATCCACGAAGGCCAAGGCTTTATAATCGAATGTAATTAAACTTCTGGAGCATGTTGAATACCGGCATGGATTTGACATTCCTCACACCCTTTGGCAAATTCTATCTGTCCTTGAGCATAGTGGGCCATCGTTCCATATCGAACAACGACCATTTCATTTTATGACACCTTGATGTGCCCGCACTCCATTGCACCTGGACAAAGCTAGATACGCGTTTTCTCCTAAACATTTGAGTAGTAATCCTACGGGGTTTTCTTAAATAACTCATTTCCTATTAATACATAGGATAATGCTCGTATTTGACTTTTCTCTCTGTATTATTTGAAGGATTTTCCAAATATTTTACTATGGAGTCCTCGATCCGTATCTGTTAAGGCATCTATATTTAAAACTTGAACTCCTCTTGGTTTGCATAACCTAATTTGAATTCTCTAAGTCTAAAGGTGATAATTTTGTAGCCATTATTCTACCCTAGTTTCTATGAGGTATTGGAGTTTTCTCTTGATATCCTATATCCGAGGCTATTTGAGCTAAGTCATTTGCTTCTTGATTATCACTTACGGGATGTGTTTCAAATCCACATATTGAATTTCTTGATTAATCTATTGGCAATAACGAAATACATGATCAAATTTTCTTTGATACACTTGTATTCTTTAGTTATTTGTTTAATGACTAACTCGAGTCTCCTCTTATTTCGACTCTGTTTGCCCCAATTCAATAAAGCTTCAAGTCCAACAATTAATGCTTCATACTCGACTTCATTGTTCGAACATAGGGCCTTCCAACTTATACTTGAACTTTGTTGGAATTCCTTGACGAAATAATACACTCCAACACCACTTCCATTTTATGTGTTGATCCATGAAATATAATTTCCATGGTTGAGTTTCAACATAGCCTAATCGAAATTCTCACTCACGAGTGATCGACGATGAAATCGAAACAACTGTCCTTTCATAGCTGCAAAGGTTTGAAGGCCAAATTATATTCGATGGCGCGGCCCATTTACCAATCCTGCTGTGCATGATTGGTTTTGACAATATATGTTTAATGACATCGAGTGAGGCGAAACATAGGCGTCAACAGGTTTAATATAATACTTGAGTTTTGTACAAGAAATATAAACAAAGACATAGTTTTCTATACTATTGTACCTAGTTTACGCATTATTTAAGACCCTACTAATATAATAGATGGCTTTTCGGCCATCTTCGTTTTCTGAGCCAACATGCTACCTATGGTTACATTGGGCGGAGATATACAATCGCATTGGCTATCTTTAGAAGGGGGCGGGATCGGAGGTTGCATCGGGTAAGTCTTGATCTTTTCAAACGCCTCTTGATGTTGTTCCGTCCATTCGAAAGTCTCTTGATTTATGCACAACAATGGAGAGAAAGCTTGGGTTCGCCCACTCAAGTTAGATATAAATCTCCTCAAAAAGTTGATTTTACCCAAGAGTGATTGCAATTCTTTCTTTGTAGAAGGTGGCTTTGTCTCCATGATGGCCTTCGTTTTATTCAAGTTGATTTCGATGCCTTTCTTGTGGACCACGAAGCCAAGGAAATCTCCTGCCTGCACGAAAAAAGCACACTTAAGAGGATTCATTCTTAAGCCATGTTTCCTCATTCGCTCGAATGATTGGCTCAAGTGATTTAAATGATCCTCATCAGAAACAGATTTGACTACTATGTCATCTATATAAATCTGCATAAATGATTCAATAAAATCATGAAATATTGTGTTCATCGCTCTTTGGTATGTTGCCCCGGCATTTTTTAAACCAAAAGACATTACTACCCATTCATAGGTGCCTAAAGCGCCTGGGCATCGAAAAGCTGTTTTGGGAACATCATTTTCCACAATGAAAATCTGATTATATCCAGAATATCCATCTAGCATACTCAGGTATTCATAGCTGCGAATCAATTAACATTTATATCGGCATAGAGTATTCATCTTTTGGGGTAGAAGTATTTAAATCCCTAAAGTCTATGCAAATGCGTGTGAACCATTTTTCTTAATAACGAGCACAATATTAGCAAGCCATTCAACATACCTCGTGGTCACGATAAACTGCGGTGAGCAATCTTTCTATCTCTTTATCTTGAAAGGATTGTTGGTGCGAATCTTCTAGCGCTGCTTGATGGGCTTTTGCCATCCTTGATCGGGCTTGTGTTCCACAGTTCTCTTTTAGACCGGGCATCTCGTCGTAATCCCGGCGAAACAATCTTTATTCGCTTTAAGCGATTCGATCACCTTATGTCTCAAAGCGGGACGGAGTTTCGCTAATGTACGTTACTTTCTTTTCGAATTCATCCCAATATTAACTTCCTCTAAAGGGTCTGAGCCAACATTTTAGCATTCGTTGATTACGGATCTTTTGAATCCCAATGGCTCTTGATCATAGATAGCGTCTCGCCGTTGATCCATTGGTGTGGAAGTTTGTCCATCATTGGGTGGGGTTAGATATTTGCCCTCAGGACTTGCTTTTTCTGCTCTGTTTTTTGTTTTTGTATCTATGGCTGCAGCCATGTTTTGTATTCGGCTTGAGGCGTCTTTCTTTATTCTCGCCAAGTAGGCGAAATCTTTTGATAGTAATTGGTTTCAATCATAATAACCTTCGTTGTCGGCCGGTTGGCGGATCGTCAAGTCTCACTGCTTCCTCCACTTCCTGTCCATCCCACATCAACTCTCTATCCCACTGAAAACCATTGGGACGAAGTGTGAGAGAATAGTAGGCATTATCATTTGGTTCGAAGTATTCCTCAGGTGGGTTGCATGGCCCAATGTTGGCCATGTTGCGGTCGAAATGTTTTCCATCAACATTATTAATGTATGTCATATAATAACTTTGATCGACTTCTATATTCTTAACTATTCCATCTTTTCTCCATAATACCAATCTTTGATGCATTGAGGAAGGCCAACTCAATTCCGTGGATCCACTCTCTACCAAGTAGCATGTTATAGTTGGCCTTGGCATATCACCATAAACATGGTTGGCCTAGTAAGGGAACCCATCAAATTTACTGTATCACTCCTAACGTCTTACCAACTTTACCTTCGTAATTTGAGAGTACCATGTTATGAGGTCGAACATCGAGTCTTGCATCCTATCCTCTTGACATGAATCGGGCATTAAATTCTGTGCTCCACCGTCAACTAGTACTTTGTTTACCCGTGTTGCTCTATTTTAGCCCTAATGAACAAAGGTTTGGTGATTCTTCATCCCTTCGGTCTTTCGAAGCGTTACGCTCCTCGACTACTCCGTTATTCATTACGTAATAGCACAGGCCTATGTTTGGCCATTTCCTCTTCGTCGGTTTCTTCTCCGACACACATACGTATTATGTTGAATTCACAAGGTAACGATACAACATTACAATTAGCGTTAAGAAAGACTCCCGACTCAAAGTCATCATCATTAGATCTTCTTCATTTGGTCTCCTTTTGTGCTTGATTTCCTTCTTTGGCGAAAACAATTTTCTAGACACCGTGGTTTGCCCCAGGTTGAGTCGCGAATTTGGGTTATTAGTGCTAGATTCTCCAATCTCCATAGGTTTCGACTCCTTTGCGACTTTCTTATTTCGTTGGTGCTGCGCCATTGAGGCGTGACATTGGGTTTTCCTTTGTAATTTTCGATCGATTTCCTCTCTTCTTTGAATTAAAGCGCCTCCGTATGCCATTGCGGTCCTTCCACCTTGATCGTAGCTTAGCCATTTATTCTTTCCTTGGTAGCTTTTACTTGCGACCTATCGGTAGGAATCTCTGCGGTAATTTGAAGACACTTTCTTCCCTCCTAGGATAGGGATGTCAGCCTTCTGCATGGTTACGCCAACATCGGCGTGGTTGAAGGATTCCACCTTGGCGTCCCCAACCGGATCTGACGGGATTTTTGAATGCCTCGGACATCTCCTTGTCATAGGCTGCGCATCAGGACAAATCGGACATTACTACCAATTTTGTGGCACGAACTATGAATTCAACAAACTCTCATCCATAGGGTAAACCACACAACGATTGTCTTGTCTCCATTAACCCACATGCTCACGTGGGCCTCTCGGCGGCTATCACGGGATTGCGATAATCTTGCACCTTAGGCACAACAATTTGTCTTGGTTCTTCTTGTGACAATGAAACGGTACTCTCGAGCTTGCATCTTTCTTTGGCAAGCTTTCCTTCTTTGTTCTTTTCTTTCTCCAACATCGCTCTACCTCTTGCATCTCGACGTGGTTGCTCGAAATCCACCATGTTTACCCCGACATTTGGTCATCGCAATTCGACCTTCCGAACTTCATCCACGAGACCCTCGGTAGCCTCGATCAAATCTTTGTCAATAACATTTTTGCCTTGATGCTTTGTATTGCTTTTTGATAATTTTGCTTTGAGCACTTTTGGAAGGTTATCGGTAACCTCCTTCTTGCTCTTAATCGGGACGAAACCCCATCTTCTTGAATTTCAACTTTGTTTGAACCTTGTCCTCGGAACTTGACCATATTGATTTCCAAAGGCTCGGCATAATTAGTCTCGCCATCGATGAGTCCGTATCCACTTTCATGGGTTTTCCTTTGTTTGAAAATTTTAGTGCGCCTCCTTGATTGCATTCATATCAAACGAAAAGGAAACAGTGAGGTTTGTGGCCCAAAAATTGTGATATTCTGAAACCCTCTTCTTCCTTTGTTCGGGGAGGAATTTTCGTTTGGGGAACAATTAGTTGGCCATCCTTAACAAGTAAGTCAAAGATTTCGTCACATTTGGTTATATCGAAGTATATACTTTCTTAGGATATTTCTCATTCTTCTCATTTTCGTGTCTTTTCCATTGGAAGGAAGCGAACTTTGCAAGCATAAGGGGTGCTTCTTTTAATTACTGCTAGATCTATTTGAGCTGTTGAAATCATATGGATCTGAAAAATCATCTATATTTTCCCTTACGCTTCTATATAAGCTATTCGTTCTTTCTTATTATTCTTACTAGCCCTAGCCTTTTCGACTTTTAACCTTTCGCTTGAACTCTATCGCCAATTGGGCCATATCCCTCGAATCTTGTATCCGGTTTCTTTCGAATGGAATAATCTAGACCTCCTGCAGCCATTTCGACTAGTTCATGTTCAGGTACTACCGTAAAACATCTAGATTTTAACAAACGGAACCTATTTAAATAATCATCTATGGGTTCTGTGAATTTTCTTTTAATGCTTGCTAATTCCTTCAGACTAATTTTGGATTGACCCATGTAGAATTGCTCATGAAAGAGTCTTTCCAAATAAGGCCAGGTATCCACAGATCCAGGGGGTAGGGTGGTAAACCAAATAAAAGCGTTCTTTGTCAAAGAACTTGGAAAATATTTTATCCTAAGATTTTCATTATTGGATATATCTCCTGCTTCAGTTAGATACCTTGCTATATGTTCTCTTTGATTCCTTTGGTATCACCGGTAATTTAAATAAACTTAGGGACCTTGAAGCCCACAGTAATTATACGTAGAGCGTAACCTACAATGGGAGAAGCATAATTTGGCCTTCTAAATCCGAATTTAAACCATTACGGCCATTATTCTCTCTATCATAGTGGTTAGATTATTTTACGCCACTAAATTATCATTTCTAACCCTATGGACAATTTAAATCGCATCTTGGTCTCTATTAACAACCACTATTGGTCTAGGTTGTTCGTTCGACCTTCGGAATGTCTGTTGCCTTACTCACCTACAGGTTTCTCTCTGATCCTGCGTATGGGAGGTCGAATTTGTTCGATTGTGGGTTCTTCATTTTGAATCGCCACTTGGTTACATCTCGTCCATAGATGCATCGGGGCACCAAAAAGTCTGCTATCCTAGACATCGGGCTGCATTTTGTTGGTTTGTTCTATTTATGTTACGAATTAGAGGACCAAAGATAGCATTCATTTCACGGGCTAAAACTCTTACCATATCATGGTTGCTATCATCCATTTGTTGCCTAAGCGCGATTATTAGTTGTAAGTGCGAGGCCATTGGGCACGATTTCCTAGGTTTTGAGAGTTTGTAGCAAAATGGTTCGTTCTGAACGGACCCTCATTGGGGACAAAATGGGTGCATTATGTAATCACCCATAAGCAATTTGGCATCCCATATGGGGATCTACGGGTCTTGAAGGATCGAACCACAGGCTGGTGGGGTCGAATCGGTGACTACCTATATGTGGCGGATGCCATGCCGAAGGCATTTTGTCATACCAGTTGGGACCGCGTTGAATTGCCAAGGGGATAGAACTAGGTCAATCGAACTTGAAAGCGTGGTTGGCGCCCTTGTAGGGAAGTTTGTCCCTATCTTGGTTAGTTGTACTTGTCATTGTTTTGGTACGTTGTCTTACGGGTATATATAAATTATTATCTTTTATTTTACCACTTGAAGGTTCATATACCAACATGTGTTTTACAATCTACTATTTTCATACAATTTTAATAAACAATCCCTAATATGACACGGTCCCATGGGCGTGCCAATTTGTTCTGGTGATTTCTCGTAAACAACCGCTAGTCTTCAATTCTTATTAATTACTATTGGTTACTTGCGGGATCGACTAGATTGATCCTAGGACACATGTGTCATAAAAGGTTTTATGTTCAAATCCATGATCTTTAATTGATTCTTAAAGAACTTACTTAAAGTTGACTATGGAAATATATTATTTGTTTGTGTAAGGATTTGAACTTAAACTTGATTATTGACAATTAAATGTAAAGGTAAGGACACTCTTAAAAGTAACAATTTACGGGAAATAAAATAAAGGTTTAAAGATAAATGAATTTACGGAGAGACAAGTATTTGAAAGCGAAATAAAATAAGGACATGGAAGGGAATCGAAATGCTCTAAGAGAAGAAATGCAAGAAATTGGAAATGAATATAAACAAACTTGCATTTGAATTAAAAAAGAACATGATGTTCTTGACGTACATGATTTCTCCTTGACTCGTTTCCCTTTCGATTGCGGTAATTTAAGTGTTTTGAGAATTTTTAGTACATAAAGTGAACACACCAAAAAATCTAATAGAAAGCATCTATTTATAATATTCTGACCCTAACGGTCCTATAGTAATATTGCGCCACGTTTAAGACATGCAACCCTTCTCCGTTCGTTGATCTCCACGCGTCCTTTTAGAATGGCGCTCTTATTCAGAATTTGAATCTTCAATCCTTCGTTTGAAATTCAAATTCTTAGATCATTTGAATTTCGAATGCCCCCCTTTGTTTAGACCGCTCCACACGCTAATGTATTTTTCCAAAATAAATTTCTTCATACTCTAAACGTTGAGAGTTTTAGTCGAAATGTCATTCATCATTGGTAATCGAAGAATCCCTCATTTATGGAACCAAAAGGCTCATATTTACTCATCAATAATAAATATTGATTTCCTTTCCAGGTGAACATGAAATATTTTATTCATCTATACCTAATTTACTCTTTTCGAAATTGCCAGCTAACACCCGTGAGACGAAAAAAGAAAGAAAAAAAGAATATTTTGATATTTTGAAGTATAAAATTTGTCTTTCAAATCAAAGTATATTGTTAATTAAAAAAAAATAGACATTGTGTTGATAATGACCTATAAAATAAAAAAATTGATACCATATAAAATATATTTAGACTACACATAAAATTTGAAATAATTTATTTAATTATAAAAAATAATAATTATATTAAATAATCATAAAAAAACCGTGAGATGGAAAAAAAATTAATATTTAAAAATAAAGATTTTGTCTTTATATTGATTTATTAAAATAATATAGATATTGATAGTGAATCGTGGCATAAATTGAATTGTAAATTTATTAAAATTTAAAATATAATCTTAGTATTTTTAATGACATTAAATAATAATAGAGAAAAAAATTAAAATATAAGTGAAAAAATGTGGAAAAAGTAAATGAGAGATTTAAAATTTTAACTATGAGGGAAAACAAATTTATGAATGCCACACATCTCAATCTTGAAAAGAGTTAAATATAGTAGATTGTTGAAATTGAACACATGACAAATAAGAGATGAGAATAAAAAATATAAATATTATATAATTAATTATATATATTTTTGCATAAATAATTTATAGTAAAATGATATAATTTAAGGAGTTCATAGATTTTTAATGGTTGATAGTTGATTGCACCTATGAGTGAACAAAGTATATGTATGTATTCAAGTGTATATTCATTTTTTTTACTCAAGTCTGTATTCACTTTTTATTCAGGTCTAAATTCATTTTGAGTAAAAAAGAGTCCACATTCACTTCTGTAGAAAAACGAAGAGAGAGTCTTTATTCATAATCCAATTACTGTTATTTTTTAATCCATGTGCTTTGATTATGCAATACAGAAACTGTCATGCCAGAATTTTATTATGTTTTTTAGAAGTTGAATTAAGGTTTACCAAAACCCAACGTGAATTGGTCAAAAGTTTATCTAATAATAATAATTACACAAACTCAATATAAATACTAAACTATAATTATATGAACATGTATTAGATTAAAATCTATGATATATTAACAAATTTATAGAATACTATAAATTTCTATAAAATTTATAAGAATATGTAAAAAAAATGTAAACATATAACAAGATAATTCTAAAATATTAAAATAACATAGTGAATGTAAAAGTTTTGATTAGTTGTATGTGTAAAAATTATTTATACTGACAATACATTATCTTTAAAATTTATTTTAAAAAAATTAATATAACTGTTAGGGAAAATTTCGAGGAGGTATCATGTTGAATGAGACACACTTTTGTGAGAGAACACCACATCTCCACCTAAAACTTTAAGGTGATAGGTACGTGGATTCTCTCACTTATATAACGTTTAATCTTCCTTTTTCTAACCAATGTGAAACTTCTTTCTCACACTTGATTCTCAATAATAACCAACAATATTATTTATTTTACATATAAAAAATACACCAACTTAAAAAAAACTATTTCGACATATATATATATATATATATATATATATATATATATATATATATATATATATATATATATATATATATATATATATATATATATATATGAATATCAAATTACAGAAGAGTTACACTCGCTCAAAAACGTCACTTCAAATTAATAATTTTTTAAATCAACCGTTGGATTGAAACATACCATCATATAGATCATACCTATAAAATTTGAGATTAATCTATAATGATTTACTATACGATCAAGATATCCAAAGATTAACATCAAAATAAACTTTCATATAACGTTAATCTTGAAGTAGTCCAATGACATAGTAAATCATTATAAATTAATCTCAAACTTCATAGGTACGATCAATATGATGGTATGTTTCAATCCAACGGTTGATTTTAAAAAATATTAATGACGTTTTAACAATGTCGTGGTGTCTTCTTGGTGTAATTTGATCTCTTCTCGTATATAATAGTTAATCTAAAATCTTCTTCTAATATTGAGTGATTCTTATATTTTAATTTTTATAAATTATTTATTTTTATAATTGCACAAAATTACATTCAAGTCAAATAATTTGACTAAAAGACCAAAACCAATTAATTTGAAAATAAAAACTAACTAACATAAAATTAATAATTAAATTAAATCTATTTATATTAATTAATATATTTCTAATAATTAAATTTTATCATACAACTATTTACTAATTTTATTTTTAACAATTGATTTATTATTTTTAGAAGCTCACACTTAAATTACTACTCCTACCAATTTTCATCTTTTGAATCATGTCGTTGAATTTCAAAACTCTCTATAGTCCTTCCTTATTTCAAGTCATATCCATCCACATCATACTAAGTCGACATCATTTTCCCAATAAAAAATATTTCAAAAATATTAAAAAAACAAAAACATTTTTCGCATAGTAAATCCCACTTTTACTTACGTGTCCCTTATTGGTTGGTTATGCCAACACTTATGTTTCTCTAACTCCCCATAACGTTACCACACTACACACGAACCTTCCTTTTTTCTTTTTCTTTCTTACAAAGACAAGGTCATAAATGTCATTAACCCAAAACAGTGTCTCTATCCACTGTATTATACCTTCTACACGTATACGTGTGTACGTGTATACGTATACAGTATATATATACATTTCAATAATTCAATTCGTGAATGTATTAACTATATTATTATACACACGCGTTTGTACAAATATACGATGATGTTATTGTCTGAGTCTGAGTCAATAATAACATGAATTTTTCCGAATTATTAATATTCATCCATCATCATCATCATCAACCTTCCTTCAAATTCCAATTCAGTAACCCTAAACTTTCCTTTTTCCATCTTTCGATCTACGGCGTCGTTTAACCACCTTGTTGAATAAAGGGTATGAATTTGTTCTTTCTCTTTTGATTCAGTATCGTTTTTCGTTTGATCTTTGGTTGGAATTGGTCTCTTTGATCATTTTCTTCAAAAGATCTGTGTTTGTTTGTTGTTCGATTCAATTGTTGACCTAAGCTAAGTATGAGTATGATCATCAATTGATCATTTTCTCATTATTACCAATCGTTGACCTAGGTACCAATTTGTTGAGCTATGATAGTTATCTTGTAAAATTTGTATTTTTTAGGGGATTTGATTTTTAGTGTATAAAGGAAGGTTTAAGTTTTTTTTGTTGTTGCAATTGTTGTGTTTGATAAAAGTCCTGAGTAAAAATGTCATCTGCTGGTGTTACTACTCTTAGTCCAGTGGATCCTACTGAACCATTGTTGTCTCCAAATGTATCATCTCATTTTCCGTCGTCTTTGGAGGAAAACTCCATTTTCATATTTCTATCATTTTCGGGTTCGTTGACGCCTATTCGTGTTATGGAATGGGATACTATTGAGTCTGTGAAATTCAAAATCCAGAGGAGTGAGAGTCTTCCGTTTTTAACTAACAAACAGAAGTTGGTTTATGCTGGTCGTGAGCTTGCTCGGAGTGATACTTTACTTAAGGACTATGGAGTTACGGATGGAAATGTTTTGCATTTGATAATCAAGCTTTCAGATCTTCAGGTTATCAATGTGAAAACATCTTCTGGGAAGGAGTTTAGTTTTCAGGTTGAACGAGGTAGGGATGTCAAGTACATCAAGCGGAGGATTGCTAAAAAAGAGAAACAGTTTGATGATCCCGAGGACCAGGAGCTTGTGTGTAATGGGGAGCGGCTTGAGGATCAGAAGATTATTGATGATATCTGCTGCAAGCATAATGATGCAGTGGTGCATCTGTTTGTTAGAAAGAAGCATGCAAAAGTTCATAGAAGACCCCTTGAGTTGTCCATTGTAGCAACAGACTTGGCTCGTAAGAAAACTAAAGCTGTTTGCGGAAATTCTAGTGATAGAAAATTTGATGTTGGTGGTGGAGAAGATACTCTTTCCATTCAAGGAGTTGTGCCAAGAAAGCTTCCTGATAGAGATTTTCTTTTGGAGCCAATTATAATCAACCCTAAAATTGAGTTAGCTTCAGTGATGCAGAATATGGTAAACACTGCATACGATGGACTAGCTAGTGAAAACCATCCAATAGGATCCGCGGAAGGTACCGGGGGAGCTTACTTTATGCTTGATTCAACTGCTCAGAAGTATGTGTCTGTTTTTAAACCTATTGATGAAGAGCCAATGGCTGTGAATAACCCTCGAGGTCTTCCATTATCATTAAATGGTGAAGGTTTAAAAAAGGGTACAAGAGTCGGCCAGGGAGCGTTCAGGGAAGTTGCGGCTTATGTTTTGGATCATCCAATAAGTGGACGCCGTAAATTATTTGGTGATGTGAAGGGTTTTGCCGGTGTTCCTCCAACTTTGATGGTAAAATGCTTGCATAAAGGATTTAACCATCCAGGAGACTTGATTGCTAAGATTGGATCCATGCAGATGTTTGTGAAAAATAACGGGAGCTGCGAAGATATCGGTCCTGGGGCTTTCCCAGTACACGAAGTTCACAAAATTACTGTGCTGGACATGAGATTGGCAAATGCAGATAGGCATGCTGGGAATATTTTGGTCAGCGCAGAGGAGCACAATGACCAACCTGTTCTGATTCCAATTGATCATGGATACTGCTTGCCTACAAGTGTAAGTATATCATTTTATGATCTCTTTGTTGTGTTCTTAACACATGCAAGTAGATATATATAATCTCTGGTACTTTGTTTAAACCAATCATTTAACAGTTTTGCTATTCTGACAGTTTGAAGATTGTACCTTTGAATGGCTTTACTGGCCCCAAGCCCGGAAACCATATTCCGCAGAAACTATTGAGTACATAAAGTCATTGGATGCTGAAGAAGATATTGCACTATTGAAGTTTCATGGATGGGATCTGCCAATTGAATGTGCCCGCACTCTTAGAATCTCGACAATGCTTTTGAAGAAAGGGGTTGAGAGAGGATTGACACCTTTTGCAATTGGAAACTTGATGTGCAGGGAATCATTGAACAAAGAATCTGTGATAGAGGAAATAGTTGAAGAAGCATTGGATTCTGTTCTTCCGGGCACAAGTGAAGCTACATTGATGGATGCTGTTTCTCAAATCATGGATCGGCATCTTCATAATATTTTCAACTCTCCTTTTTAATAAGAGCTGAGTTCTGCAATTGTAGCAGCAGGTATATAAATGTGTGTGTGCAGTAGTACATATATGTATAGCTCAAGTAGTTGGATTTTAATTCATAACAAAGGAGGTTTGTTTTCTTTGGTTGGAATTTCACTCCATTCTTTGCTATAGCTTCATAGGTTTTTCTCTTTTTTGTAGTTTCCTGCCGATAACAAATTCTTTCCGAGTTTGTAGTTGATTTCTTTATTAAATTTGATTTCCAAGGATAATAGACAAACCCTTCCACTGTTTGGATTGTAAGTTGATATTCAGATTTCTTGAACTAGTGTTGTGTTGTGTTGTTTCAAACTACTTGGTTGTGCTTACTAAGAGTGAAAACTGGGATATGTAAATTAAAGATGTTGTTACAATGTTTGGATATAAAATATAATCAACTTCGTCATATTTCAAATTGTTTTTTATTGTTATACAATAATGCATTTTTTATGGTGCTCACTATATACTTTATAACTATAAACATTAGGTAAGAGGAATTTATGAAATCATCGAAGTTGGTTGGTCTCATATCTTGGCGTAAGCAGGCTATATATGATGAAACTTGTGGTACATTGTTAGATTCAGAATTAATTATACCAGATCTCACAGAAAAAGCTAAACAAAATGCCTTGTATTTTTTTCAATTCCAAATTCTTTCCTCTATATATAAATCAGATGTTAAAAATTTCAAATTTTGCAGACATCTGCAAAGGTCCCATAGTAGTGAACTATTCTTCCACAACTGTTGTTTTATCCATATGCTTCCTTCAGATCCTTTGAAAGGTGAGATGCAGCATCATTATGATTTTGTGGTTTTTTATTAGAGTTTGAATCACGAATAACCACATGTCATTGCTTACGTACTACGACATGACTTACAGTAGGTATAGCTTTACCATTATGACACTGCGATTTGAATTCACTGTTTAGTTGAATCTGTGTTTGATCCTAAGAATTGTTGTTTTACAGTTGAAAATGTCTAAAAAGTGGTTTCCCTTATAATGTTGTAACTTGAATATTTTATTGGTTTATAGTAAATTGTTAAGCCATGAGACCTGAGAATGGTATAACTTCTCTACTTTATTTAAAGTTGAACTGCACATTGACTTCAGAGACAAGAGAGAATGATTGTGTTTTTTGTCAATGAATACTGCAAGACTTAGTATGTGTGAATACTGCAAGACTTAGTATGTGTTTGGATTCACTTTTTCTCGTCGCCGCCACCACATGTTTGGAAACAATTTACTGTGAATCTCCAAAAGCTACAAAGGGCAGCTTCTATCCTGCCGTGGCTTTTCATCGTGCTTTTCTCAGAAACACGGTAGCACACCAAATTGCGGAAATTAGTCTTAGAGGACATGAATAAGAGGATGAAGGAGACTTAGAAGAAGCTGATGCCTTTTGGTAAATGGAAAAAGGTAGGTTTGATTGTTCTGCTTATGGATGAAAATTCTCAAGCAAATTGAGATTCATGAAATGTCATAAATTGATTCAAATCTGTTTACTAATGTATTATTGTGTTATGAAGTTGTGAATTTTGTCTGATATATATCATTAATCCAAGTAGCTTTTTGGTTTCTATGGTTCTAACAAAGCATTATGGAGTGTAGTGATAGCAAATCAATGTATGCAATTTGGGATAAAATGGTTTTTGCAATGACAGGTATATTCATATGGGCATGGCAATGCATTTTTTTCCTTCCACTGGTGCCAAATTTTTTCTACACTTCCTTCAAGAAAATGGTTACATCAACATAATTTAAGAAACATTTTTCTCTACTTTCTAATTCAACTATAACCAAACAAAATTATTAGATCGCAATTTTTTATTTATTTGTGCAGTTCCTTTAGTTTTAAATATTATTGAATTTAATTGGTATGCACCGACATTTTACACTTTTAAATCGTAATTAATATTTAACTTTTATTTTATTCTTTTATAAAATAACATCTATAATAATTGTCAAACACTGACTGTAAAAAAAATTAACATGGTGCATAACAATTCATTTCAATACCATTTGCCTTTTTCTTTAGTTTCTAAAAAAATGCTAATGAATGTTTTTAGAGCATTAGTTAACAAAATAAACATAAGATATTGTGTTTAATCTCAATATCATTTTCCCTTTTCTTTAGTTTTTAGAAAATACTAATGAATGTTCTTAGAGCATTAGTTAACAAAACAAACATAAAATATTGTGTTTGGAGAGTGGTGTATTCGTTTGGATGAGTTTAAAAGAGAATGGATCCTCTCTTGCTTTTTTTTTCTTCTTCGGCTCCTGTCCTGCTAATGAAATAGAAGACATGTTTTAATGGAATATAATTTAAAGGTTAGAAATGCAGCTGAACAAAAGGGCAGCAGAAGAAAAATTGCAAAGGATTTCTATCCAGTTTAAAATCATTATTTTTAATACAAATATTCTCTTTCATTATCACTTTAATAAAAAATAATAATTTTATTTTTTTATTTTCTTTTAAACTGAAGACACAAGTGCACATGTTAGAATAATTATTTTATAGGTTTAATTATAGTCTTAGTATATACTTTACTCCATTTTTTAAATTAATCTCATTTTTTAAAATGAAATAACGACTTTTTTTTGCAATAATCAAGTATTAAATTTTTTTTACAAAAATCATGTTTTGGAAAAATTATATAAATAACCATGTTTTGAAAATGATTATCATGTAGGAGATAAGTGAGATGGCGCATGCATATGTATTTTGAATGGAGGCGTCAAGTGAGATGACACCTAAGTGCAAGACATTTGCTCTAAGCCATCTCAGATGACACATGTTTATTTGGGGCACAAATATTTTATTTTAAATAAAAATCAACAACGAGACAATATTGCGTAATTAAATTTTGAATTTAAATATTCATAAAACAATTACAAAATGTGAATAAAAATTACATAATTTTTATTGTTGTCCTGAGACTCGATAATGATCCGTGGTTCCACAATCGCGTTCTCACCTAACTTGTGTTCCCATTCTACGCTCATCACGTTGTGGTTGGGTCGATGGCCCCGCGTAGTCTATGCGATTAGCGTCCATGTAATTCGTCAGATCAACATCTTCGAAAGTCCCGTTTTCGTAGAGTCGAGTATCCATGTTCTCATAGTTTTGTTGTCTTGGTGGGGAGTAGGGTTCTATTTGGGGTTGATAGGACATATCATCTAAATGGGAGGGACGAAAAGGAAATTGGGTGTGTGGAGATTAATACCTATATGATTGTTCAGAGGTATAATATTGTGATGGTTGATGGTATGTTGAGTTGGTTGGGAAATACTTTTCAGGTAGGCCATGTCTAGGATAAGGCAAGATGATGATGGGGACATATTGGAGTGTTGGATGTATGGTCTTTGTTCGGAGTATTGGAATTGTGTGTTGGGCATGTGGGTGTATTGGTATTGAGGTTGAGATTGGGGTTCGAGGTGGGGCATATTTGTGTATTAGTATTGAGGTTGTAGTTGGGATTCGGGTTTGTGGATCTGTATCGTCGGGGTGTTTGGTGGGACGTTGATGTGTGTTGAGTTTGTTTTTGGTAGTGTTGTTGCAAATTTGAGGGTTGGGCCCATTGGGTGTGTGGGTCGACCAAATATCGTGGGTGAGACACAAACATTTATGGTTAGTTACCGATTTGTACCAATCAATATATTTATTAATGTGTCACATAGTATTTTGAGCGAGGAAAACAGAGAATTGTAAGACATGTTGGTGTCTCCTTTTCTACATCTTACACCAATCCTTAGCAAAATCTTTCCAATTTTAAAAACTCCATTGGGCATCGACCATTTTGAGATGCCAAGGTGACAAACATATTGGATCACATGGTATTTTTTGATGCATTTCGAATTGCATCTTGACACGATCGTTGTGGTACATTTTCACAATATTGAACCGTATGACTGCAGTCTTTGCAGTCCAAACTGCTACATCATTGGGATTGGATTCATGGTCCAAACTCATGTATGGTCTCTAGAAAAACTGTGGATAAAATAAAATCAGAATAATGATAAATTTAAGAAAATATAAGTTAAAAGAAGTTAAAGTTTAGAGGTACTTCGTACATCAGTCGGGTCGATGTGGTCCAAAAGATTACGATAAAAAGCGACACTTTGTCTTGGATTTTTGTTGTATTCCATATCCTTTACACAAAACCTAAAGGAATGAGAAAATTATTAATTAAGTACGTATATATAGAAAAGAGAGAAATAATAAATTATTTACACTATAAACTTACTTTGTTGCGTAGGGGGACATGAACGGTTGGTCATTGACGGGGTTAAGGGACTCCATTATCCCCCAACCTCATGCTTATAGCAAGAAAGCACAACCATAAAAATTGACCTTGTTGTTTATAGCATTTTTACATAAGGAACTGTATAGATGGGCTAAAACTGCGAAATTCCAACTATACATTTTTATTTTATCAATGTCGCCAAGTAAACTTAAATACATAAAATTAAGGTTATTCCCTGTACTTTTGAGGAATAATAGGCTACCAAATAATATTATAATATAAATTCTAGCCTTAATTATTTTTGGATTAATATCTATTTACCCCCTGTAATATAGGAGAATTTTGATTTACCCCTTTAAATTTTTGTTCTTCCGATTATCCGCTGTAATTTTTTGGGCACCCCCTAAGCGTGTAAAACTGAGGGAGTAAATAAAATTGAAAATAATTACAGGGGGGCAATATTTGCACCTAGGAGACAAAAGACTTAGAATTTTAACATTTTAAAGGGGTGATCAAATAATTTTTTTAAGGGGGGTTAAATCAAAACTCGCCTATATTTCAGGGGGTAAATGACTATTAACATTTTTTCTTGTTCAGAGGAATTTTCATTCAATACAAGAGACCCTTGCAATAGTATGATCCACCATATCTTTACCCAACATCTCCCCGCATAGAGAATTGGAGTGTTGAACTGGACCATTCACCGTCTTACCATCAATAGGAAGACCCATTAACATGTGCATGTCCTCTAGTGTGACGGTACATTCACCTATAGGATGAAAGGTGTGTGTCTCATGTAACACCCCAAATATAGAAAATTATATAAATGTCCGCGACTGCAAAATCCCGCAAAAAAATAGAACTGAGAGAATGAGAAATATTAAAATGTGCAGATCTAAAACCTTGATCCGTCCTATAAAAATACATGGACAAAACAGACATGCTCAACAAACCAGATTTGTATTGCTACCCCTAACCTCAATATATAATGTTCTTTTTAGTCCTTTAACTTTAGCTAGGGGTCCAATTTAGTCCCTTAATTTTTAAAAAGTTCGATATAGTCCTTTATATTTTCAAATAGCACCATTTAAATCCTTTTCGTCTAATTCTCACAAACGTCGTTTATGTTTGCATAGGTGGCATCCAACGTGGCATCTGACATGTCATTTGTTTATACCACAGTCATCAAAATTCCAAGCAAAATTTCAAAATTTTCACTCACCCAAAAATCAAATTGGTGACACCAACCTTAAAGGAGCACACATCCAGCAGTTGGGCTATTGTCCGCTTATGGCATTTTGACTCCATTATATTGAATTAAACTATTGTCGTCAAGAAAAACTCAAAAAAATTTATGCTGTAATCCTATGCATGACCGTGAAAATCTTCCAATCGTGAAAAACAATCATATGTATGACCTCACACTGATCTCAACAGTGATCATCACGAAGAAAGCATTGTGAGATCTTCATATTTCTCAACAAAATAACTTCACTCACATATTGTTCCTTATAAACATTATGGAGCACCTCTTCTTATAATAGTCATCAATAATTAAAAACAAAATTGTTATAGAATGCCCATAATTATTAGAAAATTCTTGCCCAGAAAATCTACCATTACAGCAAAAATTCAAAACTAATTTCTTGGCAAAACTTCCAACCACAATCGAAACAAAACAAGTTCAAAACTTAGAAACCCAAAACCAAATTTTATGTATTAAAGAATACAAATTTTGTAGAATTTTATCAGATTTAGATCAGATTTAGAAATGAGGAACTTTTGGTAATTATTAGAATTTCATCAAATTCAAATTTTTTGGAATTTCACCAAATTAGAAGTGAGGAATTTCACCAAACTTCAACATTCTGGAAGAGGAGAATCATTCACCTTCATCTTCACCTTCACCTTCATTGACGGAGAATCATTCCAACACTAAGAGAGTCAAATAGAAAGTGCTGGTGTGTGGTTTGATTAATGTGTTAAATAACAACAGTTTTTTTTTTATATAGTTTTCTGTGTCAGATAACAAAAGAGTTTTTTGGGTTAGATAATGGTTAGGTTAAATTAAAATTACAATAATTATATTTAATGTGTAAATCATAATAGAAAAGGTAAATTGGAAAAATGGTATAGTTACGTGCTTTGCAACCCTTGTGACCAAGGTTCAAGACTGGATGAAAGCAATATCTTAAATTTTTGTAAAGTTGATAATGATGGTATACTACGATTCAATGTGATCTCTAATATTTATTGATCCCAATATAAATATTTCAAAATGGATCAAGAAACTATTAAACCAATATTTAATTTTATAAATCAATAATTTGTTTTAACAAAATGCAATTTTTTATGTTGTTGGGTTTAATAAAAATTCAGAAGTTTATTTATATGTTTTTTCATTTAAAAATTAAGGTAAATTCTTTAAAATAAAATAATAATATTAATTAAATATATATGTAACACAGCACTGAGATGATTAATATATAGAGTGGAGAGTATCAACATCGTTGTATCACTCTCGCCGCGCCGCCTTCGGTCGGAAGAAGCTCCGGCAGTCCCGTCTCCGCCGTTCGCTGTTTATTGGTCAGTCACAACTATTTATGATACAATTTATTTGTGGAGTTTATATGTTATAACAGATTCAATTTATTTATTGTTTGAATCAGGGAAACCAAAAATGAAGATTGTTTCAATAGCAATTAGGTCATTCAAAGACAATTTGCAACATAGGGTTCATCACACTCCTTTCCTCAGAAACCTTTCCACTTGGACTTTTCCAGGTACCATTGGGTTTTTTTTTCTCTCATCATCATTTACTTCTATAATCCTTATGTTAATTTTATCCAGCAGGAAATGCACCTGCTTCTAATCAGCATATTAACAAGTCCGAGTCTCCCGAGGAATTTGAGCAGCGAATATTTAGTCCTGGGGGAAATTCCAAAACTGATGCCATTTTAGATAGGCTGAATCAACAAGCAAGGGGTCGAGATAGATCTGCTGGAAGTTCCCAGCTGTTCGATGATCTGGAGCAAAGTTTCGATACATTATCTGATGGAATGGATGGGAAACTCAATAATGCTGCTAGATACTTTGAATTTGATCCTGAAGAAATCGATAAAGATGATTATTCTTTTCGATATGATACCACTTTTCACCGGGGATCAACATATACTACAAAGGTATGCTGAGTACCATAATATACAAGCATTACAAATTACAAAATGAAGATAACATGAAAAAGTGAAGGCGCTTTTGTAGGTTAATGCATAATAATTTTCTTTGTTATATGAATATTCAATGAAGTTGTTTGTTGCTTTAAACTACCATGTCTTAGTTACTAAGCTGTTAAATAATTAGTAAATTGACTAAATAAAGGATGACAAAAAAAAAGTGATGTGAAATCATTGATTGAGATATTTAAAAGTCCTAGTGATGCAAAACTTGTAAAGACTATTATGCTGTTTCACTTGTGAAAAATCCTTTGTTCAAACTAAATGATGAAAGACAAGAGGTCTAGTTGAAGACTCTGACCTCTGTCATGTTGGAGAGCTCTGCTACCCTAGATTCAGCAGCATTGAGTTTAACAGTTAGGTCTCGCTTCTCGTACTGAAATTATTTATTTATTTTTCCTCTTAAGCTCCACAAAATTAGCCTCTAAGTCATTCACAGCTTTTAATTTCTTTTCAATCTCAGCATGTTTTCTGGCACCCACTTCTTCTTTCACTTGTAGACCAGAAACTTGTTTTTTAAGCAACAAAAGATGACCTTTTGTTTGGTTAGCATCAAGATTTTTAATCGGCATAGCCTGGCCTATATCTATACAGCCAAGTTGTCAAATGACACTTGTCTCAGCAGCTAGACAAAGCCAAACCTGTTTGAGCCAAAACACAGTTCTCTTGTTTGTTGCTCAAAAGAAAAATTATGTGCCGCAGTGGCATAGATATAGTGTATAACTTTAGGTGACTGGACAGACTTAATGATGGGTTTTTTTTTTAATATTCAAATTATTGTGATAATATTGATATTTTTAATCTATTCCATTGACTCATTTAAATTACATACGTATCATATCCATCTGTACTATTAAGATTCGGTATATGGACCAATAACGATAATGTTGATAAGTTAATTTTAGCTCATCATTATTTTCATGTGTGCTTTAATCAATAATTGCCATGGTTTGTATGCGCACTGCTTTATATTTATGGAAATTTCCCCCGCTTTTCTTTTGTACCAACTCTATATCAAATTAATTTTCTGATCTGTGCAATATCTTTTTTCATACAGGATCTTGATCTCACAAAACCTGCTGCACGAAAACCTGCCATAAGGAGCGAATTTGTAGTATCCACTAAAGAAGTTCTTAGTCAAGCAGATTTCAGGGTCAGCACTTCTGTCAGAGTAGTTCTGTTATAAGATATTTTAGATATAATAGGTGTAATTAACTAATTGCTTTCTATTTCTGTTTGCCATGTTAAATTGAAAATTGTCATGTACATGAATTTGTAGTTTCTGCATGCAAGTATTATGATACAATAAAATGAAAACAACAATGATTTCAGGGCAAGAGTTTTCCTTTCAGTTTCCCCCGAAATCTTATGCCTTGCTTCTTTACACCTTAAAATCCAATTTGGCAACCCTGTAAAGTTGTGTGAAAAATTCATTTCATATGCAACTCACATAAATTTATTATGATGTTATTGTGCAAAAGTCCTCATTGATTTATGGTGATTAAACTTTTACTTATGTGAAGGTAGATGAAAGTATTGTGACAAATCTGTTTAATTGTTGTAGCTCTTGATAGTGCGAGGCTAAGATTCGCATAAATGAAAAACTGTTCCTATCAATGTTATTTCTGGAATTACTCTTAGCAGTACCCTTGGTTTTATGCAGAACGTAAGATTCTTGGCAAACTTCATAACAGAAGCTGGAATTCTTATCAAGAGAAGCCAGGTAAGTTCTAATTTACTGCAGGGTAGTAGATTGGTTAAGAAAAATGAACTATTAAGGAAAAATAAAGAGTGAATACTTTAAAATTAGTACTGCTACTGCAGCCATTTTCATTGTTCTCCTTTTGTTTATTCTAACCAACTGCTTATTAATTATTCATTGTGACTAGACTGGCATCAGTGCAAAGGCTCAAAGGAAGGTTGCCAGGGAGATTAAAACTGCCAGAGCATTTGGCTTGATGCCGTTTACAACAATGGGTACAAAGTCATTTATTTATGGGAGAACTATGGAGAATCTTGATGACGACTTCTCGTACAGGAGTGAAAGTAGAAACATGCCTAGTGAAATTGATATTGAAGACCATGTTTAAGACAGTGTTGTTGGGTTAGCTTGCATAATCTTTTTTTGTTTCTCTACCTAGATTAAGAGACTGTTGAAATAAGTAAGTGATTTTGCTGGTATACCTTGATTACTATGATATGGTGCCAATGTAGTTTTTCTATCAATTCTAAAGTCTTGAGCTTTATTTATTTGAATATGAATATTACAAAGTTTGGTACTCATTACTTAACAATGTTATAAATTGCATTTCTTCATGTTTCAACTTTGCTGCTTGATTTTTGTTGCATGATATCTTGGATAAGCAAGGTGATATTTAGATAAGAGGAACCACCTTTTTCAACAGCTCTATTTGCAATGTCACTTAATTTACTAACCCTTTCTCTTATCTCTTTACTTTCTTCTCCCTCATCCATCACCATACATATTGCTTCCTTGATACCTTCTTTCTTCACCAAGACACCTACTTTCTCTTCCACTCCCCACCTCATTGGAACCTCTACACCAAGGCTCACTCCAATCCTTAACACTTGAGTAACAAGCTTCTCATTCAAAAATTGGTCAGCAAATAATGGCCAAGCTGCCATTGGAACACCAGCACTTATCCCTTCAAGTATCGAATTCCAACCACAATGTGTTAAGAATCCTCCAATTGAAGGGTGTGATAATATCACCACTTGTGGAGCCCAACCTCTAATTATAAGGCCTCTCCCTTTGTTCCTTTCCTCAAACCTTTCTTCACTAATCCATTTTTCCAACTCTTCACTTTTATTTCCTTCCCTAATAACCCAAATAAATGGCCTTTCTGTTGCTTCCAAAGCCAAAGCCAATTCCATATACTGTGAAGGAACTAAGTTGCATAAACTTCCAAGACAAGCATAAATCACAGACTTTGGCTGGTGCAAATCTAGCCAATTTAAGCAATGATGATCACTTATTGAAGCCATGTTACCTCTTTGTGCCTTATCCAAACCATCTTTGTTGCAAAGCGAAACTGGTCCAACACACCACACCTTATCATTTCTTTCTTTCTTGTAATCCTCAACATATGCTTCCTCCAACTCCTCGAAAGTGTTTATGATTTCACCATATGACTTTACTTCAGCCTCATTCATCTTCTCTTTAAACTCCTTCAAAACATCTGGCACTATTCCTCCTGGTATGTGCACTTTGGTGGCTCGAATTTCGTCAGGCATGCCAGGCACAGTGAAATACTCAGATTCTGAATTGACACTCTCAAGAATCTTTGATGTATTTACCTTGACCATGCATTGAAGACAGAAGCAAGAAAAACCATGAAACGAAATCCTTGGAATTTGATGCTTTTCAGCTAGTTGTAAAGTCCAAGGAATACAAAAATCAGAAATAACACAACTAGGTTTTGGTGTCAATGCATCAAACAACTCTTGAGCTGGTTTTTGAAGCATGGGAATTGCATGGAAGAAATTCAATCTCATATCTTTTGAATTCACCATGTCAAAATTCTCACACCCTTCTGGTAATCCAGCTTCTTTCCATGGAAAATTGAGTGTTAACAGATTGATTTTGAGGCCAGAAGAAACAGCGCGAGAAAGAACAGAACTAAAACGTGATGCATTTTTTGGTGTAGTAAATATTGTGACAATAACACCACGTTGTGCTAAGAGTTTAGCTATGTCTATCATAGGGATAATGTGTCCTTGAGCTATAAAGGGAAATAACACAAAATGTGGAACATCAATCATGGTTGGAAAATTAATGATGTTATTGAGGTTGAATTGAATTGAATATGTATCACTTTGTGTTTTTATAAAGATGGTATATGTGTTCTAGAAGGTTTTATATATAATGATGATGTAAGAGCATATGCAATGAAAATTGTACTATATGAGTAAGTAGAGATAACATTCAGTGCATGGTAGTAGTGACAATGTTAACCGCAAATTCTCTGTTAGGAACAAACGTGAAGATTAAGTATATTCTACTTCAGATATGTTTTCTTTTTCATAGTACTATGAAATATAGTTATTTTTTAAGGAAATTTATCTACCTTTCTAAGATAGGTTAAAAAAAAAAAGCACACCGACATTTTTTTTAAAACTAGACGAAAAGATTTTAGAAAATGTATATATTATAGGAAGAGTCTCATAACCAGGAATTTAAATCCTGATTTTCATATAGATTGTCTTTAGAGTTAAATTATTAATCTTAAACATAAAAGACAAATATGAAATATTTAATTTGATTGATGTTTTTATATATATATTCTTTTTGCCTCTTTCACCTCCATAACTAAGATAAGGATAAGATTTTCTAGACCAAAACTCTGACCTAAATATGCGGGAAAGTATTTTATATCATACTTAGCAACAAATTGAACTGCTTCAATCTAGTAACAATTCTTCAGCAATACAAACAACACTGACACAAAACAAAAAAGAAATATTTGTTTATGTAGTTGGATTTAAAATGATCTATATTTGAGAGAAAACAACTTTTCAATTTATTATGTAAATAATTGCTAATATTTAGAAATGTTATTTGTAAAATCGACAAGTGAATTTTAAGTACACTGTGCGTAAATTTTTTCATTTGATTTCAAATGTTCATGAGTTGAAAATAAAGAATTAATGATTGAGTGAAATTACCAAGTTAGAAATATAAATTGCTATGACGTAAAGGTAAAAATAGGGAAGTAACATAAATGCAAAGAAAATGATGTAAATTGTGTTAATTAAATGAGTAAAAAATATGCACAAGATCATAAATTTCCTAACAAAGTTGTTTCTCTTGTTGTCACAGGTGCTTTAAACTTTAAAGAGTTATGTATGTTATTTTTGACAATCTAATGTTCTAGAAAACAATCTAATTTTTACCTCAATCCCTTTTTCCACTATTATTTGTAATGTGCTAAGATTTTGTTTGGCAGTTTAGAGAAAAAGAAAGGGAGATTTTTGAGTGGAAAAAATAGAGATTTAGGTGGGGGATTTTGGAGAATTTATTTTTTTTAGAAATTAAATTTTTTATAATTTAAAAAACTAAAAATTGCATTAAGGAGGATTTTAAAATGTTCACATAAATTGTTCAAATATAATATTTATTGTTATAGTTTTTTAAAAATTAAAAATATATTAATGACAAATTCTCTTTTATCATTCTATAAAAAAATTATTCTTTCGTTTAAGATTTCTAGATTTTAAAAAAAATCGTTTTAGTAAAATTCTTCCATAGACAGATAATATGTGAATTTATGAACCACAATCTTTAAATTTATCCAATTACAAATCCTTTCTTTAGCTTTGTTACGCAAGTAACTTTAGTACACACAATACAATTATACAAGTTCTCGGGGTTGATTAATCTCATAATCCGTGAAGAAATAATTTGTTAAATAAAAAATAGAGTTTGATTTGCAAAAACCATGTAAGATTATAAACACATTTCTTTCATCCAATCATCTTTGGGGCTTTCATCAAACACCATAAATACAACCTTAATACAACCTAAATATAAGAACAACACACAATTGAACCACATTTGAAATAAAGATGACAATACATATAACAGATGCACAAACACAATATCTTAAGAGATTTCTTATCTTCTGGTGGTTGAGGCTCCGCACTAGTGCAGAGTATAATTTAGAACAGGAAAAATGATATCTGCACTAGTGCATTGTTATATTACTATGATTGAACCAAGAATTATATTTCCATTAATGTATCAGTAAGTAGTACCATCAACATTACTTCCAAGAAAATTCACCATTCCTAGAGATATTATAAAAGGCATGAATGTTTATTCTCAAGTTTTAGATCAAATAGTGCTTGTGGTAAAGAGTGCACTCTTGTAAGCTACAAGTGATCCAAAAGATATTCAATGACTAAATGACGTGAGCTTAACAATAAATTTTTGTAACACATTTACACCTAAATGTAACTATGACAGAATAATAAAGATGAGATAGGTGAAGCAATAATTATGAGACAAGCTAAGATGGTCAACCACCAACGGCAACTGCTTAAACAACTTGTGAGACAGATTTTACCAAGCAACCATGACTTATAATGGAAACCATTTATGACACCTTTCAGACTGCTTTTAAACATCACACGAGACTTTCCCAATTAAGATCTTTCATGGATCTGGTGTGTACTGCTGCAATTTCATTTACTCAAACCAAAAAGGCAGACCAAATCAGATGCCAAAATTCATTTCTGTGACAGTTTTATGAATTGAAGGCATTTTGCAATCTGCAAAACAGTTATTATTGACAACAAATCTGTGACATCTAGAGGACCACATCAATTGCTGATTTTGTAATCCTTCAGCACTTGTTTTATACTGAATGATTTCATCGAAAATGTAGGGATTTTTTTTTTAAATGTAACATATAAATAGCCCAAAATACTATTACTAATTAACTGATCCTAGGAAAAGATATAAGGAAATATAAATGAATAATGAATAGATGAACGGTTCTCCCCCAAGGCTTTGCTCAAAATGCAATTGATTCTGAAGTTTGGTCAAGACTTCAGAGCAATAAGACAAACTCGACCAAAATCATATACCAGTTTACCGGTGATTTATGAAAGTGGCTATATTTAGCATCCTCAGTTGACAAATTTTGACTATCTTGCCCGTGAACTCAAAAGCTTCTGAGCTATTCTATCTTTTGACGTTACTTTCTTTTTCAGCATGGATGCGAGACTTGCTTTCTTGTCTCTCTTTGTTACCTCATCATCTTCTCCAAAGACGGCTGAACTTGAAGCCAATGCGGCGTCTCGTAAAACTGTGTCATTGTGTTCCCGAATTTTAGCAAGTTTCGCGCGTTTCAATGCCTGTTTATCAATTTCTCTCTTCTTGGACGCCTCTTTGTCTGTTTCACGAACATTCTTTATTGCTTGTTTTGCTAACTGCTCTGATAAATCAGTCTTTATATTAACATTAACGTCTTCTGAAGGACTTGGTTTAAGTGGCTTCCCTTCATCATCTCGAGGAATGATAGGTCCGTGAAATGGACAGCTTTTCATATCTCTTCTCTGACATAGTCCCCCTTTCCTCAGTGGAGCACGGCATGGTTGGATCTCAATTTGCTTTTCTTCATAAGGCATTGCCGGAACACTCAATTCAGCAATTTTATCTGATGGAATTACTGCATCATCATCTACCCTACCCCAATGACTTTCAATATCCAAGCCCCGCTGGTTGGCCATAAAAACCTTGGTTGAACCCCAAGTATCCAAGTGAGAACCCCACCTTACCACAGGAGCTTTGTTCAAAAGCTTACTCCTCGCAGGGTTTGACTCCGATTCATTTCCTCCATGAAGTAGGCTGTCAGTGTTAGAGCTTTTAGACTCTTTAGCGTATGAACCAAGATCATCACTACTCATATTATGGGAAGCTGATGCCAAGGCAGGATGTTTCTTTTTCTTATTGGGCGTACTACATGAGCCAGGATGTTTCTCATTCTTATCAGGCGTACTAGATGAGTCTGGATGTTTCCTTTTATTATCGCGCATACTAGATGAGGTTTCAATGGATAAAGCATTACCCTCTTCCCAAAAATCTTCTTCCCCATCAAGTTTTGATGCGTTTAGAAGAGAACAACCTGCCTCCTCACATCTCTTTTTAATCGATTTAAGACGGTTTTGGATATCAATGAACTCCTTCAAAGTAGAATCTCTAAATCTATTGTCAGCTACTTCAACTCTTACCAGAACAGAAACCCATTCTTGGATGGAAACCAAGTGCTTTGTCACCAGAAGTTTGTACATCTCCCTCAACGCATCAAAAACTACCCTGTTATCGCTGCTCTCATAAACTTTTTCGTCTTCATCCAACGCTTCGCGACGAAGTTGCTGCAGCTCCAAAGAACGAAAGTCATTAACCTCTTCATCGTCCAAGATATCATTTGACTCAACCTCCTGTTTAGAATGCAAAATATCTAAACACCCATCAATCTCATCCATCGTAGACAATATCTCCCCCTTTATCGAAGAGAACACATCTTTCAAAGATTCATACTTATTCAACAAAATCTCTTTCGACTTCCTCTCCCTCTCCCTTCTCTCTTGCCGAATCCTCTCCGCGTTAGCTTGTATATTTGGAAACTGAAGCCTGAGTGTATTCTTCAAATAATCATAACCCAATCTAAGCTGTCTGTAATGAACCCCAAACGACACATTCCACTTCTCCAACGATTCAACGGCCTTCGAACGCAAAAGGGACGCAACCGCCGGAGGAGCAGGAAGCGGCAAACTTCTCCGAAATCCAACACTCAAGGACATTAACTGATCCAAATCCTCAACAACAAGTGTCCTAAAAAGCTTCGATCGCATAAAAAGTTCATCAATTATTTGAAAAGCAAGGTACCTAACCTGCAACCCATATCAAAATTCATTCCAAAATCCAAACTTTTTCATAATTTTATCACGCTAATACAATCAATCAGAGTAAAATCACATCATTTCCCATTCAAAATGAAATCGATTGATGAAAATTCAATTAACCCTAATTGAAAAAGGGAAAAACCTACCTGAGAGTGATCGCGCTTCATGAGATCCATTAGGGTTTGGGAAGCTAAACGGAGCTCAGAATCAGAGTACCGGACCACCATTTTAATGGCTTTGAGGAGGCGGTGATCGACATCCGGTGCGGTGGAGTTTGTTGCCCTTTCAATCAAAGCTCTAACCTTGGACTCTTGTTGTCTTTCTTCTTCTTCCATAACTATTCAATTTGAATTTCAGAATCTGATTTTGAATTGAAAAACCCTAAATTTATAACATCCCCATTTCGTGGTCGATTGCTCCTTTCTTGGGCGATACATAACCGACTGTCGTTCCTTTGGAAATATTTTTTATCTTCTTAAACATGCAATGAAATATATAGAAATATATACTACTTCTAAGTATGTTCGATTTACAAGTAAAAACTTTACTTTTACTTATTGACAAATAAAACATTTCGACTTAGAAATGCTAACTTCCTAGAGAATTTCTTTACATAACTAGTGGTTTTATCTCACACTTTTTAAAAATTAAAAATATCTTTTGTAAATATATTTATGAATTTATTTTATTGTATAAATTCGTAAGTGCACTTACGAATTAATTTTTTTGGATGAATTCGTAAGTGTACTTACGAATTCACATTATTTTGTACGTTGAATTTTAAAAAAAAAAGTTTATTTCGTAAGTGCACTTGCGAATTCACCTAAAAAGGTGAATTCGTAAGTGCACAATAGTTTGAAATGTAGGTGTACAATACATACGACTTATGGGCTTTCATGTGCTTGTATTCTTTCAAAAAAAATCAAACTCAATTCCCCTATACGAATGGATGAGATATACACTTATTGGATTAGGCTTCGTTTCAATGATTACGAGTCAGCAAAGGAAAAGAGTTCCAACGTTACCATTCACAACCGAGTTGGAAGTCATTATAGATCATTTTTCAAAAGCGGACGATGCTACAAAGTTGCACATTGAAGAACAATTGAGAAAAGTCGTCTTTCCGGGAACAACCGATTTGAAGTCTCTGTCTCAACCGGTGAAAACTAAAAGTGCACCAAAAAATGTGAAAACTTCACAAGTTGACAGTACAACCAAGCATACTCATTCTTATCACGAAGTCGTCGATGAATTATTTCCGGATTCTCCAATCCCAAATTCTAAGACAAGTGCTAAAAAAGGAGTCTGGATTTCCAAACCACCTCGGACACCGACACCACCACCACCACCACCAATAATTTACATTAATGATATGCCATTATTTATGCACAAACACATTGAAAAAATCGTGGATGTGAGAAGCGATGGTAATTGCGGGTATCGGGTCGTATCCGCTTTGCTTGGACATGGAGAGAAGCATTACATTAATGTTCGGAAAAAACTTATTTCGGAGTTGACCTCTCATAGTGAAATTTATATGCGCCTATACGTGACAAAGGACAAGTTTAATAAAATTCACCATGTTCTTGCTCCAAGTGTTACAGTCCATGCACCAGTTGAAAAATGGGCGTGCTTCCCCGAAATGGGACATCTTATAGCAAGTGCTTAGAACGTGGTGTGTGTCGACATGACCAGATATGGTTTTTCGAAAACTTTTTTCCTCTCCAAGCTCCACCGCCTATTGATCCATCCAGATGCATTGTGTGTGTTGGCTATCTTAGGTCATGTCATTTTGTTCAAGTATATTTGAAACTGGGTTGTCCTATTTCGGCCACATTCGTGGAATGGATGAAACATCACAAAAAAAAAGACAAAAACTTGGCCGAATCATTTTTTAGAGAGAATGACAGAGTTCACCCATTTGATGGATCTTGAGAGAGAATCACATAGAGAGAAATCAAAGAAAGATATGATTTTAGATTCAAGCGGAGACAACTTTTTCGATGCATTTTAGAATGCAACTGAAACATTGTAAAATATATGTATTTTATCTATATGTATAACATTTTGAATGTCTAAAATACCATGTCACATAATTTTGTTTCAGCCAAAACAGAGTTTTATTCTGTTACTATAGAATTCGCAAGTACACTTGCGAATTTTGCCTGATTTTTTTTATAAAAAAACAACACAGGGAACAATTTGTAAGTGCACTTACGAATTAACCTGATTTAGTGTATTTCGTAAGTGCACTTGAAAATGTGACCTGATAAGATTTCCTTGGTCCATATTAATCTAATTTGCCTATAAATTAACTCTACAACTCATTCCATTCTCCATCACAAACCAAAACCAGAAATATGACATAAACCTATCCACACCTTGCATTTGTCTACTTCACTGCTGCGCGTGCGCCATTTCAATTCAAGCTCTCGCAGGATACCCCGTACGACGACCTTATTACGAAACTGCATTCTCTGTTGCAGTATCCAGATAATCCCAAGCTGGTCAAGCTTTAGTACCGTTCACCTTCACTTGATGCTGAAGGAAAAGTCAAGTTCACCCAGTTTCAGCTGAAAAACGACGAAGACTTAGAGGTTATGTGGGAGACCTTTCAACAATATTCCATAAAAGGTCTAATTGAGATGGATGTGTCGCTTCGTAGATCGGCAGAAGATGTTATCAAGATGTTGCAACGTCCACAACTTCCCATTTATAATAATATGTAATTTAATTTTCTGCATCCACTATGTAATTTCTTTGAATGAATTAAGTTTAATGAATGCCATGAATTGCGTTAAATATTTATGAATTTCGCTAAGACAAAAATCCGCAAGTGCACTTACGAATTCACCTAATAAGGTGAATTCGCATGTGCACTTACAAATTCACCTTATTTTCAAAAAATATGGTGAATCCGCAGGTGCACTTGCAAATTCACCTTATTTTTTTGAAAATCTTGGATTTAATTCGTAAGTTTACTTGTGAAGTCCACTTTCGAGATGAATTCGCAAGTGCACTTACGAAATCTGGGATATTTTTGGATTTTCACCAGGAATGGGGAAGAAGCCCACTAGGTAGGTGAAGAAATTCTCAACTTCCTAATATATTTTTGTAAGTTGTATTTATAAAACTTACATATTCAAATGATGCTTACAAATATTAAATATTGTCAAATTTATTCACATTAAAATATATACTTATATAAAATACTTTTTAGTCCTTTTAAATTAAATATTAAAATAAATAAATGTGTTATAAGTCGGCCATATTCTTCTTGCATTGACCACCTTAAGATAGTTTGTTTCAAACTAAAGCATCTTGGCTAACACAATGTTATGTTTTTAAATAAATTCTCGTTATCATAGAACTATCTTATATCATATTGGAGAAAATTTGTGTCTCAGACACATCTAACGACTTTCGCATTTATATATATATATATATATATATATATATATATATATATATATATATATATATATATATATATATATATATATATATATAGAGAGAGAGAGAGAGAGAGAGAGAGAGACACACACACGCGCGCGCTGAATAAAAAGTTCCAAAGATAATTTGAATACTCCTTATTTTTTCATATACTAACTTGAGCTTTGAAGTGCTAACCTTGCAAGTAAACCCATTACTATTTTGCATAGGAAGTTCTACTATATCGTATGTAAAATGAAGCCTCTCAATCTCAATGAAGATCTTATGTTTTGGTGAAGACAAACCATTATGGCAATAAGGCAAAGATGTTATCCAAAGTAAAATACTCTTCAAGCTAAAGTATCATGTTCAAGACTTTGATTCAAGGCAATTGACAAACTTTTAGAAGGTATAATAACAATGTCTTACAATTAATTAAGTCTTAGATGCTCAAAGATCCAAACATGATTTTATATCATACTCATTTGAATACACTAGTTTTCAAAGCCAAAATTTGAATTTTTCTTGTGTGCAATCGATTTACACTTATGTGCAATTGATTGCCTACTGAGTGTTTCACATAAAATTTCAATTTTTAAGTTTCTGACTTTGGAAGCAATGATTACATGTTGTACGTTTTTCAAATTTAAGCCATTTTTAATTAAGTGCAATCAATTTGCATATTAGAGCAATCGATTTCTCACTGAAGGATTTTCAAAAATATGAATGTTGGAAGGCAGTGCAATCGATTTGCATATATGTACAATCGATTGCACATTGCACAAATTTGAAAAATCAGAATTGTTTCATGCACCCTTTCACTTAAACATTGTCTCTAATCTTGGCAATTGTTCATGATTATTTTTAAGAGACTTATGCTATTTCAAAAAGGTGCCATGAAGATATAAATACAAAAAAATTCAGAATTACTCTTTACCTCTTCCAATCATTATTATTCAAATTTTCAAAATTCACATTCAAGTGTTCATCTTTCATACAAGATTTTTCTACATACTTTTACATTACATAAACCATAAAATCTTGGGCAATCTATTTCTTAAAGTCATTGTGCATTATTGTTATTGGAAGGGAAGATCAAGTACATTGATAAATCACTCAAAGTGATATTGTTCTACAATCTTACAAACTCAAAATCTCTTGTTGTATCCACTTCTTATTTTTAGGATTGTTGAAAATAAGAAACATTGACATTGTATTATTGTTGTCCAGGATTGTTCAAAGCAATTATGTGCATTGAAGAGGATTGTTCTTCTTGCACTTAATGTTTAGATCTTAAAGGTCTTAAGAGTCTCTGATCTCCCTATAGGTTAGATAGTAAGCATCACCATTAGTGTGAATATGTTGTATATTATTCTAAATATAGTGAAATCTCTTATATGTTGTTGGGAGACTGGACGTACCTTCGAAGTGTGAAGGGAACCAGGATAAATCTCTTGTGTCTCTTTATTTTTTCTACAATTTACATTTTTCATAAACACACTAAACCAGAAAAATAATCCTAACACCACTATAAAACCGATAAAATTTTAATCTACCTAATTCACCCCTCTCAAGTGTACTCTGAACTTACAATTGGCATCAGAGCAAGTTATAGGTAACTTGTTCCTAAAGATCCAGAATGACTTCCGCAAATCAAAATCCAGTTTTCAAAGATGGTGGTAGTAACAAAAAGCCTCCATTTTTTTGTGGTGAATACTTTGACTTTTGAAAAATTCACATGAAGCTCATCTAGAAGCACAAGGATAATAAATATGGGATGCTTTCGAAAATGGTCCATTTGCTCCAGTATGTGTTGTCAATGATGTTGGAACACCAAAGCCTAAATCATCATGGAATGAAGATGACAAGATAAAGGTCCTCTATGAAAAAAAGGAAATCAATCTCCTCCAAGGTGCTATTAGTATGGATGAATTATTTCAAGTATCAACATGTACAACAACAAAGGAAATATGGGATACTTTAGTAGAAACTCATGAAGGAACCGTTGAAGTTAAAAGATCAAGATTGAATACCTTAAGTCAAGAATACGAGTTATTCAGAATGAAGCCCGGAGAAACCATTCTTTAATTGCAAAAAATATCCGTTCACTTGACAAATCATTTGAAAGCACTTGGTAAGACCATTACTACCGAAGAACTTAATTTAAAGTACTTAGATATTTAACAATGGAATGACAACCAAAAGTGACGACGATATCCGAAAATAAAAATTTGTCGAATTTGAATTTCGCAACATTATTTGGAAAACTTCAAGAATATGATACGAAACTTAGAAGATTATACAAGCATGAGAACCTAGAGAAGAAATCCAAAGGCATCGCATTGAAAGTAGATTCAAAAGAAAGTCAAGATAAAGATGCATCGGAGGAGGATGAAAACTTCTTGCGTCTTGTGAAAAGGTTAGGAAAATTCTTTGGCCATAAATTTATTTTTGGTAATGCTAACTTTGTCAAAAGGAAGAAATTATCAAAGAATACAGATAAAGAAGCATCCACATCAACACAAGATATCACATGTTATGAATGTGGCAAGCAAGGTCATATAAAGACGGATTGTCCAGACCTCTCCATGAAAAATGGATTCAAAGGCAAAAAGGAGTTCAAAAATAAAAAGGCATTGATGGCTTCACATCCATTCTGATGATGAAGATGGCGAGGTTAGTTATGATAATTTATGATAATAATGTACAAGGTGCAATAGATGAACTCTTAAATGAATGTAACATTCTATATAGAAAGAGTCCTAGAAAGATATGAAAAAGGACAGGTTGGATTGGAAAATGTTCTTAGCAAACAAAGGTATCCTAAAGATAAAAGTGGACTTATTTTTTCAAAATCTTCTCAACCAAGTCCCAACAAAATTATCTTTCTTAAGGTTAGCAACCAACCATTCAAGAGAAAGTGAACAAGCCTAAAGTAGTTCATCATTATCTTAAAAATAAAATATTTGTTAAGAATAAATTTTATCCTCCTAGATATAGAAGTAACTTTGAACCTACTTGTTTTTATTGTGGTATTAAATGTCATACATCTAATACTTGCTATGTTAGAAACTTTAGTGTAGCAAGTGGGCATTATGTGTGGATAAATAAATGTATTAATTATGAAGGACCCAAAGTAATTTCGGTATATAAAAAAACTTAATTTTTTGTAGGTTTGCTTGAAAACCACTTCAAACCTATGATATCTTGATAGTGGTTGTTCCAAACATGTGACAAGAGACATAAATTAATTTTCAAATCTAGTCTTAAAGGCCAAGGGTTATGTCATTTATGGATATAATAATAAGGGAATAATTCTTGGCAAATGCAAAGTTGGTGCACCACCTTTCATATCCATCTAAGATGTTCTTTATGTTGAAGGACTAAAGCACAATATTCTTAGTATTAGCCAACTTTGTGACAAAGGCTTCAAGATCAAGTTCACCAAAGATGAATGTTTGATAATTAATGAGGTAAACCTCAAAGGTAAAAGAATTAACAATATTTTTACGATTTCTTCAGATGATTTGTCTTTGAAAGTAAAATGTCTTATAGTGAACAATAATGAATCATGGTTATGGTATAAAAGGGTAGCCCATATATATATATATATATATATATATATATATATATATATATATATATATATATATATATATATATATATATAATTAACCAAACATGATCTTGTTATTGGCCTACCAAAGATAAAGTTTGTCAAAGATAAATTATTATAAGGGAAAGAGGCCGATCAGAGAGACTCTAACAAGTGTTACCAAGACGATGGTATTTTAAGAAGGTGTTTGCAAAAGCATAAGAACAATAATATCCCCCAGGTCAAAGGCGGGGTATAATTCTTCAAGAGTGGTGTTCGCGGTAAAAAGTGACGAATGAGGGAATCGAATCGGAATTTGAATCTCCGGCTCAAAATGATGTACTCTTTTGATTTTTTTTGTTTTAAAAGATGTCGCAAGCACCAAGCTTTATTGTTTACAAACAAGAAAATAAGATGGAAAAGGGGAAAGCTGAAATACCCTAAAATAAAATACAATATGTGATGCGACTAGCGTGAACTAGACGCAACGCATTGGGGAAAGACTAGGGTAAGGGGGTTGGTTATATAAAGGGAAGGTATTAGCACCCTATATATCTATAGTTTTCTATAGGAACTTTTTTATGCATATTTTGTATGTTTGTGTGCTTTATTTGCTATGCTATTTCAGGAATGTTTCTCCTTTGGGATTTAAGAAAGGTAGGTTAGGCATGAACCTATGTTTTGTTATAATTATTATGCTCACAAGGATCATTGGGATCCTCTGCATACATATCCCTTAGTGGGAATCAGAGCATTTGTAGCTCGGATCTAAGGGAACTAAGGTTTGTTTGGTTTAAGGGAGAAAGAAGTATGCTCGCCAAGGATGAGACCTTGTGCCTACATATTCTCAAAGGGAGATTGAGAAAGTCCGAGCAATTGTAGTTCTCACTTATGCTAGTGGAAGCAATGATGATTTTATTAAGAGACAAAGACAAATTTAATATTAAAGAAAAATGTATATAATCTATTTCATCACATATATTTTTGAAAAGTTGATTGTTTAAATCTTTCATTGTAAGCATTGGGTGTTTTGCTTGAGTGTAGAAGCGTTACCATTTACAAGTTAAGAAAGATGTTTGAAAAATGTTTAAATCTTTTATTGTAAGCATTGGGTGTTTTGCTTGAGTGTACAAGCGTTTCCACTTACAATTAAAAGATGTTTTGTTTTGTTTGAAAAAAAGTGTTGTTTTGAAAAAGTTTGAAAAAGTGTTTATTTGTATGTGATGCTATAGATGAGGTACTTCTTCCTAGAGATGATAAATGTCTAAATCTCTAGGAGAAATTGATTATTGATTACGGGGATGATTTTAAGAACAATAATACCCCCCAGGTCAAAGGCGAAGTATAATTCTTCAAGAGTGGTGTTCGCGGTAAAAAGTGACTAATGAGGGAATCGAATCGGAATTCGAATCTCTGGCTCAAAAAAATTTACTCTTTTGATTTTTTGTTTTGTTTTAAAAGATGTCGTGAGCACCAAGATTTATTTTTTCCAAACAAGAAAATATGATGGAAAAGAGGAAAGCTGAAATACCCTAAAATAAAATATGATATGTGATGCAACTAGCGTGAACTAGACGCAACACATTGGGGAGAAACCAGGGTAAGGGGGTTGGTTATATAAAGGGAAGGTATTATACCCTATATATCTATAGTTTTTTAGAGGAACTTTTTAATGCATATTTTGTATGTTTGTGTGTTTTATTTACTATGCTATTTCAGAAAAGTTTCTCCTTTGGGATTTAAGAAAGGTAGGTTAGGCAGGAACCTAAGTTTTGTTATAATTATTATGCTCGCAAGGATCATTGGGATCCTCTGCATACATATCCCCTAGTGGAAATCGGAGCATCTATAGCTCGGATCTAAGGGAACTAAGGTTTGTTCGGTTTGAGGGAGAAAGAAGTATGCTCGTCAAGGATGAGACCTTGTGCCTACGTAATCTCAAAGAGAGATTGAGAAAGTCAGAGTAATCGTAGTTCCCACTTATGCTAGTGGAAGCAATGATGATTTTATTAAGAGACAAAGACAAATGTCATCTTAATGAAAAATGTATCTAATCTATTTCATCACATACATTTTTGAAAAGTTCATTGTTTAAATCTTTCATTGTAAGCATTGGGTGTTTTGCTTGAGTGTACAAGCGTTACCACTTACAAGTTAAGAAAGATGTTTGAAAAATGTTTAAACCTTTAATTGTAAGCATTGGGTGTTTTGCTTGAGTGTAAAAGCGTTACCACTTACAATTAAAAGATATTTTGTTTTGTTTGAAAAAAGTTTTGTTTTGAAAAAGTGTTGATTTGTATGTGATGCTATAGATGAGATATTTCTTCCATAGAGATGATACATGTCTAAATCTCTAGGAGAAATTGATTATTGATTAGGGGAATGCTTTTAAGAAGTCTGTGGGTCCTTGAATTGTAAGCCCAAGAGGAGACATTCTGAGGGACATCGAGGGTCCTTGTATTGTGAGTCCAAGATGAGGCATTATGAGGGACATCGAGGGTCCTTGTATTGTGAGCCCAAGAGGAGGCATTCTGAGAGACATCGAGGGTCTTTGTATTGGGGGCCTAAGAGAAGGTTATATGGTATGACTGGCTTGGCTTTAAGAGTGATTTCACTGGGAAACCATCCTCTTAGGATTCAAGAGTGATTTCACCGGGAAATCATACTCTTAGGGTTCTATCCTAACGAAGGTGATTCTTTGTATTGGAAGCCCAATAGGAGGCTGTTAGAGATTTCCAGGTCACTTTATTGTATGAGGCCCAAGAGAAGTCTAAACTCAACGAGGGAGTTCTTTTGTACGAAGCCCAAAGGGAGACTAACTCAACGGGGGAGTTCTTTTGTACAAAGTCCAAGAGGAGGTTAACTCAACAAGTGAGTTATCTTGTACAAATCCCAAGAGGAGGCTATGGGGAACCTAGTTATTATACTAGTTGTTGTGTTATAAATGAACAAGTATATAAACAAGGATATATAGCAAAGTGTGTGTGTGTGTGTGTGTGTTCATCCACAAGAGTTTATGAAGGAAATATATAAACAAGTGTATAAAACAAGCAATTAAAGCAAATATAACTTGAATATATACAAATGATGTGTGAAAATATAAACAAATGTTTAAAACAAGCGGATAAGCTAGTATACTTGGATATATACAAAGGAGTTGAGACTTATACCTTAAGGGAGGCCCACTTGTTTAAGAGCAGTTTCACCAGGAATAATGCTACTCTTAATACCAGTGAAAACGATGTATAAACAAGTGGATGAAAATTAGCAGAACAAAGCTAATTTATACTTTAATATTTACAAATATTGAATATGTACAAGGAATTGAATATGTACACAAAAGGGTGGATATGTACAAGGAAATAAATATGTACATATGAGAGTTGGGACTTACACCGTGAGGGAGGCCCATGATCAATTTGATTTTGAATTCGAAAGATTAATCGAATCGATCATGGAAAAGAGGTGCGTGAGTCAATTAAAATGTTTTTGAAAGTTTTGAAATGATTTTGAAAAGTGAAATGTATTCACAAAAGATTTTGAAAAAGATTAGGTTTGAAAATTGAAAAGAAAACATTTTGTTGAAAAGTATTTAAAATACTTTAAAAACGTCTATTTTTAACCTAATAAAAAATATATCAAAAGAAAATATTTTTGGATTTTTTGACATAATTATAAAATAGATATATTAAATGACAAGTGTGTAAAAAATCATCTCAAAATGAGAAGTTTTGATTGGTTTTTGAAAATGTTGAAGTTTATTGAAAAACTTAAAAAAAAACAAGTGATAAAAAGAATGTTTTGATCCTAATGAGGTTTTAACTTAGGATCTGACTCTCAAAGGTGAAAAGGTTAACCACTGGCCACATGCGTGGCTTGTTAATATCACGCTTTCAATTAATTATAGGCTAAATTACAGTTTTGGCCCCCTATTTTAGTGTTTTCACGATTTTAGTCCCCCTATTTTGTTTTTAAACACTTTTGGACCCTCATCTCCACTTTGGCTACAAAAAACGCCTATGAATAACTTTTTAAACACTTTTTCAAATGGCAGAACGTTCAAATGAGATCATCAATACATTATTGAAGAAAGTTAACAATTTTCAAAAGTAATACATAGGCGCTTTTTGTAGCCAAAGTGGGAATGTGAGACAAAAAATGTTTAAAAATAAAATAAGGGGACTAAAATCGTGAAAACACCAAAATAGGAGGATCAAAAGTGTAATTTATCCTTAATTATATTTAAAACAAAGTAGTGAAACAAAAATTACACCACAAAATAGTATTGAATAAAATGTTTTTATTTTGAGATTGTCTTTCATTCCATATGATCATAGAATTTCATTCACATTTAATATAAATAATTTTATTCTATTTCATCTACAATAATTAAAATTGTGACTTAAGCTATTTTATATTTATGAGTTATTTGTCACGCTTTACTATATATATTAGATTTGATTTCTTTTCTTTACAATTAAATTTCGTGAATGTACAAAAATTGTTAGCACTTATAAAATTTTTTTTGTCTCATTTGTGATGATTATAGATCTATTTCAATATTTTAAAAACTATAATATAAATTAAATTAATTGTGTATTATATTTTATTTTATACCAGTTAATTATTGAATGAAATAATTAACTTTTGCATCGCATAAATCTAAATACTGTTTATCTTTGTAAGTATAAAGTTTGAATAATCACTAATAATAAATTGTTTTATAAATTGTGTTGTAATAATGATCCCTTTATGAATTTTCAAACAACTTCTCTTATTAAATTAGATCTCGTTCGTGAGATATATTATAATATTATTTTAAAAAATACATATAAACATATATATATTTTTAAGATGTGTGTGGTGAACAATTATATAAAATAATGTCATATGTTTATTATTTCTTTTTCTTTTTGTATTATGATAAGACATAACCAATTTTTTTTATAAAATCATAAGAGGGACTCTATATTTACTATTTTTATACTATGTAATTTTCTTCAATATTTTTTTATAACTTTTTAATTATGTTAAAAATAAATAGTCCTTTTTTTTAAGATGAGAAGTATTAATTCATTCATAAATTTTAAATAAATTTTAATTAATTTTTTTTATTTATAAAAATATTAATTCAACAAAATTTATCCGTGCATAGCACATAAACTTCTAGTTATTTTATATATATATATATATATATATATATATATATATATATATATATATATATATATATATATATATATATATATATATATATATATATATATATATATATATATATATATATATATATATATATATATATATATATATATCTGGTTTATATTATTAATTTTAATTTATTAAATAATTTTTTTTTTATTATTATATAAACTAAATATATATTAATTATTATAATATAGACAAAAGAGAATAATAAGAGAGAAAGATAAATTGAGGTGTCACATAACACATGATGTCGGTATGTCAAATAACAATTGAAAAATATGTGAAATCAATAAGATAGTACAAAAAGGAAAGATTGCAGAAATCATGTATGTTGTTTTGCTTCTCTGACTGTTTGTACATGGTAGGGAAAGTCGCATTCATCTTGAAAGAAAACCATCATTATCAAGGATTAGAGGTTACCACACAAAACAAAAAGGCAATACTTCGAAAAGAAGGTTCGTAGAGTACTGGAATTTTCCTTCTAATATTTATGAATCACAAAAATCTAATGATATTGTAAGCTACATTCCATGTGGTATTAGTGGAGTGATTAGCGGCATCTTTTGCGGGTTATCACCGCACATAACATCAACACATTCATGCTATGAACATTCACGTTGGACCATGTTATGGTTTCTCTATTTTGGAAACATCCATATTATCATTTCTCAAGTGTTTTTTAATACACTAATACGTTTCAAAGGTTAATAATTAAGGTCCTATAAACACAGAATAATTCAGCTTAGTCACTAATCGAAGAGATATTTATATCTTTTCTTTGATACTTCACTTAATAGTGGTTACAACAATTAAGCTACTAATTACTATTGTTTGGATCTAAGATAAAATTTATTAGATATAAAGATAAATTTATTTGTATTTGATTTGATTTTGGATGATTAAATAAAAAAATTAATTCGATCTACTTTAATTTTATACAGCTTAATTTAGACCGGTATTTGAATATTCAAATTATAAATTATATTTTGATTAAAATTATAAAATTCTAATAAATAATATGTTTGATATAATATATAATATATTGTATATTAAAAGTTAATATTATAAAGTGCGAATGATCGATTATGATTGAAAATAATAAATTAATAAAAATAAATAAATTAAACTAAACTAATAAATAATATTAAAAAATAAATATTATCAAATAATAAATTAATATAATATGTCATATCAATTAAAAATAAATAAGTATAAAAATATATACATGTAGTTCAAATCAGTTTAGATTGACTTTGAAAAATCAATCCAAAATCTTATCCGAACCGAGCAGTTTCTACGTAACGAAACTCAAACACATATAATAGTATTACGTTTTTTGTGATTTTATCGATTTGAATTTAAACAACACTACTAATTACACATTAAGAGAAAATTACTGACATGGTATAAGAGCTTATTTTCACCCTATTGAATTACTCGTTGCTTCTAATAGTGAGTTTTAAGAGTTTAAAAATTTGTTTGTTTTGATTTTTAATGATTGATTTTATTGAAGAAAAAATCTTTTTGTTGAATCTATAATTTATTTTTGGTGTGTCAGTTAAATCGTACCTTTCTTAATTTTTATCTAGTGTATTTCTCGTCCAAATCATTATTTTCTTGTTAGTAAATTGATACTCATCGATCAATCACATAAATTTAAGAGAAGTGTCAATTAAAAAAATAATATCATAATGATGTGTATTTATTATATTTTATATAATAAATTAAAAATATTAAATACAAATTCAAAAAATTTGAATTTGATTGATTCTCCTTAATTATAATTATCATATTTCTTACCATAGATTAGACACATTATAGACAAATCAATAATTAATTTATTCCCTTTTACTTGTAATCATTAGCTTTAATTATTGTAATATTCAGTTAAATAACAAAGCAAAAGACATAAAGACAAAATTATTAACATTTAAGAAAGTAATTAATCAATTATTTTTTAATTTTTTATCGATGTATAAAAAGAAGAAAAAATATTCAAGAAATTTGGTCCATACGACTTTAGTGCTTCTCCTTCAATCAATATTAGCACATTGTGAAATAGTGATTCTTGGTCGCATTTATGAATGTCATTCATTTGAGATTATGAGATCAAAGATTTTGATTACCGTTTCTTGATTTTGTCTTTGCGATTTTTGTTGTTGATATTTGCGATTGATTCTGGTTTGTTTGGTGAATCTTGTTGGAATAAAGGGTTTTTAAGAAAGGTAGTTTTGTGAAGAAGAAGAAGAATGGAATTGAGAGAGAATGATTGATAAAAATTGTATGAAAATTGTTATTAATTGATTACAAAGAAATGCTCCTTATATAGACATATTTCGCAGGCCCAAGAATGTAGACTAAGCTAAGGCCCAAAACATACAAAGGCTCAAAGAATTCGACACTCCAACACATAATTCTATGTAGTTCGAAATTCTGTCTAGTTCGACCAACTCACACCCAATAGCTAATTCGACTAGCACAAAAAGTCAATTCGACTAAACAGGAATTATACATTCTAACAAATTTATATTTGTTACAATTGATTACTATTCATATTTTGGTTTTTGATTTTGGTTTATGATCTTGTTTCACATTGATGTTTAGTATTTTCTATTAATTCAATTTGTTGCACATGCAAAAGTGAGATTTATATTTTATTTTATTTAGAGATAAATTATATTGTTGAAGTAGTTGGGCCACTTATACATGGCATCTAATTTTTTTCCTATTATATTCATTTCATTGGTAAGAAAAATCCAACATGAAAATTTTAACTTGGAGCTCTATCACTAGTTGGTGCATATTTCTTCTTCTTTTCATTAATCTCATGGAAAATTAATAAACTGGCACGAGTCTATAAATCGTCTATTGATTCAGAGTATCGTGGCTTGTGTTTTGCTTGTAAAAAATGAATTTGGCTTCGTGATCTTTTGACTAAACCTGGATTTCTTCAAACCGAGCCAACATCACTTTATACTTACAATACATGCCTCAACAAAACCGTTGCAAATCACATATTTCATGAAAAAAACCAAACATACCAAAGTTGATTTTCATTCAATTTGTGACATCTATGATGTCCAAATTATATTACTTCCTCACACCAGTACTCAGTGTTAAGTCGCAGTTATTCTTACCAAGTCTATTCAGCTTCCACGTTATCAATTTTTATTGTTGTGAATCTTGTTGTTAAATGTGAAAAAATTCAATATCAATTTGTGAGACAAAGAATAGTAGCAACCAAAATAAATAGTCTACAACAATAATAATTCGTACACAAATAACATAACAGAATAAGGTGAGAAAAAGACAAAGGTTTGTTTACCCAGTTCGATCAAACGATCTACTATGGGTGAAAGAACAGTTCTTCAATTCACTATACTCATAAAGTTTTTACAAGAGATTACATACGAGTTACAAGAAAATAGCCTTCACCTTCAGGTTCTCAATAACAACCCTGAAGGTGCCCAAGAATTACCTTATTTTCTACCCAAGTGTTTCTCAATCTCTTCAACCTTCAATATATGAATAACTCAAACCCAATGTGTAAACAAGCGTTTCCCAATTCTCAATAATTTTATATAACTCCAAAGGTTTCCAAAACCCTTGTCTTTCTAAGATTTCCCTTGAGAATAGTTAAAACCATATGATATGCCTTTAAACCCTTGTTCTCCCTTGTTGGTGTAAACTATAAGATTGACACACCTGCAAACATATAAGAGATACATATTTATAATAGTAAATATCCAACAAATAAATCCCAAAAACACAACCCAATCACATATCGATCCATGGATCGAACCTAAAGAGGCGAAACACGCAAAATGAGAAATTATCGAAAAAGTCCAAAAACTCAAAATCACTATTCACCATACGGGCATTACTATTTATCATACGGACACAAATATTCATCCGTACGGGGAAGCACTATTCATCTGTACGGGGCATCACTATTCATCAGTAAGTACACTACTATTCATTCGTACTGACATCACTATTCATCGACCGATTTTTTTCCTGATTGCTATTTTTTGACTTTTTGTCCGGTTTACTAAAACTTCTGATTTTCGCAGTAAATATATTTTCTTTCACTTTATCAACAAAGGTTTTTAAGGCACATTTAGAATAATCTCCACCTTGACTTTAAAGTGTGTTGATACTGATTTAACAATCAACAACATTGGTGCTCTCTTCTAGGTTGAAACTCTAATCAATAACCTTGATCAAATTCAAACAAACCTTGAATCTTGATCTTGCCACTTGCATCCACTTGTTTCCAATTTTCTTTTTCTACCTAGCTAATTTAACAAGCCTACAAGTATGATTTTTCAACCACTATTGACTCCACCTGTTTTCAAATGCTTCCCTGAAGGTTTTCTTCTTTTATTTTGCAGTCCTTCAGCCACATTAAAAATATAATATCCAAGGTTATCATAATTGTCCTATTGAGATGCTATAATAACCCTTTTTACCTTATCATGAGTCAAATGATAATCAAATATCTTTGTAACCGTTCTCTCACTTTTTCTAGCATCCACAGTAGGAAATTCCACCTCAAATTTATCATCGTTATAGTTTGGGTTAAATACGTTTTTAGTCGCTATAAATATGCGACCCTGCAATTTTGATCCTCTAAAATTTACCTTCAAATAATGGTCCTCGCAAACTTTTTATTCATGAAGTTTTAGTCCCTATTATTTTCTAAAAATTTTAAAACGGTTTAATTACCCTTAAATTTTTAATTTGTTGAATAATTTTTTTTGTATGTATTCAGAATACTATAAATAATTTATTTACTAAATTTTAGAATTTTTTAAAATGAGAAGAATTAAATATGAATTTTTTAAATTTCAAAAGATATTGATAAAATCAATGAAAGTCTCGATATAGAAATCAAATTTTGAGTTCTTTTTTTTTTTCGAGGAACTTTTTATAACGTTCTACACATGTCTGTAAAACAATCATTCAAAAATACACATTGGTTTAATAATAGAGGCTAAAACTACGTGCATAATAATTTTGCGAGGACCATTATTCAAAGGAAAATTTTAGAGGAACCAAAATCGCAGGGTCGCATATTTATAAGGACTAAAAACATATTTAACCCTTATAGTTTTTACTAGGTTTCTGCCTTAGTTTTGACTATTCTCCCCTGAAGAAATTCACTACCAACCAAGTAAGTTGTTTTATCTCATTCTCTTTCCCAAAAACTCAATAACAATTCAGCGGTAACATGCATTTTATCCCTTGATTCCTGCAGAAATTATTATACTCCTCTGAAACTTTCTCAAGAAATTCATAACGCCTTAAACCCAAATCCCATAGTTTTCCTTGTTATGAAAGCCTCCATTAGTTAATGATGAATGAACAACATTTGAACCTTCTAAATTATATACACATGTTTTAGACTTTTTAACAATAATCAATTCATCACACGAAATCTTCAACACTTCATGTTCAACTCTAGTACAATAGCCTAGATCATCAAACACACTTATAGATAACAAATTTCGCTTGAGTTATTGAACAAATCTAACAGTGTGAATAAAAAGTTCACGATCATCAAACATTTTATGTCTGGTCATACCAATACAATTAACCTTGCAAGCCTTATTATCACCAAGGCGAACTACTCCATCTTGCATCATTTTCAAAGTTTCAAAGTATTATATTCTTTGACACATGTTATAAGAGAAACCTGAGTCAATAACTCAACTATTTTTAGTTTCCAAACCTGATACTACTAGTACATCGGGATCCTTATAACTTTCTTCACCCAAGGAAATTGTAGCTTGAACAAAATATCCATTGACCTTTCTCCAAAGATAATCTTTTTTAAAGTGATCAGTTTTCTAACAATTAAAACATTTTACCTTTGATTTGTCATACCTCTTTGATTTTGACATCCCTTTACGCTCACCTCCTCATCTTAACACATATAAGCCTTCACCACTACCTTCAATCTTTAAATCTTCCGACTTTGGAAATTCTTTAGATTTTACTGTCGTCTGGAATTCATCATAAGTAATAGTACATTCCTTACCATATATAAGGGCATTCTTAAAGTGTTCAAAGGATATGAGTAATGAACTCAACAAGATTAAAGCATTGTTCCCATCATCAATCTCCACTTCAATATTCTCAAGAGCATCAACAATCATGTGAAATTATGTAAGATGCTCAAATATGGATTTATGCTCCACCATTTGGAATGAATAGAGTTGTTGTTTCATACACAACATGTGATCCAAAGACTTAGTCATATACAATGATTCAAGTTTTGCCCACATAGAAATCGTAGTTTTCTCCATGGTGACCTCTCTTAGAACTTTATCCCCTAGGCACAAGATAAAAGAACTTCTGTCATTATCTTGTCATCTCGGTTTTCTGTACCTGTGTAAGATCTGCATGCATCAATGCTTCACTCTTCAAAGCATCAGTACACTTCTATTGAATTAAAATTGCTTGCATCTTAATTTTTCACAGCCCGAAGTCGTTGTTTATGGAAAAAAAATTCGATCTCCCATCCACCCATGGTGCTCACTTGTAAACAATACCCCTTTGCTTCACGCTCATTGTACCACTTGTTATGAATCTTGTTGTTAATTATGACAAATGTCAATATCAATTTGTGAGGCAAAGAATAATAGCAAACAAAATAAATGCTCTACAACAATAATAATTTGTACACAAACAATATAACAAAATAAGGTGAGAAAAGATGAAGGTTTGTTTATCTAGTTCGATCAAACGATCTATTTTGGGGGAAAGAACAACTCTCCAATTCACTATACTCAAAAAGTTGTTACAAGAGATTACAGATGAGTTACAAGAAAATAACATTCGCCTTCAGGTTCACAAGAACAACCCTGAAGGTGCCCAAGAATTACTCTATTTTCTACCCAAGTGTTTTTCAACCTCTTCAACCTTCGATATATGAATAACTCAAACCCAAAATGTAAACATGTGTTTTCCAATTCTCAATAGCCTTAGACAACTTCAAAGTTGTCCAAAACTCTTGTCTTTCTAAGATTTTCCTTGAGAATAGCCAAAACCCCATGTTATACCTTTAAACCTTTACTCTCCTTTGTTGATATAAACTATAAGATTGTCACACATGTAAACATATAAGAGATACATATTTATAATAGTAAATACCCAACAAATAAAGCTCAAAACACACAACTCAATCACACATGGATTTATGGACCAAACCGAAAGAGCTCAAAATACACAAAATGAAAAATTGTCAAAAAAGTTTGAAAACCCAAAATTATTATTCACCGAACGGACATTACTAGTCACCGTACAAATAACAATATTCATTCGTAGGAATAACACGATTCATCCATACGGATAACGTTATTCATATGTATGAACATCATTATTCATTTGTACAGACATCACTATTCACCAACCAATTTTTTTCTATTTCTATTTTTGACTTTTCGTTCGACTTTCTAAGACTTCTTATTTTTGTTCGATTTTTCATGTTAGATTATTCGTAAGATTCTGCATGGACGCAACTTTATCATTGCGAAATATATGCCTTATATGGAAGCAAATCAAATTGCTATAACATTGTAAAAGTTCTAGACTCAAAATCTTGTCAGTACTAATATAATGGACCGGTTTGTTTCGGCTTTAAAAAATGGATTTTTTCTTTGTAATTTTAAAAATGATTTTTATGAAACCGTTTTCAAAATATTAGAATTTTTTATATTTATTTTTTCTAAATTGTGAAACTAATTTTGACATTCTATAACATAAACATACATTATTGAAGATCATAACATAGTCAAAATCATAATTTTTTCAAAAAAATGTATTTTAAATATGATTTTTATGAAAAACTATTTGAAATAATTTTAAAATTAAGTGATTTTTTGAAATTTTGATGTCAAAATTTTTTCCGCTAAAATGATGAATCATCTAAAACAAAATTTTAAGAATAACTATTTAAAGAATAATTTTATGTAAAACTTTTATGAAAAATTTCTTCATAAATTTTATTTACACAGGACAATATTACACTATAAATATCATTTATAAAAAAGTCAAAATAAACGGATCCAATATTTGATGTTGTTACATTCTTTTAGTTTTTATTTTATTTGGGACTTGCCAATAACAATGATTTCATTATTACCAAGAAGCCTTATTGGGCGGTGGCCTTGCTGATCACTCAAAGAACTTGTATAAAGTTATGAGAAATTGACCTAGTCTTGCACTTGCACAGTTCCACTATCCCAACACCACTTTTTCAAGAAGCATGTTCATGTTCCTAAAATAAACAATTTTACCAATAAAGTTACCTATAAAGCTAACTCAATTCCACTACCGCTACAGCTGGTTAAATGATATCAACACCATTAGCTATATCTTTTATAAGATAAGATGAATGTAAAGTATAATTCCATATGATCTATGTTCACATATATTTTTATTTGTTTTTCAATTTTTCTTTAAGTCAAAATACTAAGATTATGTTTAAAATTCATTTACGTCTAAATGTTCAGTAAACTTGTTTTTTCTAATATCCTTTTTTTTTCTCTCTTTTACGTATTTATAATTTGGTTAAATTATAGTTTTTGTCCTCATATTTTAGTGTTTTTATGATTTTCGTCCTCCTATTTTATTTTTAAATATTTTTGATCCTCCATTCCTATTTTGACTAAAAAAATGTTTATATATTACTTTTTAAAACACGTGGTATATAATAAAATTTCAATTGTGTTATACAATTATAAGAAAAGAAAAACACGTATTTTAAAAGGTGAAATATAGTCGTTTTTTTTAGTCAAAATGAGAATGTGGACCAAAAGTGTTTAAAAATAAAATAGAAAATCGTAAAAATATTAAAATAGGGGAAACAAAAATATAATTTAATCTTAAATTTTGTATGATTTAGTAATTTATTTACTTTTACGTGTCAATTTTTTTTATATTTTATTATTCTTAATGCCCATTTACTTAACACTAAAACCTATTAAAATAATTTGATATTAGTTTATTTTTGTAGAAAAAATTGTTCATTTTTAAAATATTTGATGTTAGTTTATTTTTGTAGAAAAAATATTTTTCAGAAAAAACTGTCCATTTTTAAAATATCGATAAAACAGATTTTATTTTGCCCTTATGTTTTTAAAAAAAAATTATTCAATTATTTTTAACGAATGCATGTAATATAATTGTATAAATTTATTAGAATATCTATCTATTCAACATATCTTTTAGGGTATGTTTGGATAATTTAAAATTAACTGAGTGAAGCGGAATGAAACGGAATAAAATGGAGCGGAATGAAATAGAAAGGAACATAAATTTCATTCTATTGTTTGGATATTTTATGACGGAGCGGAATTAATATTTTATTTCATTGTTTGAAAATTGAACGGAGCGGAAAACATTATAATTTTTTTATTCCATTTTTGTCTTTTATTTCAAAAATATTAACATAATGAAAGTAAAAATTCGGAAGACAAATTTGTATCTATGTTTTTAATTTATCTCATTTCATTGGATACACCCTAATTTGGGTGGTATGAAAAATGAACTAAAGTAGTGGTATTGGATAAAATGAGTTCCATCACATTCCATTTCATTCCATTTATTTTTTATCAAACCAAACAATAGAAGATCATACCATTCCGCTCTATTTCATTCTGCTTCATTCCTTTCCATCAATCAAAACATACCCTTAGACACTCTTCTTAAAAATATTTAAAACAATATATTATAGAAAATGTTAACGAGTATCTCTGGAACACTTTTTAAAAATTAAAAAAAAAAAGAAGAGAATATTTGTGTTTAAAAATACTTTATTTAATGCATTAGATATTAAAATAATACATCTTTTTATAGAATAAAAAGTATATTCTTATTTAAAAACTTATATTTTATATAATATTTTTTTTATTTGGAATTCTTAAAAAGTGTCCGGGAGACACTCGTTAGCATGACTTTTATTTTAATTATGTTTTTTATTTAATAAATGCTATTTCAACGGAGAAATAGTATAATTATAACTATTTTAATATGACACATGATATTATATGTTATTTATTTATTTATTATCCACCATTAAATAAAAATATATTAAATTATGCTATTTTTAGTTATGTTATTTTAAAAAAAATAGTTTATCCCAAGAAAAAATGACGTTCTAGCGATTTTAAAGACAAAACTGACATTGTTTACGCTTCTCATTTTCTTCTTCTTTAATTTCGACAATAATGGTTGTATACAATATTCTTAGAATATCCTTGGATCACAATATAAAAAAATACATTATTGGAGCAAACATAAACAACAACAACAAAAACACGCAACTTCGACTTGCAGAAAAGATTCATGCATTTGACAAATCATTTGAACGCACTGGTAAGACTTTAACTAATGATGAATTAAATATTAAAGTGCTTAGATCTTTAACCAGGGAGTGACAACCAAAAGTAACGGCAATATCCGAGAAGAAGAATCTATCCACGATGACTTCCGCAACTTTGTTCGGAAAACTTCAAGAATATGAGACGGAACTTGCAAGACTTGAAAAACATGAAATCCAAGTAAAAGATTCAAAAGACATTGCTTTAAAGACAAGGATCAAAAATCATGATAACAATCAAGAGGATGAATCCACTAGTAGTGAAGATGATGCTTTTATGAAGAAGTTTGAAAAATTCCTAAGAAAAGAAAAGAAAAAGGATATCATTAAAATGGAAGCACCACCAAGAAAAATTAAATATTTTGAATGTGGAGAAAAAGGTCATGTCAAAAGTGAATGCCCTACACTTGAAAGGAAGAATAAACATTTCAAAGGAAAGAAGGACAAAAGACCAAAGAAAGCATATGTAGCATGGGATGATAATGAAATAAGTTCATCATCAGATAAAGAACATGCAAATCTTGCATTAATAGCAACACACAATTCCGATGATGACGATGGCGAGGTTAGTTATGATAATTCTCTTTATAATAATGGTGCACAAGGTGCAATAGATGAACTCTTAAATGAATGCAAAATTCTATATTGAACTATTTCATCTCAAAAGAAAATAATTTCATCTTTAGAAGAAAAATTTAAAACAATTGAAAAAGAATTTAAAGATGAAAAAGAAAAGATGATTAGTGATCAAAAACAAAATTTTGCATGCGATAATTGTGAATCACTTTCTTTTCAAATTGTTCAATTAAAAAGAGTCCTAGAAAGATATGAAAAATGACAAGTTGGATTGGAAAAAGTTCTTAGTAATCAAAGGTATCCTAAAGATAAAAGTGGACTTGGTTTTTCAAAATTTTCTCAACCTAGTTCCAACAAAACTATCTTTGTTAAGGCTAATAACCAACCAATCCAAGAGAAAGTAAAAAAGCCTAAAGTATTTCATCAATATCCTAAAAAGAAAAGAATTGTTAAGAATAAATCTTATCCTCCTATATATAGAAGTAATTTTGAACCAACTTGTTTTTATTGTGGTATTAAAGGCCATACACCTAATGCTTGCTATGTAAGAAACTTTAGTGTTCCAAGTGGGCATTATGTGTGGGTAAAGAAAGGAACTAACTATGATGGACTCAAAGCACACTGGGTACCAAAATCAAACTTAATTTGTTTTGTAGGTTTGCTTGGAGACCACTTCAAATTTTTGGTATCTTGATAAGTGGTGGTTCTAAGTATTTGATGGGAGTCTTAAATTAACTTTCAAATCTAGTTCTAAAGTCCAAGGGTTATCTCACATATGGGGAATACCTTAAAGGAAGAATTCTTAGCATAGTCAAAGTTGGAGCACTTTAACTTTCACATCCATTAAAGATATACTTTATGTTGAAAGCAAAATCTTCTAGAAAGGAAACTTTATGACAAAAGGCTTCAAGTTCATTAAGGGTGAATGTTTGATGAAGTCTCTTACATGAGGTAAAACTCATAAGTATAAATTGTTTTTATTTTCAAAATTTCACTATATACTTTGTGAGTCTTTTCCCATCCTTTTTGCTAATGACAAAGGGGGAGAAGATATATATGTGTATGTGTATGCTTGTGTCTAACTATTGCAGCCCCAAAGATGTAAAATTATCTTAAATCAAGGGAGAGCTTTGATCAAGGGGGAGTTATCAAAGATAGGGGGATCATTCACATTAGATATTATCATTTTTTCTCAATATTAAAGCATCTCAACTTTCAATGGGTTGTCATCATCAAAAAGGGGGAGAATGCGAAGTCAAGCCTCTCCAAATATTAGTTTTGATGAAGACAAATTTAGAATCAAATGATCATAGAAAAATAATGGAAAAAGTGTCAAAGCATCATGTTCAAATTCAAACAAGTACATTTCAAAGTTAAAGCATCATGTTTCAAGGCTTTGGATTCAAGCTATTGCATTTCAAGAAGGTATAATAACAATGCCTCACAAATACTTAAGTTTTAGATGCTCAAAGTTCCTAACATGATTGCATGACATATACATTTGATTTCACTAAGTTTCAAATAAAAAATTGCATTTTTTTTACTGTGCAATCGATTGCATACTGAATGAAATTGTTAAAAATGCTTATGTTTGAGGGTGCAATCGATTTGCACAATGGTGCAATCAATTGCATGCTGAATTTTTTTCACTTTTTAACTAAGTGCAATCGATTTGCATAATGGTGCAATCGATTGCTTACTGTAAGTTTTTGAAATTCCATTCTGTTAGAGCCCATGCAATCGATTTGCATTAAGGTGCAATCGATTGCACCCTGCACATTTTTGAAAAATCAGAATTCATGCATGCACCATTTCATGCACCCTTTCACTAAAAATTTGTCTCTAATCTTGGCACTTGTTCATGATTAAAATGAAGAGACTTATGATATTTTTAAAAGGTGCCATGAACATATAAATACTCAAATTTTCAAATTCATTTCTTACCTCTTCCAATCAAAATTTATTTAAATTTCAAATATTCACATTCAAGTGTTCATCTTTCATATAAGATTTTCTGCATACTTTCACATTACATAAACAAGAAAATCTTGAGCAATCTATATCTCTAAGTCATTGTGAATTATTGCTATTGGAAGGGAAGATCAAGTATATTGATAAATCACTCAAAGTGATATTGTTATACAATCTTACAAACTCAAAAACTCTTGTAAAAATCATACATTGTTGTTGTATTCTTGATGTCCATGATTATTGGAAGCAAGTTATGCATTGAAGAGGATTGTTCTTCTTGCACTTAGTGTTGTTAGACCTTAAAAGTTTTAAGAGCCTTTGGTATCCCTATAGGTTAGATAGTAGGCTTCACCATTAGTGTGAATAGGTTGTACAATCATTATAACTATAGTGAAATCTCTTGCATGTTGTAAGGGGACTGGAGTACTCTCGGACTGTGAGGGGAACCAGAATACATCCTTGTGTTCTTTACTTTTTTGCACTTTATCTCTTTCATCATAAATCATAACCAAGAAAGAAAGAAGCACATATCTAAACTCTTGAACCAAACCAGAAAAATAAGAACAACTATTCATAAAACAAGATAAATTTTTTTAAACACCTAATTCACCCCCCCCTCTTAGGCGCATCTGATACTTACAGACTAACCAAACATTCAGGCACTATGTTTGTGTCCTTGAGGAATTGAATTTGTATCAAACCTTGACCTACAAGGTCCTGATAGAGATAAAGAACTTTGCTTTCTCTGTGGAAATGGACTATGAGAAAGTGCCTGCCTTTTGTAGTCGTTGTATAATGAATGGTCGTGATTTTGAGTCATGCGTTAAAGTTATTTCAAAGAAATGATGCTAACCAACAAGATAAACTTAAGACTAGGGTGGAGCCAAAATAAAAGTTTGTTCAAGTAAGTGATAAAAGACAACAACCAAACATTGTTGGAAATAAGGCCCTTTATGTTTAGGAGAAGTGTGTGGGAATGTTAGAGGCTTTAATAGAAACTTGATAAGTATGAGAATTCTTTATGGAGGAGAGAACTTTGTATTTTGCTTGATACAAATGTGTGAGATTACATCTCTATTTATAGTACTCTAAGGAGAAATCTAGACACATTAATTCTATAGAGTTCTCAAATCTAGAGATCCAAAGAGTATTTTAGAAACTATTACAATTATAAGAAATATCTAAATACTCTAAATACTACAAGAATTTGATGGTTCGCTGTGTGCATATTTGTTAAGTTAAGTTGTTAAGTCGACGTTATAGTGATTCTATTTTCGTTGTCATGATGTTGTTGTTGGTTACCGTAAGTAGGGAATAATACTCCATAGTATGATGAGGTTGATGAAGTTGGCCATGTTGGTGTCACTATGAGAGTGATACGACGAGATGAACAGGGTTGTTGGTATTTCGCAGATGAATGACTTTGGAGTATGAGAGTAATAATTATATATGTGTTTTGGTGGGAATATATTGTTGCGATAACTATGCGATGTTGTATAAGTCAAGTATGGGCAAGTGAAAGTTGTTGTTATGTTGTAAGATGTTGTTCCAAGATATTGCTGAAATGGTTAGCAAGTTAGTAAGGATTATGTTACAAGAGTATCAGAAGATAGACGTGTGAGTATTAGATTCAAGTCGTGTTGAGTTAAAGTTATATCGAAAAAGTAATAGTCGAAACGTTGTCGAGCGCAACTTGAGAATAATAAAGTTGGATGAGGAGGCAATATTAGGGATGGTTGTGTTGGGCGGATTTTCGAGGACGAAAGTATCCTAAGTGGGAGAGAGTTGTAACGCCCTAAATTTAATTAATTATTTAATTAAATTATATAAGGAATTAATTGTGGGATTTTAGTCGTAATTTGAATGGTCAGTATTAATTCAGAGGCATATTTGGATTATTAAGTTAAAGTCGGATTTTAGTTGGATAAATTGGAGGAATAATATTAAGAATGGTATTATTGATTTTATTGGAATTATTCGGCGAAGAGTTGAATTATGAGTATTAGTTGATTAGTTGGTTTAATCGGAGATTTATTATTAGAATGTTATTTGCGAGTTGATACTATTTAATTAATGGATGGAGGAGGTTGTAGAAATAATATGAGGAATAATAATATGAGTATTAGATCATTTTTTTAAGCTTTTGGACTTGGACCGTCATGTTGAAAAAAAATTATAGAATGGGAGGTACGATTAGTAGGTCCATCAAGAATAATAGTAATTATTTTATTTATTGGATTAAAAAAGAAATAGAAGGAATAAGGTTTGGTTTTGGAAAATAGAACGTAAAAAGAAATTGCAGACCGAAGAGGAACGGGGTTTTGATGGAAAAGGAGTCAATCGAGGAATGGTTGGGATGAGGCAAAGGTTGGCCCTCGACCAGAAATTAAGATGCGATCGGAGAGTTAAACTGCTTTAAACCCAGGTAAGGGGTGGGGTTCGACTTATATAATCGATTGTATAATAGTTTTTATATGGAATTTAGGGTTGCATAATTTTGCTGTTAATTCTATGCTTTGTGATGAAATTTGTGATTGTTGTGAATATTGCTGACACTGTGTTATGTATGAAATCATGTATTATGAGTTGTTTTTGGTGTTTTTATGGTTGGATTCGTATTGGTGACTTTTGGGATGAATTGGTAATGAAGGATGCTGTCAAAATCATATTTTCTGATATAGACGTCGTAGGAACCGGTTACCCTGTGAGGGGAACCGAGTTCCTCATATAATTTCAAGCAAAGTGGTTTTCCATGAGTCTTGGGAACCGGTTACCCTGTGTGTGGGGGGGGGGGGGGAACCAGGTTCCCTGTACATTTTCCAAAAAATATTTTCCTATGAAACGTGAGAACCAGTTACCCTATAGGAGAACTCGGGTTCTCCATACATTTTCCAGCAACGTGTTTTCATATGATAATGGGAACCGGTTACTCCCCTGGAAGAACCAGTTACCACTGACACTTTTTGAAAAATACTAAACTTTAAAAATTCATAACTTTCAAACCGTAAGTCCTTTTTAATCGCCGTTTTGGACATTACTCTTTAAATTTAATATTCTATTTTATGAAATAAAGAAAATAATGGTAACTTAGTTTTAAATTAGAAATTGATGGTTTCCGAATTGTGGTTTGTTCCTACCTTGTGTACTTGGTGGATCGGAAGTGATATGCGGTCGTGCTGACGTATTATGTGCATATCGTTAATTATATGTGTTTATTGGTGATAGCATTACTAATTAGTGAGTAAGTGTTTTGCATGTTTATGACGGTTGATGATGTTCATGATAAATGATGGTTATCATGTTTGGTAATGATGTTGCAGTAATTGCTTGTGCATGATTATGTTGTTTGATGATGTTCATGATAACTGATGGTTATCATATTTTGGTCTTGAATGTTGCATGCTTTTATGATGTGCATGCATATACATTCTGGTGGTATCTAATTCCCATTGTGTGGAATTAGTGAGCTTTTGCCAATAATTGTTCCGGGGTGATTATGGGTGGTGAGGTTGGATTCATGTCCGGGTGATTATGAACGAATCGATGTAACTGTATTCGGGTGATTATGGATCAGTGTGTGACTTAGTTCACTTTTTGGTACCACATGCATGGAGTCATGCATTGCATTTTGTGTGGATTATAACATGTTAGGATGAATTCCAGTGTTATGATTTTTATTATTGTGTATGATGTCCATTTATGACTTGTGATGTGGAATGAATAATTAAATCTGATTATGCTGAATAAGGTGGAATAATAGCTTATGAAATTATATTGTTTTATGAATTTATAGTGCATTTTAATTATGATGAAGTCTCACCCTTACTTTGATGATTTCATATTGAATTTTTAGCGACTTAGGCGCTTGGTAAGGATGGCTCGTAGAGCTATGATGTTTATTTTGTCATGTGTCAGTGTCATGCTATGATCTTGTAACACTGGGGAACGTTTGTCTTTAGAGTTACTATTACACTCTAATTTGTTTAATTGTTTTAGTTGGATAATTATTTCTATGGTTTAAGGTGTTGACCTTTTTGGATTGGTGTTTATTTGGTTTGAATTATCCAAGTTGAATAATAATTCTGCTGTGTTAAACATGTGTTGATTTAAAAATGGATTGGATTTACGTTCTTCAATTAAGCATAGCATGCGTATTTGAAATTTTATTTTTAATTAAATTGTGACGCCCTTTAATGCATGTTAACTCTGAACTATTATATAAATCGTGAGGGTATATAGAAGGGTGTTACAAAGATGACCATCTTGAAACTTGTCAAGTATATCATTGAATTATTAATTATTAATCGTCAACAGGGTGACCATCTTGAAACTTACACATGAAGACTTGCCAGAAGCTTGATAGAATCAATGTGACCACACGACAAATTTCAGTTATTTTTTGTCAACTATATCACCGGTTTTGAAATTATCACATCACTTGATCAAAGATGATTGAGAATTTCAAATGGTCAAGGTTAATAGAAACTTGTCAGAAGCTTGATTAGAAAATCAACGCGACCACACGACAAGTAACACATGTGTTGAACCAAGATCAAAGTCCAACTCATCTTTTGGGGCTTATGTTTGAACATTAAAGTTCATGCCACCATTTGAACACTTTTTCCGAATCGGGGCAAAAGAAAAATAAGATGGAGAAGAAGAAATAAAGTTCCAAGTTTATTTTGCGTCAAATGAATTCATTCGGTCTAACTTCGTCAAAATCAATCAACTTTCTTGGTGGATTTGGTCAAGAGACCTATCAACACCCAAATTCCTTTGATGTTGAGGAAATTTGTGACTCCAAAATAAATTCAAAAATCAGCAAAATAAAAAAGGAATTAAAAATAATTTAAAATGATGAATAAAATATAAATTGAAATTAGGTCATTTAATTGGATTTTATTGACGAAATACACAAATAGTATTTTTTTCATCAAAATAAAATTCCAAGAAAATTGTCTAAGGTCAAACAGAGGTCAACAAGTGTTGACAAATTTTTTAGAATTTTTACAAGTCAAAAACTATTTTTAAAATAAAATGAAAATGGTGAAATAAACCAAATATGGAAACAAAAAATAGCAAAGTCAGAAATAAAAATAAAATAAGGTCACCAATATTTGTTAAATGACCATTGGATCCTTCCATAATTTTTTCAAAATTTCAAAGTATCAAAAAGTATTTTAAAACAATTAAAAACATCAAATAAAAGAGAAAAATCATTAAAAAAATATCAATTCTGAAAATAAAATTATGAAAAAATGAAATTCAGAAAGATAATATTTTTTTGAGTTTTTTCATAATTTTTTAGTCAAAAATTAATTTTATATGATTTTTTGAAGTTTAAAATATTTAAAATATAAAATCAGAAAATAAAATAAAAGCCAAAAAAATGTGGACCATCTGATCATATTCAAAAAGCGTGACTAATCAGATCCAAAGGATCGCACGCGTTGTGCTTGATATTGACCTCCTTGGTTTTCACACCAAATCAGGAATTAAAATTAAATTTAAAAAATAAAACAAGGAAAGATGTCATGCGTTGGATTGATGCTGACTAATAAAAGTAATCATATCCAAGGTGTAATACGGTGGGAGAACTGACTTTGGATTGTTTTGCGTTTAATCGCAAATGTTGCGGATAGCAAGAGTCGCCACCGACTTTTCTTTTATCCAATTAAGGGAAGGTGAAAAGAACAGAAAAAGACATTCGTTAGGTTTTGAGTAAGGGAGGTGATTATGAAAAGGGAAGGTATTAACACCCTTTCCATCCGTAGTTATCTACGGGCTCTTAGTTGCTTTAGCCCATTTTAAAAATTTGATTTCTGTGTGTGTGTTTGAAGATGTTTTTGAAAAGGCATTTCGCTTTGACTTCGTAATGATTCACGCTGGAATGTATACGAAGTGTTCGGAAATGTTTCGTTTTTAGAAAAAGAACTTTGTAATGATTCACGCTGGAATGTATACAAAGTGTATTGAAAATGTTTTTCGAAAGTGTGAGGTGTGAAAAGCGTTTTGATAGAGCAAGCAACTAAAAGTCTATTACCTACTCAGAACGGTCGTTTCCGTGTTATTTTACTTTCCTTTATAATAACGCTATCCATACCATTGGTTGGTAGGTAACCCTATTCGTTGGATGTAAAGGATGTTCGAAGGGACATTCGGATGGTCATAGAAGGCAACTTGTAGGAGTATCCTAGCACATTCGTAGAGACGATCATCACTTTTCGGAGGCAACAATTGAGGGACGAGATCATGTATTCGTAGGCAACATCGAGGGACTATGATCTTTGATTCGAATGGACTATGATGATATGTTTGTAGGCAACGGTGCTAGGATACCTCTACGTTTGAGGGACTTGACCATTTGTTTCGTAAGGCAACGAGAGAGAATACCCTAGGGGTGCATGTGTGAAGGAAGTGTGTTGAATTTGGATAATTTATCTTGTGATTAGAGTTAGTTATGTTGATTTTATCTTGCCATACACGCCTAGTTACTAGCAGTTTATAGGTGCGGAAAGTAAATTACGGAAAATAAAGGTCCTACGCTATTACATGGCTTTGGGGTAGATACATAATATAGGAGTGCAAAAAGTAAATCCTAATTAAGTTATTACATCCCATGAGCAGTTACATAATATTGAAAAATGTGCGAGAAAATAAACCTAACTATTACAACCTGGAAGCAGATACATAATAATCGGAAAAAAGGAAACGAATTGCAAATATGAGAAAATATGTTAGTGAAAAAGATTTTTGAGTTAGGAAAAAGCTTTTAGGGTTAGTAAACCTAATTAGATGAGAAAATAATTTTTTGGAAATTTTCTGGATTTGATCTTAGCAAGGAAAAACAATTAAAAGTCAATTTTCTGATTAATTAACAATTAATTAAAATATGCATGCAAAATATAATTTTTCATGTCAAAAATTAAATAAGTATTTTTCTGACCTAAATGCAAAAGAAAGTATTTTTTTTGTGATTTTTTACTGTGTTAGAAAATTATTTGAAAAGAAATTTAATTGAAAAGAAAATAATGTGAAAAAAAGAAGAAAAAAAAGTGTTAGCTTGCTTCTGGAGGAAGCCATCCCAAAAGCTGGAGCTTCTGGAAAGCCTCTTGCTGGATGTGCCCAGAAGAAGTAGGCACTTCTGGGGATTTCTGCGCTGGAGGTGCCCAGAAATAGGCATTTTTGGAGCTTTCCTGGCCTGGAGGTGCCCAGAAGTAGGCACTTCTGGGGCTTTTCTCTGAAGACGAGACCAGAAGCTGGAGCTTCTGGGGCATGGCGTGTGATAATGGGGTCCAGAAGTTGGAGCTTCTGGACGTTGTGCTTTTTGGAAAGTTGAAATACAAAAAATGTTAAGAAAAAAGACAGGGTTCGAACCCGTGTCTTCTTGGACGAACGCGCGCTGCCTTGCCATCTGAGCTGAGTGGATTATCTGTTAGCAATACGAAACAAAAAGAATACATAGAAAATTGATTTTTGGGAATTAATCAATGAGAACACGCGCGCAAGAGGTCATGAATCGAATTAGTTTGGTCTCCTAAACAAGACGGTGCCCATGGTTTGGTCCGATTTTGGCTAATTCGAAGGATCCCAATTTGAAGCTCAGAAACCCTAACAATGGTATGTCACGATTCCTGCATCTAAGCTTCAATTAACCAACCCAGATAGCTTCGAAACTTTGTTCTAATCACAGATAAACAATCAAAACATGTTAAATATGCATGAAACTTAAGAATCGATTTTGAAAAAGAAAGTGCAAACCGTGATATGCAATTTCGTGTTTCTGGATGTTTTGATGTGTGGTAATGATCTGATTAGCTTCAGAAAAAACCAAGGAATTGATTGGTAACCTTTGTTTGGCTTGAATCGATCCACAACTATGGTTGCTAGTTGCTTATGTAACACGGTTTTTTGAAGCTTTTTTAGGGTTCTTGGAGGCCAGAAATTCGTCCCTTTGTCATGTAGAATCATTGTCTATTTATATTGTAATGAATTAGGTCAAGAATTGTAAGAAAATACCATGCCATTCAATGAAAAAAGATTTGATTTGGAATCAAACCAAATATTTCTTATTTCGAGCCAATTTCAATCAAATCACTTGCCAATCATGATTATTTCGAAATAATCAAATTAAATGGCTTGCTTGGACCTCAAGGATGAGAGAAAATCCACCTTGCAATTAATTTTTGATTTTATATCTTTTATTTTAATTAAATTGGTTTTAAATGATTAAAAATCCAAAATAAATAAAATATAAAATATAAATTCGTCAATTCAGCTAAGGAACATGTTTGAATCAAGAAAAGTTAGGCCCATTTGGAAATTTTTTGATTTTCTCAAGTATTTCTCTTTGTGCACCTCCTCAAAAATGCTCAACTTGCACAAGGTGTATCTTGCTCAATTTTTAACATTTTTGGGTGTTCTTGGACTTTTTGGAAAGCTCAAGATGTCCTCTAAACATCCCTTTTAGTCTCATCTTCATTGAAGTTTCCATGCTCATGAACACTTCTTTACAAAAAGTTGACTTTTTGTTGACTTTTAAAAGGACCTGTAATGTTTTGATCCATAACTTCAAAATGAAGCATTTTCTGCCCAAGCTTGTGAGACATGAAGTTGTAGAGAATTGAATTCTCTTCAAAATGAGCTATGGTGGAAAAATTTATGATAAAGTATGTGAAAGTTATGCCTGGTCAAAGTTCTGTTGACTTTTGTCTGAGAAAGCCTAATTTAGAAACTTTGACTTTTGATCAAATCTTGACTTTTCTTGAGGAATCATGCTCAACCGTTGATCAAATGATGAATATTACTTCAAAATATTGATGTTTACCAAAAATTATGGAGTTTGACTGTATGTTGACCACAGTTGACTTTTTGTCCAATACAGTTGATTTTCATCCATTTGAGCAATTGTCTGAGCAAACTTGACTTGTAAGGCTTGAAACTTGACATGGAGATTCTTTGAAGCATATAATGAGGCATGATGATCACTTGAAATATTGGATGTCCATTTTGACTTGAGAATGGAAAATCCCTAGTTTAGATTGATTGCTTAGGAGAGGGTTTATCTGGTCAACCCTTGTGAGATCCTTGAGTATGGACATGTGAAAAGTCTTGAGAAGTGGGAGGGAAAATTTTGGGGATAACACAAGGGTTCCTATAACGCGCGGATGATACAACCAACACACTATATCCAATTCAAAAATATTACATGTCAAACCTCATTGGTTGAAGACAAACACGTAGGTCGTCTTCAACCTTCAGCCATCATCCATACTTGTTTCTCAAATTGTAAAATCAATAATCATGAGTGGTATCCTTGGATTCGTCTCTTTAAGACGATTTCAACAACATGCTCATGAAAATTTTATTTAAACTGAGTGAAGATAAATTTGGAAAAAACACAAATAATAGCGAATAGGATTTTGATAAAATTCTCAGTCAATGCTTGGTGAAAACGTAAATGGTGAAGATCACAAGGATCAGGGGGATGAAGAGAATGCAATGATGCTTTATTTGACAAGGTTTGATGGAGATTCCTACCTGAACAAAGTTCACTTTCAGAATTCTAAAATTGGATTTGGATAGCACGATTCAAGAAGCTTCAAGGCACGATTCTTGTCCTATTAGCTTTAGTGGAGTTCAAGGAAGAAGAATCGGTGGTTAAATTTCAAACTGGAAGTGGTTTAAACGCAAATTCAAAGTTGCAGAAATGTGAGGTTTGGAAAGAGTTTGACAGCGATTTTCTAGATATCAAAGCTTGAGGAAATGAGTGGAATGACTTGCTTATTTATAGGAGAAGTGAATGGGATCAAAAGGGAGGGTGAATGATGCAATTTGGAGCGAAATTAGTTACACCCGTGGGATAAAATTCCCTCGCACGTTTTCCAATTTTACTTGAGCCAAATGAAGTATTCAAAGAGTATAACACAATGAAAAAAGAATAAAGTCTAATGGATGCTTGATCTAAGAGATATTGCCTTTAAGATTCATGGAAAACACTGATTTTCAGGACAGACCTTGGTCAAACAAGCCACACTTTCTAAAAATGACCTATAATCTTTTCTTTTCAAAAATGGTTTTCCACTCAAAATTTTCACTTTACTTTCAAAGATGATATGAAGTAGACATCTCAAGGAATATTTTTCAAAAAGAATCCTCCAAAAAATCCAAAAAAAAGAAGAGAAATTTATGGCCTTGTGAAATTGAAGAAAATTTGTGAAATGACCTATAATCTTTTGATTTCTTCAAGCAACTTCCAAACATTTTGAATCTTCAAAACTTATATGAATACAAAGTTCACATCTTCGAGATTGTTGTGCAAAAATAATGATCTCAAGATGATAAATGATGATCAAGATATGATCATTTGAAGTTGATTGACTAAAGGTTGAGAAATTCATCAAGGACTTGTAATCTTTTGATTTCATAGGAAAATTTCCAAGCATTTTCTTTTCCTACCAATTGAACTAATTTGTACTAGACATCCTTAGGTTCATTGTGAAAGAAGAATGAGCTCAAGGAGACAAGGGATGACCAAATTATGATCCTTTAAAGTCATACAAGATATATGAAGCATCAATCTAGAGAGTTGACAATCATGGACCTCCAAAACAATCTTCTCATCAATAAAACTCCTTGAATCAAAGCATATTAATATTATAAGTCCTTTTAATAATCAAATGAATTTGAAATCATCCATAAATTTCATACAAACACCAAGATATGGTCCTCATTGATCATGCATAAAATCCTCAGCCGAGATGGATGTCTGAGAGGGAAGACTGTGGGGATCCGGGATAGGTCTCGGCCTTAGGGAGGAGGTCTTTATCCGACATGGGTCTCGGGAAAGGACATGAAGTCGGCCTAGATCCGAGGAGTAGTTCGTGATTACTCGGTGAGAGGGAGCGAGCGTTATGAAGATGAAGAGTTCCTAGAGTCTTTATGAGACGTTACTAGTGAATGATTACAAGCTGTAACAGCTAGCTCCTTGCCTTTAAGCCATGGTTAATGCGCTGAGGCAGTTACGGAAGGGAAGAAATAGCTTCATGGAAGGAATGATATAAATAGGGGCTCCCGCCAACGGGATAAGCAAGACAATCATAAGCTTGGAACTTGAGTTACGACACTTGAGCTTCCAAATCCCTAAAATATCTTTAATAAGGTTTTTCCTGCAAGAACATTGGCGCCCACCGTGGGGCCTCGGTGAAATCAATCCCAGGCCGCACAAACACATAAACACATACAGACGACAATGTCTCAAACTCCACCAACAGACCCTCCGGATCTAACTCAGTTGCTGGCCATGATCGATGACTTGCGCTGACTGAAACTTCAGACAATGTTCAAGCTCTTCAACTGAAGAGTTTGGACGAAGCAGAGGAGCAGGCAGCAGAGCCTCTGGAGCCGCAACCTTTATCTCCGGCGATTTGGGAGGATGTCGTTCCAGATAATTTTAAACCCCCCGTACTAGCATCGTATGATGGCAAGACGGACCCCCAGGAACACATCATTGCAGTCAACAACACAATGGCGCTTATTGGAGCAACCGACTCCCTTAAGTGCAAGTTGATGGCCGGTACCTTTAGAGAATCGGCCTTGTGCTGGTATATGGGATTGCCCCGGTTGTCCGTTGTGAGCTATCAAGACTTCAACCGAAAGATCATTCAGCAGTTCTCAGCTAATCGCCATCGCAAGGTGGCCAATACCTCCCTATTCAACGTGAAGCAGCGCCCTTCTGAATCGCTCCGGGATTTCATGGCTAGGTTCAACGAGGAGACCATCAGGTCTCACATCCCAATCGGAGATATTTGTGGCGCGTTCCATGGCCTTAAAGCGGTCAATTCAATGAGTCTTTGGCCCAAAAGCGCCAAGAGCATGGGCGAGATCATTACTCGGGCCGAGTGCTGTGAAGGGAGAAGAAAGCAACATGGAGAAGCGTGCTCGAGATTCTAAAGAGGGGTCGACGTGACGAACGAACCCGACCACGGATCTTGCCACCACCCGTGAACGAGCCCGGACAGACGGCCGTCGCGCCTACTCGGCGGCTCCAAGGAGACGTTCACACCCTCAACACCGTAGGAAGACATCCTCCGTGACATCAATCATTTGAAGTCCTCCACCTTACAGCAGTAGTGGATTAACACGGTTCTAAGGAGTGATCCGGAGCATGGTGCGAGTTTCACCGATCAAGGGGCACACCAGTTCCCGCATACAGGGAGAGAGATTGAAAAATTAATACAAAGAGGAAAGCTGTCAACATACGTGAAGGAAGATCCTGGGCAGACCAACAAACGAGATTCATCCCCGAGGAGGGACTCGGCTTCTGATTCCCGGTCCAAGAAAAAGGGTAAGGCTGTGGAAGAAGTAAAAGAGGCGAGATCAACCCGGCACACTCTCAACACTATCTCAGGGGGCTTTGCAGGAGGTGGCTCCACTAGTTCAGCCAGAAAAAGATATGCTCGTGGCTCCGGGCAGGTACTTCGCATCGGAACCTCGAGGTTTGATCCCGGGGTGATAACCTTCTCGGGTGAAGATGCCAAAGAGGTTCTGCCACATGAAAATGATCCTATGGTGATTGAGGTACAAATCTGGGATTGGGGCGTTAAGCGTGTGTTGATCGATCCGGGAAGTTCCATGGATGTCCTATACTGGGAGGCTTTCAAGGGAATGGGTTTCGAGCCAAATGAGTTGTTACCTTTCAACGGGACTCTTGTCGGATTCTCCGGCGAACAGGTGCAGGTTCTGGGGTATCTCCCCGTGCTAACTACTTTCGGAGAAAGAGAAAGTGCCAAAACCGTTCAGGTTAGGTATTTGGTGGTTAATGCGTCGTCACCCTACAACATTATCGTCGGACGACCTTCATTCAACGCACTTGAGGCGGTATTATCAATGCTGTTTTTGACTATGAAGTATCCCCTAGGTAACGGGCGCGTCGGGGTGGTCCGTGGAGACCAGGGCCTGGCCCGGAAGTGCTATAAGGATAGTTTGAAGGCCAAGAAGAAGTTAGGACCATCAGAGGCCTCTCCGAAGCACGAGGTCGGCATGGTCGATATCGATCCGAGAGAGGGATCGAGCGAGGACGGGCTCACCCCACAAGAGGATACCAAAGATGTCCAAATCGGGTCGTTGCCTTCACAAGTCACCCATCTGGGGACTCAATTGACAAGGGAGGAAGAGACCGAAATAGTCCAGGTGTTAAGGCAAAATCTAGACCTTTTTGCCTGGAAGCCATCGGATATGTCGGGCATAGACCCAGAGGTCATGTGCCATCATTTGTCAATTGATCCCGGGGTCAAACCGGTGTCACAGAGGAAGCGGAAGATGGGGGAAGAAAGGGGACAAGCCGTCTCAGAGGAAGTGGGAAAGTTGTTAAAAGCCGGTTTCGTTAAAGAGGTGCAATACCCAACGTGGCTATCCAACGTTGTTATGGTGAAGAAGAAGAATGGCAAGTGGAGAATGTGTGTAGACTTCACCGACCTGAACAAAGCATGCCCAAAGGATCCTTATCCCCTCCCTCACATTGATCGGCTGATTGACAGTTCTTCTGGGTTCCGCCTCCTGAGTTTCTTGGATGCATACTCGGGGTACAACCAAATCCGGATGAACCCGGCTGATGCATCCAAGACCGCCTTCATGACAGAGCGGAAGAATTTTTATTACAGGGTTATGCCGTTCGGCTTGAAGAACGCCGACGCGACTTATCAAAGGCTGATGGATATGGTGTTTGCTCCTCAGATTGGTTGGAATATAGAAGTATACGTAGACGACATGGTGATCAAAACCACATCAGGAGCAGATCATGTGATAGACATCAGAGAGACCTTCGCGGCAGTGCGGAAATTCAACATGTGCCTGAACCCGGACAAGTGTACGTTCGGAGTACAAGCCGACAAGTTCCTGGGTTTCATGCTTACAAATCGTGGTATCGAGGCCAATCCAGATAAGTGCCAGGCGATCATTGACATGCGAAGTCCGACCTCGATACGAGAAGTACAGCAACTAACTAGCCGTTTGGCCGTGTTGTCTCGTTTCTTATCTTGTGCAGGTGACAAGTCCATTCATTTCTTCTCGGCAATTAAGAAGAGAGCTCAGTTCGAATGGACGGAAGCATGCGAAGAAGCATTCAAGGGGGATAAAGCAGTTACTGTCAGCACCTCCGGTGTTGATCAGGCCCAAAGAAGGTTCTTAGTTGACACTCTACCTGGCAGTAACAGATGGAGCAATCAGCTCTGTGCTGGTCCAAGACACGGATGAAGGAGAACGTCCAGTTTACTTTGTAAGCAAGGTGTTAAAAGGGGCAGAAATCAGATACCAGAAGATAGAGAAGTTGGCATTGGCGTTTGTGACGACTGCACGAAATCTCAGGCATTACTTCCTTGGGCATTTTGTCCAGGTGAAGACTAATTTTTCGTTGAAGAAGGTGTTCAAGAAGCCGGACTTGGCCGGAAGGATGGTGTCCTGGGCCGTGGAATTATCAGAGTATGAGATCAGTTTCAGCCCTCGTACCAGTATCAAATCCCAATCCATAGCCGACTTCATGGTGGAGCTCGCTTCCCCGCCGGGAGAGGCCTCTACACAAAGGTGGATTCTGTCTGTTGATGGCTCCTCTAATCCTAAAGGCAGTGGCGCAGGGGTAGTTCTGGAAGGCCCGGGGGAGATGGTGCTTGAATATTCTTTGCGTTTCGGATTTTCAACAAGCAACAATCAGGCAGAGTACGAAGCTCTATTGGCCGGTCTGAGGCTAGCCTTGGAGGTCGGAGTAACTCACCTGCTGGTTCGTACTGATTCGCAGTTGGTGGCCGGGCAGGTGGACGGGTCGTTTCAAACAAAGGACCCTACGTTAGCAAAATATTTACAACAAGCCGTTTCACTAAGTCGCCGGTTAGATGTTTTTGAAATATGTCATGTAGCCCGAGAAGAAAACACCCGAGCTGATCTTCTATCTCGGTTGGCTAGTTCTAAGGATTCTGGGATAAACAAGTCGGTCATCCGAGAAGTACTTCCCGTGCCCAGCGTTGAAAAGGAAGAATCCCTGGCGATTCGTGAGGGGGACGATGGGTGGATGAGTCCGATCATTCGTTATCTACAACAAGATACGTTACCTGAAGATGGAGAGAAAGCCAAACGAATCAAGAAGGTTTCATCCCGGTTTGTGGTAGAATCTGGGAAACTATACCGGTTGGGACGTGCAGCTCTCATGTTACGTTGTGTGTCAGAGGAGGATATGTCAACAGTGATGAAGGAAGTTCATGAGGGAGTTTGTGGAAATCATGGAGGAGGAAGAGCTTTGGCCAGTCGGATCTTAAGAGCCGGGTATTACTGGCCTACTCTAACAAAAGATTGTCAAGAATACGTGGCTCAGTGCTCAAAGTGCCAAACGTTTGCTCCGGCCATTCACACTCCATCCGAGTTCTTGCACACCTGTTAGTGTTTTTAAGTTGGCATTATGTTTGGTAAAACTAGGCTTTAGCAATGTCATGATGGATGTCATGACATTCAGAGATTGAAGATAAATCCTACCTGCTAAGGATGTTAAAAGACAGCTCTGGAAGCTAAAGGCATGTGAAATTCTGCAGAAAAGTGATGTCATAACACATGTTATGACATTCGGTGACATTCTGATCGCAGAATCTGTTTGTTCTGAGATTTTTGGAAGTTTGTTGAGTGCTAAATATTGTTTTTGTTATTAGAAAGCATGCTCACGTGGCTGCTAGGTTAAACTTAATTAAACCTAAATTGGTTGTTGAAAAGACCATGTTTTAGGATTAAATTAAGTGAACCTAGCTATCTTTATGGAAGCCCAAACTGAAGTTTCGGGATCGCTTCTATAAAGGAAAAGAACCTTACAACCTGTCTGCGCCTTTGAATGTATTGAAGAGATAGCAGCTTGTGTTTGTGTTAGGATTTGTAACAGTTGGTATTGTGTAATTCTAGTTTCTCTTGTGAGCCAAGCAACTATCAATTGATAAGTGCATTGGACTAGGATTTCTTTGTAAGGGTAGTTTATCACTCAAAGCTTTAAAGCACAGTGTTTGTCTCTTGATTGAAGCTTTGAAGCAAGATCAAGATATTTTATTGAAGTGTGTCTTCACAATTCAATTAGTCAATAGGTTGATATCACTGCTGTGATTGAGGGGAGAGTAGGAACTCATATCTAAGTAGGACTTAGGTAAAGGGTCATTGGGTAGTGATTAACGAGAAGGTCACAACTGTGTTGGTGTAGGGTCTTGAATTGATACGCTAATAGTGAACTTTCTCCCGGCTTGGTAGCCCCGGATGTAGGTTTGTTGAACCGAACTGGGTGAACAACTTATTGTGTTATTCTTGCTTCGTATTCTTCGTGAATTGCTAGCATAGTGTCGAATCTTGTGTCATAACATTCTCTGTGACATCAAGTATCTGCCGGAATTTCAATTGGCATCGAGCAAGCACCACGCTTGTTATTTCAGGTGAGATCTAGGGATAATAGTTTACGGCGTAATGGATAAAGAAGGAGGATTTGGAGGAAGACCACCTATTCGGATGGGTCTAATTATGATTCTTGGAAGCCTCGTATGGTTGCCTTCTTAAGATCGGTGGACATTAAAGCTTGGAGGCTGATAAAGGATGGAAACATCCCACCAAGCTTGAGAAGATGGCACTCTGTCTTGAAACACGAGGAGGAATGGAGCAAAGAGGAAGAAGAGCTAGCTCTTGGGAACTCTAAAGCATTGAATGCTCTGTTCAATGGTATTGACAGGAACATCTTCAGATTAGTCCATCAATGTGAGTTGGCCAAGGATGTTTGGGACACTCTCAGAACTACTCATGAGGGAACATCCAAGGTGAAGATGTCAAGACTTCAGATGCTCACTACCAAATTTGAGAATTTGAAGATGAAAATATTCATGAATTTCATATGAATATTTTGGAAATTGCCAATGCCTCAGGAGCACTTGGTGAAAAGATGTCAGAAGAGAAGCTGGTAAGAAAGATTCTCAGATCCTTGCCTAAGAGATTTGCAATGAAAGTCACTGCAATAGAGGAGGCTCGGGACATCGACACTTGAAGGTTGAAGAACGATGGGATCTCTTATGACTTTTGAGATGGGAATCAGTGAAACTGTTGACAAGAAGAACAAGAGCATAGCACTTGTATCCAATTCTGAAGAGGGATGCAAAGAGGAAGATGAGGAGAAGATATCTGAAGCTATAACCATGCTTGGAAGACAGTTCAACAAACTGATCAGGAGAATTGATCCAAAGTCAAGGTCACATGTCAAGGACATTACATCGACATCGCGGATCTTATGATTCCAACAAGATCCAAGTCAGAAGAAAAAGGAAGTCAAAGCAGAGGAGTCCAATGTCATGAATGTGAAGGATATGGTCATGTTAGGGCTGAATGTCCCACCTTTTTAAAGAAACAAAGGAAAGGGATGACAGTCACTTGGTCTGATAGTGAGTCAGGAAGTGAATCTGAGGAAGAAGCAGCTAAGCTTGTCACTGCACCTTCTGGAAGATGTAATTCAGATAATGACTCTAGTGATGAGGAAGTGACCTTTGAAGAACTTCGATACTTACAAGAAGCGTGTATCGAGTGGTGAAGTATGTCGTGAGAATGAAAAGCGAAAAAGCGATTGAGAAGTTGGAGGCGGACAATGTGAAGTGGAAGGCGAGAAGAAGGAGAATCATCACTATAAGTCATCTCAGCGGTGAAATTGTAGTGTTAAATTCCAAGCTTGATCGATGACTAAATCTGTCAAAATCTTGACCACTGGGCCGATAAGTTAGAAGAAATTCTTGACTTGGACAAAATCTTGGAAATAAGCATGGTCTAGGATATGTGGTGAAAAGGAACACAGTTAGTGACAAGAAAAGAAGAGGCATGGGAAACCAAGGTCAAAGCGGATGTCACAACATAAAGCAGAAATGTTCTGGCTCGGGATATGTGGTCGCAAAGAAATTTCTTGATAACAACAAGAAGAACGACACGATAAGTCAATGTCAAAGCGATGTCACAATATTGGGGTCAACATCAGGATCAGAGAAACATGAAGAAGAAGTTTCAAAGATGGAGATGTCATCATTGTGGAAGGTTTGGACACATAAAACCCTTATGCTACAGGCTTCATGGATATCCTAATCGACTCCTATGTTCACCTAAGAACATCAAGGTACCCTATACTCAAAAGTGGAAGAAGAAGATGCATTGATTGCTCACACTTCTCTTAGAGTGTCGCCAAGGAAGATTGGTACTTTGACGGTGGGTGTTCCAAGCATATGATGGAATAAAAACCTCTTGAATAATGTCAAACCCCATTCTACCAATTTTGTTAATTTTGGAGATGGAGCTAAAGGAGAAATCAAAGGGTTGGAAACTTGGACCGCTCGGGTTCCAAATCTAAATGGAGTGTTCTTGGTAAAGGCTTGTTGCTAACCTCATAAGCATAAGTCACTATGTGATATGGGATTCAAAGTTAACTTCACCAGTCGAATGTCTTGTAATCAATGATAAACAAGAAGTAGTTATGAGAGGAATCGATCAAAGGACAAGCGCTACATGTGGGAATCGAGAACACCAACCTCTCTTGTGTGCTCTAGACAAGGATGAAAAGGAGGTAAAACTATGGCATCAAAACTTGGACATTTGCATCTCGGAGGATGAAAAGATCATCACTATGGAGGTATCGAGGGATACCAAAACTCCATATTGATGAAGGAAGAGTCATGGTGAATGTCAAGTTGGAAAGAAAATCGAATGTCACACCCATGTCTAGACATCGACCACTTCCAGTCTTGGAGCTGCTTCATATGGATTTGATGGGGCCTATGCAGTTGAGAGTCTTGGTGGAAAAGATATGCCTATGTTGTTGTGGATGACTTCTCCGTTTACATGGATAAACTTCATCAAAGAAAATCGATGTGATTGATGTCTTTAAAGAGTTATGCAAAAGACTTCAAAGAGAGAAGGAAAGCTGATTGTTAGAATAAGTGACCATGGAAAGGAATTTGAGAACAACAAGTTTGATGAATTCTTCCTCGAGGATCAATCATGAGTTTTCTTCTCCTATAACACCTCAACAAAATGGAGTTGTAGAAAGAAAGAATAGGACTATCAGGAATGCGAGCAATGATTCATGCTAAGAAACTTCTATTCACTTTTGGTGAAGCTATGAATACGACTTGCTATGTTCACAACAGGTTACCTTAAGAAAGGAACTTCTTCCACTCTATATGAATTATGGAAGGAAGAAAACCAACGTGAAATACTTCCATGTGTTTGGTAGCAAATGCTACATTCGACATCGTGATCAAAGAAGAAAATGGACTCTAAAAGTGATGAAGGCATTTTTCTGGGATACTCCACTAACAGCAGAGCATATAGGGTATTCAACTCTAGAACCCAAGTTATGATGGAGTCTATTAATGTCATTGTTGATGATCATCATCAGGAACACAATGTCCCATATGATGTTGAGACATGGTTTGAGACATCACCTCCAACACCTGACAAGGAAGATGTACCAATTCCTACTCCACCAAATTCGAACCGAGGAAGCAAACAAAGATCCTTCCATCGAACTCGAAAGATCATCAAAGGATCTCATCATTGGAGATCCAACCAAGGGTGTTGTTACAAGGTCCAGAGAAACTGTTTCAAATTCTTGCTCCGTGTCAAAGATAGAGCCAAAAAATGTTAAAGAAGCTCTATGTGATGAATTTTGGATTGGAGCAATGCAAGATGAATTGAACCAGTTCAAGCAACATGAAGTATGGGAATTAGTTCCTAGACCAGAAGGAACAAATATCATTGGTACAAAGTGGATCTACAAGAACAAGTCGATGCGAAGGACTGTTACGAGAATAAAGCAAGACTTGTTGCTCGAGGTTACACTCGGTTGAGGGATTGACTTTGATGAGACCTTTGCACGGTGGCTGGGCGGAATCTATCGGCTTCTACTAGGGTTGCTTGCATTCGAAATTTAAATTATTTCAGATGGATGTGAAAAGTGCCTTCCTAAATGGCTACTTGAATGAGGAAGTATATGTAGAGCCTAAAGGATTTGTGGATCCAAGTTATCCTGATCATGTCTACAAATTAAGGAAAGCCCTATATGGACTAAAGCAAGCTCCTAGGGCCTGTATGAAAAGTGACCAAGTTCCTTCTGATAAAGGCTACGAAAAGGAGGCTTGGATAAAACTCTCTTTGTCAAGAATGAAGGAGGAAAGATAATGGTTGCTCAAATTTATGTGGATGACATAGTCTTTGGTGGAATGTCGACTCAATGGTGAAACATTTTCCAATCAAATGCAAGCGAGTTTGAAATGAGTCTTATGGGAGAGTTGACCTACTTTCTTGGTGTAAGTCACTCGGATGGAAGACTCAACATTCCTTTCACAGAGCAAATATGCAAGGAATATTGTCAAAAAGTTTGGAATGGAGAATGCCAACCATAAAAGGACTCCTGCTCCCACACATGTGAAGTTGTCCAAGGACACAAATGGTGAAAAGGTAGACCAAAGTTTGTATAGAAGCATGATAGGAAGCTTTTGTATCTAACACCACAGACGACATTGCATTCTTGTTGGGGTATGTGCAAGATACCAAGATGAACCTAAAGTGAGTCACATTAACCAAGTGAAAAGAATTCTGAAGTATGTGAGTGGAACCTGTAGCTATGGTATCCTGTATTCCCATGGATGTGAACCCATTTTGTCTGATTATTGTGATCTTGTTGGGGTAGTCTTGATGATGTAAAAAGTACCTAGGATGCTTCTTCTTGGCAAACAATCTTGTTTCTTGGTTCAGAAGAAGCAAAGCGTGTGTCCTTGTCCCTTCAAGTGAATACATAGCGGTAGCAGTTGTTCTCAAATGGTGCGGATGAAGCGATCTCGTTCGAGTACAATGTCACAGGATGTCATGACATTGTACTGTGACAATCTAAGTGCTATTAATATTTCAAAGAATCTTATACAACACAGTAGGACTAAGCACATTGACATAAGACATCACTTCATCAGAGATCTTGTGGAGGAGAAAGTGATTAAACTGGACCATGTAGTCACTGAATTGCAACTAGCTGACATTTTTACTAAAGCTCTTGATGCTAGTCAATTTGAAAATTTAAGGAGCAAACTGGGCATTTGTCAATATGAGGAATTGTAGCAATTAAAATTGCTTACAAAGAGGAGAAGAAACCGGGTATTTCAAATAAATATGAATGGGTCATTTCTTTATTTCCCTCTTAGTTTTAAAGGTTTCAAGAATATCAAGAGACACCTCCATATAATAACCTCTCTTATTGAAAGTATCATTTCCTCTCCACCCACAAGATACTTTCAAATTCTCTCCAATTCCTCAATATATCCCAATAAATATGTCTTCTTCATCCTCTTCTTCCCAAGACTCATTGTCATCTCCCACCATGGTGAGATTAGGGCATTTTTGAAGCCATGAATATTGAACTGAAGGTCTCCCTCGCAATGGCAGCTCAATCGGCAACCGATCTCTCGGTAAGACTCCAGAGATAAGAAAGGAAGGTAGTAGGAAGACCAAGATAGTCACGAATCCTAGACATCACTCTTTCACAATTCTCCTTAATCAAAGACCAGCCCTAGTTTAGAGATGATCCGATGTCACAAAGAATGTCATGACATCCCGAAGCAACTGTGGACGATTCTTCTCCAAAGCAAAGGGAGGTATTTACGGTTCTCAAGATGAGCAAATAACCAGAACTGGAACTTCCTCAAAGAAGTATAGAGCTAAATTTGCTGGTTGTTCAAAGTGCAAAAGGACACCAATGGCCAAGAAAAGGAAAGCTCCAAAGCCCGAACAAGCTTCGATAAGGTGATGATCGATATCACGACAATGAAGATATCTCTTCAGAGAAGAGCAACTAATTAAGTTGCTGTGTTGCTTCCATTTTGATTTGTCAATTTTCTGTCAATTGTTTTCTGTTTTCTGTTCTGTTTTTTTGTATTTTCCCATTTGTGTTTTTTTGGATGATTGTAAATATTGTACTGACAGATGTGTATCCCTGTATACCAATGCTGGTACTTGATTATTTGCTGGTATACTTGTTTTTGGTACTGTTTGATTAAAAGTTTGGGGAACTTGTATTGTTTCCTTTGGCCCTTTATGGCTAAAAAGGGGGAGAAGAACTACTGTGTTAACAGTAGTATGGGACTTTGGGGAAGTGTATCTTTGGGAATTGTATGGCCTGAAATTTTATGGCCTGTTTTAAATTTTGTATATGGGGCAATTGTGGGAATTGTGGGATTTTTGTATGGGTAGAATTTATCTTCTCTAAGTTTTAGTTACTTAAAGCTTAGGAAAGCTTAGAACTAGTTTATTGTCTTCTGCTGCATAGGTTCTCTGATGTGTTAGGTAGTTTTAGCCAAAATGTGCCAAAGGGGGAGTTTGTTAGTGTTTTTAAGTTGGCATTATGTTTGGTAAAACTAGGCTTTAGCAATGTCATGATGGATGTCATGACATTCGAGATGAAGATAAATCCTACCGCTAAGGATGTTAAAAGACATTTAACCGAAGCTAAAGTCACTGAAATTTAGAAAGACCGATGTCATAATGTATGTTATGACATTCAGTGACATTCTCGCAGAACTGTTTGTTCTGAGATTTTTCGGAGTTTGTTGAGTGCTAAATATTGTTTTTCATTATTAGAAAGCATGCTCACGTGGTTGCTAGGTTAAACTTAATTAAACCTAAATTGGTTGTTGAAAAGACCATGTTTTTAGGATTAAATTAAGTGAACCCTAGCTATCTTTATGGAAGCCCAAAAAAGTTTCGGGATCGCTTCTATAAAAGGAAAAGAACTCTTACAACTGTCTGCCTTTGAATGTATTGAAGAGATAGCAACTTGTGTTTGTCGTTAGGATTTGTAACATTGGTATTGTGTAATTCTAGTTTCTCTTGTGAGCCAAGCAACTATCAATTGATAAGTGCATTGGACTAGGATTTCTTTAAGGGTAGTTTATCACTCAAAGCTTTAAAGCACAGTGTTTGTCTCTTGATTGAAGCTTTGAAGCAAGATCAAGATATTTTATTGAAGTGTGTCTTCACAATTCAATTAGTCAATAGGTTGATATCACTGTTGTGATTGAGGGGGAGTGAGTAGGAACTCATATCTAAGTAGGACTTAGGTAAAAGGGTCATTGGGTAGTGATTAAGTGAGAAGGTCAACCGGTGTGTTTGTAGGGTCTTGAATTGATCTGCTAATAGTGAACTTTCTCTCGGCTTGGTAGCCCCGATGTAAGTTTGTTGAACCGAATCGGTGAACAACTTATTGTGTTATTTTCGCTATTTCGTGTGAATTGCTAACATAGTGTCGACATCGTGTCATAACATTCTCTCGTGACATCAAGTATCTCTGCCGAGAATTTCAACACCGCTCGTGCCGTGGCCTTTTATCGGGGTGACATCTGGGGCCGTTCCAGTGGCTCCGGACATTGAAGTTCCCGATTAGCAATGGATTACTTTACTAAGTGGGTGGAAGTATCCGGATCTCGGCGGACCGAGTTCGGCGTGTTTATTGGAGAAGTATCATTTGCCGGTTTGGACTACCTCGGGTCATTGTCTCGGACAACGGGGCACAATTTGCAAGTACCTCGGTAGTGGAATTCTGTAAGGAGCTCAGAATTCAAAACAAGTTTATATCCGTAGAGCATCCACAGGCCAACGGGCAGGCCGAGTCGGCCAACAAGGTCATATTGAATGCAATAAAGAAGAAGCTAGATTCGGCCAAGGGGTTGTGGGCACAGTGCTTACACGAAGTTTTATGGGCATACCATACCACAATTCATTCCACAACCCAAGAAACTCCTTTCAGGATGGTTTTTGAAGCTGATGCCATGATTCCGGTAGAAGTAGTTTTACCCTCTTGGCGTCGAGAAAACTTTGAAGAAGAAGCCAATAAGCAGGCTTTGAATGAAGAGGCGGACTTGTTGGACGAGATAAGGGACACGGCTCATGTCAGGGAAATGGCAGCAAAACAGAGAATAACCAGACGTTTCAACTTACGGATGAAGCAACGTGGGTTCAAGGTCGGAGATTTGGTACTTAAGAAAGTGACCGATCCTACCAAGAAGGGTAAGTTAGATCCCAACTGGGAGGGACCGTTCAGGGTCTCGGAAGAATTGCAAAACGGAGCCTTCAAATTGGAGACGTTAGACGGATCAGAATTGCCGAGGACTTGGAATGTTGCAAATCTTAAATTTTATTTTAGTTAAACATATTTATGTAAAAATAATTGGTGCACTCTTTTCCCTAGGCAAGGGTCAGGGTTTTTAATGAGGCATCTATATAATGAAATTGTATTGCAGCATCTGATCTGTGGAAGCAAATGACGACGTACTGCTGAGCTCGGTCTAGGATCGTCTCTCAGTCACGGAAGGGCTCTGTTTCCATTGGGAACACCCCTTGGTCAACCTCGGAAGAGGCTCTGAACCCCTTGGTCAACCTCGGAAGAGGCTCTGAACCCACTGGTCAACCTCGGAAGAGGCTCTGAACCCTCTGGTCAACCTCGGAAGAGGCTCTGAACCCTCTGGTCAACCTCGGTTGGGATCTGTATCCGTCTCGGATCAACCCTATAGAGGCTCTGAACCTCAAAAGGCTCTGTTCCTCCTCGGAGCAACCTTCAAAACGTATAAAAAGAAGCATCTTAACCGAGTTTCATCAGGCGTTCCCTCAAACACTCTCTCCAGTCTCGGTAGGCCGGTGATACCTGGAGGTGTATGTTGGCGTTATGAACAATTGTTATGTAGTCCTTTCTAAACCATTAGGATTGCTCGCCGCATCCTATGGCTTGGGGGGCTCGTAAATACTACATAAAAGTTCGCAACTATGCACGAAATGAACGGAAATCAAAAGGTAAAAACTCGGAAATTAATAGCGAAAACTCAAAGTACATATTACATAGCTCGGCAGGGCGAATATTCAAAGTACAAAATGCATCCGCCAAAAGGGATGACTAACTATGGAAATTCTAAAAACGAAGAAACAAAAGAAATCAGGGGTTAGGGTCGGCAGAATTGGCATCCACCTTGGCGTTTTCTTCGCTAATGGTGGTCTCACTATCATCTTCATCAACCTCCACCAGCTTTCCATCTACGATGTCCTTAAAAAAGTCAACCTCCGAGATATCTATGTCGGGGTATAAGCAACTGACTTGAGCTTTGGCTCGGTCAAAAGCTAAGTCCCCGGCATCCAGCATACCCATCTGGGATTTCTTCAGTGCGTCCTTTAACTCGGAGCATGACTTCTCAGAGTCTTGAAATTTGGTCGACATCTGGGCAAGCTCGTCTTCCAAAGTCTTTATCCGGCTGTTAGCTTCTGAGTTCTTCTTTTCAAGATTTGAGATGTCATCGGCAGCTTCTGAAAGCTTACCCTTGAATATGTTGTTGGCATCAAGAAGGAACTGCTCATTGTCAGCTAACCTTTTGACCTCGGCCTCCAGCTCGGTTTTCTTCTTCTCCACATGATCACCAGACTCGAACAAACTTCGGGTGAGCACGACACATCTCATCAAGTACGAACTCAGCTGCTTGGTGATCTGTTGCGAACCCAAGATGGGTCAACTTGTTCACGTCGGTGGTGGCGTTGAGATGATCATACAAAAATTTAAGGCCATCAAAGTCGGCAGCCCAGAACCGATTCTCGGAAGAAGCTCAACCAGAGCTATCGCCAGTCTCCTTTAGCAAATTGGAGATAGCCCAATCTGCTGAGTTAGTCTCGTTTCCCATGACGGTCTTCAGCTTCTTTGGGATAGACTCGGGGGCTGGTTCAGGCTCGGCGGGGGCGCTTCAGAGGGGAAGCAGTGATGATGTTTGTTTCTGGAGCAGGATCACGGGTCGGGACGTTCTTCTTCTTCTTCGAGACGCGCACTTCCAGCCCGGCCAAGTTGGACTTGGTCTCGGAGGGATCGTCGTTACCCATTCGGGCAGCACGAGCTTCGACCATTAGCTTCCTCTGCTCTTTCACGGACATGTCAGTCATTTTGTATGTGGAAAATAAAATGAAAAAAGGAAATTAGGTATACAAATAAAGCGTAGAAGAATAAAGCTAGTCGAGAAGTTCTTACCTAGGAAGTCGGGGACTTCCTCGGGAGACAGGGCAAGTAAATCCTTGACCCGAATCGGCCTGAAGGAGTCCAGTATTTCTAAAGAAAGGATCTCGGTATCACTCAGGCTGTCGTAATCAAAACCGGAGATAGGAAGTGGGTCGCATGTCCAGTACAAAGGGAACTTATGATGCCCATCAGTACCATAAATAACATGAGGGCACCGAGACCCACATCTTACTCGAATGAAGCGCTCTTTGTAGCCTTTAAAGTTGGAGGTATAGGCTTGGAGGAAACTTCTTTTTGGGATGCCACTGATGGCAACCCAGTTTCCGGGCTCCGTGCTTTTTATTTTGAAAAAAGAAAAGAACAAACCAATGGTGGGGGTTATGGATAGGGCTCGGCAAATTACTTCGAAGGCCCGGATGAAACCCCAGCTGTTGGGACGGAGTTGGGAGGGAGCCAGGTTAATGGTACAGAGGATATCAGTTTCGAAGTCGGAGAGTGGGAATTGAATGCCAAACTCCTCGATCACTCCAGTATAAAAGTAAAACCACTCCTTCTCGACTCCCTGAGGAAGGATCATACAGACACTCTCCCCGGATTCACAAGATTCCAAAATCACATCATCTTCGTCTCCTGTAGACGAGGTATTCCATGGAGAGCGTAGTGCAGCGATTTCTTCATCCTGTATCAGACTTCGCTTAAAGCCTACAGCTTCTCCTTTGATCAGTCGGTTGGTTTCCATTATTAACTCCACCGAACCTGAAGAGTCAGGGTCAGAATCACTTTCAGAAGTAAAAACTTCAGCACAAACCCTGTCTGTAACTCTCTTTAGGTCAGTCACCCTTTGGGCATCGCTCATCTCGCACATGCATTCCTCGAACAGGGTTTTTCGTTCCTCGTCTCCTAAATGGATTTTGCGACCAAAGTCATCGCATTCCCTAATGACGACCATGTTTGGATTGAAACAAAAAATAATGTAAAGAAAAGAGGATACCTGAGTTGATGATCGACTGATTGGTAGGAAGGTTTTTAAAGCAACTGACGGCAAAGATTGCAGTAGGGTTGAAAATATGTAGAGGAGGAATTCGTGGAGAGCAAATAAATGAAATATAATGAGTAGGAGGGAAAGGAGGCGTGAAATCAGGTTTTCCCTATTTATAGGGCAATCATGCAAAGACACAGGTGACCGTTGGGCTGGTGTCACATGGGTCACGTGCTACACTTTTTAAGAAAGTTCAAAAAATATGCACATCTCGCTAAGGGATTAAGGGTTCAAAATGTTTGGTCGACACGGATTCAAGGAGCCTAAAACCGAGCGACCAAGGGGGCTTATGATCATGCATAAAATCCTCAGCCGAGATGGATGTCTGAGAGGGAAGACTGTGGGGATCCGGGATAGGTCTCGGCCTTATGGAGGAGGTCTTTATCCGACATGGGTCTCGGGAAACGACATGAAGTCGGCCTAGATCCGAGGAGTAGTTCGGCAGTTACTCCAGTATGAGGGATTAAGCAGACGTTATGAAGATGAAGAGTTTCTAAAGTCTTTATGAGACGTTACTAGTGAATGATTACAAGCTGTAACAGCTAGCTCCTTGCCTTTAAGCCATGGTTAATGCGCTGAGGCAGTTACGGAAGGGAAGAAATAGCTTCATGGAAGGAATGATATAAATAGGGGCTCCCGCCAACGGGATAAGCAAGACAATCATAAGCTTGGAACTTGAGTTACGACACTTGAGCTTCCAAATCCCTAAAATATCTTTAATAAGGTTTTTCCTGCAAGAACACTCATAAGTCCAAAACCCTAAATTCAAGATGGATGACCATAGAATGGAGAATTCTTCAAAATTGATGATCTCTTTCAAACATGAGCACATAATCAAGATGAGAGGCCATGGTAGATGATAAGAGAAGTCTTCAATGAGAAACAATGTGATCGTACATAAAATCTATCGTCGGGCTAGGAGAAATAAAAAGAGGTCGAGGTAGGCTTACAAACTGGTAATAGGGCAGCACCTCAGCGAGATCCTAAAATCGGAGCCGAATACTTAGGCCAGACAATCTAGACGTATATCCGCGACCTAACAGCGTTGGTTGGGTAGTACAAAACTGGGCTTAATTTTGTTAAGGAACCTATTAGAGAACAGTTATGTACGTTATGTTACTTATGGGTCGGTTACGGATGTTACAAGTCATTAAGTAATCGGTTACAAGTGTTACACCATTATGATCATTAATCATGGTTACGCTATAAATAGAGACCTGATCCAAGATCTCTGGGGACATTCTCTTATTCCCTCTCTTAGCAATACGCTCAAGAGAAGTCGCATACACTATACCTAAGGGCTCCCGACTGCGAGGTAAGCTAGACTTATAACTTGGAGGCTAAGTCATCCTACTTGAGCCTCCGAATCCCTCAAAATCAATAGTATAGTTTTTCTAGCAAGAACATTTGGCGCCCACCGTGGGGCCCCAATAAAACTTTCCTGGGCCACACAAATTGTTCATAAACGATCTCTTTTCTCCTTGATGATTCATGTTGCATCCATAGTCTACCCTAACAATTTCGTTCTAGGTTTCGAAATTGGTGTATGGTTATAGAATAACATTATTATACAATATCACTATAATAAAACAAATTGGATCAACTAGACACAACGCACGTTGGCTCTTGGACGGTGTGGAACATTCGCATTGAACGTACAAAAGTATTTTAAAACTATGTTATCACAAAACCAAAAGCTTGATATGCTCACTTAGGTTTCATTAGCTCAATAGTATGGACTAAAAGACGAAACGTTCGAATTCCATAAACTCTCTAGGAGGATTAACTCGGAGAGGACAATGTCATATGCTTCGAGCTATAACTCAATATTGGAAGTCCGACCCAGGGAAAAGATTTATGCTTCTATTAAACCGACCATAAGGCTTCAAGGTCTAAGAAACCATATGCTCGGGGGGCTTATGATCGTACATTAAATCTATCGCCTGGGCTAGGAGAAATAAAAAGAGACTGAGGTAGGCTTACAAACTGGTAACAGGGCAGCACCTCGGCGAGATCCCAAAATCGGAGCCAAATACTTAGGCCGGACACGCTAGACGTATATCCGCGACCTAACAACGTTGGTCGGGTAGTACCAAACCGGGCTTGATTCTGTTACGGAACCTATTAGATAACAGTTATGTACGTTACATTACTTGTGGGTCGGTTACGGACGTTACAAGTCATTAAGTAATCGCTTACAAGAGTTACACCATCATGATCATTAATCATGGTTACGCTATAAATAGAGACCTGATCCAAGATCTCTGGGGACATTCTCTCATTCTATCTCTTAGTAATACGCTTAAGAGAAGTCATATACACTATACCTAAGGGCTCCCGACTGCGGGGTAAGCTAGACCTATAGCTTGAAGGATAAGGCATCCTACTTGAGCCTCTGAATCCCTCCAAATCAATAGTATAGTTTTTCTAGCAAGAATATTTGGCGCCCACCGTGGGGCCCCGGTAAAACTTTCCTGAGCCACACAAATTGTTCGTAAACAATCTCTTTTCTCCTTGATGATTCATGCTGCATCCATAGTCTACCCTAACAATTTTTTTCTAGGTTTCAAAATTGGTGTATGGTTATAGAATAACATTATTATACAGTATCACTATAATAAAACAAATCAGATCAACTAAACACAAGGCACATTGGCTCATGGATGGTGTGGAACATTCGCATTGGACGTACAAAAGTATTTTAAAACTATGTTATCACAAAACCAAAAGCTTGATATGCTCACTTAGGGTTCATTATCTTAGTACTATGGACAAAAAGAAGAAACGTTCGACCTCTATAAACTCTCTAGGAGGATTAACTCAGAGAGGACAGTGTCAGATGCTTCGAGTTATAACTCAATATTGGAAGTCCGGCCCGGGGCAAAGATTTATGCTTCTATTAAATCGACCATAAGGCTTAAAGGTCTAAGAAACCATATGCTCAGGGGGCTTATTATCGTACATAAAATCTATCGCCCGGGCTAGGAGAAACAAAAAGAGACCGAGGTGGGCTTACAAAATGGTAATAGGGCAGCACCTCGGCGAGATCCCAAAATCGGAGCCGAATACTTAGGCCGGACACACTAGATGTATATCCGCGACCTAACAACGTTGATCAAGTAGTACCAAACCAGGCTTGATTATATTACGGAACCTATTAGAGAACGGTTATGTACGTTACATTACTTATGGGTCGATTACGGACGTTATAAGTCATTAAGTAATCGGTTACAAGCGTTACACCATCATGATCATTAATCATGGTTACGCTATAAATAGAGACCTGATCCAAGATCTTTGGGGACATTCTCTCATTCCCTCTCTCAGCAATACGCTCAAGAGAAGTCACATACACTATACCTAAGGGCTCTTGAGTGCGGGGTAAGATATACCTATAACTTAGAGGCTAAGTCATCCTACTTGAGCCTCTAAATCTCTCAAAATCAATAGTATAGTTTTTTTAGCAAGAACACAATGCTTTCAAAAATATTTGAGAATTGAGAAAAGAAGACATGGAAATAAACACATGAACCTATGGACTCTTTGATAAGAAACTTATGCATCATTCACCTACAACATTTAGAGAGTAAAGTGTACACATATAATTGTTAGCCATGTATCAATCATCACACACAAGAAATAAACACATTCACAAGGTACTTGGTGACCTTCTAAGGGAAAGCCCAAAGATAGGGAAGAGAGGGAGAAAAACCATTTGTGATCTTTGTGCAATGGAATGGTATGAAGTATTGGAGAATCTTAGGGGCAAAAATTAGGGTGCAACAATAACCAATGGGTTTCACACCTTCTGGTAATGAGACAAGTTCCCAAAACTTTATCGTCTTGTATGGACTTTATACTCCTACTTTATTGCTTCAATCCACTTACCATTATTTTCCTCATGTTTTTGAAGAAATACTATGTAATCATCCAGAATAACATTTTTCCTTTCTTTAATGGATCTCGGTAAAGGTATTGGTTCTTGTGACACTTGTTCTTGAGGATTTTGAGTTTGTTCTTCATGAATTACCAAATCACATTGAGTAGGAGGAAAATCAATAATGTCTTGTGGAGGTTCCATACTTGCTTGATCAAAAGCAACTGTATGAATCGATTCTTGAATTGTACTGATTCTTCCTCTAAAACAAAGTCTCTAATCTTATTATTTTCCCCAAACTCAATATCCTCAAAAAATGTGGTTGTTCCCATCTCAAAAATTGAATGTAATTTGGGATCATAAAATTTGTAGTCCCTAGATCTTTAAGAATAACCAATAAAAAAATTGCTCACTGTTTTAGAGTCCAATTTATTTTCATTGGCTTATAACGTCTCGCCTCAACTTTCAGGAATTTTCCATATTAAGCTATTTTGTCAAGAAAATATAGATTATTATGATCCATAAGTGAACGAGTTCCAAAAATATTTGAATTGAAAGATAGCTTGAACATAGTGTTTCCAAATGAACAAAAATAACCTGATTTTTCCAAATAAGAAGCCGAAATTAACTTTCGTATAAATGATGGAACCACATAAGTGTCTTTCAAATCCAAATAAAATTCAGTACATATTAATAATCTAAAATGCCATATAACTTCCACCTCCACCAGCTTGCCATCTCCCACATAGATGTATCTTTCAACATCATTTGGCTTTCGGTAGTTTAGGCAACTCTTCATTGAAACACTGATGTTAGTAGTTGCACCAAAGTCTAACCACCAAGTATTTCCAGATACTTGATCTAAATTGACCTTAGAACAAACCAAAACATGACTCATGCGATTGAAGCGATCCAACTTCTCATAATATTTCCTCTATTAAGAGGAACCAAATTCCGAAGAAGAAGGTGGTTGCTTCATCCTGAATGCAAGGTCAAAATTCACGCAACCAAGAACAAATTTCATGTTCTCATTCCTTTCCTTAAAATTTATCCCATTAAGGACCTGGATCTTACTCTTATTTGCAGATATTGAAGCAGTTGTAACCGAAAAACAAGAACAAAATTAAATATCTTAAATACACTCACATAAAAAAATGAATTATCAATTTGTTCAAATAAAGATATAACTCATCTCAAGATACCTAGTGCACCATCAATATTGAGTCTTTGGACACTAATATTAACTGCTAGTGGTACTCTTGTTGTAACGATCAAACATTGATAATAAAAAAATGTCGAATAATAAATCCCTCTTTGGATTGATTTATTATTCACACGTAAAACCTTATAATTATCACATGCTTACCATCACATGCGCGTATGAAAACCGCCAACCAACAATTTTCCTTTGGGTCAATTGATACTCGCATGGATAATCATACACAACCAAAAAATCATTTAACATTTTTCATAAGCAATTTTTATTAAAGATGTCACTTTAATGACTTTTTCATTTTAATTACTCACTCAAAAGATTAAATTAATGTATAAAAATTATAACCCGTAGTCAAATTTGAACAAAAATACTAAAATTAACGGATAAATCAACTAAGAGACACTGCTATGCAAATTATAACAACCAACTTGTATTCTAATCTGTATCTGATTTATTGCGCAAAGCACAACTTTACACTGATTTATAATATATTAATAATGATAATAAAACAAATTTATCAAAATTAATTTTATTTATTTATTAATTTAATAAATAAATTTATAAATAAAAGTAAACTAAAGAAAATTAATTTACTATATGTCTTATAAAAATACCACCCATTAAATACTAGTTGATCCAATATGTCATTATCTACCCCTAGTATATACTCCGTAGAACATAGGAGCAGTTCCTGAAAATAAAAAATGCAAAAGCTTCAAAAGTTTCCTAAAATATACATAACATAGTGCAAAAGTAATATATACTTTACACACTGTGACGGCACCATCGTACTGTTACATATATATGTTATATGCAAAAACTTCATCATGTTACAAACTAGTTTTCTATATTAAATCCAATAAACAAAGATCTTAATTTCAAAACCTTATATCAAAAAACTAAAAAATTAAATAAATAAATAACATGAAAAATATTGATTTATACAATTAAAAAATAACCTTAAAATCAAATTGAATTTATGGCTTTTTTATTTTCTGAAAGATGGGGATGAAGAGAGAATTCTTAATAATTCATTTTCTCGTTGTCTACAAACGAGACCATAACCCTCTATAAATAATCTTAGGGTTATTTCTTACTATTCAATATTTTAATTTGACCTCTCATCAAATTAAATATTGACTTATGATATCTACACAATAATCATACCTTTCATGATATTTATGCTTTTAACCACAAACTTAATATTATATCAATTAGACTCATTTAAATCTTAATTAATTAAAATAATAGTCATAACATCTTAAATATTACATTTGGGACCGAAAATTCTAACAAGGATCCGTGCTCGTTTATCTACCATTAAATAAAGGGTTAAATAAGTTTTTGGTCCCTCTAAAATTTCTAAATTTTGGTTTTAGTCCCTCAAATATTTTGCTTCAAGTTTTGCTCCTTGCAATATTTTCCGTCTGAGGAATTGGTCCCCCACGTTAAAAACCATTAGCGGTTGTTGAGCTGGCATGACAGGTGGATAATGTTTATTGTTTCATTTTAAATGAGATGGTATTACGTGGAGCCTCTTCTCTGTTTCTGAAAGGCAAAAGCTACTGGTGGAGCCTCTTGTTATCTGTATCTCAGCCATCTAATCTGCCATGGCTGCAATCTTTATCTCTTCAAAATCGTTTATCAGAGAGGCTTAGAGACATATCTTCCAAAAGCTAAATATTGATTTTTGTAGTTGATATTCGTAGACCAACTATATCGTGTCATGATAGGTTCTATTCGTTTGAATGTTGTGCAGAACCGTCAGCTTCATTAATATACCAGGTTGGTAATAAGTTCCATGAGATGTTTCAAATTAAACCGAGAAGCTACGCAGATCTTCCCGCTGCAAAAATATCTAAAATTATGAAATCAAATAGTTTAGATGTAAGTTCTTATATTTATTCACACTTACAATGTTTGTTTAATTCATGAATGATTTATCAAAGCGTCTATTGTTACAGAATACTCCCACTCAGTCTCTACTAAGTTTAGTCAATGGTATTCTTGAAGAAAGCGTCGAAAAAAGAAACGGAGAAATACCTCATGTATGGCTTGCAAATGAAAATACAAGTATATATCCATGTGAATGACTTGCTACTCAAACTCATGTAACTGATACAGTTACAAAATGCATCCTTCGAAGGGGATGACTAACTACAGATTAAAGTAAAAAAAGGAATTAGGCGTTGGGGTGAGGGGTGTCCACGGCAGTAGTTTCTTCGCTCAATGTGGCATCACTATCACCGTCATCAACTTCCACTAGCTTCCCATCAACAATAGACTTGGAGAAATCAACCTCTGATATGTCAAGATCTGGATATAGGCAAGAAACTTGAGCCTTTGCTCGGTCGAAGGCCATATCTCCGGCATTCAGCACGTCCATCTGGGACTTATCCAAAGCTTCTTGCAGGTCAAAACGGGTTCTCTCTGAGACTTGAAGTTTGTTAGACAGCTCGTCTGCCGAGGTCTTCATCAAGGCAAGTTCCTCTTCCAAGGCTTTGATCTTGTTATCACATTCAGAGGTTTTTTCCTCCAAAGCTTTGATCTTTTCATCAGATTCTGAAGCTTTGCTCTTAAATAAGGAATTCGCCTCATTGAGAGATTTCTCTTTCTCGGTCAACCTTGTGATTTCCTTTTCCAAATCGGAATTCTTCTTTTCTGCATCGTCACCAGATTCGAAGAGACCCCGAGTTAGCATTGCACATCTCATCAAGTATGAGCTTAAGTGCTGTGTAATCTTTTGGGGGCCTAGATTTTTCAGTTTGTTAACATCTTCTGTGGCGTTAAGATGTTCGTACATAAATTTGATACCATCGAAGTCGGCAGACCAGAATTTATTTTCAGATGAGGTTTGGTTTGAACTATTGTCAGGATCTTTCAGCAGGTTGGAAACTTCCCAGTCTGATTGATTTGCTTCATTCTCCATTATAGTTTTTAGCTTTTTTGGAGCTTGTTCACCTGCTGGCTCGGTGTTGGAGGGTCGCTTGACTGGAGTAGCTGTTATCACTACAGTTTCCAGCGCACTCATTTTGGATGTTGTATTTTTCTTCTTCTTTGGGGTCCAGATTTCCAAGTCGGCCAGGTTGGTTTTGGTCTCGGAAGGACCTCCAGCATTCATCCGGGCAGCACGGGCCGCTACCATTAATTTCTTCTGCTCTTTCGTAGACATGTCATTCATTTTATTTGCAATCAAAGGGGAACAGAAAGGAATCAGTCAAATAAAATGAAATCTAATGAAAGGAGTCTAGTAAAAGATGCTTACCTAGGAAGTCGGGAATTTCTTTCTGGGGTAATGCTAATAAATTCTTAACCTTGATTGGCCGGAAGGAGTCCAAAACTCCCAGTGATAGGGTCTCGGATTCGCTCAGGCTGTCATAATCAAAGCCAAAAATGGGTAATGGGTTATTGGTCCAGTATAGGGGAAACTTGTGGTGCCCATTGGTACCGTAGATGATCTGAGGACACCGGGGTCCACACCTAACTCGGAGAAAGCGTTCTTTGTAGCCTTTGAAATTGGATGTGTGGGCCTGTAGGAAACTTCTCTTTGGGATGCCGCTGATGGCAACCCAACTTCTAGGGTCAGCACTTTTTATTTCGAAGAATGAGAAGAACAGTCCAACGGTTGGGGTTATCATTAGAGCTTTGCAGATTAGTTCGAATGCTCTTATAAACCCCCAACTGTTGGGACGTAGTTGAGAGGGGGCGACATTCATTGTTCACAATACGTCAGTTTCGAAGTCGGAGAAGGGAAATTGGATGTTTAACTCCTCTACGACTCCAGCGTAGAAATAAAACCATTAAGGATTTACCCCTTTGGGGCGGGACATGCAAACGTTCTCTCCAATCTCGCAGGGTTCCAAGATTACATCGTCTTCATTTCCCGTGGAGGAGATATCCCAGAGAGATCGTAGGGTTGCGATTTCTGTAACACCCCAATATTACCCAAAGTTTAATATGCAAAAATCAGAGTAATTTAAAAATTTCATAGATTAAATACTGAGGCATCACACCTTCAAAAACAACTCACTTTAAACAATTTGTTTTAAAGTATATATCTCAGATACATAGCATCGCCGGAAAACATAATTTGATTCATAAACATCAAAACATCATTTTTATTAAACTTCCTTAATAAATCATATTTTCATAAAATATAATTCTTGTACATAAAGGAATAACACCAAAAGAACAACAACAAGACAACATAAATATTCCCCCCGAGTGCTACGTATCAGAGCGACACCGACTCGACTAACAACAGCTAAAAACTCCGTCTTCAACCTGCACGTTACCAATATATAGGTAACGGCGAAACAAGTAAAGGGTGAGATACTTCAAAACATATAATTAAAGGCATAATAGAAAATATATATTTTTGGAATTATAAAGGATATAAGTTAATAAGTGCATTCCAACACGTAACCAAACTTCACTTACTTTGATCGTTATTCTAATGTGTAAAAACTACACTATATCGTCATAACCTCATCGGCATACTTCATCGCAACAACACATAACCCTCCGTCACCACGAAATCGTCACGAGCTAATACATCACTAATTAACACGACAGTCTTAAACAACAACATCAACCAACAACATTAAATAATGCTAATAATATAAGCAACATAAACAAATCATCACAAGTTGGCTAAAGCCCATCTTCGCTTTTGGCATAAAGCCCATCATCGTTTGTGGCATAAAGCATATCATCACAACATCATCACAAACATCATCACATCCTATTTGCATTAAGCACTTCATCCAGTTAAATCATCGCAAAACTCATCATTAGCCATCAAATAAAACTCATTACTAAAAGACTCCAAAATAAACATAATGGACTCCATAAGACACGACTATGTTATGCATGTGGTACCCATCGCTTTGTCCGTAATTAGGGACACTTGGCATAAAGCCGATCTTCGCTCGGCATAAAAGCCATCATCGCTTGGCATAAAATCCCTCTTCGCTTATGAAATGTATGTGACTCGACAATAAAACAACACAACACAAAAACATCATCATCGCTCATCCAAATTGGCATAAAGCCCACATCGCCATAATTTATCCAAAACCAGATAAATATATCATCGCATCATAATTGCATTATGCAAACATCACTAATTAATTCACCAAAAGTCATGCATTCACAAATCGGAAGCATTTATTAACAACATCAATTTAATTATCACATCTTCATGTACAAAAGACATATATCATTACATCGCATATCATCAAGTATTCATTAATAAATACACCGTCGCAAACATTATGTTTATTCACACCGCATCATTATCAATTAATTCGCCAAATTCTAAAAACGGAAAAATAGTCAAAACGTCAATAACCGTCGCGAAAGCCATTCCTAATAACCGATATTAATCATAATCGTCAACGTCGAAAACGGATTGCCCATACGTGCCTTAAATCTACTAAAACACAATCCTATTCAATTTTACCGTAAATTGGCTTATTTAGGGTCGTCTCGTAAAAACTTGTAATTTCTAAAAACTAATCTCACCACTACGTTCTACACGTCAAACTTAGCTAGCACGTCGATTTTCGTTGAATTCGGAGCAACTTGCTCCGTCGTCGAATTTACCGAAATCGGAAAATCGGAACATCATCGGGTTCTAAATTTAATCGGATTTCTTATGTCCTAATTATATTTTATGGGTACCAAATATTACTAGATGGAATTGGATTTTTAGAAAGAAACAGAATGTATTCTTTAAAGAAAATTATGCAGGAAAAATTTGACAGAAAACATAATTTACTGCAAACAGAAAAACAAAACGAAAAATTCATTTCCTCTTGGCTTCACACCAGGGACGCACGTCCCTTTGTTTTCAAAGTAAAAGGAGGCGGGTGCCTCAATGGGGGACGGTCGCCCCACCAAGTGGAGGTGGGCGCCTCCCCCTCCTACTTCCATTCCATTCTTTCTTTTCCAATTGCCCTGCGTTTTGCCAACTTACAGTTTCCATTGTTTTTCTGTTTTCTAGTTTTTCTGTTAAGTTTTTCTTTTCCATTTCATTCCTATTTTTCATTTTTATTTTCATTCCATAATCTAAACACTACAACACTAATAATCAACACCCATAATTTCTACAACAAATCCATCTCTTCTAACATTCTTACAATCTCTCAACAAAACCCTATAAACCAAACATCAATTTTTCCCCAATCTAAACTATCACTAACAAACCCTAACTATATGAGATCGAAATCAAACCCCTTACTATGGAAGCTTGGTTGATTCATGATGATTCTTCAAGACCTCATCCTCAAGCTTGCTCATGTTCCTCCTCTCCTTCTCCTCTTGCTCTTCTCCTCACAAAACCCTTCTTTTTCCTCTCAAGTTTCTATTTGGTTTTTGTTGGAAAAATGGGAAGAAAAACAAAGGAAAGGGTTTTATAATGTTGTTTCCTTACTAGTTTCCTCTTTTACTCTTGTTTGGCTTGGTGTGTTATGTTGGAAGAAAAACAAGGAAAGTGTTTGGATGGAAAGAAAATGAGGAAAGTGGTTTTATGATAACCTTACTAGTAAACTAAGGTGTAAACCCAACTCTTCCCAAATAATCCTCAGACTCCTAATTTATTCTTATAAATTAACACACTAATAATACCTACCAATATTATTAATTCAATCAATTAAAATAATTCTGGGGAATTAAATATCGGATCCGAATAATATTTTACCAAACCGAATGGAATAAAACCCGGACCGAACACAACGTCGCCAGATAAATTAATAGATATATTAATTAATATGAATATTCTCGTCGCAAGATAAATATCGATCGGTAATTCAAAAATATTAATATAATATAATATTAATTAAAAACGGGTGTTACAATTTCCATATCTTTAATCAGACTTTGTTTGAAGCTTGTGGCTTCTCCTTTGAGCAGTTGGTTGGTTTCCATTATGAGCTCCACAGAACCTGAAGAGTCAGGGTCAGAATCGCTATCAGAGGTTAGAACTTCAGAGTTAATCTTGTTCATAACCCTCTCTAGTTCTTCTACCCCTAGAGCGTCTCTCATTTCTTGCATACGTTCCTCGCTACTTAAGTGTTTTCTATGCCCTAGTTCATCGCACTCTCTAATGGTCACCATTCTATATGGAAAAATAAAGAAGAAGAATAGAAAAGGGAATACCTGAGTGGGTGGTCGAAGGGCTTGTGAAGATCTGAAGTAAGCAAAGCAGCGGCAAGTGGGAAGAGAAGATTAAATAAGGAAATAGGGTTTTGAAGAGGAACGAGCACGTTATAAAAGGGAAAAATGAGGAGGAGACGTGTAGGTGGTTATAACCTACTAAGAGGTAATTATTACACCTATGCGTGACTGTTCAGTAGAGTTGGAGAGTGTGTTCACGCGCCCGGAGGTCGGCCAGCCGATGTGTATCTCGCCTTTGGCTTATGGTTTTCAGTTGTTTGATCATACGATCTCAAGACATGAAATCGTTATGTTCAAGGGGCTTATGATCATACATAAAGTCCTAGCCGAGATGTGAAGTCGGGAGCGGGTTTGTATGGGGTCGAGAATAAGCTCGGATAAAAGTATATGGGCGGAGTTTGAGGTGGATCCCGGGTGAAGGGAAAAGAACCAGGGTGTGGGCCGGGTATATGTCCTGGACATGCGTCCTGGGATCCAACTCGGATTAAGTACGGGCGTTACGACTAGGTTGAGGAACTGATGGATTGATTCCAGCGACGTATGTTACGCTGAGAAGTTATCATTGCCTGAAATGGCTGATGCTTCACCTTCTTGTTACAGTTAATGTGCTGGAGGCCGTTATTGATAGAGAAGAATGAGACTCATGAAATCACTCGTATATATAGGGCTCCCGCCAGCGGGATAAGCAAGACAATCATAGCTTGGAGTTCAAGAGATCATACTTGAACCTCCAAATCCCTAAATATAATCATAAAGGTTTTTCCTGCAAGAAAAAGGACCGAAAATTCTAACAAGGATCCGTGCTCGTTTATCTAACATTAAATAAAGGGTTAAATATGTTTTTGGTCCCTCTAAAATTTCCAAATTTTGGTTTTAGTCCCTCAAATATTTTGCTTCAAGTTTTGGTCCTTGCAATATTTTCTGTCTGAGGAATTGGTCCCCCACGTTAAAAACCATTAACGGCTGCTGAGCTGGCATGACAGGTGGATAATGTTTATTGTTTCATTTTAAATGAGATGTTATTACGTGGAGCCTCTTCTCTATTTCTGAAAGGCAAAAGCTACTGTTGGAGCCTCTTGTTATATGTATCTCATCCATCTAATCTGCCATGGCCGCAATCTTTATCTCTTCAAAATCGTTTATCGGAGAGGCTTAGAGACATATCTTCCAAAAGCTAAACATTGATTTTTGTAGTTGATATTTGTAGACCAACTATATCGTGTCATGATAGGTTCTATTCGTTTGAATGTTATGTAGAACCGTCGGCTTCATTAATATACCAGGTTGGTAATAAGTTCCATGAGGTGTTTCAAATTAAACCGAGAAGCTACGTAGATCTTCCTGCTGCAAAAATATCTAAAATGATGAAATCAAATAGTTTAGATGTAAGTTCTTATATTTATTCACACTTACAATGTTTGTTTGATTCATGAATGATTTATCGAAGCGTCTATTATTACAGAATGCTCCCACTCAGTCTCTACTAAGTGTAGTCAATGGTATTCTTGAAGAAAGCGTCAGAAAAAGAAACGGAGAAATACCTCATGTATGGCTTGCAAATGAAAATACAAGTATATATCCATGTGAATGACTTGCTACTCAAACTCATGTAACTGATACAATTTCATAATTATTGTTTATGGCTTTTGTTTGTTTAGCGGGTTGCATGCTTGACAAACCAGAAATGGAGAAAGGGGATGAATTTAGGGTTCACGAGAAATGGTTCACGATGAACAATTGGGTTTATTCCACCTAATATCATCTCATTTAAAATGAAATAATAAAATTTACCCACCTGTCATGTCAGCTCAGCAACCGTTAATGATTTTTAATGTGGGGGACCAATTCTTTAGACGGAAAATATTGCAGGGACCAAAACTTGAAAGAAAATATTTGAGGGACTAAAACCGAAATTTGGAAATTTTAGAGGAATCAAAAACTTATTTAATCCTGAAATAAAATCATATATATATATATATATATATATATATATATATATATATATATATATATATATATATATATATATATATATATATATATATATATATATATATATATATATATATATATATATATATATATATATATATATATATATATATATGATGATGACATTGTGATAAGTTTAAATCATAAATAGCAAATTGAGCATCTCAAGGATTTCTTGGCTAGAAAGTTTGAAATCAAAGATTTAAGATAACTCAAAATACTTTTTGAGAATGAAATTAATACGAACAAAGATGTCCCGAAAAATATACAATAAATCTTCTTTAAGAGTTTGAAATATTTGGGTGCCAAGTAGTCAACACGCTCATAGAAGTAATAAAAGGAAGCAAATTTGAAGAAGAAGGCATCTTGATTGAGACAAATACTAGTATGTATCAACATTTAATAGAAAAATTAATCTATTTGACATATACAATAGGAGATATTAGATTTGTTATAAGTATGGCAAGATGACATATGTCAAATTCCTCGTAAAAATGAATTACTGTTGTTTCCATAATAGTAGTATAGCATTAGTTATGGTGATGACCAATTTTCCTTCTTATCGTGGACCATAAAATTAATTACATGATCGATATTTCTTTTTCTATTTATTTCATCATACGTATCAAACTATCAATCAAGTAAATTATATTCATTTTCAAAATAATTTTTTGTTTTAAATGTATTGATGAATTATGTTAATAAAAAGACATCATAACTATACTAAACACTTTTTGAATAACAAAATATTAGAAGAATTACACAAATAATTATATTTTAGTAACTCGTTAAATGATTCAACCATCTTAAATGATCCATGCATTTAAAATGACATGTAGGCGTTATATGAGATGACACATATAGTGTCTTCACGCTAAGTGAGATGGTACATGCATTCTAATTTGATATGTGCATTTGACTCTTAAAATTAGAGTGCATGCGTCATCTCATTTGACGTGAGGACATTGCATGCGACATCTCATATAAAGTCTTCATGTAATTTTAGATGTATGTGTCATATCAGATGGTTGAACCACTTAACTAATATTTAAAATATGATTATTTAGTAATATTTTTTTGAAATGTGGATATTTATGTAATTTTTGTTAATATTTGGTTATTCTAAAAAAAATCGTATATTGTAATTATTACTTTGTTTCTCTATTAATTTATTGCTTTATTAATTATAAGATATAATTCTTTTGTGCCGTCCACTTGACAACAATTAGAAATGTGCACTTGACTAGTTTTGAGTTGCAAAATTTAAATTTAAATGATTATTCCACCAGACATATTCTATAACTATAATCACTTTAATATAATAATTAAATAATTGAGATGGTAGTTTAGAGATAAAATTATGTATTAATAATATTGTTTAACACATCTTTAATATGTAGTACGTGATTAAAGATATCACTTTAGTGATAGAAATTAAACTTTGTAATCTCAAAAAACACAGAAAATTAGTTACAAAATTTGGGCATACATGGTAGTAACAAAATGGACATAGGGCACCTGGTGGCTATTACCCAATTTAATTGCAAGAAGAAATGAAAGATTCTCCAAAACTGAGTAGAATGTAGCATAACAATAAAGGCAAAGCAATTAGTACTAATGATATCCAGCTCTACCCCAACAACACCAACCTACCTTACCCAACTCCACACAATAATAATTCTAATTCATTTTCACACGGGAAATCTAATCTAATATTGTTACACAACAATCACTGCACTCACTCAGCCACCCCACCCCACCCCACCCCACACTCTCATCTCACTCAATTATTACTACTCACTACTACCCTACTTACTTATTTATTCACTCTCTCCTATACATTTTCATATCACACTCTTTTCTCTCTTCACTCTCTCTACAACAATGGAAGAGAATTACAACAAAATAACACTTGTCTTCCTATTATTAACTATCTCCTTCGCACTCTCATCAACCACCACCATCACTCACTTCCAAACCCTAACTATTAACTCTCTCCCAAACCCTTCTACTCTCTCATGGCCAGAAGAATCAGAATCTCTCTCCGACGACTCAGAGCCTCTCTCACTTCAACTTCACCACATAGACTCACTCTCCTCCAACAAAACACCACAACAGCTCTTCCACCTCCGCCTCCAACGAGACGCTGCCAGAGTCAAATCTTTCACTCTCGCAACATCTCCCAACCAGTCTCACCCCCTTAGATCCACCCCCGGTTTCAGCAGCTCCATCGTCTCCGGCCTTTCCCAAGGCAGCGGCGAGTATTTCACCCGCATAGGCGTAGGCACACCAGCAAAATACGTGTTCATGGTCCTCGACACCGGAAGCGACGTCGTTTGGCTCCAATGTGCTCCATGCCGTAAATGCTACACCCAAGCAGATCCCGTTTTCGATCCCACAAAGTCACTCACCTTCGCCGGAATCCCATGCGGTGCTCCTCTCTGCCGGAGACTCGACTCCGCCGGATGCAACAATAGAAACAAAGTTTGCCAGTATCAGGTTTCTTACGGCGATGGCTCTTTCACTTTCGGTGATTTCTCAACCGAAACGCTGACGTTTCGTAAGACGCGTGTGACGCGCGTGGCCTTGGGATGTGGTCATGATAATGAAGGTCTCTTCGTTGGTGCTGCTGGTTTATTGGGACTTGGGAGAGGAAGATTATCTTTCCCGGTTCAAACCGGTCGCCGGTTCAATCAGAAATTCTCTTACTGTCTTGTCGACCGCTCCGCTTCAGCTAAACCCTCCTCCATGGTTTTCGGCGATTCCGCCATTTCACGAACCGCCCGGTTCACTCCACTCATCAAAAACCCTAAACTAGACACTTTCTATTACATCGAACTTCTCGGAATCAGCGTCGGTGGTGCTTCCGTTCGCGGCGTCTCCGCTTCTCTCTTCAAGCTCGATCCCGCCGGCAACGGCGGAGTTATAATCGATTCCGGCACTTCAGTAACACGATTAACCCGTCCTGCTTACATTGCACTGCGAGATGCTTTCAGGATTGGTGCTTCGCATTTGAAGAAAGCGCCGGAGTTTTCGCTGTTTGATACTTGCTTTGATTTGTCTGGTTTAACGGAGGTGAAGGTCCCAACGGTGGTGCTTCATTTCCGAGGTGCTGACGTGTCACTTCCGGCAACGAATTACTTGATTCCGGTGGATAACAGTGGGAGCTTCTGCTTTGCTTTCGCCGGAACAATGAGTGGTTTGTCCATCATCGGTAACATTCAGCAGCAAGGATTTCGGGTCGTTTATGATCTCGCGGGTTCTCGGGTCGGGTTTGCCCCGAGAGGGTGCGTGTGAATGGGAATAACTCTTTCCCTTTCCTCTGTTTTTCGATTATTATCTTTTTAATTGTCTTTTTTTTCTTTAATCAAGTTTTATAAAGTATTAATTATAGTTTAGTGAATGGATTAGGGAAGATGATATGTTAATAATCTTTTTAGATCTGAAGAGAAGAGATCTAAAGGATTTAACAAAAAAATGAGAATGTTTTTAGTTTCCACCGCACAAATCTTCGCATGTTGGTGTTTTTTTAATTTATTTCCCAATTAAATATTACAACAACCTCAACACTGTAGTTGATTCTTCAATTCCGTAGTACTTTATTTACTGTATATTATTTTCTCTTGGGATTTACTCATTTCATCATCTCATGCTAGAGGTGTGCATTGTCACTAAAATTATTCTTGCAAGTGGTTTTTCAACCTTTGCACCAAGACGGTGTAGTGTCTCCCCTAATATGAATTTTATTTGGTACAATTAAACTTTGATTGAAGGAGACAAAGCACATGGTATAGTGGAATATTGTCAAAGTGGCCAAATTGCACATGGTATAGACAGTAAGGTCAAAAGATGTGAACATCAACCAACAAACACTTAAAAAATTAACTAGTATAGACAAAGGGAGGAAAACATGTCGACTGGTTAACTTAGGAAAGGTAAAAGGAATAGTCTCTTTTCTATGTTATTGGAGTCTAGCTGTGACAAAAATTAGTATAAAGTGCAGCAAGCACTAAACCCACGCCAACTCTTTTTCTTTTTTATTTTTTTTCAAAGCTAACGTAATGAAATTTATTCAAAATGGCATCAAGAATGCCAAATAAAAATAATTTAACTCTCCCTGAACACTTACCCTTAACCTTAACAATTATTACAGCCCATATAAAATCCTCTAACAAAATAACTTAGATAATACTAAACCACCCCTATCAAATCACAGATATCATCCGAAGGCTCTCAACCAATTCCAACTACAGGTTCACAAAAATGATCTTCACAGTTACCAACTTAGACTTGCCACCTCGCCCCATCAATGTCGCTGAAACACCGACAAAAAGTTGAACCTTTAACATCCCAATCGACATTTAGAACCACGAAAACCAGTCCTTCGCAAGCTACTTCTGGCCTCAAACTCAGTTCATTTTCCACCCAACACTTTTTCTTAAAAAGGTACCGTATTTTGAAACCATATAAAAATGGATAATGCTATTTTTACACATATTTTCTACACCAATACTTACGTTAAAAATAACGTTTTTTAAATTAAAATTTATAGTTAAAATCTCTTAAGTGGAAAGGGGATATGATTACTCTCGTTATAGATGAACTAGGATAATTTATGTGTGTGATTTACTTATTGTTTCTGTACTTTAAATTATTTTGCTCTTGCTTACTCTTGTTGATAATTTGAACTTTATCAGATTCAGAAGCTATTCTTCTTAAAAGAAAAAATTTATCAAATACATAATTCAATCTCCGTTTCTTGTGTATTTTTCTCACCTTCGTGTTTGTTTTGGATTTATAACATTTAAATAATAAACAACTGGATGCAAACAATAAACTTTGAAAAAATATAATAGATAAGACACCAAGTAAATGAAGTAAATAACGTTTAATGTAAATGTTTTGAATACAAAAGGTTTTTAGAAGGCTTAAAGTGTGGGCACATACTCACATATCTCACAATTTGTTTTTCTCGATAACTTAGGTACTTTAGTTCTATAGAGAATCGATGAGGATTTGCGACTTTGATATAAGCCTACATTATATACTACTACAAAGATAATCGTCGACAAAGGTTTAATCCTACAGATTTGACATGTATCCCACTACTTAGGCCTTCATGTTCTAATTTGTTTTTACGTTTCTTCAAGGATATAACTGGGTCTTTATGTTCTAATTTGTTTTCACGTATCTTCAAGGATATAACTGATGATAATTGTGTTGATAATTGCAGATAATCTCTCCTTAAATAATTACCTCAACCATATCATCACTTCTAATAATGATACCGTCAACTTAAACTGGAAGAATAATAAGTTTTCTTTTGCGTATATGTTTGAAGAATATATGATCTCCCTTGCTTAGGTTGTTGTCTACGCCATTATAAGATTTTCTCGCTTAGCACATTTTGTTTGATTAACCTATGGGTCCAAATTCTGGGAAAATCTCCATAAACACATCCTCTTTTAATTTTATAAGTAAGAAAATGTTTTTTACATCAAACAAACATAAGTCGCAATAAGGAAGAGCAACAAAAAACATTAAAATTTAAACAATGTTCAGATTTATAAACAATAATGACGATCGATTTATTGTCACATATCAACTTAAATTCAAAGGGATTCACACTTTATCTTCAAACCTTTTAGCATAAATTAATCCATGACAGCTCATAAATTGTGTCGTAGCTCTAAATTCTTCCTCAAGATGTCTCCACATCAAGATGTAATACACTTAAGTAGACCTTCTATCAATCATTGAACCTACATAGTCTGCATCAATATAAGTCTCCATAGTGAAACTTCCACAACTTTTGAATTGATGGAATAGTAGAGAGCAGAATCTGATTGAATTGATGGACTAGTACAGAGCAGAAAGTCTCCATATACACCTCCTCTTTTAATTTTATATGTAAGAAAACGCATTTTATATCAAGGAGAGCTACAAGAAACATTAAAATTCAAACGATATTATTGTTCACCAATGAAGAAAATGTCTACTCATAATTAATATCATGTGTCTTAAGGTATCCTTTTGCCACCGATCTAACCTTGTATTAATCAAGATTGGCATATGATTTGTGATTGACTTCATAGATAAACCTGCATCCAATATGTTTCTTTCCCTCCCACTCAAATCTCATTTCTTTTACCATTTTCTCATTCATAGCTTCAACCCAATTTTCATTCAATTGAACATATGATAAGATTCTCACACATTCAACAACTACAATAAAACTATGATGCTGTATAGGAAAATTCTTAGAGACAAATTGAGAAATAATATACACATTCAACAACTACAATAAAACTATGATGCTGTATAGGAAAATTCTTAGAGACAAATTGAGAAATAATATATTTAGAACGATTTCTTTTTTCTTTTCTCAAAACAATAAGTAAATCATTTGGATCAATATCGTGAGTATCACAAGTCTAAGAATCACTAATAGAATGATCACTTTCAGTACATACTTCTGGCTCAAGCGATTGAGGTTGTTTCAAGGATAGTTCGGATTTACTGCTTCTCTAATACACTAAAATTAGTTCACTAGCTATGATTTTTCTCAGTGTTAAAGGTGTTGATTCATCCATAATAAAAAAGAAACTAGGAACCGAAATAAAAGGAACTTGGATTCCCAAATTGTATTTGTAATTTGCTGTAAAAATGAATAAACACTTGAGATACTTATAATTTATCCTTAATAAAACAAAACCTATCTTACACTAAAAATATTATAAATATGAAAAGTCCCCAAACATTATAATAAATTAAATCAAATGGTTAATAACTCTAATGTGCTGATTGAATTGATGGACTAGAACGGAGCAGAGAATGTAACATGATGGAATTGAGTAGAGTGAAGTGAAATGGAACAAATATCGCATTCTATGAAAGTTTGTAACATAACAAGGTTCCGGAGTTCAATGTTCTACAAGAAGTACATGAAGTAAACAATTCTGGATGAGACTTCAAGTGATCATTGGTTTCACAATCCAAACATTCTTAGGCATAGTATCAGAGACCCTATGGAATCGACAGAAAAAGCTCGTATCACCCATTTCCATGAGTGACACTAGAAATAATCTCAACAATATTTGTCATAGGAAGAGAAAAAATAGCCAAAGAAAATTGTTGTCAAATACCTTTAATGTGCATGCCTTATAGAGAAATGGTAACCCGATAAAGGAACAAAGTTGTTAAAAGCATACCAGTCTTCTAGTTCTATAACCATAACATGAGAATTTGGTTATCTGTAAAAGAAAAACTAGATAATAACATTATGGGTCTTCTATACTCACCTTCTTACTCCCTAAATTACAATCAAGATGAGAAAAATAAATATCCATCCTTTATTAGATGATACCGCATTGGTTGGTCTTTTATACTCAACCAACCTTATTCCGTAAATTCACAAAAATTGAAGATCGATTCAATCTTACTTATTAGCCACCATCATCAGTTCTTTAACTTGTCTAACCGCATTACTTACAGCATAAAGGCTCATCTTTTTAACCTGTAAAACAGAGAGAGGTGCTCAAGGATGTAAATGAGAGATCTTTTTGAAATGTAAAGACAGTAAGTAAAAGTGGGAAGCTCAACATGCATAAGAAATTAAGCAGACTTGCCTCCAATTTGTCCTCCTTCGCTCTGTGGTACTTTGGGAGCAAACGAAACTCTTCTGTTAGCCGTAAACATTCTCCAACATTCTCAGGTGAAACAAAGTCAAGTGCAACCTTCATACAAGACTGACCAATGAAAATAAGTTAGTCAACAAAAATATAATAATGTTTACACTTCCTCGATATCATTCCGCAACAACATATCATGCAATATTACCTGTCTATTTCTAACTTGATGAGGACATCCTGCTGGTATGAAAACAGCCTCGCCAAGGTGTTGCTCAAAAGTCCATGGTTCAACATCTGCATATAGAAAAGGATGTTACAATTCGTGGTACTAGTTTTAATCCACGTTTAAATCGGAAAATAAAGAGAGGAACTTACTATATTCTTTTTTTAGCTGTTTCTTATGCCTCGCATTTAAGAATATAGTCTGATCATGAATGGGATGTATAACCTGAAACCAGCATAATAAAAGAGATTCAGCTTTCCACCTATGGTTAGTATAGTAAACAGTGGCTGGCAATGCTACTCACCGAATCCACGAGTTCATTGTTGATATGGCGAAATTCCTTCTCGTGCTTTCTTACGTACTCAATTAACTTTGGGACATCTTCCCGGCGAAAGATATCCCAAACAGCGCCACCAAGGACAGTCTCAGCTCCATTATCAATGCCTAAGGAATCTCTTCCATTGCCTTGTTTTGACTCTATCTTGGGATTACCAGCCTCAGATTCATGATAAAGTTCTAAACTGTCTTCTTTATCATATGTCTTCTTCAATTTCTTTATGATTTCTCTCTGCCAGTCCTCTATATTCACCTTGTTTGTGTGTGTCAACACATTCACCTAAACATCCATCACACAATTATGTAACATAAGATATAGTGTAAAGCATTATATATATAACTAAAAAATGCTGCAAAAATAGGTCACAAATTTTTCAAGAGTGGATATAATTAGACATGAATTGACTTAACACATTTTCCATGCCATCGTTGGCTTAGTGTGGCCTAGACAAATTATTTTTTTCAGAAGCTTCTGATACTCAAGCACAACAAAAAGGTGTAGTTATTCCCAAAGATTATTAATTGAACCAATAGTAGATCTTATATGGCTATCACTTTTTTATGTTTATCTTTTATGAAAGTGACGATCATTCATCTCCATGTTCATATGCTAATCAAATCCACTTTTAGTTGTTTTTTTTTAGTTCCTGATTAGTGTTTCTAAAATGATTCTTAAAAACTGCATGAAAATAATCTTATGAAAATAATCAAAAATAATGAGACAATGATTGCGAACTTATTTACTTCATTAAATAAGCTATGGTATAACTATAAGGCCTAATTAACCAGGGGCATAATACCATTTGTACAATAATATAATCAATATTTACAAGACTAGCCTTCAAGTTGGTGAATCAGTATATATCATTCACATTTTACAAGTAAATTGGTTGTCAACTAATATATAAAAGAAATCTAGAATGTAGTTATTAATCTATTATTTGTTTGTTTATCTCATGCATTTTGCCCCATTATCATAAATGGAATTATGAAACAACACTAACGGTTGATTTATTGTCACAAATCTAGCACAATATTAGTCCTCGTCAGCTCATAAATTGTGTCATACATCTTTTCCAAGACACGAGGTTTTCCCACACGAAGATGCAATACATCTTTTTGTTTTTCCAAGACACGAGGTTTTCCCAAACGAAGATTTTTTGCCGGTTATTAGACCCGGTTTTTAGAATATATTTTCCGCCGGTTTTTAGAATATATTTTTTGCCGGTTTTTCCAAGACACGAGGTTTTCCCACACGAAAATCTTCTATCTGGGAGCTGGTTTTTAGAAGATTTTTGAGAGAAAGACTTTGGAAGATTGAGTCTATATTTTGAACTTTTGAAATGTGTTTAATATTTTTTTTAAAATTTAAAAACAAAATACTACATTAGCATATAAAATCATATTGTTTTTAAGACTTTTTAAAAATATCAAACATATTCTAAGATATAGACGCAACCTTCCAAAACTTTCCACTCCAAAACCCTCAAAAAAATCAACTTCCAAACAACCTCTTAGTGAAACTTCTATCACTTATTAAACATACATAGTCGGCGTCAACATAACTCTCGATAATGAAACTTCCATGTCTTTTAAATAGGAGTCGTCTCTCTAAGATAACCTCAAGATATTGCAGTTTAGAGGTGGCTCACTCTTGGATTATGCATGATTTGTCTCACCACATTGATATGTTAAGTCAGGCCTTGTATGAGCAAAAGTAAATAAATTTTTTCACTAATCTTTGATATCGAACCTCGTGAATCTTAGCACGTTCACTTCATAACTTATCCGATGATTTTACATCTAAGTCTGCATCTAAGTCTGTTTGTTTCCTGCCATGAGATCGGGCACATTCTTTCACTAAAAAATAAAAATGTCATGTTGTGAGCAAGTCGCCTCAGCTGTGAAGAAATAATTGAGTCTCCCGTGTTCTTTCATCTCAAATTCTGCATATAGGCTCTCCTTGAATAATTTTCTTTCAACCATATCATCACCTCTAATAATGATATTGTCAACATAACAAGAAGAAAAATAAGTTTTCTTACGTGTAAACGTTTGAAGAAAACATATGATCTCACCTTCTCAACTTGCTACGCCTCCTATTGATTTTGTCAATCTTCCAACCATGTTCGGGGAGACTATTCTAGCCCATATAAGATTTCTTCACTTTGCACATTTGGTTTGTTCGACCAAGGGGTCCAAATTGTGGGAGAATCTCCATATTCACCTTTTTTTTAAGTTTATATGTAAGAAAGTGTTATTTGCGAGCAACAAGAAACATTAAGATTTGAATATTGTTCGTGTTCACCATTGAAGCAAATGTCTCCTCATAATTAATACCATGTCTTTAGGTATCTTTTGGCCACCAGTCTTGCCTTGAATTAATAAATGGGTCCAAACTCTGGGAGAATCTCCATATACACCTTATTTTTTAAGTCTATATGTAAGACTGCTTTTTACATCAAACAAACATAGGTCATAATCAGGGCGACTAACAAGAAACATTAAGATTTGAACAATGTCCATGTTCACCATTGATCAAGAGAGGCGTATGGTTTTCTTAGATCCACGTGCAACCAATGGATTTCTTTCCTTCCAACCCAAGTCTCATTTCTTTCAAATGATAACCATTTTCTCATCTATACCTTCAACCAAATTGTCGTTCAATTGAAGATATGATGAGATCTCACACATTCAACAACTACAATAAAACTTTGATGCTGCATAGAAAAATTATTAGAGGAGATAAATTGAGAAATAAGATATGTGAAACAATATCTTTTTTCTTTTCTCAAAACAATAAGTCACCTGGACCAATATAGAACAGAGCGAAGCATAATGGAACATGATGGAATTGAGTGTAGCAAAGTGGAACAAAATAGAACAAGTTAGTTCATTTCATTGCATATACCCCAAATTGAATCGAATGAAATTTGAAGAATTGAATGGAATATAATGGAATGGATTTCATCATGTTCCATTCTGCCCCATCTATTATGTACAAATCTAAACAATAAAATCTGATTATATATCGTTTCATTCCATTCCATCAACCCTATTGGAAAAATCCCCTCACATTAATTAAAGATAAAGCCCACAAATAATTTATATAAAGTGGCACCCCTCACCTTACAAGTCAGTTTTGTAAGAATGAGTTAGGTCAAACTTTAATTCTATCATAATATCAGAGGCCTATTGATTCGAGTCACCCACCATTTATATGCGCACCAAACCCGATAGTGTTAGACGCAAAGGAGTGTGTTGGAAAATCTAAGTCCCACATTTCAATAATTTGGGTCATCCACCATTTATATTCACGCACCAAGCCCAATAGTGTTTAGCGTGAGGGAGTGTATTGGGAAAACTCAAGTCTCACATTGGTTAAAGATAGAGCTCACAAAAGGTTTATACAAAGTGACGCCTACCACCTTGCCTACCACCTTACAGGCCAGCTTTGTAAAGATGAGTTAGGCCAAACTCTAATTCTATCAAATCCAAGGATACTCTTAGTAAAACTAGAAGGAAAACAAGTATGGCGGTGCTTAGAAAATAGAAAAATATAAGACTTAAAAGACTCGATTTAAAAACAAAGATGGAAACTGACCTCATCAAGAAAAAAGAAAAAAAATCAAGACACAAGGGTTGAAGCTAGATATGTGAGATAGAAGTGTGATACTATCACTAGACCGAAGTGCGGAAGATAACACATTCGAACCAATTCATTCGGCAGACAGATAGTACAACCCACATTGTTCCTTAACAACTCCAATTGTCTTCCCAATTGCAAGAACCTGAAAAAGTATAATGAGAATAAAAAGATTATCGCATAATTATGGTCCTTGGTAAGCTTACGAATAGGGATTAAACTATGAAAGTGTGTGAGAACATGTAGAGGTCTTCTGGTTTATAACAAGGCTGAAGTTCAATGTTCTCGAAGGAGAAGTATATGAAATAAACAGTTCTGAATGAGTCGTCGTATGATCATTGGTTCCATAATCTAAACATTCTTAGGCATAGTATCAGAGGCACTACGGGATCGAGAGCAAAAGCTCTAATCACCCATTTCCATGAGTGGCACTAGAAATAATCTCAACAACATTTGTCATTAAAAAGGAAGAGAGAAAAATAGCCAACGAAATTGTTGTCAAACACCTTTAATGTGCATGCCTTATTCTCTCCATCTGCGCCGTCATGTGCACTACGATCAATGCAATAAATCATTTTTGACACCAAGTTGGTGCATGCCTGATGCATCATTCTGAATTTGCATCACATCTTCCTCTTTTTTTGGCATGCTGTTGTAGCTCATTTAGGCTCTGATTTTTTTTCTCAATTTCTGTTGTTTTGAGCATATTTGAGGGGCACCTTGGCTTTCAAAAATGGTGAAACCATAAGATGATATTATGGGGAAAATTTGGAAGCAAACCAAATAAATCTGAGAAGTTTAGTCTCCAAAAATCATATCTTTAACAACCAATTACTTCAACATTAATATAAGGAATAGTCAATTTGGAGACATTTATTCTCATAGTGCTAATCCCAATCCCGAAAGGCATTCTAAATGACGAAATGCCTTTACTTGATTTCCTGCAATTTTATCTTTGTCTTTGCTTGTTGGTTTTACTTTATTTTTTGTTGGTATAACCTTCTCTTTGCCAAATTATTTGTATCCGTTTAATTAAGTTATAACTAAAGGCCACATACCAGCAACTAGAGTTATCAGAGATTGGTAAGGACTCCCAACAACAGGTTTCTACATGCCAAAAACATAAAAGGATCTCCAAGAGAAGAAATTACCGCATCAGACACGTCGCAGTGCAGTTTTGTAACAGAATCTCCTCTGCCAAGCTCTTCAGAAAATCCATAAGCAATATATGTTTTGGGTCCCAAATCTGGTTTCAATGAGACATCAGGAAGTTTACTGGCAAAATTTAAAAGACCCGATTTTGGATCGGTGTAGTCCATATACGGGAGTGCAGCAAGGAATTCAGCACCATGTCTCGGCAAGCGCTCTTCAAAAGAGGTCGATGAAGGCCAATCTTTTAATTTCAACATTTCTGGCCACTTATTTTTATGCATTCGACCCTTTAGGTAGCCTTGGAAAAACTGGTGTATATTTATTTCAACCTGTGAAGCAGAGTCATGAACATAAAATGAAATATGACTGAGTAGATAGATTATTTTTAAATAATTTGCTTGTATAACTTACCCCACACCAATCCAAGCAATCAACAGCCTTGACACTTTGTGTTTCCTCTTTGAACTTCACTTTGGAACCTGTTTCTCTGAGGGCCCTCCACATTACCATTGGTTCCCAACTAAGACCAGATGTTTTGGCCAGAACATTTCTCACAACCACAGGTTCTCCCCTCATCCAATGCCTCTGGAAGTGCTCAATCTCATCATCAGAAATGTCAAGGGCATTTGGACTATATAAGAAGTTATCTTTATTGTCATCCCGGAATGCTGCTCTCCTGACTTCAGGGTTGATTTTTCCTTCTAACAAATTTAGCTGGCATAGAGAACACTTTTCAGTAATATCTACATCCAGAGGCGCATAATTTCTAGTCAGATCTTCAGCATTATTTAGCAGCTTTGCCACCCAATTAGCTTTGTAAATGCGTCTCAGTTCAAGCAATGCAGAACTACAACCTCCGCGCTGCTTTGGAGGACATGGAATGTTACCATCACTTTTAGCTTTCCATTCTGGGAAGGGAGAGAGCATGTCAGACTGAGAAGGTAAACTAGTAGGTGCAAGTTCGCTTTCCCAGTCATATCTTCTACGATGTGTTTTACTCTGTTTTTTTGTTGAACCATGATTGTGAAAAGTCTTTTCAAAACTTTCATGAGATGTTCCAGCCTCCATGCCTCCGGGTTGGTAACCCTCTCTGAGCTCTTGACAGCACATGAGACAGAGATCATAAGAGCAACTGGTGTTGGGGCAGCTACGGTAAAATCCATGTATGGATGTACTGCAATTGTCACTGCCATTTATAACAGAGGCATTCAGTTTCGGACCAATTAGGATATTAAAAGATAAAAGCAATCAAGGCCTCAAGGTGACAAAGCCTTATTGTGAAGTATATATATATACACACACACACACACATATATATATATATATATATATATATATATATATATATATATATATATATATATATATATATATATATATATATATATATATATATATATATATATATATATATATATATATATATATATATATATATATATATATATATATATATATATATATATATATATATATATATATATATATATATATATATATATATATATATATGAGAAGGACCGCATTCTTATCCACGAAGTACCAGATATACCAAAGGCAGAGAAATTATAATGACTGCATTCTAATTTCTTATGATAGTATGCTCTGTAAGCGTACCAGTACAAGCGCTCACTTTCACTTAGCTTTGATCTTGTTATGTCAATTTCTTGCAGTTGCTTACCTAACATCATACGATCAGATATAGTTACAAGACAAAACAGAACAAAAATAAATTTCTATGCGCATGTTTGTCATCATGTTACCTCTTATTTTGGTTTCAGTCTCTAGTTCCAAGCTCTGCTCCTTGTGGACATGCCTCAGAACTGGCAGGGCTTTAGATAGTAAGTACAGTAGTCGCTGTAATTTGACACTGGCATCTACTTTTCGGTCCTGTGAAACAAGGAAAAGAATTAAACCAAATTAACAGTTAGCATATAATTATATAAACATGTGGAATTTATGAATTTTGGAAACAAATAGGATGACATCTACCATTTGCGCAGGAAACTCCCGCAAGCAAGCTTTGCAGTTGCAATTGCCCCAACAAAATGGACACGCATTCTCAAATTCCTCATGGGTTTTTCCAGGATACCTGGTTAATCTCAATCACAGTGAGCAATCAGCATGTGAAAATAAGAAAAGGCCAAAAGTTAATAGATGTGTATACAGTGTTATCAGATATCGAACATGGTGGATAATGGATATTCACGGCAGTTCTTGGGCTCACCACAATGGAAAATATCAGCCGATATTGCGGGTTTTTCCGCTATAATGGCACTGCAAAGCGGCCCGTACGGCAGGGTTTTGACTCTCAGCCGCTAACCACAATCGACAACATTGTGTGTGTTATGAGAAACCAACTAGCTTCTTCACAACAGCATCATCAAAATAAAAAATTTACCTTTCTTACAGAAAATAAATCTTACCAGTTCTTAATGCATTCAAAACAATAGCGCTTTCTGTTGCAACTTGTGCAAAAGACAACGCCACCCTTATCATTCCGTTGGCATTGATGGCACATCAAACTTCCACCCTCCTTAGTTTTGGTGGATAAACCCTGAGAAACCAACATTACAGTAAAATTCAAGCTAAGAGAACCTTCATTACAGTAAAATTCAAGCTAAGAGAACCTTCACCATCAAACAATATTACAAACTTATTTTGATAATTTGATTCTATAAGACCTACCTTAATATAGTAACCAACTATATGAGCTGTCACAAGGGTATTTTCACATGGGTAATTTTCTAGTATTTCGGGGGAGAATACTATGATACGTTAGGTTGAAAAGTGTAGTTGGATCTAACTCATCCTTACAAAATAGGTTTGTAGGATGAAGATTGCCTCCACTTATAAGGACATGTTCAGGCTATAAATTGTCTGAAGGTGGGACTCTTAACACATTATACAGAGATGTGCGAACAACACTCTTTTTATAACATTCTCTCAAACATTCCCCTTTTATTTTATTGAGTGAAACACGTGTGGGTCCCTTAAATGGGTCTCACATAAAGTGGTAGGACCGACTGTTTTAGAGTATTAAAAAGAGTGTTCCTCTATGAAGAGGAAAGACAGCCCAAATTTGACTCCGACACTGACACAGCAAACACTAGTAATAATTTGAAAAAAATGAATAAATTAAACGTTATCACAAGTGTGAGTGTAGGTGCCTATTTTCAAAAGTGTCGGTGCTACATAATTGTTGCTAACATTTTTCAGAATATAAAATATAAGCGAAACAAAGGAAGACTCTTGAAAAGATTTATAAACGTATCTTGTAACATATCAAAATCTGAATCATGTACTGACCCGTTGTTTGATATCTTGATCTTTAACTCCATTTTTGGGTTTATTGACCTTATACACATCAATTAGTCTTTTCCCACAGTCACCTTCATTCTCCTGCAAATCAAATTGAATCATCACACAATCGAAACATAATTAAATGAAATCATCAAAAAAACAAAAAACATACTTGATCGATGGGTTTCTTCCTCTTTGTGACGGAGTTTCCATTGAGCACCGACTCCGATCCGTTGCTCAGATCGGCGATCTTCCTTCTCCTACTGTAGCATCTGAGTTTCTTCGGCTCTTGAATTCCGTTCTCTCCGGCGACACCGCCTCGGTTGTCCGGTCGGTCACCGGAAAAAGAGTCCATATAGGATCTACTGTGTTTGAAAATTCTAAATTGGTTGACTTGTGAATTATGATGTAATTGAAGGAGAGAGAGAGAGAGAGTATTCAGATACGGCGTGGGAATTTGAGTCCCCACCGTTTGTCTTCTTTATCAGAATTTGGAATCTAGGTTTCCAGAACGTGATCCTCGTGTTATACCTAACCCTGCTGCTACCCCAAACCTTTTTTAAGATATAATTTTTTATGATAACCTTTTTTTATTTTTATAAAACTATAACACTTTAAATTGTCTATAGACATTAAACCTAAAAAATAATTTTTTTATGACAATTATTTTAAATTATTAAACCTACAAAAATATTCTACTTTTCTCCGATAAATATTTTTACTCATTTTCCTTTAATTGATTCTCTTTACATAAATATCTTATATAAAACAATTTAATATAAAGTTTTTAGGGAAATTTTTTTTATATTTGTTTTTAATAATATTTTTAGATTTTTTTAAATAAAAATTGAACTCTGTAGAGCTTTAGTCTATGTTATTACATTGCTTTGTTTCTTTTGTAATGGTTAATTGGGCATTTTATAGGATTGAACATTCTCTTATTTATTAATATGGTTAATCTTACCAGCTCTAAACTTATTTAGGATTTGTGAAACTTGCATCGTTAATCTGCTTAAATGGCTTCTATCGTCCATTTTTTTGTCTCTTCACCTTTCAACATGATCCATTACCTTGCTATTAGTGAAAACCTCAATCTCTTCTATTTTCATTCTTTTGGCAAAGTCAACAATATTCATAATCGCTCAGACTTTCACTTTAAATGGATTTTTGTAACCCCTTTGACTCCAAGTGGTCATAGATTTAAGATCTCTATGATCTTTGTGATCCACCGCTCTTAAGTTGCACTCACTTTAAATGGCAAGATTTGCATCTGGGTGAATGAAGATTTTTCTGTATCTCCACTTCTCTTAAGTAAGAATCTCATAATTCTCCTCTGTCAACTCTTGCATGTCATTTTTTAGCAGACTTATCAACTAGTGGATGTTGTCTATTTTATTGTTCGACTTGATTTGGGTATCATTCTCTTTATCCTTCTTCTCATATTTGTTTTTGTTAATATAACTACAATTCGACCCTCTAACGTTGTTATTTTTTCCTTTTTGTTTTTCATGTCCTTGTTATGACCCACTTGATCAATGTTTAACCGCTTATTATCGTTTCTTCTGTGAGCATCAATCTTGGCTTGTTGTTGCTGATAATTTCCAATATTCCTCATCCCTTGAGAGGTAATGTTTTGCATACCATTAATGTTTTCCCCCGCTTCCTCAAAATTATGGTTATTTCCTTGATTATTGTGGTTTTTGTTATTATTGTCTTTGCCTCTCTTGTTCTTTTTATGAAGAAGATGTTCTTCATTTATCTTAGCTTTGTTTTGATGAAGGCAAAACTTATCATTTCAGAAAGATCAAAGAAGAAAAAAATTAGAATCAATTATCAAGATTGCATAAGCTTTGAAAATCAAAAGATTAGATGTTGGTCAAGGTACATTAATGGTAATTCATATGTTTCTATAATTCTTAGATGTTCAAGAAACTTCAGTTCATATTCTCTAAATATTTCCAATCATTCATATAGCATGCTCATTCAAAGCATACTTTTTAAAAGACAAATTTTCAAAAAATCACATCAATGCAAAGGGCTTACATAAATGTGTAATTGACTGCCTTTTGGTTCTATCTTAATTTTATGAACATTGAGGATAGGGTAATTGGTTAACATGATAGTACGGTTACATCTATGCTTTTTGGAAAAATCTGAACCATTATGAAACCTTTTAATTCCAAATGTCATGAAACCTATGAGATATTAGATCAAACACTATTGGGTCGAAGAGTAACTTTGTGGTTCGACAAGTTCGACAGAGGTTTGTATGCAGACAAAGGTCTATCATATACTCGTGTCGAAGTAATGTATATTATAGTCGAAGTATGGTCATGCAATTATAAAAAATGCAAGGATTGTTAGCATGTCGAATTGGGCCTATTTGTTATGTCCAATTGTTTGAGTTAGCTTTTTTGTAATGGGTATTTGTGAAAAAAGCTCATTAGCTTAGTATGTTAGGTTTATTATAAATAGCATACTAGTCTCTCATCATTGTATATTGCAAATCCTAATTTAGAGTGAGAGAGGTTATTCATTATTATTGTGTACTTGTAATCTTGTTTAAAGAGAAAGTAAAAGACAATAGTTATAACCAATCATTGTTGTTCTTCGTGTTCTCCCATTTTTTCTACCATGTTTATTTTTTATCATAAATAAACAGTTTATACTTTGTTTCAAAGGCATATAACTCCACAACAAATTGGTGCGGTGAACGTGGAAAAAATGCCTTAAACAAAGTATGGGATTAAAAAGTTCACCGGAGTGAACGATTTCGGTAAGTGGAGCTTGAAGATGAAAGCTCAACTGGTTCAGCTGAGCTATTTTGAAACATTAAAGAGAGCAACAGTCATGAATGATGAGTTAACCAAAGTTGAGAAGACGACCATGATAGAAAAAGTCGGTGGCACAATCTTATTCAAGTCCTTCGACGAGTTTCAAAGAAGATGGTGGAGGCAGGGTTACGAGTGAAACTTGAAAGTTTGTACATGACTAAATCACTGGTAAATTGAATCTACCTGAAGCAAGCTTTGTATTCATTCAAGGTGAAAGATGTTATTTGTTATTCTTGTGTACTTGTAATCTTGTTTAAATAGAAATTAAAGGAGAGAAGTTATAACCAATCCTTGTTGCTCTTTGTGTTCTCCCATATTTTCTACCTTGTTTATTCTTTGATCATAAATAAACAGTTTATACTTTGTTTCAAAGGCATCTAACTTCACAACAAATTGGCGCGGTGAGCATAGAGAAGATGCCTTCAACAAATTATGAGATTGAAAAGTTCACTGGAGTGAACGATTTCGGTATGTGGCGCTTGAAGATGAAAGCCATATTGGTTCATCAAGGTTGTTTGGAAGCATTGAAGAGAGAAACAACCATGAATGGTGAGTTAATGGAAGTTGAGAAGACGACCATGATAGAGAAATATTGCGGCACAATTTTATTAAGCCTTGGTGATAAGGTTTTTCGACAGGTTTCAAAAAATATGATGGCGGCAGGGTTATGGGTGAAACTTGAAAGTCTGTACATGACTAAATCGCTGGTAAATTGACTTTACCTGAAGTAAGCTTTGTATTCATTCATGATGATTAAAGATAAAATGTTGGTCGAGCAGTTGGATATTTTCAACAAGATGATTCTTGATCTTGAAAATATTAATGTCTAGATCGATGATGACGATGTTGTTGTGTGCTTTGCCCATATCACATGCTCACTTCAAAGAAACTCGCTTATATGGAAGAGAGTCCCTAACCTTTGAAGAAGTTCAATCAGCAATGTATTCTAAGGACTTGAATGAACTAAAAGAGCATAAGCCTTCGACGGCTGGTGAAGGTTTAGCCGTTAAAGGAAAATTCTTGCGAAAGGATGACATGTTCGACAAGAAAAAGGGTAAAAGTCAGTCAAACTCTTATAGTGGTGATGCACCTGGTATTCGATGCTAAAATTGTAAAAAGGAGGGATCTTACAAGAAAAGTGTGCCATGAACCCTTGAATGATCATGGAGGTAACGATAATGGAAAGATAACTATTATTCGAGATGATTTCGATTCATCTAATGTTCTCGTAGTTTCAAGTAACGACTTAAGAAAAGAGTGGATTATGGATTCAGGTTGCATTTGGAACATTACTGCAAAAAATACTTGTTCGAGGAATTATTTATTCAAGATGGTGGATCTCTATTTCTAGAAAACAAAAAAGCTTTCAAGATTGCAGGTGTTAGATTTGTGAGATTCAAGCTCCATGATGAGTTAATAAAGTTGTTGACTGAAGTTAGGTATGTACCTAATTTAAAGCGAAATTTGATTTCTCTTGGTGAATTCGACAAGAAATGTTATGTTTTCTAATGAGAGAAAAGTATCCTAGGAGCCATGAAGGGGTCGAAGGAAGCCTTTGGTGGCATGAAGAAACAAGGTTTGTATATCCCTGAGGCTGAAGTTGTAAGTGGTTCAACAAATGTTGCATCCACTAAACCTTTGTTGAAGACATAAATTTGGCACATAAGATTGGGCCATGCTAGTGAAAGGGGTCTGGTCAAATTAAGGGAAAAAAATTTGTTTGGTGGAGACAAATTTGAAAAACTGAAGTTTTGTTAACCCTGTGTACTTGGAAAATCCTGCAAAGTGAAGTTCAATAAAGCCAAACAAAGAACACATGTATCTCTTGATTACACTCGTGTTGATCATTGGGGGACTGCAAGGTGTCCATAAAATTCAGGAGCAAGGTATTTTCTATCCATAGTTGATGATTATTTCATAAAGTTATGGGGATTCATCCAGAAGACTAAGGATGAAACTTTTGAGAATTTTAAAAGTTGGAAGACTATGATCGAAAATCAAACTGATAGAAAGGTCAAGAGGTTGAGAATCGACAATGGCCTTGAATTTTGCAATGAGGATTTCGACAATTTTTTGTGCTACCTTTGGTATTGCAAGGCACATAACTACTGCAAGTACTCCACAACAAAATTATTTGGATGAAAGGCTTAATCCGACTATTTTGGAGAGAGTTAGATGCGTGTTGGGTAAAAGAATGTGTCTTGGGTTGAGACTGCTTTGACAACAACATATCTAATAAACAAATATCCTTCAATTGCGTTAAATATGAAGACACCTGAAGAAGTTTAATCGAGACATCCACCAGATCTCGACAAACTTAGAGTATTTGGCTGTGTAGCATATGCTCATATTAGATTATAGGCTATCCACCTAAAGCTCTGAAATGCATATTTATTGGATACCCTAAAGGAGTAAAATATTATAGGCTATGTTTCCTGAAACCAGGTCACAAGAGGTGTATCACCAGTTGAGATGTAGTTTTCAATGAAGCTGAAATGGATTTCAAGAAAACTGATGATGTTGGTCGAAGTGCATAAAATATCTTACAAATAGTTGGAACAAGGAGAGATTTATATTATGGTGGAGCGTGTTGATGTTGAATTACGTATCTCAGATAAAGTCAAAGAAGAAGTAAAAGATGATGAGGAAGTTGGGGAAACTGTCGATGACTACCTATTGATAGGAGATACGCCAAGAAGAGTCATTAAGACACCTCGGAGACTAGGGTATACAAATCTTATAGCATATGCCTTAATCTCTACAAGTGAGGTTCTGGATAAATAACCTATTGGAGTAAGCTCTAATAGCCAATCAATATTGGCTTAATATGCTTTTGTATCATGACTTTGATATATGTTATTTGTTAATATATATAATTGTTAGGCCTCATATTTATTATGTTATTTGTATATGACATAATAAAGTCCTCAGAGTAATTAGTCTATTAATGATCTATTAAGTGTGATTTAATTGTGAGAGCTCATTAAACATAAGGACATTATTCTTAAAGTATCCGCAGTCAAGCTTTACTGTCAAATAGGACAACAGTAACGCATAGAGACTATTACGTGAGTAGACTGATGACTGTATCTCACAAGTCATGGATATGAGATATCAAGTCTTCGCGTAGGTATAAATATTAGGAGTAATATTTATACTGGATTGACCCACGATGAGAATACTACATAGTTTGTTATGTAAGTGTCATAAGTTATTCTCATAGTGATAGTGGTGTATACCACCCTTCGACTTGAAACCACTATGGACCCTAGATGTGGAGTCGAGTACTTTATTGCCAATCAAACGTTGTCTGTAACAAGATGACCATAAAGATGGTTGATGAGTACTTTATAAATCATGCTGAGGGACATGAGTGACCTAGATGGAATTTGCCCCTCCTACATATATGGGAGTAATATTTGTGGGCCCCTTGATAGAGTATGATTGTAAAATGCATGGCTGTGCTCAAATAAGTCAATATGAGATATTGGGCTTATCTGTTGTTATTAAGAATACTCAGGGATCAAGGAATAAAATATTGAACTATACGAGGGTGACACATTCTATGCCTTGTGTTCAATATAGATATAAGGGCAAAAGGGTAATTATACACATAATCATTATCATAGAAAGATTATGTCAGATCACATGACATTCTCGTTACTTGGTTAGCAATGATGTGTTGCTAGATACCGCTCATTGTTTATAATATTAAATACGTGATTTAATACTATTGCCAACGTTACAAGAACCTACAGGGTCACACGCATAGAGTACTTATAGTGGAATGGATGATTAAGTTAAATATGATTTAATTTAATTATGTGTTAATATTATTTAAATTATTTAAAGTATTAACACATATCGTTTATTTGATTAAATATGATGTAATTAAATAAATGGGAATTGACAGTTGATTAAATTAAATATGATTTAATTTAATTAATATTTTATTTTATTTTATTAAAAGAGTTTAATTAAATATAAATAATAATTATTTAATTAAATAGTTTAATTAATTAAGACTGAGCTTATTTTGGAAAAAAGCTCAAATTATGAGCATTAGGGTTTTAGAAGCTCTCTATTTAGCTTTTTTCCCTTGCTAGGTTAATTGTCAAATCTCAAGAGAACAAGAAACGGCTAGCACCGCCTTCCACTTTGCACTCGCGTGGACTACGTAGAGACGCCGGTATCTTCCGTCGTTCGTGATCATATGAGAAAGCACGCTTCAAGAGGTAATTCTTGAATCCTTATTTCGGTGAGTTTTGATTTGTGATTAATGATTTAATCAAGATACGTTCATCGGGATTGTTCCGCTAAGAGGTTAAAATTTTGAAAAACCCCTCTTAGATCCCAACAGTGGTATCAGAGCATGGTTACGATTAAATCATTGATTCAAATATGATTTGTGGTCCATTATAATTATATGATGATATAGTTATATGTGTGATTAAAATGTTTAATCACGTGTCACTGAATTTTATTAAAATATAATGTTATTCTATTATTTTATTTCAAGAGAAAATAAAACTTGTTTTCCCGTAACATTGACAAGAGTATAAGTTTTGTAAACACCATACGTGAAATCATTTTTTTCGTAACATTCCTAAATGCTCTTAAAATCATGCCTTTTAGAATAATCAGATTTGTGTTTTGAATTGCAATATTGCCATAAAGAGTTTATGGTATTACTATTCTGGTATGTTTTATTTCCATAAAGAGTTTATGGAATTTATTTTTTTTAATTGAAATATATACGGTTTCAGCTATTGCGTGAATAATAAAGTAACTTTATTGTTATTGTAATAATGATTAATAATAAATGGTTTATTATTATAATTAATTATCAATTTATAATAATAATAATAGTAGTTTATTATTATAAGTAATAATAATAATAATAATAATAATAATAATAATAATAATAATAATGGTCGATTATTATAGAATAATAATAAAGTGTTTATTATTTAAATTAAATATTGACAAGTTTTGTATAATTTGGATATCGATGTTGACTATGTTTCGGAATCCGACATTTGTATGGTGAAACAACGATACTTCGATTATCTATAGGAAATACAAAATTATTGTTGAAATTTATATATGATATAAATATTTCTAATGCAAAGTCAGTGTATTTGATACACTATTTTATTTCGTACATTCAAATAGTATAATGATTGTTATACATCTGAATGATCAATGTTCATTTTGCCTCGGAATCCGACATTTGTATGGTGAAGCAATGACATTCGATCAGTCACGTTGAGTAATTAATCATTGTGTTTTGATTGTATGAAAACATTTGCATTAGGCTTTGTGACGGCGCAAGAGTTGTGCCTTTAGGGTTCGCAAACAGCATCAAGTGTTGATGCGTCAATATTTATAATTTGATAATCTATTATTATCTATTATTTAATTATTTATTATTAAATAAGTTGGTATACGGTTATGACCTTAGACTTTGGCGTTTTATTTTATTTAAATACGACCTGCGTGTCGTGATTTATTTTATACGGCCTGCGTGTCGTGGTTTATTGTAATTAAATACGACCTGCGTGTCCTGTCATTTAAGTTATTATTTTATTTATTTAAATATTATAAATGTTCAAGTTCAAGAGTTGAAGAGAAGACAAAGTCAAATAATGACGCCGATGGAGAGGCTTGAGAAGCTTGCTCGTGGGTCAAAGAATTGTAATAAAGTAGTTTATTTAATTCTTGCATTTTAGGTGGTCATAATCGTATTACCATATTTTATTTCATGTATGTGATGCATGGAATGTATATTATATGTGAGTGTATGAGATACACAAATATGTGAGTGTATGAGATACATAAACATGTGAGTGTATGAGATGCACAAGATTAAACTTAATAAAAATCCCTCAATTAATATTAAGTTAATTGCTTTCCAAAATTTAGCACTCATCAAGACTAGTATCGAATAATGTAGGTTTCACATAACGCGAGGTGCATGTTTTATATTAGTAAGGTGTGATGGGATAAATTTAATATCCAACTGTTAAATTTTGGGTTTGACTTACCTAAACTAATTATAATATGATTATATATGTTTAGAAGCAAGAGTTGAGAATAATCCATATGGTGGATTAGAATAAGGAGTTATTCACTCAACTGATAACATTCGAGAGTTGTATTAGATACAATTGGAAAGAGTTCCTACCTAAATAACTAAGTTTTGTGCAATCCGCCTACGCGGACTTAAAACAAAGTGAAATATGGATCTTGACCTGCTAGAAAATATTTCAACGGGATTTTCCGAATCAAATGTTGAGGGTCATTAGATTTGAGTAAAAATAGTGGGAGCATTTTAATAAAAGACCTTATTAAAATGATTTTAATTTGATACAATTTTTACACGTTTTGTAGTTAGAATTTTCTTTTGCATTTTATTTATATTTTACTGTAAAATATCCTTATGAAGGATGTAAGGATCAGAAAGGAGTTTCTGAGTTGGTACGTAAATTGAGAATTGTTCTCAAGCACGAAAAAGAATTGTATGTTCTCAATAAACCAATTCCTAACAACTGAATTCCAAGAACGATGCTTATGAGAAGGATCAAGTCGAGTGCCTAGATATAACATATCTCATAGTTGTAGTTGTCAAGGAGAATGATATGATCATTAACCTCGATAATAAGAAATACAAGATGTGAGAAATGTAAAACTTTCCAAGTTTTTTTCAATACAAGTTAGGAATCCAAGTTAATCTAAAATAGTTTTAAGATTTAAAATTTGGATTTCCTTATAGAATAAATAGTTGGTCACAAGTTTTATTTGAGATTGTCTCAGATAGGTAGATTAGATTCATTATGAATGAATTTTTCTACCACATCTTGTTGAAAAGAAAAGGAAAGTAGTTTGTGATGATAAATTGATGAATTATAAAAGAAATGAGATTCATTTTATATTCATTGGAATTTAGGCATACAAACATGGTTCTAAAGGAATGCAATTCTTTCATATGTTGAAAGAACAAGATTTTTGATGTTTATCGAAAGAGTCAAAGTAGAAGAAGGAAGTAAGACTTATTCTTCATACGATTTATTATAGAAAATACATTTGTCTACTTCTACATCTTGGGTATCTGATACTAGATGTTGATATCACATTTACATGAACGTGAAGAGTCTATTAAGAAGTAGGACATTGATTATAATTTGAGTCCTCTTATGTTTAGAATGGAACAATGTGTTTCATTGACTATAAGAGCTTATGATTTAAATTAGAGCTTGGAATGAAACCAAATAATTGTTATTAAGTTTCATTTAGTAAAAGAAAAATTAATTCTAAGTCTTGTATTGACAAGATGAGGAGTGCATGTTGTGATAATGGACAAGTGTTGTTATGATTATCCAAACAATGTTTTCAATACTAAATCAAGTAGTAGATTAGAGTTCTACAATCTTGATAAGCTCATCTATAATAAATATGGGATGGATCAAATGAAATTTGAATCTTATATATCTGACACGAGTTAGAATTCCTTTTGGAAGAGTTCAAGAGTGAAGTAGAAGGAAACAACTCGAAAGGGTATTAAGACCATTCGAATTGTTTGCTATGGTAAATACCTATGTAAAGAATATAATGAACATTTAAATCATATCATGTTTGACATTGATCGATTTAAGATAGTTCAATTATATCTTTGTGACTCTTTTATAAATTGTTTTACATACAATTATTCCTATCCATAAGCAATTTCATTTAAAGTAGTCGTAGAGACACCATATTTGATATGGAGGTAAGAGTACCTAGTTTGTCTTTATGGTCATATGGGTTTTAAGGTTTATTAAGTAAACTTTATCACAATATAGATGAATATGTATTTATGTATGTATCCTAATGAAAACAAAGAAACATATTCTATAACACGTTATAGGACAAAATTGTTTTGTTGCTAGAACTGGAGTCTTCCATTAGAGATAATATGTATCTAAAGGAGCCAGTGAGAGTGATATAGAACTTGAAGAAATTCAAGAACCATAAAATACATATCTTTATGAGAATGGAATATGATTCAATTCAATAAGGGAGTTGTTGTTGTACAATTGGTTCACGTGGCACAAGATTCTAGAAATGTATGTAAGTTGTCTATATCCATCTATGGATTAAGGAAAACTTCTTGGAATTAAATTCTTTTATTAATGAAGTCTTGTGAAAACTTGGATTAATAAGTGACAACTTTAAATCTTGTGCATTCAAGAAGGTTAGTGGGAGCATTTGCATTAATCCAGTATAGTATGTAAGCGTCATACTGACCATCAAAACAAATTCCCTGCAACTCCAATGTAGGACATGGTTAAGGAAATGGTTTTGATAAAATGCTTAGGCGAGATTTCCTAAAAGGTTAGGAATCGGAATCTATAGAGATAGATGGCTGATGAATCTCAATCCTAGAACAAGTACATATTCCGACGAAGTATTGAGATACCTAATATGCATAAATCTCACATTAAGATTATTGCATGTATGGTAAAATGTTTTGTCTAATGGACAATGTCTTATCTCATTGGATGAGGAAAATGACACCATGATATGTACTGCACTAGATGCGCAATATGCTATGAGCATAAACAATAAGTACCAAAATGATTAAAGTGTTAATCACTAGATCCCTATCAAGAAGGTCTATGAGTACCTTAAAGGATCTGGTGTTCCTTTTCTCAAAAGTAGACGGGAATAATAATTGTAAAGGAGTTACAATGATTTTATTCCAAAATTTATGAACATATTCATATCACAGTATAAATTAAATATTATGCTTAGATGACAATTGTATAAGTTGAAAGGAGTTTCAGATAATTGTCGTTTCTAGTACAAAGGTCAAATATATGACTTGGATCGCTTTGATAATTCTTGGGAAGAAAATTGTGTTTCTTGTATCGCAGATCCTATTTATCTCATTTCTATTGATAATGGGTTAATCTTGCAAGTTCAGAATACTAGATCTCACTAGCGATTCATGTATATATATTTTGACACTTCAATTTATTTCGATAGAAGATCGAAAATTGAAATTGGAAGAGGTGTATATTACCAACAGACGAAAGAGTTCCTTATGCCCTAATAAAGTATCATGCTTAGATGATGCTTGATGCACATGATGAGCAACTGGATGTTAAATTAATATCTGATTGGCTTTAGTGCTAGTGGGAGATTGTTGGAGTAAGCTCTAATAGCCAATCAATATTGGCTTAATATGCTTTTGTATCATAACTTTGATATATGTTATCTGTTAATATATATAATTGTTAGGCCTCATATTTATTATGTTATTTGTATATGACATAATAAAGTCCTCAGAGTAATTAGTCTATTAATGATCTATTAAGTGTGATTTAATTGTGAGAGCTCATTAAACATAAGGACATTATTCTTAAAGTATCCGCAGTCAAGCTTTACTGTCAAATAGGACAACAGTAACGCATAGAGACTATTACGTGAGTAGACTGATGACTGTATCTCACAAGTCATGGATATGAGATATCAAGTCTTCGCGTAGGTATAAATATTAGGAGTAATATTTATACTGGATTGACCCACGATGAGAATACTACATAGTTTGTTATGTAAGTGTCATAAGTTATTCTCATAGTGATAGTGGTGTATACCACCCTTCGACTTGAAACCACTATGGACCCTAGATGTGGAGTCGAGTACTTTATTGCCAATCAAACGTTGTCTGTAACAAGATGACCATAAAGATGGTTGATGAGTACTTTATAAATCATGCTGAGGGACATGAGTGACCTAGATGGAATTTGCCCCTCCTACATATATGGGAGTAATATTTGTGGGCCCCTTGATAGAGTATGATTGTAAAATGCATGGCTGTGCTCAAATAAGTCAATATGAGATATTGGGCTTATCTGTTGTTATTAAGAATACTCAGGGATCAAGGAATAAAATATTGAACTATACGAGGGTGACACATTCTATGCCTTGTGTTCAATATAGATATAAGGGCAAAAGGGTAATTATACACATAATCATTATCATAGAAAGATTATGTCAGATCACATGACATTCTCGTTACTTGGGTAGCAATGATGTGTTGCTAGATACCGCTCATTGTTTATAATATTAAATACGTGATTTAATACTATTGCCAACGTTACAAGAACCTACAGGGTCACACGCATAGAGTACTTATAGTGGAATGGATGATTAAGTTAAATATGATTTAATTTAATTATGTGTTAATATTATTTAAATTATTTAAAGTATTAACACATATCGTTTATTTGATTAAATATGATGTAATTAAATAAATGGGAATTGACAGTTGATTAAATTAAATATGATTTAATTTAATTAATATTTTATTTTATTTTATTAAAAGAGTTTAATTAAATATAAATAATAATTATTTAATTAAATAGTTTAATTAATTAAGATTGGGCTTATTTTGGAAAAAAGCCCAAATTATGAGCATTAGGGTTTTAGAAGCTCTCTATAAATAGAGAAGCTCTTTTTCCTTGCTAGGTTAATTGTCAATTCTCAAGAGAACAAGAAACGACTAGCACCGCCTTCCACTTTGCACTCGCGTGGACTACGTAGAGACGCCAGTATCTTCCGCCGTTCGTGATCATATGAGAAAGCACGCTTCAAGAGGTAATTCTTGAATCCTTATTTCGGTGAGTTTTGGTTTGTGATTAATGATTTAATCAAGATACGTTCATCGGGATTGTTCCGCTAAGAGGTTAAAATTTTGAAAAACCCCTCTTAGATCCCAACATAACCTATAGACTATAAGTAAGTTACGAGGAGACAAAATAAGACTGAATGGCTGAAGGACATGGATGATGATATGAAATCTCTTCATGATAACCACACTTGGGAACTGATCAAGAAACCCGCTGGAACGAGATTAGTCAGTTGTAAGTGGATTTTCAAAGTTAAGGAATGAATCGAATGAGTGGCGCCGAAAAGATACAAGGTAAGGTTGGTCGCAAGGGGTTTCACTCAGAAAGAATGTGTCGACGTAAATGATGTGTTTTCTCCTATTGTAAGGCACAAGTCCATTCGAATGTTTCTTGCCATGGTGGCACATTTTGACCTTGAACTGAAGCAAATGAATGTGAAGATTGAGTTCTTATATGGTGATCTAGATGAAAAAATTCTGATGAGGCAACCTTAAGGAATATTATGTGTGCAAGCTAAATAGATCATTATATGGTTTGAAACAATCTCCTTGAATAATGTGGTTGAACTGACTAGGGTATACCTAGATAATAATCTCTATAAGTTTGGTATGTCAAATTCAAGGCATGTTGTCCTAGTATTAAGGTCGAAAGATCTTATATGAATAGCATCCCATATGCTAACATAGTAGGTTCTTTGATGTATGTTATGGTATGTACTAGACCCGACATAACATATGTAGTAAGTCTTGTAAGCAGGTACATGGTGAATCCTGAAAAATGCTCACTGGCAGGCATTGAAGTGGATTCTAAGGTAAATAAATGGGTCTCTAAACAGAGTCCTAATTTATGGTGGAGACTTGGGTGAAGATAGTAAAGCAGTAATCAAAGGGTATGTCGACTCTGATTATGCAGGGTGTATGGATTCTAGAAAATCTATTTATGGATATGTTTTCACTATGTTTGGCATAAACATCAATTGGAAAATGACACTTTAGAAGGTTGTTGCCTTATCAATCAATGAGCAGAATATATTGCACTCACTCAAGCTCTGAAAGAAGCATTGTGGCTTTAAAGTTTTGCTAAGGAGTTGAAATTCAAGATCGAATTTTCACTGTTAAATGTGATAGTCAAAATGCAATACATATGTCGAAGAATTTAACCTATCATTAACAAAAAAGATGGAAAATCGTGTGTTTGCAAGTCATGCTAGTACATAAGACCCATGACCAACACGGTCTGACCATGTTGGTGCTTGAAGGCTCCCCTATAGTAATTTCCTGAGGAGAACACGGTTTGTCCATGTTGCCCGACATGATTGTGTTGCCTGACATGAACGTGTTGCCTGACACAACCTAGTTGTGTCATGCCTAGTTTCTACTGCGAAGTTTGTCATTTAATAATATTTTTCGGACTTTTAAACTTTTAAAACTACCTCTTTGAAGTCCTTTAAGCTCCCAACAATTATTAGCATAAATTTAAGGTGTTTTCTGTGACTTTTGGAAGCTCAAAATTGACTCGTTTAAATGTTTAATGGTTCATTATTGTATTAACATGAATTTAAGGTGATTTGCGTGACTTTTGGAAGCTCAAAACCGACTTAATCCAATGCTTAGTGGTCCACTATTGTATTAAAATAAATTTTAGAGAGATTAAATGTCAATTTTTGTATAAATAGGATCATGAGCTTGAGGAGAGAGAGAGAGAGAGAGAGAGAGAGAGAGAGAGAGAGAGAGAGAGAGGGAGGGATACATTAGATAGATACCTAAGGGTGATACTTAGGAGACTCTTGGATTTACAACTTATTTTGGTTTTAGTCTTTGTTCTAAGCTTTCATTTGTAATTTCTCTATGACTTATGCTGCAATTTCTAGATTCCCTTCATCCAAGTATTTGGATACGGCATAGGAATTTGAGTCCCCACCGTTGTCTTCTTCATCAGAGTTTAGAATCTAGGTTTCCAAAACGTGATCCTCGTGTTATACCTACCCTGCTACCCACTTTAATTTCAGGGTTTCTTTTTCTTTTCAAAATAACCAAACCTTTTTTAAGATGACCTTTTTTCTTTTTTATAAGTATACATCGTTTAAATTAATTATATATTATCAATCAATCACGAATATTTCTGCGTATCAGATAACAATGTAAAATTATTTTGAACTGTATGTAGACATTAAACTTTAAAAATATCCTACCTTTCTCATATAAATATTTTTTCTCATTTTCTTTTAATTGATTCTCTTTATGTAAAAATCTTATAATTGATTCTCTTTATGTAAAAATCTTATAATTGATTCTCTTTATGTAAAAATCTTATATATAAAATTTTAATATAAAAGTTTATAATAAAATAAATTTTTATTGTATTTTATTTTATTCTATATTTTTAATAATGTGTTTTTACCATAAAGCTCTTTTGAATGAAATATGGACTCAGTAGGGCTTTAGTTTGTGTTATTACATTGCTTAACTCGAATTTTGTTTCTTTTTGTAATGGTTAATTGGACATTTTATGAGGATGAACATTCTTCAATATACTAATGTGGTTAATCCGACCAGCTCTAAACTTATTTAGGATTTGTGAAACATGTGTCATAAATATGCTTAAATGTCTTATATCGTTCATTTTTCTATGTCTTTCCACCTTTCAACTTGATCCAATACCTCTTGTAATTAATGAGAAGCTCGATCTCCTTCATTTTCATCCTTTTCGCAAAGTCAATAACATTCATAACCGCTCGGGTTTTTGCTTCAGATGGATTTTTATAACCCATTTGACTCCAAGTGGTCATAGATTCAAGATCTCCATGATCATTGTGATACACCGCTCCCAAGTTTCACTCACTTTGAATGACAACATTTGCATCTGCGTAAATGAAGATTTTTATGTTTCTCCGCTTATCCCAAGTAAGAGTCTATGAATTCTCCTCCGTTGACTCTTGCATGTCGTTTTTAGCAGACTTATTAACTTGTGGATGTCGTTTATTTTATTGTTTGCCTTAATTTGGGTATGATCCTTATTCTCCTTCTTCTCATGTTTATGATTTGTTATTAAAACTATAATTCGACCCTCTAACATTGTTATTGTATTCTTTTTTGTCTTTCCTGTCCTTGTTATTGTTGGAAAAGTTTACTATAGAACATTGGTACATAGTGTAGTACTAAACACTTTTGTGAGAGACACACCACTTGTCCACCTAAAACCTTAAGGTGATAAGTGAGTGGGTTCTCCCACTTATATATGTTCAAGTCACCATATTCCTATCTAATATGGAACTATTTCTCCATTTACTCACACTTGCATTATTATTCTAACACTCCCCCTCAAGTCTGAGTCCACAATGCTCCCCCTCAAGACACTTGTACCTCTATTGACACCTTGCAACGAGACACCTCTTCTTGAGCATTTTGATACAAGTAAGTCGGTCCTTTTTTCGAACCAAAGGCTCATGATACCATTTTGTTAGTGGTGTTTACTAGAGAGCATTGATGCATATTGTAGGATATTAAGGTTTTAGGTGGACAAGTGGTGTGTCTCCCACTTATATATGTTCAAATCATCATATTCATATCCAATGTTTAACTATTCCCCCACTTACTCACACTTGCATTATTATTCTAACAGGTATGACCCGTTTGATCAATGTTTAACTGCTTATTATTGTTTCTTCTATGAGAATTCATCTTGGCTTGTTGCTACTTATTTCCAATCTTCCTCATCCCTTGAGAGGCAATGTTTTGCATACCATTAATGTTTTTCATCGCTTCCTCAAAATTATGGTTCCTTCCTTGATTATTGTAATTATTGTTATTATTGTCTTTGTCTCTCTTGTTATTTTTGTAAAGAAGATATTTTTCATTTATCTTAGTTTAGTTTTGATGAAGACAAAAACTTATAATTGAAGAAAGATCAAAGAAGAAAAATATTAAAATCAATTATCAAGATTGTATAAGCTTTGAAAATCAAAATATTGGATGATTGGTTAAGGTACTTTAATGGTAATTCATATGTTTATATAATCTTTAGATGCTCAAGAAACTTTGTCTCATATTCTCTAAATATTTTCAATCATTCATATATCATGCTCATTCAAAGCATACTTTTTAAGTGCAAAAGGTTTACATAAAAGTGTAACAAATTGCCTTTTGGTTATATCTTAATTTTATGAACGTTGAGGATAGGGTAATCGATTGATATGATAGTGCAACCGACGACATCTATGATTTTTTTGGAAAAATCCAACCCATTATGAAACCTTTTAATTCCAAATGTTCATTAAACATTTTCCAAACCATTTTCATTTTATTGTGAACATTTTCCAAACATTTCTAATCTTGTTTTTAAAAATGGTGGCAGTAACAGCAAACCTACATGTCTCATTAGTGAATACTATGTTTTTGGAAGATTTGAATGCAATCATGTCTAGAAACAAAAGGAGAATAAATATGAAATGTTATTGAAAATGATCCATTTGTTCCTACAACGGCCATCAACAATATAACACAAGCAAAAGGGAAAGGCACTTGAAATGATGATAATAAGAAGAAAGTTATATACGATAGAAAGGAAAAGAACATTCTTCAATCAATTCTAGGTATAGATGAATTCTTTCATATATCTCTTTGTAAAACAACAAAAGATTTTAGGGATATTCTAGAAGTAACACATAGAGGTAAAAAGATCTAAACTAAACACGTAATCATAAGCATATGAAACTTTTAGAATGCAACCCCATGTTCTTGATTTGCAAAAGAGATTTTCAAGGTCCTTTGATCTTTAACAAAGGCATGACAAGTGACAACCAAAGGTGACGACAATATCAGAAAAGAAAAGTCTCTTCAAAATGTCTTTGACCACATTGTTTGTTAAATTACAAGAACATGAGATTGGAGAAACACGAAAATCAAGAAAATAATTCTAAAAATATTGCCTTACAACTAGAGTCAAAGACCATGATAGTAATCAAGAGGGTGAATCTCAACCCATTAGTGATGAAGATGATGATCTAGTCAAGAAATTTGAAAAGTTCTTAAATAAGGAAATAACAAAAGAAATGAGTCACTAAGAAGCACCAAGAAAGAAGGTTACTTGCTTTGAAAATGGAAAAAGAGGACATATCAAAAGTGAATGCCCTGCGTTTCTAAAAAAGAACAAATTCAATAGCAAGAAGGACAAAAGGCCAAATAAAACATATGTGGCATGGGATGACAATGATATAAGTTCCTTTTCAGAAATTAAAGAAAGACTCAAACATTGTATTAATGGATTCACGTCATTCTGGTGATGAAGAAAATGAGGTTAGTGATTCTGAAATTAATTATATACCTTCATACAATGAATTATAAAATGTTGTCCATGAATTACATGAGGAATGTTTGAAACTTTCTAGAAAATGTTCAAATCAAATAAAATTAATTTTATATGTAGAAAGTGAGGCTTATGTCATGAAAATAGAACTAGACCAAGTCCAAAATTCAGCATGTACTAAATTCCAATCTCTTGAATCTAATATTTTTGAACAAAACCAAGTGATCAAGAAATATGAAAAGGGTCAAATTAGTTTGGGAAATGTGCTAAGTATACAAAGATATTCTAATGATAAATATGAACTTGGGTGCTCAAAATTTTATAAACCAAGTACAAGTCAAACTATATTTATTAAGGCTGCTTGTAATAAGTTCAACAATGTGGAACCAACGAAAGTGCATGGTGTAATTCATCTGAAAAGGTATTACGATAGATATAATTGATAAGTGATTATTAATCATAGCTTATTTTCTTTCAGTTTTATTGCATATTTTATAATTTTATTTCCCTTTTATACGTTTTTGCGTGTTTTTGATGTTTTAAGCTAATAAGGAAGTTTCAAGGAAGATTGAATCGAAAAAGACGTAAAATTGTGTGTTGTGAAGTCATGTTAGTACATAAGACCCATGACTAACATGGCATGCCCATGTTGGTGTTTGAAGGCACCCTCATAGTAATTTCCTGAGAAGAACACAGTTTAGCTATGTTGCTTGACATGATTGTGTTGTCTGACACAACCTATCTGTGTTAGGCCCAATTTCTACTGTGAACTTTGGCATTCAGTAGCGTTTTCCATACTTTTGAACTTCTAAAATTTCCTCTTTGACACACTTAAATCTCCCTACAATTATTTGCATAAATTTAAGATTTTTTTTATGATCTTTGAAAGCTCAAAACCGACTTAGTGCAATGCTTAGTGTTCCACTATTGTATTGACGTTAATTTAAGGTGATTTATGTGACCTTTGAAAGCTCAAAACCTACTCAGTTAAATGCTTAGTGGTCCATTCTTGTATTAACACTAAATTAATAGAGATTAAATGTCAATTTTTGTATAAATGAGATTATGAGCTATATATATATATATAATGACAAAGGGTTATGAGATTCTATCTCTTGACGATCCCCAAATTGATTTATCCGGACATGAACTATGAAAATTATGAGTGTTTTTATTTTTGAATCTTAAACCTTAAATATATTTGTGTCAGTTGTGAAAGAAAAGATAACCCAAATACGATCATAGTCCAAAAAGATAAGAATTGATATTGGATAATGGATTGCTAAACAATTGAATTTGAGGCACCACTGACAAGGCGAGTTGATCTCAGTTAAGAAACAACCAAGTTACAGTGTCACATGACAATATGTTTTGCTCTTGGTTGAACCGTTTGATTGTGCCAAAAACATGTCTAGATATGTACACCACGAAAGTGGGTGTTCTACATATTTATCTACTTTTCCATAAATTACCTAGATATTTTAGTGTTTGAATTTGGATAATTAACTAGGTAAATCTTGATAGATGACCACAACCATGTGTCTTGTTTTTTATTTATCCGTTAATTTTATTCTGATTTGCATTAAACCAGACAAAATTGGGATCATTTTTGCTAAACATCTCCCTTTTTAAATCTTATATACTACTTGGCATTGTCGTGCACTTGTGGCTAGTCAACATCAAGTTTTTGACGTCGTGTCTAGGGAGATAATTTTGATACTAAAATTTTATTTTAGCACCATATAAACTAAAGCAACTTTAACTTTTTTGTTGTTTCTTTTATTGTATACATGGGGTCTATCCAAAATATGATAAATTATGTTAACAATAAACATGGAAACCCTTATCTCATCACATATAATATAGGTTGGATATGTCACCTGAATTTTCTCTACAATAATCACCCCTAGTATACCGAGGAACCACGCGATTTCTAACAATCCAACCTTGAAATGTTAATGGAGAATTTTATTGTGACACAAACTCACTTTAAACTGGAATCTATGATACAGAGTTTTGTGGCGATGTAAACTTGCTAGAATTAAGAGTTTAGAAATCAAAATCTCCATACTAGTGAATTTTGTAAGCACCTAAACACTTTGGTTGAGTTCTGGTGTAAGATATCCCAAATATCCCCATCAAGGACAATCTCAGCTCCATTGTTAATCTCCAAGGAATCTCTCCAATGACTTTGCTTTGATTATATCTTCGGATTACCAGCCTCAGCTTCACAATAAATTTCTAAATCTTTTTTATTACATGTCTTCTTCAATTTAGTTATGTTTTCTCTCCATCACTTCTCTATATTCACCTTGTTTGTGTGTGACAAATGTAACGCCCTGTTTTATTTAATATTATATTATATTAATATTTTTGAATTATCTTTAGACGATTGTTTTGCGACGAGAATAATTATATTAATCGATATATCTGTTAATATATTTGGCGACGTTTCGTTCGGTCCGATTTTTATTCTGTTCGGTTCGGTAAAATATTATTCGGACCGATATTTAATTTCCCGGAGTTATTTTAATTAATTGGGTTAATAATATTATTAGATATTATTAATGTTTTAATTAGTAAGACAAGTTGGGGGTGTGAGGGCTAATTGGTGAGAATTGGGTGTACACCCTTGACTAGTAGAAAGAATCCAACATAAAAACACCATTTTCCTCTTTTCTTTCATTACAACACAAAAACCAAACTTAGAAAGAAACTAGTGATTTGTGGAAGAAGAAGAAGAGCAAGAGCAAGCTAGGGGTTTGAATTTGGTTGAAGCATCTTGCAATCATCCAAGCACTTAAGGTAAGGGGTTTGATCTTCCATTTCATATAGTTAGGGTTTTATAGATATGTTGTGGATTTAGGAAAAATTGATATTTTGATTCATGAGTTTTGGTTGAGTGATTGTTGAAATAACTTAGAAAGGTTGAGTTAGGAGTATGGATTGTGGGTGTTTTATTTCTAACCTTGTAGGAACTACAAGTTGTAAAATGGAAATATGAAACTGTGAAGAAAAAACCAGAAAAACACTACTGCAATGAAATACAAGGAATAAGAAAAATGGAATGAGAATGAAGGGATGAGAGGCGCCCACCTCACCATGAGGGGAGACCGTCCCATGTGTGACACCCCGATTTAATTCAAATATTAAATAAGCGAGAGTTTAATTATTTAATTAATTAAAGTCTTAGGTATCAATTTTATTTGGATTAATTGGGTCATTTAATAAAGAAAGAATTGGAGGTGTGCAGAGTAATTAGTGAGTATGAGGAGTAAATTACTCTACTTTACTAATTATTATTATTTTATTTTATTGGAATAAATAAAGGAACAATAAGAGGAATATAAAAAGGAAAAGAAAGGAAAAATAGGTTTTTTTGGAGAAAACTGCTTTCACGTAGAATTGGAGAGAAGAGGAAAAGAGAGGAAAAGCCGACGCCGAGAGAAATCGAAGAATCATCGCGAGGTAAGGGGTGGTTTCGTTCGGTTAATATGTTTTATGGGTTTTGGAAATCGAAGGGATAATTGGGTATGTTAGAGAGTTTGAGTTTTTATGATTGTAGGTTTTAGGAATAAACCCTATTTTGTGTCGGTGTTGGAATTAGGATCATTAGTATGTCAATAATTGATAGGGATGAATAAACCATGTTGTTTGATGTTATAATGGTGTGAAATGATGATGAAATGGTGTTCCTAATGTACCAAATCGTATTTGAAAGTTTGGAAATGATAATGGATGCTTAATGCTGTCAAAGAGTAGCAGAAATGCTGTTATAGGTCGTGGGAACCGGTTCCCTGTGGGGAGGAACCGAGTTCCCAAATTTGCAAAAAAATTAGGCTCGGAACCGGTTCTGTGGGTAGGAACCGGGTTCCCATACAAAAATCAGGGAGCGCATTTTTGAGACTTTCAGGAACCGGTTCCTATATAGGTAGGAACCGGGTTCCATGTACATTTTTCCAAAATTTCCAAAACTTTAAAGATTCATATTTTCTAAATCGTAACTCGATTTGAGTGCTTTTATTTCTTAAATTTAAAATAATACCTTTTGAAAAGAGAAAACATTATTTTGCTAAATTATTTTTAAAAATAGTCGCTCCGATTTTTGAAAAGAATGAGTAGTTAAGGATAATGGGAACTATTATGAATGGTATGAGTTACCGATGAGGTATTGGTGCTTGCGTGTTATATATTTGATATTCATTTTGATTGAATGAGATACACCGGTGATTTGACATGATGTGATCTGTATTGATATCATGATATGTGAAATGATGATGGCATGCTTTTATGATGCATGCATAAACATTTGTTGATTTGGTTCATTCCCATTGTGCGGAAGTGAACTGGTTGAGCCAATAGACTTACCCGGAGGTTGAGGTAGTGAGGCTGGATTCTTGACACAATAGCTATGGGCGAATCATGAATTTACACTGTCTATCCACATGTAAACGGAGCGGTGTGTGAACTCGGTTCACGTTTTGGTACCACATGCATAAAGTCTGCATTGCATATGGGATTGTAACATGCTAGGATGGTTTCCAGTGTTGCAATATCTATTGTTTGATTATATACATGTTCATCGTGTGAACTGCCTTGTGAATTGATTATGATTTGTACTTGGTTATGGATTAATGTATCTGATTATTCTATTGTATTTAAAAACGTATAACGCATGTTATATTGAATTGAAATCTCACCCTTACTTTACAATTTCAGATCCGAAGTGATTATCTGCATTGGAGTTGGTGAGGATAACTCTAGAATTGAGTCAGTTAATTAGTCCGCGTGTCAGTGTCGTGCTCTGGTAGATGTAACACTGGGGAAACGGTTGTTTGAATCCTTTGAACGGATATTTCTTAATAATTTGGAATTGTGTCTTGATTAAAATATCCTGGAATTCCTTAAATGTTTTGAATCATGTTTTAGTTCATAATCCTGGAATACTGTGAAGAATGTATTCGGAATTTTTGGTTATGTTACATTTAAACATAACTTTTTATTTATTTAATAAGTCTTCTGAAAGCATTGTATTGATTTAATTTAAATTATTTAAATTGTTCTAGCTTATGATTAAAATACTCGATTATTATTTATAAAACGGGTAAATAGAAGGGGTGTTAATAGTGGTATCGAATAGTCGGTCTTGTCTTAGTGTCGTTATCCCTTTTAGTATGCGACTAGTGTAAGTAACAATCGATACTTGTGTCGATGTAGGTTGTTTTGTAATGTTACAACAATGGTGGAAGAGGTAACGGAAGGAATGATGATGCTATTGCCGAGGCTTTGGGAATGTTAGGAGGAGTCGGAGGGAGGTCGCTATTTGCCAGCACAATTGGGGAATTTTCGGAGGAATAATCCTCCATTGTTCAAGGGTGCACATGACCCGGGTGCTCAAGTGGTTGAAGGAGATCGAGAGGATCTTGAGTGATTGATTGTCTGAAGGACTAAAGGTGAGATATGGTACTCACATGTTGGCGGAGGCGATGACCGGTGGGTTGCTACCACCGAATGGAAGAAGATGGAATTGCATTGACTTGGTGGAGAGCTTTTCGAGAAGGTACTTTCAAGACATTCGGGAAAGAGATTGAGTTTCTGGAGCTCAAGCAAGGCAACAAGTCTATGAGTGAGTATGCGACCAAGTTTACTGAGTTAGCAAAGTATTATGCTAATTATCCTAACGATGCAGATGGAGAATTTTCCAAATGTATCAAGTTTGAGAATGGTTTGCATGATGAGATCAAGTGGTATCGTATCGCATTAGAAGGTTTCCTGATTTGGTTGATTGTAGTAGGATTCTGGAAGAAGATCTTGCTAGTACTAAGTCGAATGCTCAGAGTTATGCTGATCGTAAGGGTAAGAGACATATGGATCGTGGTAAGCCATATGATAGAAATAATCAGAAATCTGGAGGTTGGAAGAAGCCTAGTGGGGGAGACTCTGGTTCTTCTAGTTCTTCCGTAAAGTGTTACAGGTGTGGTGAATTGGGTCACCAAGCTCCTGAATGCAAGAATGATGCGAGGAAGTGCAACAATTGTGGAAGGTTTGGTCATCTAGCTGCTGAGTGTAGATCCAGAAGGATAACATGTTACAACTGTGGTGAAGAGGGATACACTCGTCCGCAGTGTACTAAACCAAAGAAAGAGCAAGCTGGTGGGAAGGTGTTCGCTTTTTCAGGATCAGATGTTAAGCCTGATGATCGGTTGATTAAAGGTACATGTTTTATTAATGGCATACCTTTAATAGCAATTATTGATCTTGGAGCGACACATTCTTATTTCTTTGGATTGTGCTAAGAGATTAAATTTGAAATTTCTAATTTGGACGGAAGTATGGTTATTGACACTCTGCTAGGGTTCAAGAACTACTTGTATGTTTGTAGGAATTGTCCTCGTTATTTTTGATAGAGGTTTCGTATGGATATAGTGTGCCTACCTTTAGAACAACTCGATATTATCCTTGAATGAACCGGTTGGTCTTCAACGTGTTCATATCAATTGTTTTGAGAAGACAGTCTTATTTCAAGAAGTTAAAGTGGAAGATGAGACTATGTCGCTTAAGTATGAATTCATTAGAGATGGTGCTGTGGTGTTTATGTTATATTCTTCGACGGAAGTGAAAGGAAAGGCTAAGAGTGGAGAATTACCTGTGGTTAATGAATTTCTAGAGGTGTTTTCAGAAGATGTTAGTGAACTACCACCTGAGAGAGAAGTGGAGTTTGTTATCGATTTGATTCCTGGAACTAGTCCGGTGTCGATGGCGCCTTATCGCATGTCGGCATCTGAGTTGTCAGAGTTGAAGAAACAATTAGAAGAATTGTTGGAAAAGAAATTTATTCGGCCTAGTGTTTCGTGGGTTGCGGTGGTTGTTGAAGAATTGGTGTCGATTATAGGCAATTGAATAAAGTGACAATCCCAGTTGATGATTCCTTGTGTGTTTAGCAAATTGATCGAGGCGGAGATTTAAGCTATGGGCATTATGAATATTCATTTATGCCATTTGGAGTTACTAATGCACCGTGTGTTTATGGAGTATATGAACAGGATATTTCATCCGTATCTTGACAAGTTTGTGGTGGTGTTTATTGACGATATCTCGATCTATTCAAAGAATGATGAGGAGCATGCAAAGCATCTTAGGATTGTATTGGAATTGTTGAAGGAGAAGAAGTGTATGCGGTTGTCTAAATGCGAGTTTTGGTTAAGTAAGTTTCCTTGGTCATGTGATTTCCAAGAATGGTATTGCTGTTGATCCTACAAAAGTAGAAGCGGTATCTCTGAAAAGAATGCTTGATTCGTAGTTTTCTTGGTTCATTTATTTTTGGTTATGACTAAGTTGACGAGAAAAGGTCTTTGTTTAGGATATAGATAGAGTGAATTGAAGATTGACTAGTCCTTGATTGGATTTAAGGAGGTGTTTTGTGAGATGGGTTTAGCGGGATGCTTATGTGAATGCTTCAAGTTGAAGATTCATGAAAGGAATTATCCGACTCATGATTTAGAGTTGGCGACTGTTGTGTTTGTGTTGAAATTGTGGAGGCATTACCTGTATGGTTCACGATTTGAAGTGTTCAGTGATCATAAGAGCCTGAAGTATCTCTTTGATCAGAAAGAGTTGAATATGAGGCAGAGAAGATGGTTAGAATTTCTCAAGGATTATGATTTTGGTTTGAGTTACCATCCTGGTAAGGCAAATGTGGTAGCAGATGCATTGAGCAGGAAGTCCCTGCATATGTCAATGTTAATGGTTCGTGAATTGGATTTAGTGGAACAATTCAGAGACTTAAGTTTGGTATGTGAAACTACTCCGGATAGTGTAAAATTGGGCATGTTGAAGCTGACTAGTGGTATTTTGGAAGAGATTCGAAATGGACAGAAATCTGATGTTGGTTTGGTGGATAAGCTGACATTGATTAACCAAGGTCAAGGAGGTGAGTTCCGAGTTGATGAGAATGGCGTTATGAGATTTGGTGATAGAGTGTGTGTTCCGGATGTTGCTGAGATCAGAAAGAGTATCTTGGAAGAAGGACATAGTAGTGGATTGAGTATTCATCCTGGTGCTACTAAGATGTATCATGATTTGAAGAAATTATTTTGGTGGCCTGGAATGAAAAAGGAAATTGCCGAGTTTGTGTACGCATGTTTGGTTTGTCAGAAATCAAAGATTGAACATCAGAAGCCGTCAGGATTGATGGAGCCGTTGTTTGTTCCCGGAATGGAAATGGGATGGAATTTCTATGGATTTCGTGTCTGGTTTGCCGAGGACGACGAAGAACTGTGATTCTATTTGGGTGATTGTCGACCGATTGACAAAGTCTGCTCACTTTATTCCGATAAGAATGGATTATCCGATGGAGAAGTTGGCAGAATTGTATGTTGAGAAGATTGTAAGTTTGCATGGTATTCCGTCTAGCATTGTGTCGGATAGAGATCCGAGGTTTACTTCTAAGTTCTGGACAGGATTGCAGGAAGCTCTGGGTACTAAGCTACGATTGAGTTTTGCATATTATCTGCAGACAGATGGTCAGACAGAGAGGACGATTCAGTCGTTAGAGGATTTGTTGAGAGCTTGTGTGTTAGATAAAGGTGGAGCTTGGGATAACTATTTGTCGTTGATAGAGTTTACCTACAACAATAGTTTTCATTCGAGCATCGGTATGGCTCCGTTTGAGGCATTGTATGGTAGGAGATGTCGGACGCCGTTGTGTTGGTATGAATCTGGAGAAAGTGTTGTGATTGGACCAGAGATTGTTCAACAAACTTCAGAAAAGATTAAGATGATTCAGGAGAAGATGAAGGCTTCTCAGAGTCGTCAGAAAAGTTATCATGATAAGAGGAGGAAAGATCTTGAGTTTAATGAAGGAGACCATGTGTTCATGAGAGTTACTCCAATGACGGGTATTGGTCGAGCCTTGAAGTCAAAGAAGTTGACTCCGCTTTATTGGTCCGCTTCGATTACCAAGAGAGTTGGGAAAGTTGCTTATCGATCGCTTTTCCACTTGAATTTTCATGATGTCTTCCATGTATCTCTTGAGGAGGTACATCGGATCCGTCACATGAAATTCAAGTAGATGATGTTCCGGATAATTTGATCGTTGAGCAAAGGCTGCAAGGATTGAGGGTCGGAAAGTGAAGCAATTGCGAGGTAAAGAGATAGCACTGGTACGAGTAGCTTGGGGAGGACCAGCTGAAGGAAATGTAACTTGGGAGCTGGAGAGTCGATGAAGGACTCGTATCCCGAACTTTTTTAAGGTATGTTTTCGAGGACGAAAACTCTTTTAGTGGGGGAGAGTTGTGACACCCCGATTTAATTCAAATATTAAATAAGCGAGAGTTTAATTATTTAATTAATTAAAGTCTTAGGTATCAATTTTATTTGGATTAATTGGGTCATTTAATAAAGAAAGAATTGAGGTGTGAGTAATTAGTGAGTATGAGGAGTAAATTACTCTACTTTACTAATTATTATTATTTTATTTTATTGGAATAAATAAAGGAACAATAAGAGGAATATAAAAGGAAAAGAAAGGAAAAATAGGTTTTTGGAGAAAACGCTCACGTAGAATTGAGAGAAGAGGAAAGAGAGGAAAAGCCGAAGAGAAATCAAGAATCATCGCGAGGTAAGGGGTGGTTTCGTTAATATGTTTTATGGGTTTTGGAAATCGAAGGGATAATTGGGTATGTTAGAGAGTTTGAGTTTTTATGATTGTAGGTTTTAGGAATAAACCCTATTTTGTGTCGGTGTTGGAATTAGGATCATTAGTATGTCAATAATTGATAGGGATGAATAAACCATGTTGTTTGATGTTATAATGGTGTGAAATGATGATGAAATGGTGTTCCTAATGTACCAAATCGTATTTGAAAGTTTGGAAATGATAATGGATGCTTAATGCTGTCAAAGAGTAGCAGAAATGCTGTTATAGGTCGTGGGATCCGGTTCCCTGTGGGGAGGAACCGAGTTCCCAGTGTTAATTTGCAAAAACTGGGAAAATTAGGCTCAGGAACCGGTTCCTGTATGGGTAGGAACCGGGTTCCCATACAAAAATCAGGGAGCGCATTTTTGAGACTTTCAGGAACCGGTTCCTATATAGGTAGGAACCGGGTTCCATGTACATTTTTCCAAAATTTCCAAAACTTTAAAGATTCATATTTTCTAAATCGTAACTCCGATTTGAGTGCCGTTTTCGGCGTTATTTCTTAAATTTAAAATAATACCTTTTGAAAAGAGAAAAACATTATTTTGCTAAATTATTTTTAAAAATAGTCGCTCTCCCGATTTTTGAAAAGAATGAGTAGTTAAGGATAATGAGGAACTATTATGAATGGTATGAGTTACCTGATGAGGTATTGGTGCTTGCAGTGTTATATATTTGATATTCATTTTGATTGAATGAGATACACTGGTGATTTGACATGATGTGATTTGTATTGATATCATGATATATGAACTGATGATGGCATGCTTTTATGATGCATGCATAAACATTTGTTGATTTGGTTCATTCCCATTGTGCGGAAGTGAACTGGTTGAGCCAATAGACTTACCCGGAGGTTGAGGTAGTGAGGCTGGATTCTTGACCCAATATCTATGGGAGAATCATGAATTTACACTGTCTATCCACATGTAAACGGAGCGGTGTGTGAACTCGGTTCACGTTTTGGTACCACATGCATAGAGTCTGCATGCATATGGGATTGTAACATGCTAGGATGGTTTCCAGTGTTGCAATATCTATTGTTTGATTATATACATGTTCATCGTGTGAACTGCCTTGTGAATTGATTATGATTTGTACTTGGTTATGGATTAATGTATCTGATTATTCTATTGTATTTAAAAACGTATAACGCATGTTATATTGAATTGAAATCTCACCCTTACTTTACAATTTCAGATCCGAAGTGATTATCTGCATTGGAGTTGGTGAGGATAGCTCTAGCATTGAGTCAGTTAATTAGTCCGCGGTCAGTGTCGTGCTCTGGTAGATGTAACACTGGGGAGACGGTTGTTTGAATCCTTTGAACGGATATTTCTTAATAATTTGGAATTGTGTCTTGATTAAAATATCCTGGAATTCCTTAAATGTTTTGAATCATGTTTTAGTTCATAATCCTGGAATACTGTGAAGAATGTATTCAGAATTTTTGGTTATGTTACATTTCCGCTTATAAACATAACTTCTGCTTTATTTATTTAATAAGTCTTCTGCAGTGAAAGCATGACAGCTGTATTGATTTAATTTAAATTATTTAAATTGTGACGCCTTCTAGCTTATGATTAAAATACTCTGATTATTATTTATAAAACGCGGGTAAATAGAAGGGGGTGTTACACCATGCCCCTAGGCGCCCGCCTTCCTCCCTTAGGACTCCCTGGGGCGTCCGTCCCTGTAGGCATGGGGGGTTGCAACGTTTTCCCATTTTCTATTTTCTGCTTGTTAAGTTTCTGTAACCTGTCTTCTGCATAATTCTGCATAATTTCCTATTTTGCCTCTGTTTCTTTCCCTTTTTCAAATTCCACATAGTAATAGTTTATATTAATATAAAATATAATTATGACATAAGTTAGCCGATAAAATTTGGAACTCGATTATGTTCCGATTTCCCGATTTCGGTAATTTCGGTGACGGAGCAAGTTGCTCCGAATTCAACGAAAATTGACGTACTAGCTAATTTCGACGTGTAGAACGTAGTGGTGAGGTTAGTTTTTCGAAATTACGAGTTTTTGAGAAACGACCCGAAATAGGCCAAATTACGGTTTAATTGAATCGGATTGCGTTTTAGTCGATTTAAGTCACGTATGGACAATCTGATTGCGATGTTGACGATTATGATTAATGCCGGTTATTAGGAATGACTTTTGCGACGATTATTGGTGTTTGACTATTTTTTCGTATTTGGAATTTGGTGAATTAATTGATAATGATGTGGTGTGATTAAACATGATGTTTGCGACGGTTTACTTATGACGAATACTTGACGATATGCGATGCGATGATATGTTTATCTTGATGTGGATAAATATGGCGATGTGGACTTTATGTCAATTTTGATGAGCAATGATGATGTTTTGTTGTGTCGTGTTTGTGATGTTGTATTGTCGAGTCACATACATTGCATAGGCGACGAGAGCTTTTATGCCAAGCGACGATGGGCTTTATGCCAAATGTTCCTAATTATGGACAAAGCGACGGGTACTACATGCATAACATAGTCGTGTCTCATGGAGTCGGTTATGTTTATGTTTGAATTGTTTGGCGTTGGGTTTTAATTGGTGGCTTATGTTGAATTGCGATGATATACGATACTTTGTGTTGATACGAGTATAATGATTATGTGACGAAATTAAAGTGTTAATTTTATACACTAATTGCTAATTGAAAGTATGTAAGATTTTGATATATGTTGACATACTCTTATTAACTTATATCATTTATAATTCCAAAACTATTTATATATTTTATCATGCCTTTAATTATATGTTTTGGAGTATCTCATCCTTTACTTGTTTCGCCGTTGCCTTTATATTGGTAACGTGCAGGTAATCCACGAGGATGATGAGGATTAGCTCGAGTCTCTTTATTTTGAGTCGCTCTGCTCTAATCGTAGTAATCCTCGGGTTTTGGGCGACGTTATTATTTTGATAGGATAGTTTATGTATACTATCTTATGATGTTATAACTTTATGTATCGATGATAACATGATGATATATATATTTTGTGAACATATCCGTTATGCTGTGAATAGTCATATGTTTATATGATGATTTATGATATGAATCGGTATATCCGACTTTTGATTTTTGTGATGTGCATTATAATGCAAAGTGATGAAAACACGAATATGTGATACCTCAATTTATATTGGATGAAATTTTGAAACTCTGATTTTATTATTAATTACGAGGGGTAGAATTGGGGTGTTACAACAACACATTCACCTTAACCTCCATCATACAATTATGTGATATAAGGTATAGTTATATGAATTAGATCGCTCACTCGTGCTTCGCACAAACATTAAAAATAAAACTATATTTTTTTATATAATAGTTGATATTTAATTTTTTATTTGCATATAAAATTATCTTGTAGAACATTTAGATTATGTTTGACATTATACTATTAATTTTTTAATGTGAAAGACAATAAATCAAAAATTATTATAATAATTTTAAATTTATAAATTTAAGGAAATGAATATTAATTAACTAAAAAAATATTATTAAATACTTGTTTGAAAATCATTTTATGTTATATCTAAATATTCACATTTACTAAACACATTTTCTGTCCATGCCATGGTTGGCTTTGTGTGGGCTACACAAATATTTTTTTCATAAGCTTTTGATAAGAGAGAACATCTAAGAAGATCAAGCATAACAAAAAGGTATAGTTATTTAAAATAAATTTAAGAGATTGGAAGGAAAGGTTGCTACTTTGATGGGTTTGATATTTGTTGGAGAATACTGAAGATCTGTTGTTCTTTCAAGTGATGTTTGTTTCTAATAAAGAGTCTTTTTAAACGTGTATTTATACTTTGTCTCATTTTGTGGTTGTGATAATTTAGTTATCTTTAGAAGCCTTTTTTGTAACTTGAGCACATAGATTAGTTTTAATAATCTAGGGGCGTGTATTCAATGACATTTTTACAGTTTTCTTAAATTGGTAAAATTTAACAAGTTTTGATATATTTGTGAGCTACATAATCATTCCCAAAGATTGTTCATTGAACCAATTATAGATCTTATCAAGATGATTTTTAAATTTCGTGGCAATCACTTTTTAATATATATTTTTCATGAAAGACGATGATCCATCTCTATATTTTTTTTATTCTAAGGTACTCTTTTGGAAAAAAATTGGCACACATTTTAATATTCTTAGGAAAATTTTTGTTTTAATTATTTAATTATTTTAAAAAATATATAGGAAATTTTATGGGAATTCACTTTTCCATTCTTTAACTTGAGAATAATTTCATAGAAAATGAGAAGTTATGAAAAATTATCTTATTCCTTGAAATCATTATATTTAGGAATAATCATTTCAATGATATATAAATATGGATATCCTCACTTTTTATCCATGTATTCTTAGAAATGTAATTTCTAAACTTGAAACAAACATTTTAGTTATTAAAATTTATTTTAAAAATTATTAAAGAAATTAATTTGAACGAAATAGAATTTATGAAGTGAATACATGCAATAATCACATAGTTTTTTTGAAATAGTTTTAATTTTGAGGATAAAATTTGGGTACTACAACGAGTCATATCTTTTAGAATAGTCATAAGATATCGTGGTTTGCAAGTTCCTCTCCCTTGTATTATGCATGAACTGTTCACAATATTTGATACTGAACCTCGTTAATCTTAGCACTTTAGATTATCCAATAATTTTTCTCGATGAAAACACTTGCATATTTACATCTAAGTTTGTCTGTTTGCTGCAAAGAGACCGACATATATACTTTCACTAACAATAAAAATGTCTCGTTGTGAGAAAGCCACCTCAATTGCGAAGAAATATTTTACCCTCACGTTCTTTCATCTCAAACTATATGGATAGTCTCTCTATGAATAATTGTCTCTCAACCATATCATCACCTTTAATAATGCTATCGTCAACATAAATAAGAAGAACAATAAGTTTTCTTCCGTGTAGATGTTTGAAGAAAACATATGATCTCACTTGTTTATCTTGTTGTCTACACCCCTATTAATTTTGTCAGTCTTCAAACCATGCCCAGGGAGACTATTCTAGAGATTCTCTCTCTGCATATTTGGTTTGTTCCACCTATGGGTCATTATGGGAGAATCTCCATATACACCTCCTATTTTAAGTTGATATATAAGAAACCAATTTACATCCAACAATATAAGTTGGAATTAGTGCGAGCAACAAGAAACATTAAGATCTGAACAATGTTCATGTTCGCGATTGGAGAAAATGTATCCTTATAATTAATATCATTGAGTCACATTTGGACTTTTGAGTCTTGTTGTACATTCACGTCACAAGAACTTAACATTTTTTGTTAAAAATTGACGGAAAGGGCCAAATAGGGTAATAGAGTCAAGCTAAGAGACTAACATTATGTGGATTACAAGAGAGTGCATTTATTATGGAATGTTCGAGAGAGGTGGCGATGAAGCAGTTGCCTTAGCACATTCCATTCTGTTCGAGGCACGAAATGCATTGGGTTACCGTAGGCAAGGGAGGAGCGTAGGTGTTAGAATCAGGCATACTCAGTAGACTATATTTTTTTATTGTATTTTATTTATTTTTCACCGACTTTGAGAATAATTGTTATATCTTTATAATCTTTCTGATATTCGTTTCTATAATATTCAGTTTGATTAACGCATTACTCAGTTCTATAATATTTGTTTTTATTAATTGTTGAAACAAATAATGACAATGTCACTTGAATTAAAAATAGTTTGGATTGAAAATCCCACAATATTAGTAAGATGACTTTGGAAAAAAAAACTCAGACAATAATTCAGATATGTATATCCGAATTTACTCCAAAATAGTTTGAATATACATCTCCGAACTTATTTCATAAAAAATTAGATAATTGTTTGATTTATTAAGGATGAAATGTGACTTTGAAGATATATCAGTGAATTAATTCTAGAGTAAATTCAGATATGCATCTCCGAATTAAATTTAAACAAAAATCAATATTGAGTGCGTTAAAGAAAAATACATCTTTCAATTTATCTAGAGAGACTTTTTTTTAAAAATTTTAAAGGTACATCGATTATACAAAGGTGCAATTAGAAATTGCTAGATCCTAGGCCAAAGCTCAATAGAAATTTAGTTACAAATGAAAAGAATTTAGTTTTATTTAAAAAAATTAAATTAATAATAATAAGATACGTGGTTTTGTGGTAAACCTTTAGTTTCATTTAATATTGAAATAAGAAACATTTCATTGGCAAATACAAGTTGGTTCCATGGTCTAGCGGTTAGGACATTAGACTCTGAATCTAGTAACCCGAGTTCAATTCTCGGTGGAACCTTTCGTTTTTTTCTCTAACTATAATTATGGAGTACTATCAAAAAGTTGGAAAACAGCATGCCACTGCTAAAGTCATTCATTCTTATTAACTTTCTTCTTATTCATCTGTTTTGGTGGCATGCATGCTTTCTTATTCATAAGAAGATTTGATTCACGATTAGATAACCTTGATGCATAGTTGTTTATGGAAAGATAGCCTCATTATAATATCTCTGTTGTTTATTGCTAGTTGCTCTTTGTTCAAGTTGGGTTTGTCTCTCTAAAACCTGAAATGGAATTTTTCTTTGTTTGTTTGTTTGTTGATACACATATTAAAAGAATATATGTTGCAATGGAATTTTTCTTTGTTTGTTTGTTTGTTGATACACATATTAAAAGAATATATGTTGCTAAGCATTTAATTCTACACATATTCATACCATACACTGGTTTAACCTGGAGCATGTAATAAAAAAAATGCAGATCAGGGCATAGTGGCTGGAAAAATGCAGAAGCTTCAAAAACGCTAGAAGGAGGGGTTGAACCTCCGACCTTGTGGTTAACAGCCACACGCTCTAACCAACTGAGCTATTCCAGCTTGACATCTCAACTTTGATTATTATTTATATGTTTTGAATATAATGGATGAAAAATGCTTTTCTTGAATAACCTGAATGTTGCATCAATAGAACAAAACCACAAAACATTTTGCTAAAGAAGAATTGAATCGATTTTTTTCATTACACCTTACACTCACACCCCGGTGAAATGTCAAAAATACCTATAGAATTCGAATTTTAAAATTCGAACGTACCAAATACACAATAAATTCTCTCTGGAACACACAAAAATAAATGTTAAAAAAGTATGTAACCTATTAATCTGGATTTAAAAATTCAGAGATTGAACTCTGAACGCACCTTAACATACCCCCAACTATGCTCAATCTCTGAACCGTACGATAACATATTTTAAAAATCTAAATTTTAATATTCGTATTTCGCATGTAGATTGAAATTTTGACGTTGAAGTATTCATATTAAATATTTCCCACTCCATTCCCTTTTTCATTTTAGCAAAGTTAACAAAATAGGGCTTGTGACCTTACTTCTATTCAAATATTTTTCAAGCTTTCTCACAACTTTTACTCCATTGTATTTAAACTTAGCACATCTCTGAAGTCTTACTCCACTATATTCAAACCAAGATCCCCCCATCTCTTATATTTGGTAAATTTCTCATTTCCTTACATATTATATATTTTTATTTGTGATGCATGCATTACCTAAATAGGATATAACTAAGATACATTAGGTTACATGCAATAAATATGTCGTATTTATTTTGTCCTTACTTGCTTTGGTTTAAAAGTTTGAACTTTTGGGCTTAGCGTTCGTAAGCTCTATTTCTGCTTCGTCTGTTCTAGTTTTGTCTAGTTTGCATTTTGAAATTCGGACTCTTAATTTGAATAACAAAATCCGAATTTACCTATTATGTGTTGTGTTTTTTGATTTGTTATGCCAATATTTTCTTTGATTATGATATGCTTTTTCTTGTTTGATTATATAAAAAGTGACTGACAACCAACAAAGAACGAGATATGGCAGAGTAACCCAACATGCTTCTGTTAATAGCGAGAAAGCTAGACCCTCACAACCCACAATTAGATAAAATTCATTTGAGGTTGAAGCATCATATGCTCTTCTCGAATTCACGTGTCTTTGGTTCATTATGAAGCCTTGAGAGGCCCCTCAGACCTTTCGCTACTAACTTTGTACGTATACCATGCTGCTAGACACGCGTGAAATGGAGATGTAACATAAAATTTTAATTACTGTTTTAAACAACTGTATTGATTGAACTATACTAAGATGATATATTTATTTTTATAATGATTGAACTATATTATGATATATTTATTTTTTGTAATACCGTGATACATTGAAATGATCCATGGTAAGAAGGTTGCAAAACTGTTGCATTAAGATGAACCATAGTTTCATAATGTCTCAAAAGTCATTTTGTAAAAGCTGTTTTTTACCTTCCCAAGAGTATACTTTTGAACACAAATGTGATTGTCTAAGAATATGGAGTGAAAAGAGGAAAAATTATCTCAAAAGTATTTTCACTTTGATAGTTAATACTCTTAACTAAATAATTCTTTATTCAATAGACTTGGGTAGTGCTATCCAGACAAAAGTTCTCCAAATATCTCTCATTTTCTCTTATTTCAATAAAAATAAGCTAAACAAAACATCCAAGTATGGTTTGGAAATACTATTTTACATCTTCATCATCTCTCATGAGCCATTCCTAGAGAATAAACTACTAATACACATGATTTGATGTCAAAAACATACAAAATGCATAATTTAATAGTTAAAACCATGTCTTTGTAACCAAATCTCTTCTAACAACATTTTAGTCTTGGCTTGTGGAGTTGCTCTTTCTAAAGTCCAGCAGCTGCTGCTCTCTTTGTATATCAGCAGCAAGTTTAGAGGTTTCCCATTTCAGCCTCCTCACCATACCTTCAGCCTCAGTATAATCTGGAGGTACGTCAGATTCTCCGCCTATTAGAGGAAACTTTACTTCAACATCATTTCTGCAGCCACAGAAGTTTCATTGATGACAAGTCAAAAAAGAAACATACGTTAACTATGATCAAGACGTCTTTGAGGGTGTACAAAGTAGACTTCAGCACAAAGCCTCAAACTTTTCACGGTTAAATTGTGGTTAATTAGGGCCTCATAATAGATTTGTCACGATTAAACCATGACTAAATAGGACCTCTAGTTGTTTTTCACGGTTGAACTATAGCTAATCAAGACAAGGTTTCCAAAAACATAAGACCGTTCTGTCAGAGTAGGAGAAACAGTAAAAAGGACAAGATTAATTTGATACTAACCTGCTACCACAAGCAAAGATGCCAGATTTCTTGATCATTCCACCATCTAATGACAATGCTCCATCAGTAATGCATGGAAGAGCAAGCATCATTTCGTTCCGGGTTTTATATATTTGTAGGCGAGAAAAAAGGCTATAAAACAGTGTCTCTCTAAGACCGTGGCCAGTTGCAGTAAGATACGACAACCTATTTGAATCCAGATGGATCATGTTCACTGCATAATCAAGAAACCCGGGAGGGCACTCCCCATTTGGCAATTTCGGCTTCGGAATAGCCAACTTCTTTTGTGGATCTCCGTCAACAAAACCTCCAACAAATGCTCTGAAATAAAACAAGTATACAGATAGTGATATACATCAAGACTGTGCACAGGGCTGCACTAATTAGTCCTAAATAAGGTCTCGGCGAATATTTCTTTCCACATGAATCAATTGTGTGAAAGACATGCATACGAACAAGCGCATAAGTATAACTTACCTTAAATCTTCAAGACAAATGACAACAAATCGGCCATTTATTACTTTTCCAGTTGAAGATCCAATTCCATGCAAACCACCATTACAGTTTATTGTGCCATCTGGATCATACTTCTCCAGTGCTTTAACTCCTTCATTAGTACTGCAGACAATTGCAAGCATAGTCTCCAAACCCACATACTCAGAAAGGATCCTGTTTTAGACAAAATTGCAATTTTTCAGAAAAATAACTAAACAGAAATAGTAGCTTATTTTTACATTACTTTGCTAGCAAATAAATAAACTAGAAAAAAAAACTGGAGTGTGTGAGACAAGCTTAAAGAACCGCACTAGCCGTAAGGTGTTTCGAAACTTCACTTATTATGCTACATGAACAGTTTGCATGTAATTTAATCTATGTAGTCTATCGCAGATAGCAGATAACCCCCAAAACGCTATAGCGGCATAGAGGGCAGTAGTATTTCTGCCACATCGAAGATTAGGAAAACTATGCGAGAAATTTATACCATAGTCAGGGTCGTCTTAAGTTTTCAGAGGTTCTAGGTAGGTTAATCATGGTTTAAGAATGACAAATCAAATAGAGACCCTCGTAGTTTAACCGTGACAACCGTGACAGATATTTTATGAACCCGCTTTGACCACAGATTAAACGTGTCAAATTTTATTTTGGGTCTAAGCGGTAGCCCACCTCCACGCCCGCAAAGATGACCCTACATAGTGCCATATGCATACAAATGCACAAAAATTGAAGAATACACAAAAATAACACATTCATAACAATCAGTAGCACTGCTAAGGGACCGGTGCACTCGTATTGACCATAACAGATATTTCCTGATGCAAGAAAAAGAATGATTTTTACCTGCTGAGATCATCACTCTCAACCTTGGCAAGGGTAGCCACAACACCAAGAGCATCCTTTACAAAAGCCAAATTTGATGTCTGAGTATTAGCTTTTATCCAACAAAATATTCTGGCAGCAGAGTTCTCCTTCTTCAATATCTGTTCCACAGTTTCCTCTTCGGTACGAAATGCACCATTCCCATTATCTGCTGTAACCACATTACCAGAATGATACCTTCCAAGACCCACTAAAACAAAACAAAACAAAACTTCATCCCACCAAAAATAATTCATAAAAAAAATGCATATATCAAATTCTTCATAAAAATATTTTACAGAACAATTCATAAAAGTGTACTAAATTTATTAGGGTTTATCTGTTCGTCTTAAATTCTAACCATACTCTCATAAATCCACACAGAGAACAAACCTTGTAAGTCAAGAACGGATTCAGATAAGCGATTCGATTGAGAATTAAGAAATTCAATATTTTCTTCATGCTGTCTGATCTGATTTGTGAAGTTCTCAACATTAGCATCATTTTGATTCAACTGAAAAAAACAACAAAAACAATATCAAGTTACAAAACAATGACTTGGAACAAAAGTACAGATATGTTACAATAAGTTAGTTCCATCGTAAATTGAAACCAAGTAACAACATGCAATAACAATTCATCGAGTTATTCTAAGTTCTGAAAAAAAAGGTACAAACCCTTACAATAGGGTCAAAAATTTAAACCTAGAATCATAATTTATTCTTTTTGCGGAAAATAAAAAGGTGACAGTTTTATGAATCAGTGAAATTGCTTAAAAAAGAATGAAAAATGTGGTTAAGTGAGGAAGAAGAGAGAAAATAGGATAGTATTAACCTGGATGTTGGTGTCAGTGTCGGAGTTGGGTTGAGACATTGTTGTGAAGTGAAGCTTGTATCAAATCTTGGTCTCTTTCTTCTCTTATACTGCTAACAAATCTTTGTTGGATTCGCCCATTCACGGAAAATTAACGTCTCTTTAAGGTTTTAAATTCATATTAAATAGGATATTTATGGAAAATTACTTAATTTGGTTAAAATGTATAAAGCATTAGAATATTGAATTTTATTGGTATATATCCATCCTCGTAAAATTTACCGTTAATCATAATTAGATTTTTAGTAATAATAATTTTTGACCTAAGATACCACATCATATCATTCACATATGCATCATTGCATCAATAACAATTTCAAAACAAGATAAATCGTGTGTGTGCTCCTGAAGCCAAAATAGGGTTTTATCAAATTTTCATTTGTTCAAGATGCGATCAAATTAGGGTTTGAGTATCCACTCACCTCAAATGATCTATCTTCATCAATCATCAACATTTGATCTTCAAATTTCAATCATTTCCTCAAGATCTATCTTGAATCGACCAATTAAGATTTTGATTGAGGATGGTGTATCATTGACTTTTTGCTCAATAAATGACCTAATTTCTTGGATATTGATCTTAAAATCATCAATGCAACATCTTGACCTAATTTCTTGATTCAAAATATTCCAAATATCATGATTGATCATTAGAGAAAATCTGAATCATCTGATGAAATTTCAACTGTTCCAAAAAGTCAAACTTTGACTTTTGGTCAACTTTTTTCAAATCCAAATTTTTTCAATCATCAATACATTTCAAATTAACCATCATGGTCATAAAATATCAAAATGTGTGAAAAAGTCAAGATTGAAACTTTTTCTACCACTTGGAAAAATTTTCAAGTGTTAAAAACTTGGTTTTTCCTCATTTTCATGGCCATTTTTGACCTAGATCCATTTTGATTCAAGAAAAACTTAAAACATGAAAGTTGTAGATCTTGTTACAAGCTTTCCAAAATGTCCAAGAAATTGAAAAAACACTGTGTAGCTAGGATTTTGAAATTGAAACTTATAGGTCCATTCAGGGGCGGATCCAGACTTTATATATTGGTGTGGCTAAACATAAAAGAAATTATCGACTAAAATATATTGAAAATAAAAAATAATATTGTTTGATGAAGTGTATTTACAATGAAAACCGTCTAGTATCCATTTCTTGAAAATGAGCTAAAATAACATCATTGTTAATTGTTCCAAGAACATCTCTTTCTATAAAAGTTACAAGACGATCATTTAACCATTGATCACCCATTTTGTTACATAGCTGACTCTTCACAAACTTCATAGTGAAAAACACGTTCCACGCTTGTTACTCTTGGCAAGACTAAAGCCAACTTGAAGCTTATAAACTATATCAAAAGTGTTGCATTTTTTGTTTCCACAAGTTTTGCACAAAGATCCGAAAGTCCGTTTAAATTTGCAAATTTTGGATCACATCTAACATTTCTAACATAATTAAGGCGATGTCGCGCCACTTCCGCACATCTACAAAATCATTTGGATAAAGTTCAACCATCCTCAATAATTTTTCACATCAAAAGATTCAAATGATGATGAGGACTCAAACATGAAACACATTGTAAAAGTTCAAGATTCTCTTCATCAAACCTAGCATTGAGCTCATGCAATGCAAATCTAAAACACTACATAAACAATCATGCTTATAATGATGCAAATTAGAAACACTAGAAGTGATAGCATGTCGTCTAGGTTTCTTCCCTTGCACTGTGCATCCAAATCAGCACATCAATATCATGCTTATTGCAAATTTCCATAACCTTAGATATAAGTTCTTCCCATCCATCATTTCTCATTTCTTGTAATTCTGTTTGGTGGCTTTGACAAGTGATAAAGCATTCAAAAGATCTTGATCACGCTTTTGTAGCACTACACTTAAATCATTTGTAAATCCTAAAATCTCAACCATCATGTATAACATGAAAATAAAATCAAAGGATGAAGCACATCTAGCAAAAGCATAGTTTCACCATATTTTTCAAATGACGTATCTTTCCGACTTCTTCAAGTACCTCAATAATGGCACCATATAAAGTCATCAAACTAGTGAGAGTCCTAAAGTGGGAACCCCAACGAGTGTCACCCGCTCTAGCAATAGCGATTCTTGATTTAATCCACTACCGGTCTATCTCACCCTCTTCAATCAATTTAGCAAATTGAGATACTTGTTTGTCCGAAGCAATTCTTGTCTCTTGTTAGAAGACCGTATGAAATTAACAAGCATATTGACCTTACCGAAAAACCACTAACATCTTTGTGAGTCTTAGCACATGCAACAAGTGCTAATTGAAGTTGATGGGCAAAACAATGCACATAATAAGTCGATGGATTTTCATTTTGAATTAAAGTTCTCAAACCACCAAACTTACCTCGCATATTGCTAGCTCCATCATATCCTTGCCCCTTATGCTAGATAAACTCAAGCCATTAATAGACAACAACTTCTCAAGTGCCTCCTTAAGTGACTTAGCACTTGTTTCTTTAACACTAACAATCCCAAGAAACCTTTCTTTTACCAAACCATCACTATTAACATAGCGAATAACAACAGCCATTTGTTATTTACCAGCAACGTCACCAGATTCATCAATCAAAACACAAAACACAACATCCGCAATATCACATACAATTTGTTTAGTTATTTCACATGCACAAGCAGCAGCAAGATCCTTTTGAATCTTAGGGGCAGTCATAAAGTTATTTCCTGGAGCACAATTTATTACCTTAGCTATCTCTGGGTTAATTTCCTTTGGAGTGTCCACCAACTCAAGAAATGGCCCCTTAAATAAAGAGTTAAAGGACTCGTCACTCCCTCTAAATGGCATGCCACACCTCAAAAGAAACTTAGTAGCTATAAGAGATGTGTTTACACGAACACGATATTCAGAATTCATTTGTTTAGTTTGATTAACAAATGCACCTTAATACTTTGGTTTGGGTTCATGAGGCGTAACTCATATGCACACAATCAATATGACTATTGGAAGAAGTTCCATGATTAGCCAATCTGTGAGAATTCTTCCAATCACCAAACCCCTCTGTCACAAAGTGATCTCCCCCGTATTTAGAGACATTCTTAAACAAAAAACATGGCAAGCAAAATGCCAGGTCCTTAGATTCACTATAATCAATCCAATCATACAAATCAAACCAATTTTTGCAAAATCTACGTCTTTGATTACCTTGAACATACCAAGGGTAAACAAAATTGTAAGGAGGTTTATGACGACCTATTTTTAAATAAGCTTTCCTTACCTCATTTTGGATGTCAGGATGATAGCTTGAAATTGGAGGCCTAATTCCTGGATCGGTTTCCAACAATTCATAATCGACAACTTTAATACTCTCACTTGGATGTTGAGTTTCCGATGCTTCTAGATTTACCGAAGAAGTAGCTTTGTCTCTAGAAAGCACAGGAAAAAATTTCTTCATCCTATAAAGAGAACAATGAAACCATTAAAATTAGCTATTCACTCTATAAAGAAAATAATAAGAACAATTTATTGTATAGAAAATATTTATGAGAAATTGAAAATTTACTTTTTTAAAACAAATTGGGGTTTTAGGGTTCAACTCAAATAGAACAAAAGAATAAGAAAATTTTGAAGTAGTTAGTTTACCTTTGATTTTAAATCACCCATAAACAATGCAAAATGGTGGGGTTATTGGATTAATGAGAGAAAAAGACAAATATGGAAGTTGGTGGGGTTTGAGAAGAAGAGAAAGGATTTACTGTGTGAGAGAGAAAGAAATAAAAGAGAGAGAAAATTAAGAGATAAAAGTGAGTTGAAGAGTTATATAATATTAAATATTAAAATTAATTAATTAATTAAATATATATTAATATTAGAAGAAAAAAAAAACTGGTGTGGCTATAGCCACACCTAGCCTAAAGCTGGATCCGCCCCTGGGTCCATAGCCATAATTTTCAAGCCATTTCTTCAAATTTTTCAAGTCTTTTTGCATTTCCTTCCTTCTAAAAGCCTTGACATCAAATTAGATAGAATTTGAGAGATAAATATATGATGAGCTTGGATTAGAGAAGGATAATATTAAGTTGAAATCTTAACCATGGTTAAAAAAAGATTCCATGTGCATTTATGGCAAAAATGTATTTCTTGCCCTTTAAGGCAAGTTGTTAAATTTCAAGCCAATCCTTGCCATTTCTAGCCAAACTTCTTTTCCTATAAATAGAGGTCTCTACTTCACTCTAAAATCACACCAAAACAACCATAAACTTGTTTTCTCATTCTTTCTTATTTTTGCAAGTTTTCTCATTTTCAAAGAGGTTAGAATTCAAACTTCCAAATCTTGAAAGTTCTAACCAAAGGTGTCATCCAAACATCTTCTAAACATCATTTAGAAGTTGTTCATCACTTTAAACCATCACAAAATAAGTCAAAAGTCAGTTTCCTCACAAAAACTCCATTTGTGCAAGTTTTGAGCCTTAACTTGCCAACTTGAAATCCACTCGTGCATTTTTAGTTCTAATCATTCACAAAGCTTCTATAACTCATATAGAACTCATCCAAGTCATAAAATAAGAACTGGTACCGTTCCATTCATCCCTCCTCACTCAAAAACCAGTCACTTGCAATTTGACTCGGGTAGGAGAATCCATTGAGCTTCAAAGCAAGCTAGGATTTAGGACACACTCAGGAAGGTCCAAGGAAGCTCGCAGTATCACAAATTTGCATCATGAAGAACTCATACGAGTTCTGCAAATTTTCTTCAAGAGGTAAGTTTGCTAAAATATGATTCTCTTATACAAGAATCTTTAACATCATTTTAATAGTTAGAAATATAGATATCATATTGCTCAAGCTTTCTAAATCCTCAATTTCACTTAAAATCAATCGTGCCTATAAATTAGTTGAATTTTTCAGTTAGGGTTCATTTGGTACTTTTGGAAATTCGCTTTAATATTTGAGTCTTAGCTTAAATAAATTACATGGTTGAATTCGTTGTGAAATTTTGAGTGAAATAGCATTTTACATTTCTTAAATTGATGGAGAATCAAAGAAATTATAACTTGGCCATGGAAGCTTGTCACGAGGAAGAAGAAGAAGACCATGGCGCCATCTGTTTCTTTTAAATTTGCATTTTATAATATATATATATATATATATATGTTTGTTTGTGTTTAAATGAATAGATGTATAGCCACCCCAGTGGTAGTCAGCGCGCCTCTTAAAGCGTTGCCTTCCCTATGGTCCAGGGTTCGAATCCCCCTGAGACCTTTTTGTTTTTTAACTTTCCAAAACCTTCATTTTTCAACTATTTTCAAAACAATTTTCACATGGGCCTCCCTCACGGTGTAAGTTCCAATCCTCTTATGTACATATTTATTTCCTTGTACATATCCACCCTTTTGTGTACATATTCAATTCCTTGTACATATTCAATCACCCTTTTGGTTGGTTCTTTTTGCAAAATTCTCATTAAGATATCTACTTCATTTCATCTTTGAAAATAAAGAGCAAATTTTGAATGGAAGGCCATGTTTGGATTGAAAACATTATAGGTCATTTTTTGCCAAACTTAGAAATTTTTCTAAGTGTGAAAAAGTCAGTGTATTTTTGGTGATTTCAGATGATCATAACTTTTAGCTCAAGATGCCAAATGCTACCTTTCCAAGAGCATTGTAAAGTTTGTAATCTAAGCTTTCCATAGAGTCCAAGAGTGCATCATAAAGGTCCTTGAGTGATGAGAACCATGGCTGCAAAGAGGGCATCGTGAAACTGATTTTTTGCTTGAAGTCAGATTTTGTTTTCAATAATGTGGCTTCTAATGATCAAATTGATGCACGTTTTTGGGTTAAAAATGATTAGCAAAGTTTCCAAGCTTGATTAGAAGGATAAAATGCACGATTTGGCTGAGTTTTGACAACTTGCAAGTCACATTTTTCTCATGATGCAGGTGTGCACGATTTTGCTCCAAATTGCATCATACACCCCCTCTTTTGGTCCCATTCACTTCTCCTATAAATAAGCAAGTCATTCCACTCATTTACTCAAGCTTTGATAGCCAAAAAACATCTGCCAAACTTCCTCCATAACTAGATTTTATGCAACTTTGAATTCGTGTTTAAACCACTTCCAGTTTGAAATTAACCATTCATTCTTCTTCCTTAAGCCTCACTGAAGTTAACTGAACAAGAATCGTGCCTTGAAGCTTCCTGAATCGTGCTATCCAAGTCCAGTTTCAGAGCTCTGAAAGTGAACTTCGTTAAGGTAAGAATCTCCATCAAACCTTGTAAAATAAAGCATCATTGTACTCTCCTCATCTCCCTGATCCTTGTGATCTTCACCATTTGCATTTTCATCAAGTATTGACTAAGAATTTCTGGAAACAAGTGCTCGTTATTATTTATGATATTTCCAAACTGTTCATGGTACGAGTGAATAGACGTAGCGAATGACACCATTAGAATCGTCTTGAAGAGACGGAGCGAATGACACCGGTCTGAAGAATTTATTTCGCAGTTTGAGAATCGAGCATGGATGATGGCTGGAGGTTGAAAACGACCTACGTGTCTGTCTTCAACCAATGAGGGCTTGACATGTAATATTTTTGAATTCAATCCGATGTGTTTGCTTCACCGTGCGTGCATTATAGGAGCCCTTGGATCTGATTACTTTTATTAGTCAGCATCGATCTAACGCGTGACATTATTTCTTGTTTTATTTTTTAAATTTGTAATCCGGTGTGAGAATCAAGGAGATCCATATCAAGCACAGCGCGCCATGTCCATTGGATGTGATTACTAACGTGTTTTGACTATGATCAGATGATCCACATTTTTTGACTTTTATTTTATTTTCTGATTTTTATTTTAAATGTTTTAAATTTCAAAAAATCATATAAAATTCATTTATGACTAAAAAATTATGAAAAAATTCACAAAAATATTTTGAAATATTATCTTTCTGAATTTTATTTTTTCATAATTTTATTTTCAGATATGATATTTTTTATGATTTTTCTCTTTTATTTGATGTTTTTAATTGTTTTAAAATAATTTTTGGCATTTTTAAATTCTGGAAAAATTATGGAAGGATCTAATAGTCATTTGACAAATATTGGTGACCTCATTTTATTTTTATTTTTTATTTTACTATTTTTTGCAATTTTTGGTATATTTCACCTTTTATTTAATTTTCTAAAAATGTTTACTGACTTTAAAAATTCTCAAAAAATTTGTCAACACTTGTTGACCTCTGTTTGACTTTGGGTAATTTTCTTGGAATTTTATTTTGATGAAAAAAAATACTATTTATGTATTTCGTCAATAAAGTCCAATTAAATAACCTAATTTCAAAATCACTTTTAATCCTTTTTATTTGATTTTAATTTTAATTTTATTTTCCTGACTTTTGAATTTATTTTGGAGTTACAAATTTCCTCAACATCAATGGAATTTGGGTGCTGATAGGTCTCTTGACCAAATTCACCAAGATAGTTGATTGATTTTGACGAAGTAAGGCCCGAAATAAATTCATCTGATGCAAAATAAAATTGAAAATTATTTCTTCTTCTTCATCTTATTTTTATTTTGTCCCGACTAGGAGAAAGCGATCAATTGGTGGCATGAACTTTAATGTTCTAACATATGCCCCAAAAGATGACTTTAGCTTTAATCTTGGTTCAACACATGTGGCGCTTGTCGTGTGGTCGCGTTGATTTCTAATCAAGCTTCTGTCAAGTTTCCACTAACTTTGTCCATTTGAAATTCTCAATCATCTTTGATCAAGTGATGTGATAATTCTAAAACCGGTGATATACTTGACAAAAAACAATTGAAACTTGTCGCGTGGTCGTGTTGATTCTATCAAGCTTCTGGCAAGTCTTCATGCGTAAGTTTCAAGATGGTCACCTTGCTGACGACTAACAATTAAAAATTTGATGATATCGGACAAGTTTCAAGATGATCATCTTTCTAACCTTTATTAATTGCTTTTTATTTTTTGCTCTTTACTTTCCGCATTTACTTTTATGCTCTTTATTTTTATGCACCTTTGTTTTTAGCATTTACATTTCATGCCATTTTTTCTTTGTTCACTTGAGCGTTTATTTTGTCATTTTTCCTTTGCTCACTTGAGCATTTTATTTTCTTGTTATTTTGAATTTGGTCACTTGAGCTTTGTTTTCCTTTTCCAAAATACCTAATAATTCAACCTAAACATAAAAAAACTCTTAATTGAACTTGGTTACTATCCTTGTACTTGGAGCTTGATCTTTGGACTTAGGATTAGGACCTCTACCTCAACTTGGAGATCTCAGTGCCCTTGGTGTTATTCTGTCTTGTTTGATTATTATCTTTGTATGCAGGTTATTCTGTTATACTCGATCAAGAGTGGATTTCCTCCAAATACAGTTGTTACTCTGCCCATTTTTCTCAAGACAAGAGTTCACCTAAAAGCATTGATTTATCTGAAGCTTGTTTTTTTTTGTCTGATTATTTGTTGCTTATATGGTAATCCAAAGGATGGGATACGGTATTGGCTCTTGATGTCAAGTACTAGTCTTCTCACTCGGTTAGATCTTTCTTTACCCTTACCTTTTACTTTACGCACATAGGTTAGCCTCTTCATCTCCTCTCCATTCCTTAATTTTCAAAATCTTCCCTCTTTTTCAAAGGATTCTTGTTTTCAAAACTCGAACCGCTTTCATAAAAAACTTGGACTTAGGTCCATGCATTTCCAAAACTTCTTTTTTTAATAAACTTTCAATTCATTTAATAATACTTTGATTTTTCTTTTCATAAGACTAAAAAACACCTAACCTCATTCAAACTTTTTTGAGCTCTTTGTGGCTTTTCTAACTAACATTTTCTTAAAATAACCAACACACAATTTTGGTCTTTTTTAGCCGAACTACTTGGTTTTGATTTCAATATTGTACATTGTTGGTATGTAGGCCTGAAACTCATTGGAAGTTCTATCAAACCAAAAATTATAAAAAATACTTCTTTTCTCCCCCCACCATCCATTTTGTACATATACTCTTTTTAGCACACATATACAAATTTTTTAAAAAGGTTCCTACGAAGTACCGTGGATGCTTTGGGTGCCTAACACCTTCCCTTTGCATAACTAAACCCCGCTCCCAAATCTCTGATATTTTTTTATTAATATTTTATTCGCTCTTTTTCCTAGTCCTTTGGATAAAATAAAAGCGCGGTGGTAACTCTTTTGTTATTTTTTTGAGTTAAGTCAATTCAATGGCTTGTACTCGCAGTTTTTGCCGCTACATATTTGATGAGTTATCTGTTTTAGATGCATGATGAATTTGAAAAGAGTTTAAACGATAAAAAGAAATTTGAAGAGTTTACGAAAAAATGTCATTATTTTTAGAAAATAATTAATAACTATTTTCTTATTACTAAAAATATACTAAATATTTTTAATAATAATCCAATACTTATTTATCAAAAATATTTGTAATATGATAAATATGCAAAAAAAAATATAATTCTGATGTAAAAATGATAAGAGAAAAAAATTGATACAAATTATACAAATAAAACACGAAAAAATAATTAATTAAGCAAAATAAATTAATTAATTAAAAAAAGGGGGTGTATTTCTAGTTTGGTAATAAAACTAGGGGTGTGAATATCAAGGGCTTAAGCCCAACAAATTGTTTCAGTCCAAAAATGAAGGGGGTGTTAAGTATAGTTATAACAGTAAAAGGGATAGTGCTAATAGAATAGGCCTTAGGCCTAGGATTTCATTCAGGAAGCCCAAAACAAATGTGGGGTCCGTTTGGACTTGATGTGGAGATGCGCATGCGTTATGATTAAGAAGCAGAGATTTGGAACATTTGATTTCAATCAAAGGGTCCTCAGGAGTTAATGTTGGAGCGTTGATTGAAAGTAAGACAAATAGACGGTTCAGATGCAAATCTAATTGGAGAGTATGGCAAGCGAAGCACGGGTGACCAATCAATGATCACCTCACCTAGGGGATCTCAAGGAACCACCTGGCGTGCATCTGGAGACGAAGAGGGTATTATAAAAGTAAAAATATGAGCTCGAAGCTCATTTTTTCTCTTTTTTCTCTCTTTACACCCAGACATACAAAAACCTTTTATAATTCTAGAGAGAGATTTTCTCGCCTCTTTCTAGAATAGCGATGACCGAAAATTGCTCCGCCCTGGGCGCCACCAGCTAGAAATCATTTTCGTCGATAAATGCTCCAGGGCACCACCACATTTACCAATCGTTACTGTCTGGGTATAACATTCAACCCAGATCTTCAAGAGAAACCTAGAAATCTTCAAGTCTTCATTTGGGTTCGCATAAACCCTATGAAGACCAACCCTAACCCTAGACAACCTTCAACTAAACCCCTAAAAACCCTAAGGGTTTAGGATGAACCTTAACCCTATACAACCCAGAAACAACAACATGATGAACCCTAGCCTTCAACCTTATAACCCTAACCCTAAGTTAGAATACTAACCCTATAATTCCATAAATCCCAAAATCAACCCAAACATGAGAAAACAACAATCATCAAACATCAATCGACATCAACAAATTAAAATCCCTAAGTTAAGTTTTTAGAATTATTGTCCGTGCAGTGAAACTTTATGTAATATCCCCTCTCTGATTTCTCTTCTTCTTCTAATCCCTTTCTCTTTTTTCCATTTGCAGGTACTTGGCCGAAGTCAATCTTGAAGGCTTAGGGTTTCAGTTGTGGAACCTTAAGTAATGAAATGGAGAGAGCTTTAGTGAAGGTGGGGGATGCACAAAAATCTTCAAGAACTCTCCAAGAGTTTTCGTGCTAAAAACTTTCGTCCTCTTTTCTGTATTAGTCATTAGGTTTTTATCGACATTAATATAGATTTGAATTAGGATTTTTTTGTTTATTGGCAGTTTTAGATTAGTGATTGATTCAATTAGAATCAATATTTGATTAGATTTGATTTTATTGTAAATTAGATTTAGGATTTGTATATTGAATTTGGACTGTAACACTTTGTAATTCGTTTTTATTCAATAAAACAAATATTTGATTTGTTCTAAGAGATTTGATTTCTCCAAATCTTATTTTCTGGGATTCTTAGGTTATCTTATGGAAGAAGCAGGTCCGAGAAAGGGCACAACTTGAGGTAATTAGGGTTTCACCCTAATGTTTGACTTCATCAACATTATTTTGAAATATAAAAAAATAAAAAAATATAAAGACTAAATAATATTAACCTAAAATGATTGAATATAATAATAATAATTGAATAATAAATAATAATAATCTGATAATAATAATATTATATGTAATATAATAATAACAATAATTATAATAATAACAATAATGAGAAATAATAATAAAAAGTAAAATGTATAATCAAAGGGAGTTGACTCTAGATCAACCCCTCTTTAATATATATTTTTATTATTGCATCAATATAATAATAATAATAATAATAATAATAATAATAATAATAATAATAATAATAATAATAATAATAATAATAATAATAATAAAACCCAATATAACATGTTGACTTCTTGTCAATGAAATAGCAACAACAAAAATAAGATTGGGCCTCATACAAAAAATAAACTCAACAATATAAAAACGCCCCTTTTTTAATACATAAAAGTTAACATACATAACTAATGCAAATATAAATGTGAACTGAATAACACTAAAATTAAAAATAATCAACCATAACAACTTAACCCTTAACACTCGTAGGATAAATTTGGAGTATGACATAAATTTCCCTAACAGTGGTATCATGAGTCTTGGTTTCGAGATAGGGGTCAACTTATTTGTATCGAAACACTTCCCACGGGTGGTGGGTAGACCTAGAAGGTTTTTTGTTGAAGAGTGCCAACGATAGTATAAGTGCTTTCATATGAGGGGGAGTATTGTGACTCACAATTGAGGTGGGGGGGGGGGTCGAGAATCAAGTAGAAGATTGCACACTATATTAGTAACAGAACCCAGACACTTATCACCTTAAAATTTTATAAATGATTAAGTTATGTGTCTCTCGCAAAGATGCATAATCTTCAACTTTGTATCGATGCTCATAGTGTAAACTCCCATAACATGATTTAAGACAATAGTTTTCCATAGCAGAAATTATAATATTGCCACTTAAATGGTTTGGATGAAAATGATAACATGGAGAAGTAGTAATTTGCATTAGACTTAGGTTTGATCTTTGAATTCTAGATTTCTTCTTCTAATTGTTAGGGCAAGCATAGAAGATAGTAATGATGAAAAAGAAAGAGAGAGAGAGAGAGAGAGAGAGAGAGAGAGAGAGAGTAAAAACAAGGATTTAATTGTATTGATAAAATTGAATTATAAAAAACAATGGAATACTAGTGCCTATTTATAAGACAAAATAGTAACAAACTAAAAACAAACCCTAACTCTATTCTTAAGCAAATAAAGATATATGATAATAACAATAAAATAATAAATACTTAATTATTCTAATAATTACTAAAGTGCCCTTAGAACATGGATTATTCACAACACCATCCTTTAATTCATGTTCCTCACTTTCTGGACAGCTCCAGAACCACCTTTTGGACAACTCTAGAACCTCAGAACTTCTGACTCCCCTCAGAAGTTCTGGATATGACTTCATCAGAACATCTGCAGCTTGCCTCTGGTTGCAACTCTTCTTTGCTAAAATGTCATCACCATAAAGACACACTAGAATCTTATTGTTTCCAGAATGTTTCATATACACACCATACTTCATCTCACATTTCTGAATCCCTTGCTTCTTGACAAAAGAACCAATCTTCTGAGTCCAAGCTCTGGGTGCTTTCTTCAATCCATACAGAGCTTTGTGTAACTTATACGCCATCCCTTCCTGATTCTTTTTCACGAAGCCAGAATGTTGTGACACGTACAACTCCTCTTGTAATGGACCATTCAGAAATGCTGTCTTCTCATCCAAATGCATCAGCGGACAACTTCTGATTGTTTCATGCCCCGCTACAGGAGCAAACACCTCAAAATAGTCTCGTCCAGATTTCTGAATAAAAACTCCGGCCACTACCCTTGCTTTGTTCTTGCCAACTGATCCATCTGGCTTAAACCTCACCTTAAAAGCCCATCTGACGTTGATGGCTTTCTTCTCCCTTTGAATCTCAAAAAACTTCTAAGTCTTGTTTCCTTCTGAAGCCTCAAGTTCTTTCTTCTTGAGAGCTTCTTCTTTACCCAATGGCTCAGAATCTACTAGTATGGCACAATGAATAACTTCTCCCTCTGAGTTAACTTCAGTGTCTTGCAACATATCACAATCTACAAGCCTTTTGGGTATGGGTCTGACTCGTCGTGACCTTTGAACTTGTTGTCCAGAACCTGAGACAGAATTAACTTCTGGACCTTGCCCAGAAGCTCTATCGTCATAAGTGTCACCAGAAGCTGGAACAGTATTAACTTCTGGACCTTGTGCAGAAGTTCTATCTTCAGAAGTGTCAACAGTATTAACTTCTGGACCTTGTCCAAAATCATCTTCCGCAGAATCATCACCTTCAGAAGTTCCACTAGAAATTCCATTTTTGCTAACTTCTGGACCTTGTCCAGAAGTTCTATCTTTAGAAGTGTCAACAGTATTAACTTCTGAACCTTGTCCATAATCATCTTCAGCAGAATCATCACCTTCAGAAGTTCCACTAGAAATTCCATTTTTGTTAACTTCTGGACCTTGTCCAGAATTATCATCTTCAAAACTCCCATCAGAAGTTCCACTTTTATTAACTTCTGGACCATGTCCAGAACCATCACCTTCAGAACTTCCACCAGAAGTTCCATCTTTGTTAACTTCTGGACCTTGTCCAGAGCCATCACTTTCAGAAGTTGGATCATCTTTAGAAGCTCTTGCTTCAGAAGTTCTACCTTCAGAATCTTGATCTCCGTCAGAGGCTGGACTAGAAATTCCACCTTCAGAATGATGGCCACCGTCAAAGGCTGGACTAGAAGTTCCACCTTCAGAGTCATGATTACCACCAATATTTTGATCATCTCCAGAAGCTTGTCCTCCAGAACCTATGTCTTCAGAGTTTTCCCTTCCAGAAGCATGATCACTTTCTTAATCACCTCCACCAGAAGCTTGTCCTCTAGAAGCTACGTCTTCAGAGTTTTTGTAAGTATCAGGTGCGCCTAAGAGGGGGGGGGGTGAATTAGGTGTTTAAAAAATTATCGGTTATATATGAATACTTATACTAATTTTTCTGGTTTGGTATATGAAGTTTTTATTAGTGTTTCTTTACTTTTGGTTATGGTGTGATGAAAGCAATAAAAGCGGAAAGGTAAAGAACACAAGGATATATCCTGGTTCCCCTCACAGATCGAGAGTACTCAGTCCCCTTACAACATGCAAGAGATTTCACTATAGTTAGAATTATTGTACAACCTATTCACACAAATTGTGAGGCCTACTATCTAACCTATAGGGAGACCAAAGGTTCTTAAAACCTTTAAGATCTAACAACACTATGTGCAAGAAGAACAATCCTCTTCAATGCACAACTTGTTTCCAACAATCCTGGATAACAAGAAAACAACAAATATGTTTGAATTTATACAAGAGATTTTGAAGTTTGTAGTATACTATATCAATCTTGGATTGATCTTCTTCTTCAAGCAAACAATTCTCAATAATGAATGCAAGTGTTCACAATGAAAAATATGAAACTTAGAATAATTTTTCAATGAAAAATATGTATGGAAAGTTTCACAAAATATTTGAATTAGAACACTTGAGAGTATTTGAAATTTTGGAAGTTTTTGAATGTAGAAAATTGTAATTGAAGAAGGTGAATTAATTTTGAAAATTTTCAGAATTTATATGTTGTAAAACACCTTTACAAAAGTGTATTACTTCATGAAAAGTTGCCATGCTTCAATACAAAGAACCCATGAAAAATCTGCCAAAAAAAATAAAAGTATTTTTCACACTGGTTAGTGGGAAACCGGTTCCCTCACAGGAGAACCGGTTCTTGAACCAACGTTTAAAAATTTGAATTTTACAGGGAACGGTTCCACTGGAGAACCGGGTTCCCATACAAATTTCCAGGGGCATGTTTTTTCAGGATTTGGGTAACCGGGTTTCCCATACAAATTTCCAGGGGCATGTTTTTTCAGGATTTGGGTAACCGGGTTCCCATATGGAGGAACCGGTTCCCAACACATTTTTTCTCAAAATTTGTTTTTCAAAAGTGTTCTATCTTAACTTTGAAATGTATAATATTTTTAACATTTTTTATGGATGCATGTATTATTTTGTGAACACTTGAATGCATATAATGAGATTGAATGCATAACCTTTGACATTTTGCTTTTGATTCTTCAAGACTTGCTTATGACAATTTGATCCATTACTTTTTGCCATCAAAGTCTTCATTGTTTATTGTCTTCATCAAAACACTAGGAGGCAAGCTTGATAATACATCTTGACTTCACAGTTTTCCCTTCCAGAAGCATGATCACTTTCTTGATCACCTCCAGAAGCTTGTCCTCCTACATCTTCAGAGTTTTCCCTTCCAGAAGCATGATCACCACCAGATTCTGGATCATCATCAGAATCTAGATCAGAATCAGATTCACTATCTGACTCATCCTTAGAGTCTGAAGCTTCTTCATCTTCTGACTCTAATTTTTCTTCAGAACCTTCTGCTTCTGACTCATCTTCAGAACCTTCATGTTCTGACTCATCTTCAGAACCTTCATGTTCTGACTCATCTTCAGAACCTCCTACTTCTGACTCATCTTCAGAACCTTCATGTTCTAACTCATCTTCAGAACCTTCTGCTTCTGACTCATCTTCAAAACCTTCATGTTCTGACTCATATTCAGAACCTTCATGTTCTGACTCGTCATCAGAAGCAGAATCCCCTTGAGATTCTAACTCATCTTCTAACTCTGACTCTTCTTCTGGAACCTCAGATTCTGACTCATCTTTATTTTCTGACCCTGACTCATAAAGAGACACTCCTTCAAAATCTTCATCCCCTTCAAATTCAGAAAATGATAACCTCACAGGTTCCTCGTCAGATTCATAAGTCATCAATAGCACAAGTTCATCATCAGAGTCTCCTCTGACCATATTTGCTTCTTCTGATTCTCTTTTTTTGTTTGACCAACAATCTCTTGCAAAGTGGCCAAATTGCTTACAGCAATAGCATTAAACTTTCCTTTTGTCCTTTCCCTTCTGATATTTCTCATCAGAATCAGAAGCTTATGGCTTCTGGTATCTGTCACCATGTCTATTATGCTTTTGGTCCTGCTTGACAAAAGAAGCTTTCAGAGCCTGCTCTACTTCCCCCTCAGAAGTTCTGTCAGCCAAGCGCAATTCATGTGCTTCTAGACTGCTTTGTAGCTCTTCAATTTTCATGGTCTCCAGATCTTTGTTATGTTCAATAGCAACCACAATATAGTCAAGGAGAGGGATAAGTGACCTCAGAACCTTCTTTATAATCACTTGTTCAAAAAGAGTTTCTCCACAAGCCTTCGTCTCATTAGTGATCAGAATCACTCTTGAGATATACTCAGAAACCTTTTCACTATTCTTCATGTTGAGATTTTCGTATTGCTTTCTCAAGGACTGAAGCTTCACCTTCTTCACTGACGCATCACCGCCGTAACACCTGACCAGTGTGTCCCACACCCCCTTTGACGTCGTAGAGTCTGCAATTTTCTCGAACGCAGTCGCATCCACACGCTGATGGATGTAGAACAATGTCTTCTGATCCCTCCTCCTTTTATCTCTCTGCACCTCTTTCTCTTTTTCTGTTGCAGCTTCTGCAACTAGAATGTAGCCATCAGTAACAAGTTCCAGAACGTCTTTAGCTCCAAACAGCACACACATTTGGATTATCCATCGATTCCAGTTTTTGCCATCAAAGACTGGAAGTTTGGTGCTTAGATTGTTGTTTCCATTCATCTTTCTTCCTTGCGCAAATTCACACAGCGGATACGATTTTGTTTTTCTGGATTCTAAACTGGAAGCTCTAGATACCAATTTGTTAAGGCAAGGATAAAAGATAGTAATGATGAAAAAGAGAGAGAGAGTAAAAACAAAGATTTAATTGTATTGATAAAATTGAATTATAAAAAACAATGGAATACTAGTGCCTATTTATACGACAAAATAGTAACAAACTAAAAACAAACTCCAACTCTATTCTTAAACAAATAAAAATATATGATAATAACAATAAAATAACAAATACTTAATTATTCTAATAATTACTAAAGTGTTCTTAGAATATGGATTATTCACGACTCTAATAACATTGATTAGAAGAATAAGCAAGTTACATCACGATATTATTTTTTATTTTTTAAAATTTGATATTTAAAAAAATATTGTTGTTCATTGGAGGAAGTCCCATTTAAAATATGGATAAATTCTGTAAAATGGAAGATTAAAAGAATCATACTCTTATAGTGATCATGAAAAATTGAAAGAATCATACTCTCATAGTGATAATGATAATGATATTAACGAAAAGTAATGAAAAATGGAAAACACGTGCATGTTTTATTTCTCATTTAGCACATGATACATTGTATGTGTGCTAGATTGTGGACCATTTTCCATTATATACACAACCTCTAGACTTGTTGTAAATGCACGCGTTCACCATTAAGTTGTATCAAGACACATTGGTACTCTTGATTGATTAGTCTTTGAACTGCATAAGGATTTTTTTTTTAAAATATATACTTCCCCTCTTTTATAATGAATGCCATTTATTTATTTTTTAAATATCCATACTCAATCATGCGCAAAAAATTCGGATGTAAAGATACAAATCCTATCTCAAATGACTATATACAATTCCTACATCACATGGATTTGAGCAATTCTCACTTATTTTTTAATTCATAGATCCTACGATTTGCTTTTTGGCCTTAATGTTTCGATATGCATACACCATGTCCAACCTACTTTGAGTGAAAGTGTAGGTGAAAAAACATTCTCATGGCAAAGTAAATTAAAATGTATGTTGATCATATAAATTAAAATGTATATTGATCATATAAATCAGTAAATTGTGTTGGGTTACACTTCCTTTTACGTGGACAAAGATTCAAATATAAATAGTTTATTTATCTGATTAATGGATATATAGAGTGTTATGAAGTTTGGATTTAGATTGAGACACGAACACGAGGATTCTGTTAATATAAAAATATAGGATACAAACATATATATATATATATATATATATATATATATATATATATATATATATATATATATATATATATATATATATATATATATATATATATATATATATATATATATATATATATATATATATATAATATATTATAGTACAATTTATAAAGAGTTCAAAATGAGAAGTAATGATTTTTGTTTATTTAAATTTAGTATTTTCAATCAATAAAAAAACACAAAAAATAACGGGAAACATGAATGACATCATTAGTATTTTCAATTTTTATTTATTTTCTTATACAGTATATAATCGGACTACAAAAACTTGAACTGCATCTTGGATACTAAAATGTGCATTCAAAGTATTAGGATGCATCATTCGATAGAATAATGAAAACAATTCTATAATTTAGTCTATTAGAATTAGTTAGTTAGAAGAGAAAGGGAGGGGGTCAGTTCAATATAAATAAGAGAAAACAGATTAGGGAGATCTATTCAGTACATTTGAATTTGATTGTTTGTAAAGTGACAGGAAAGACCCTTTGTGAAGGACATTTGAAGTATATTAGTCTCTATCTTTTGTTCCGATTTTAGTGGCAGTAGTATACAAACAAATATAAAATTCTTTAGCAATTCTTTATAAAGTGGATGGTCTGAATAGTTTTCCACATAGTTACACAAAGCATATAGGGATTGTATATATCACTAATCAATAAAAATTTATAACAGAAGAATGACGGTAAAGATAAAAATAAGGGATCCTAATTTTGTAACTAATTGTGTAGTTGTGTTGATTTTATAGAGGAAGAGTAAAATACAAAACCTAAAGAATCCTATATTTGAGTTGGGTTTTTTTTTTATAAAAAAAATCTGAATTTTTTGTTTAACCGTGTCCTATATTTAAAATAAAGTGTCATACCCGTGTCCGTTCCGTTTCAATTATTTTTCTGTTGGACACTTCAAATAGGTGTCATTCGAGTGTCGTACGAGTACACGTGTCAGACACGTCGTGTAAATGGCATGTCAGCGCTTCATAGAGAGAGTACCAATTTAGGGTTGAGAGAAATAGAGATAAAATAAAGATTCAAATGAGAGAAAAGATGAGAGAAATTTATTCCCCTATTTTCATTACCAATCTCACTAAATCGACAATTCCTAATTAGTTAGTCATCTGATCGAGCACAAATTTGGAGGGCATGTTCGCAATCCATGTATCTAATTTTTTACCGTTGTGATCTTCAAAACAAAGTTTGGACTGAGAAATAATTACTTTGCACTAAAGCTGCAGATTTTGATAATTTTTTAGCTTTTGATTCTTATTTGTAAGTTAATTTTCTTTTTGATTTGTTGTTGTTATCACTATTTTGTAAATCACTTTAAGACTCTCTTGTATCCTCAATTGATTATAGCTGAGTTATTACTCTGGTCTGGACGACTCATGGATTTTACTCTCATATTGAAGGGTTTCCACGTTAAAAATGACAGTATTTTTGGTGCCTTTATTTGTTCGGTTTGTCGTCTTATATTTGTCGTTGATCCTTAAGGTTCCTACAAGTGTGGGGAATTCTATATCCGTTGTGTATTGTTCTGTTATTTTGTCTTAATTTTCCATTAGAGTGGCATCAAAGCTCTTGATTAAGGGCTATTTTACTTATTTGAATGATGAAGTCAAATACAAAGATGAAGATGGTATTGTTGAATGGTTCTAATTAGCATTTATGAAAGGGAGGGATGAAAGACTTACTATTTGTGAAGAAATTGCATTTACCAGTTTTTAGTTTTGCAAAGCCATATTCTGTGTTTGATGAAGAATGGGAGTTTGAACATCAACAGGTATGTGGTTTTATTCAACAATATGTAGAAGATAATGTTTATAATCATATTGCTAATGAGACATATGAAAAATAATTGTGGAAGAAGATATAGTCCTTGTATGCTTCTAAATAATGGAATAACAAATTATTCTAGTTGAATAGCTTCATAAGTTTGAAGTATAGAGATGAGACTTCTATTTCAGATAACTTAAGTGAATTTCAAGGGTTCCTTAATCATATGTCAGCAATGAGTATTAAATTTGATGATGAACTTTTGGGACTATTTTGATTTCTATCTTTACTCGAGTCTTGGGAGACATTTCGGGTTTCTATCGCAAGTTCTGCTCCTAAAGGCATTGTTTCTTTGGAAATAACTAATGGTGGTATTATTAATAAGGAGATGAGAAATAAGGAACAAGGTTCTTCATCTCAATCCCGAGGTACTTGTCACTGAAAATAGGGGAGAAGTTAGAAAAGGGAACCAGAGGGTGGTAGAAAGAACAATAAAAGCAACTCTAAACCACGATACAAAATATAGAGTATCATTATTGTCACAAAACATGACACGTACAAAAGTATTGTTATTAGTGGAAAATGGATAATAAAGGAAAGAAATGTAAGTCTAAATAAAGAGATAATGATGATCACGATGATGATCGTGTTACTACTGCTACTTGTAATTGATAAGTATCAAAATGTAGTAATTTTGTATATATGTTTTGTGGCACTTATCTGTTCTTGTTTGTTAATAATTGCTGAATAACCCCAATTTTTTGTTGTAAATACGTTTTATTGTGTTTTGTGTACATATGTTCGCGTTAAAAGGTGACGCGCTAGAGGATTTGAACATGAATTCAGATTCTCTGGCTCGAAACGATTTACTCTTTTGATTTGTTTATAAAGATGCCGCGAGCATCAAGCTTTATTATTTTTAACACAAGAAAGATGATTTAATGATTATGAAAAAGGGGAAAGCTGTTAATACCCTCAATTGATATTGATATGCGTAACGACTAGCGTAAACTAGACGCAACGCATTGGGGAGATTCTGAGTAAGGGGGATTGTTATATAAAGGGAATAGATGGAGCACCCTAAATATATATAGTTATCTATATCTTTATATATGAATATGTTTGATATGTTTATGTGTTTTAATTGCTATTTCTATGATTGGGAAAGTTTCTCCTTTGGGATTTTAAGAAACGGTAGATTATATGGGATCCTAGTGTTTGTTATTATTGTGCTCGCAAAGATCTGTGGATCTTCTGCATACATATCCCTTAGTGGGAATCAGAGCATTTGTAGCTCGGATCTACAGGATCTATGGTTTGTTTGGTGCGAGTTTGCTCGGCAAGGATGAGACCTTGTGCCTACGTATTCTCAAAAGGATGTTGAGAAAGTCAGAGCAATCGTAGTTCCCACTTATGCTAGTGGAAAGCAACAAGATGTTAGTAAGAGACAGACAAATGTCATCTTAATGAAAGATGTATCTAATCTATTTCATCACATACATTTTTGAAAAGTTTGATTGATTAAAATCTTTCATCGTAAGTTACAGGTGTTTTGCTTGAGTGTACAAGCGTTACCACTTACATGTTTAAGAAAGATGTTTGAAAAAAAAGATGATTGAATCTTTTAACTGTAAGTATTGAGTGTTTTGCTTGAGTGTACAAGCGTTACCACTTACAATTAAGAGATGTTTTTGTTTGAAAAAAGTTTGAAAAGAGTTTGAAAAGTTTTTGACTGTATGTGATGTGATAGATGAGATACTTCTTCCATAGAGATGATAGATGTCTAAATCTCGAGGAGAAATTGATTGGATTAAGGGATGCTTTTAAGAAAGCCCATGGGTCCTTGTATTGTTAGCCCAAGAGGAGGCATTCCGAGGGTCATCGAGGGTCCTTGTATGAAGCGCAAGAGGAAGCTATAGGGTATGGCTGGCTTTGTCTTAAAAGGGATTTCACCGAGAAATCATCCTTTTGGAATTAAGAGTAATTTCACCGGGAAATTTTACTTCTGGGGATTTTGAAAGTGATTTCACCGGGAAACCTTCCTTTCAGGGTTCTATCTTAGCGTGGGTGATTCTTTGTATTGGAAGCCCAATAGTAGGCTGTTAAGAGATTTCCTGTCTCTTTCATTGTATGATGCCCAAGAGAAGGCTAAACTCAATGAGGAGTTCTTTTGAACGAAGCCCAAGAGGAGGCTGACTCAACAGGGGAGTGTTGTCTTTTATGAAGCCTAAGCGGAGGCTAAACTCAGATAAACGAGTTTTCTTATATGAAGCCTAAGAGGAGGCTAAACTCTATGGGGAGAGTTATCTTGTATAAAGCCCAAGCGGAGGCTAAACTCATGCTGGAGATGAATTATCTTGTATAAAGCCCAAGCGGAGGCTACAACTATGGGGAACCTATTGATTAGTCTAATTGTTATGTTATAATTGGACAGTTGTATAAACAAGTGTGTGTGTGTGTGATATGTATTCACAGGAGTTTATGAAGGAAATATAAACAATGCATGATGTTTATTTACAGAAGTTTATGAAATATAAACAAGTGTCTGTGAAACGAACGTTTAAAACGAGCGTAACTTGATTATTTACAAATTTGAACTGTGTACAAGGAAGTGAATATGTACACGAACGAGTATTTATATACAGAGAAAGATGGATGTACATAGGGGGTTGGGACTTACACCATAGGGGAGGCCCATTGGTTTGAAAAAGCAGTTTCACAGGGAATAATGCTCCTTTCAATACCAATGGTATTCAGTGTATATACAGATGAAACGGAAATGAACGATCGAATTTTATCTGTGAAAAGTATCTGTATTATGTACAGATGAAAAATTTGTATGTGTTTGGAAATGATTTGATATGTACAAAGAAATATTATGTACACAAAAGAATGTTATGGGACTTACACCGTGAGGGAGGCCCATTGGTTTAAAAGAAGTTTCATCAGTAATAATTCTTCTCCTTTCAATACCAATGGTATCGGTGTATAAACAAACGAATGAAAACAAACGAAAGAAATTTGTTTATGTTTGAATATTGACAATGATGATTTGAGTATGTACAAGTAAAATTAAATATGTACATAAAAGGATTGGGACTTACACCGTAAGGGAGGCCCATGATCGATTGAGAAATTCGAGAGAAAATGAATTCGGTTTTATCGTTTAAATCGGATCGATCATGGTAAAAGATGTAAGTTTGATGAAAAAGTTTTGAAAAATGATTTTGAAAATGTTTTGAAATGTGAGGTTCATTTATGAGAAGTTTTGAAAAGAATCGAAAGTCGAAAACTTGAAAAATTCACCTTTAAAAGGTGTTTTGAAAAGTGCTCAGAACGTCGTTTTCGGCTCGATTAAAATATAATCAGATGAAAGTTTTTTCTGAAAAATTTTGCACTATCATAAAATAGATGTATTTATTGACAAGTGTACAAAAAATCACCTCAAAATGAGGAGTTTTGATTGGTTAAAAAAATGTGAAATTTTTGTAAAAAAACATGAAAATATGGAAAAGTTTGAAAAAGAATGGTCTTGAGAGGGATTGAACCCATGACCATTGAGTGGCATACGTGGCAGAAAACCTTAAGGGTGAGCAAGCTACCACTGGGACAAACGCGTTTTAGTGTTAGTGGACTAGAAACACGTGTTAATAAAAGATTGGAAAGTTTAAAAATTCAAACTCAAGAACACGCGCGCAGTGTTCTTCGTTCTCTTTGATCTTCAGATTCAACAATCCAAGCTAAAATCTTCATTTCTCAATGAAATAAAAACGAAAGTTGCTCGATTTTGAACAACGAACATGATGGCAGATGTTAATTGCATTTATTTTTGACCTAGCATGCTTAAATTTCTGGGAATCGTGATGAAACCTAAAACTGAATTTTTCAAATTAAATGATGTGTAGTTAATGATTCTTTGATTTTCTTGAGGGCTTATGATCGTGATAAGTGCAGAAAGAGATCGGCCAAGAGTTTTTTTGTTTAAGTTCAAAGAATTAGGATATCCAAGTTCATGTTCATACCTGTTCAAGTGGAGATCGAAGAAGGTGTAAACGTGTTTCCAGAACTTGTTTCTTGATTGCTACAACACCATCGGCATGTATGGAAGCTAAATGGATGATCTGCTTGCCTTGAATCACCTGGGATTACTCCAGCCAAGTCCACCTACACAGACTGAAAAATGAAACTCGATTTCCTGGTTAGAGTTGTTACAGATGTTGGTTATGGATCTGGATCGTGTCTATGATGTTCATAGATGATATTTGAATGCTTGGAACACAAGTTAATCCATCCTAACCAAGAATTCGATACTTAAGGCAGTTTTGCAAACATAATGGTTATGGCATGTGATTTTTGATTTCCAGCTTTGTTCATGTTGATTTTAAGTTTTGAACAAGTTTGATGTTGATATTAGAGCATGTTTGACACCAAAACTTTCTCTAGTTTTTACTAATTCTCAAAATTGCAAGTTTTCTCTCTTTTGAACTATATTTTGAGAAATTGGAGAAAGTGGAAGAAAAGTATGTCTTGGCATTACTTTGGTGTAGTTTTAACTTGAAATTGTGATCCATTTATAGGCCAAAGGTTCTGAAATTGTTAGGCACAAGTACATGGCAATTGGAAAATCAAAGATGCCTTAAGGGGTAAGAATGACTTTTCAAAAGAAAAAGGAAGTTTCCTCTTTTTACCATGTGTGAAAAATCTTCAATTTGATCCTATCCCATCTCAATTATATCTAGCTGATATTTATCAGCTCAATGATCCATTTGGCAAGGTTGCAAAGCTTCTAGATGAAGAAATCTCAAAATGACCTATAATTGATGTTTTGAACTTTGAAAAATCAAGTTCATGGAGCCTTATGTTTCAATTTCAAAAGTATAGCTAGACTCCATGGATTTGTGAGTTCTTGGACATTTTGGAAAGATTGTTTCACAAGCTACAACTTTCATGTTTTGAGTTTTTTCCAATTCAAATTGGAACTAGGTGAAAAAATGGCATGAAGTTTGGAAAAAATAAGAAATTTCAACACTTAGAAAATTTTCTAAGTATGAAAACTTTTGTGATCATGATGGATCATTTGAAGTATTTTGATGATTGAAAAAGTTTTGTTTTGAAAAAGTTGACCAAAAGTCAAAGTTTGACTTTTCAGTGCAGATGAAATTTCATCAGATGTTTCTGAAATTGACTGATGAAGTCTGTGAACTTCTGTGATGTTTTGAATCCAGAAATTAGGTCAAGATGTTGTATCTAAGATATAATGACCAATCTCTATCCAAAAAAGTCATTTCTTGCTCAAAAAGTCAGAGAAAACTCATGCTCAATCAAAACCCTAATTGGTCGATCCTCGATTGATTTATGAGAGAAATGGACATCTGATGACCAGAGGTTGATGATTTGATCAAGATAGATCAAATGAGGTGAGTAGGACTCAAACCCTAATTGATTACTGTTGGATCAGATGAAAATCTGATGAAACCCTAATCTCGACCTGTGAAATCTACACCCGATTAATGCTGTCTGAGCTGTTAGTTATGCAATGATGCAAATGTAAGGTGGTATATTAGGTCAAAATTTGGGGTATGACAGATGCCCCTATTTAAGTTTATTTAACCTGAGAGATGAAGATGAATATCTTTGTTTTGATAGGTGTAAAGAGACTTAAATATCAGAATACGCAAATTTTGGACCTAAGATACCAAAAGATGCGGATGATACAAAATGATTGAAAAAAGTTCCACCCAGAGAAATATCAAAGAAATGACATAGTGGGGGGAATTTGTGAATACGTCCCTGCTGGGGAAAGAAAGATTCACAAAACATGTTAATATCTGTTTCACTTTGGGAAACAAAGAGATTACCTTCTGTCAGCCTCGTGACAATGTTTAAGGTAAGTGAAAAATGATATTACCAGTTATCAGCCTTGTGATAGTTCATGGTAATGAATTCTGAAGATGTTACCAATTATCAGGGAAGTGATAACTATAACAAGGTAAATCTTGAGAAAAAATTTGCTGTGTATTCAGCTTTGTGAACAACAGACAAATGAAAGAAACAGATTACAAATGGGCTTTAAAGATATTACCAATTATCAGCAAAGTGATAACTATAACAAGGCAAATCTTTAGAAAATTGCTGTATATTCGAGTTTGTGAATAATGACGATAAAAAGCAGAACTCAAATGAGTTTTGCCTTTTTGGATACAATCTTGCCGAGGATCTCTCTTTTTGAGAAGACGCGGACATTTTGATTGGAAGACACAGGTTTTCTTTTAGACAGAAAGACAACTGCTGGGAAATTTCTCATACAGTCATGATTTTGACCTGGTTGAGAAGAACAAAACCTCTTTTTTTTTTGTGACAAGTCCAGGAATGAAAATAAGTGGCTCAAATGATGAGGCTATTGCTTATTGTTTTGTTGATTATAGACAGGGCTCTGTCCAGGAATGAACTGGAAAGAAAAAGTCAATCAAGGCATTATTCCCGATGAGGGATGATCTCAGCTGGGGAACATGATTGAGAAAAAGATGTATCTCTCTGTTTGGGGATACTCCGCCGGGGAAAAAGAAAAATGTATTCTTTTCTGTTTGGAGATACTCTACTGGGGATAGACTTGTACTTACATGAGTAAGCGGGATTTACACCAGTGATATGGAAGCAAACATTTCAAGGAATGCAAAAATGCAATGAATGATGCTATTATGTATGAATGTCATGAATTTTATATGCATGCTAACAATACTTGACAAAGACACTAAAGAGATATTTGGGAAAAGGACCACGTCACAGTTCGAACAAATATTCGGTGAAAATTGCAATAGTGCGGCGTTCATCGATGAAGAATTTGAGTTGCATGCTTTAAACTTTCGAGAAAGGAACTTCATTGGCAACTTGGTGAGGATTCTTTTTGGGATAAGAATACCGTCCTTTGATGATTTCTGAGGATAAGACTTACAGCGATCGTTTTATCCTTCGGAGATTGAAACACTTACGGAGAAAATTGAAGTTCTTTCGTGTTCATAGTTCAAAGGAAAATTTTGCTTTTGTTTCAAAATTTTGAAGTAAAATTCATTTAAAACATTTTAGTTTCAAAAGTGATTTTCACAATAAAAGCGTTATTTTGCAAAATGTAAATAAAGTAGGAATTGCAAACAAAAAGTACAAGGCTCAAATTTTATTGAATAGAATGGTAATCACCAAAGGCGGGATTCCATGAGCTACTTACAAGAGTTGGAAATGATAATTTATTGGGAAAAAGCTACATTGAAAGCAAATAACCGCTATTATCCCTAACAACTTTGAATTCCAACGTGTGCGCGTAAAAGTTAATTGAAGATCCGTTGATGGAAAATTCTTCGTGTAATGCCTTGCGCTACTTTGTCATTTTTGTGTATCCTTGTTTTTGCCTAGATCGCCCTTTCGTGTTTTCAATCTATCGATATTTTCGCTTATTGTCTCTAATTTTGCCGGACCGCCTTTTCGTGTTTTCAATCCACCGAGCTCATTTTGCCTAAGCCGCCTTTTCGGGTTTCGACTTACCGAAATGTTTTTTGTTTTTAGACAAAGTATTTCTTGACCGCATCAAGATTCACGGATGCGGAGTTCATCACCGTCCATGGTTGTGAGAGTCATAGCACCGCCAGAAAAGCTTCTTTTGACGATGTATGTGCCTTCGTAATTAGGAGTCCATTTGAGTACGAGGTCACCTTCTCGGAATTCACGAGGTCGGACCTTTTTGTCAAAAGCTTTCTTCATTCTTCTTTGATACAGTTATCCATGACACAGAGCAGTCAGGCGCTTTTCTTCAGTTAAGTTCAGTTGGTCGTATCTGCTTTGACACCATTCGGCCTCAGATAGCTTAGTTTCCATGAGAACTCTCATTGATGGGATCTCAACTTCTACGGGAGCTGCCCATGCCGTATACTAGAGAAAAAGGAGTTGCCCCTGTTGAAGTGTGTACTGAAGTACGATACCCATGCAGAGCAAATGGCAGCATTTCGTGCCAGTCTTTGTAGGTGATGACCATTTTCTAGACGATCTTTTTGATGTTCTTGTTGGCAGCTTCAACGGCGCCGTTCATTTTTGGAAGGTAAGGAGATGAGTTATGATGCTCAATCTTGAATTCCTCACACAGTTCCTTCAGCATTTTGTTATTCAAGTTCGATCCATTGTCAGTAATGATCTTACTTGGAATTCCATATCGGCAAATGAGGTTGTTCTTGATGAACCTCACAACCACTTGTCTTGTAACGTTGGCGTAAGAAGCTGCTTCGACCCATTTGGTGAAGTAATCAATAGCCACCAGAATGAAGCGATGTCCATTGGACGCTTTCGGTTCAATCATTCCAATCATGTCAATGCCCCACATGGAGAAAGGCCACGGAGAGGAGAGAACGTTGAGTAGAGTTGGAGGCACATGGATCTTATCTGCATAGATCTGGCACTTGTGACATCTTTTGACGTGTTTACAGCAATCAAATTCCATTGTTATCCAATAGTATCCTGCTCTCAAGATTTTCCTGGACATTGCATGCCCATTTGAGTGGGTTCCAAAGGAACCTTCATGCACTTCATGGATGATCGTGTCTGCTTCTTGTCTGTCGACACATCTGAGCAGAACTATATCGAAGTTTCTTTTGTATAGTACATCCTCGTTCAGGAAGAAATTCCTAGAAAGTCTCCTTAGAGTTTTCTTATCTTTGTACGATGCCCCGAGCGGGTACTCTCGTGTTTGAAGGAAACGTTTGATGTCGTGGAACCACGGTTTATCGTCGAAGACTGCTTCTGTTGCAAATACATATGCAGGTCTTTCAAGGCGTCTGATACGGATTCTGGGCATATCATTCCAATCGTTGACTTTGAACATGGAAGATAGAGTAGCCAAGGCGTCTGCCATTCGGTTCTGATCTCGAGAGATATGATGCAGTTCTACTTTGTTGAAGAAAGTCAACAAACGTCTTGCATAATCTCTGTAAGGAATTAGACCAAGATGATGAGTTTCATACTTGTCTTTGATTTGATTGATCACAAGGGCTGAATCTCCATATATGTCAAGGATCTTGATCCTCAAGTCGATGGCTTCTTCGATACCCATGATGCAAGCTTCGTATTCTGCTACGTTGTTGGTGCAATCAAATAGCAATCTGGCGGAAAACGGGATATGAGAACCCTCGGGAGTGATGATGACTGCCCCAATTCCATTGCCAAAAACATTTACTGCTCCATCAAAGACTAAACCCCATCTGGATTCTGGATCTGGTCCTTCTCCGTGTAGCGGTTCGTCGCAATCTTTCATCTTCAAGTACATAACATCCTCGTCTGGGAAGTCAAATTTGAGAGATTGGTATTCGTTGAGCGGCTGATGAGCCAAGTGATCGGCGAGAATGCTTCCTTTGACCGCTTTTTGAGCGCGGTACTGGATGTCATATTCGGATAACAGCATCTGCCATCGTGCAAATCTTCCGGTTAAGGCAGACTTTTCAAAGACGTACTTGATTGGATCCATTTTGGAGATTAACCAAGTCGTGTGATTGATCATATACTGGCGGAGAAGTTTTGAAGCCCACACCAAAGCGCAACATGTTTTCTCGAGCATGGAGTAATGAGTTTCACAGTCTGTGAACTTTTTACTCAAGTAATAAATGGCATGCTTCTTCTTACCGGTGTCATCTTGCTGTCCAAGTACGCAGCCCATGGACTCTTCTAGTACGGTAAGGTACATGATTAGCGGTCTTCCTTCAACTGGAGGGATCAGTATTGGTAGTTCTGACAGGTATTCCTTGATACTGTCGAATGCTTTTTGGAAATCGGCTGTCCACACAACCTTTTGATCTTTGGGAAGAAGCTTGAATATCGGCCCACAGGTAGCAGTCATCTGAGAGATAAATCTGGAGATGTAATTCAATCGTCCAAGAAATCCTCTTACTTGCTTTTCCGTACGTGGCGTAGGCATTTCTTGAATAGCTTTGACTTTGTCAGGGTCCACTTCAATTCCCTTTTGACTGACGATGAAACCTAGGAGTTTTCCAGATCTTACCCCAAAAGAGCATTTGTTAGGATTCAGACGGAGCTGAAATTTCCTTAGTCGTTGAAACAACTTTAAGAGATAGTCTATATGTTCATCTTCAGTGTCAGATTTTGCTATCATGTCATCTACGTAGACTTCGATCTCCTTGTGCATCATGTCATGAAAGAGAGTAGTCATTGCCCTTTGGTAAGTTGCGCCTGCATTCTTTAATCCAAACGGCATTACTTTGTAGCAAAAGGTGCCCCATGGTGTGATGAAGGATGTCTTCTCCATGTCTTCGGGAGCCATTCTGATCTGATTATAACCAGAGAAACCGTCCATGAAGGAAAAGACATTTAATTTTGCAGTGCTATCCACAAGCATGTCGATGTGCGGTAGTGGGAAATCGTCTTTTGGACTTGCTTTGTTCAGATCTCGGTAGTCAACACACATTCTGACTTTCCCATCCTTCTTGGAGACGGGCACTATGTTGGCTAACCATTGAGGGTATTCAGAAGTAACGAGGAAACCAGCGTCAAGCTGTTTTTGGACTTCCTTTTTGATTTTATCAGCCATTTAAGGGTGAACTCTCCTTAGTTTTTGTTTAACTGGCGGGCACTCTGGTTTTAACGGCAGGTGATGCTCCACGATGCTGGTATCTAAACCTGGTATGTCTTGGTAAGACCAAGCGAACACATCAACATACTCTTTGAGAAGATTTACCAGTTTGCCCTTGACAGTGCTGTCGAGTGAAGCTCCGATATTTACTTCTTTTTTATCTTCCTCAGAACCCAAATTGATTGCTTCCAGAGGTTCTTTGTGAGGCTGAATGATCATTTCCTTGTGCTTTAGCAGTCTAGAAATTTCATTTGGGATCTCTTCTTCAACTTCTTCCTCGGTGACTTCACAGGGGATTTCAAAGTTGGGAAAGAGCATAGAGTTATTGCTTTCAATGGATTTGTCCATCTGTTAATCTGCATATTTGATTTATGTTTGATTAATTAACTCTTTGTCTTTTTTTTTTGAGAAAGTTAATGTGAAAGTGTATGCAGATTAATTTTTTTTTGAAGATTTTTTTTATTTATGTGTTTTTTAGGATTATCATTTCCAAGAAAGGGTAAAATGAAAATAAACACACAGTGTAGAAACAAAACAACGCGTTTTATTTATAATTCATACTATGAAACAGAGCCCTAAAACACAAACTCATTTGTCTTGGGCAAGACAAAGAGAGATTATTTAAAAGCTAAACCCTATAAAACATCTCTACAGTTTGGGCGAAGTGAGAGTTCAAAACAAAAAAGCAAAGATAAACTACTTAGAACTAGGAGCGTTAATCCGAACTTCAACGGGTTTCCAGTAGTGACGAACTCCTTGGAAGTCGAGGTACTCTGGTAATTTTCCACTTGGTTTAACCCTTGAGTAGACTTTGGTTGCTGTTTGAGCAGGCTTTGAAGACTCTGGACGATAGCTCTTGCCCTTTGTGTTGCTGAAGCAATCTTCTTGATTAACAGATCGGGAAGTATGAGATGTAGCATATGTGCTTCCTGTTGATCTTTGTGTTGAATTTTGGGGATGTATCCTCCAATCTTCTGAGTGATGAGACTCGTTGTCGGCGACACTTTCCAAATCGTATCCCGAATCGTGCTCTTGATCTTCAGTGATCATGTTGATGTAGTGGTAACCAGGATCTGGTTTAGTGAATTCCATAGGTGTGTTGAAGCAGAGATCTTCATTGGGGATCTCGATTTGCTGATTAGGCTGAGAAGGTGTATATTCCTCTTCTGATTGACTAGGGTACTCAAAAGAATCACCCCATCCTGTGGGTTGGATATCTTCAATCCTGATTTTTGAGCTTTCTGGCGCAGAGTATTTCACCATGTAGTCAAATTTGCCACTTGGTTCTCCCAAGGTATCCCAAACTTCAGAAGGGACAGGTGGATTTTCATGCCTTTGCAGGGACATGTTTTCGAATTGATCAGTTGGTACGTACAATCCTTCTTGCGACACATATTCAGGGCTGTTTAAATAAGTGCTCCACTCTTCAGATTCGGAGGGATCGTCTTTATCCTCTTCAATGGTTACAACACTAACCTCTTGGAGAACAGGGTTTAAGAAGCCCCCACTGCTGAAAACTTCTTTGATTGGACGAAGTGTTTCATCCTTTTGCTTGTCTTTGGAGAATACGGGTGTGAACCCGAGTCCGGCTTTTGTTTCGTTCTTGATAGGTTTGATTACATGTCCCCATCCTTCAGCATTTCCATCTTTCACAATCTGTGCCGCTTCTTTATACAAAGAGATAGATGATCTGTTTTTGTTGGTAGATTCATCTTCTAACGGATGCTCGGGGAGATGTGTCCCTTCAATGTCATTAGCCGTGATGAAAGAGAAACTGGATAGATGGCTTACAAGCAAAGCTCGTTCACCGCTGATGGTCACCAACTTTCCATTTACTGTGAATTTCAACTTCTAATGAAGAGTAGAAGTTACTGCTCCTGCCTCATGAATCCATGGTCTTCCTAGTAGACAACTGTAAGCAGCTGGTACATCCATGACTTGAAAAGTAATTTGAAAGGTATGCGGGCCAATTGTCATCGGGAGATCAACTTCCCCAATAACTGACTTCCTTGATCCATCGAAAGCTCTTACTATTATGTCGTTGAACTTCATTGGCGTCCCTTTGTAAGCTAAACGAGCGAGCATCGTTTTTGGCATTACGTTCAAAGATGAACATGTATCTACCAATACATTGGACAGGGAATCTGATTGGCAGATCATTGAGATGTGGAGGGCCAAGTTGTGATCTTTCCCTTCTTCCGGAAGTTCCTCGTCGCTGAAGCTTAAATTATTGCAAGCTGTTATGTTGGCGACAATACCTCCAAACTGGTCCGTAGTCACATCATGGTCTACGTACGCTTGGTCTAGTACCTTCATTAAAGCTTCTCGATGAGCTTCGGAGTTGAGGAGTAAAGATAGTATTGAAATCTTGGAAGGAGTCTGCATCAGTTGATCTATGACTCGGTATTCGCTTTTCTTGATTAATTTTATTATCTCATCAAAGTCTGTGTTGACGTTGGTTCTATTAGGAGGACCAACATTTGTGCTTGGGTTAACAACTGGAACCGTCGCAGGATTCTCGGAAGATACGTTGACTGGATTTTGTCGGACAACAGGAACTGCAGGCGGTCTTGGTGGCAATGGAGTGTGCATTCGTCCACTTCGTGTTACTCGTCCGATTTCTGTTATATTGACATTAGCTGGAAGAGTAGGCATGGGTTTCTCCTTCCCATCCTCTATCAGGGTTGCATTGTATTGGTAAGGAATTGCTTTGGTAGAACTGTATGGAACAAGACCAGGTAGGCAAATTACCAAAGGAGACTCTGGGGTGCTGGAACTGTTGCATTCAATCTCCACATGCTTGGGTATGTTGAAACAAGGGATGATGACGTTTACTTCGGGGTTTTCCGAGTTGATATCTGAGACTAAAAGCTCATGCGGAAAATGCCCTACTGTATTTACGTCATGGTCATCTCTGTTTCTGTAGATCTGTAGGTCACCGATGTCTAGCAATCGCTGAATGTCTGCTCTTATAGTGGGATATCCTTGAATATCCTTGGAGCAAATATGGCAAGATGCGTAATTGTGCTTAGCAAAGGTGCTCATGGTACTGTATGCTTCATGGAGATGCACCAAGTTTCCTCCGATCGGGTTACGCAACGAGATACCTGTCTGTATTTCTCAGTATCAAACTCACTGAGTGCCCACTGTGGGGAAGCGGATTGGCTTGCACATTCGGACTTGTATTTCTGAAGGAAAGAAGATTAGATCTCACTAATCTGTACGCCTTTAATGCTATACAATGCTCAAGGTCATGGCCTGGTGCCCCTTGGTGAAAAGGGCAAGATACGTCTGTTTTGTACCACCATGGTAATTTTTCGGAACGGAGGTGGTGACCTTGTTTGTATCAGATTCTTTTCTATTAGCGCAGGGTAAAGTTCTGTGTACGTCATTGGAATTGGGTCGAATTGCGTAACCCGAGGCGTACGGTTTTGATTCTTGAACGAGCCTATTGACGAGGTGTTGAGTTTGTTGATTTTGTTGATTTGTTGGAATTGCGAGCAATTCTTGTGTTTGATTTGTGTTGACGGGTGCTATGGCGCTACATCGTTGTTGAATGACATTCTTCGCGGTTTCCTCGGGATACCATTCCTATGTCATACTCTTTTTCCTTGGGCTGGTTTCAACCTTCTTTGTTCCACTAGAAGATCCCTTCCTTGGTCGTCCGTTCGAACTCCTTCTTCTAATCGCATTCCCATGCTCACCATCTCGGTGAAATCTCCGGGAGCGCTAGCGATCATTCGTTCATAGTAGAATGAGCCTAGAGTATTCAAGAATACCTTAGTCATCTCCTTCTCTTCCAATGGTGGGTTGACTTGGGCAGCAATTTCCCTCCATCGTTGTGCATACTCTTTGAACGTCTCTCTTTCTTTCTGAGACATGGAGCGGAGTTGATCCCGGTCAGGAGCCATATCCAAGTTGAACTTGTATTGCTGGACAAAGGCTTCACCTAAGTCGTTGAATGTTTGGATATTCGTGCTGTCTAAACCCATGTACCACTTCAGTGCGGCACCGGTGAGACTATCTTGGAAGTAATGGATTAACAACTGGTGATCTTCGTTGTACGTAGACATTTTCCTGGCATACATCGTGAGATGACTTTGTGGACAGGAGTTTCCTTTGTACTTTTCAAAATCAGGGACTTATTTTGCAGGTATTCTTATGCGAGGAACTAAGCACAGATCCTGGGCGTTTTTCCCAAACAATTCTTTCCCACGAATTGTTTTTATCTCAAGCTGCATTTTGTGGAGCTGTTCTTGGAGATTATCCATCGAGCCACGTGAATTCGTGTTATTGCCTGGAGTATGGTGAACTTCTTCGTCCATGGTAGTGTGTACTACGGAAGCTGAGTTCGTCATGATCGGTTGAGAAACCGGTATTGTTACTTGTGGAAGAGTTACTCCACGTTGCGGAGTAAATATAGAGTTTTGCTGCAAAGTAGGTATTTCAAGCGAGGTTGTTTGAGAAGTCGGTTGGCGAATTCCGATGCCAAAGTTGAAAGGCATGCCCCATGGATAGCCTTCTGGCATACTAAAAGGTGACCTACTGACTGCGACAACTAAAACTGGAGTAGTAGTGTCTTCTGAGATCGCTGCTTGGTTTTGACTGCTCGATGCTGCTTGTTGACTTTGCGCTGTGGCCAATGAGTTGACCAAAGATGTGAGTCTCTCCACTTCTTCTTGCAATGTTGTTACCGTGCTACGGAGTTCAACGTTCTCTTGCTCAAATTCTTCCATTACTTTTCTTCTTTTTGATCTTGTATCGTATGTTCGAGTTGGCTGTGGACGCGGTCGAGAAACTCTAAGACGCGAGAGCTTGACGATCTTTTCCTATCTGTTCAATCTGTTCAAACTGTTCAAGTTGTTCAATCTGTTCAAGCTGTTCACAGATCAGACTCTAGACAATAGACTTAAATGCAAAGTATGATGCATGATTATGATTGTAAAGAAAAGAAATTTCCAAAGAATTTATGCTAAAAGAGATATTTCTGGCAAATATTTGGATGGAGAAAAACACAAATTTATTGATTAAATGGAAGAAGATTACAACAATATTGTTTTTTGTTGGAGCATTTCTCACACAAATGATAAATTAAATGATAAAATTACAAACTAAATTGAATTAAATGTCTTCGTCGGATGAAGATCCAAAGGCTTGATGTAGCTTCAACTTCAGGATTTCCTTGCCATAGTGAGCTTTCAGTTCAGCTTTCTCGGCTTTTAGCTTGCTGATGATTCTCTTCCACTCGTTGGGAGCAGGATCGCTGGTTGTCATTTCCTCAAGCTTTCTTTTCCTTTCTTTGACGTATCTCTGGATTGCGTTATCCTTTTGGCGAATCTTCTCATCTTTCTCCATGAGCCATTCATCCTGGAAGTAAAGCGTCTTTTCATGATCTTTGACTTGCTTCTTGAGCTTCTCATTCTCAAGATTAGTCTTAAGGAATTTGTTTTCCAAAGCTTCTTTCTCAAACCTTATTTTGGTCAAGGCTTCTTGGTATTCTCCCACACTTGACGGGAAAATTTGTTGATTTGGAAGCGATTGAGAACATGGGATCCTCATAAGCGTAAGGCATTCGAAATTCCCTTGCTCTTTTCTTTACCCAAGAAGTGTAGGTTTCCATGGCTACACAATCCTTTGCCTTCCCTTTTTCTTTCCTTCGGATGTGATGCCAAGCTTTGATCATCCTAGCTTTCAATCCCTGGGAATCCTCTCCTTTGTGGTAGAAGTAGCTTTCTACTGTAAATCCAAGAGGTTTACTAGAGTTTGCGTATCCGAGTTGACGTCTTGCTAGAAATGGGTTGTAGTTAATTCCTCCTTTCGTACCAATGAGGGGTACGTTGGCAAATTCTCCACAGCTCTCAATGATTTCCATCTCATTGTCTGCCAAGGTATACCAATGGATATCGTCGTTTGTAAGAGACATGAGTCTTCTTGACCAATGCCATTCGTCTTTGTTTTCGCGAAAGATAGGAGATTTAGGCAAGTGTGAGGTAATCCATTTGAAAAACAGAGGTACACAACACACGATAGTTCCATCTCCTTGATGATTCCTATGATGAATAGAGACGTACGTATCACCAAGCAGGGTGGGAACGGGATTTCTAATCAGAAAGATCCTTATGGCGTTGATATCAACGAAATTTGGGATGTTGGGAAACAACACCAATCCATAGAGGAGTAAAGCTAAAATAGCTTCAAAGGCTACCATACTACAAGGAGAATTTGAGAGCCTTCTCTATTAGGAACTTTGAAGTTAGTCCTAAGAGTTTTCCTCTGGTAGTTAGGTTTTTGTCTATCTCAGATTTCTTTAAGTGAGTCATTGTTGCAATGACTGGTGACTTGGGAATGGCTTCCAAACCATTGAAAGGCACTTTGTCTGATACTGAGATACCCAGAATATGCGCGTACTCTTCCAAAGTAGGCATTAACTGATACTCTTCCAAACCACTCAGCTTCTTAAGTTTCCTCGAAAGCAAAATGTCTTCGCAAATACTTGCTAAACACAATACCCCCAAGACAACCTCCACTGAGCGGGAGATATTAACTTCGTAAGCATTGAACTTCTCACGTATTAATACCTCCACCTAGATCTTAAAAATGTTTCTTAAATCCGGGTTAGGATTTCTTTCCATCAGATGAAATCGCGAAAACACACAATAAAAGAAAAAACAGATATATGCAAAACATGAAAGCTTATCCCTTTCTTTTCTTTTTTTGAAAACAAAAAAGCTTGGTGCTCTTGAGCAGAGTCACATTTTTTTTGAAAATCAAAGTTTTAGCGTACTCCCCAGCAGAGTCGCCATTTTTCCTGTTCGCGTTAAAGGTGGCGCAGAGGATTTGAACATGAATTGATTCTCGGCTCGAAACGATTTACTCTTTTGATTTGTTTATAAAGATGCATGAGCATCAAGCTTTATTATTTTCAACACAAGAAAGATGATTTAATGATTATGAAAAGGGAAAGCATTAATACCCTCAATTGATATTGATATGCGTAACGACTAGCGTAAACTAGACGCAACGCATTGGGGAGATCAGTAAGGGGATTGTTATATAAAGGGAATAGATGGAGCACCCTAAATATATATAGTTATCTATAGCTTTATATATGAATATGTTTGATATGTTTGTGTGTTTTAATTGCTATTTCTATGATTGGGAAAGTTTCTCCTTTGGGATTTTAAGAAACGGTAGATTATATGGGATCCTAGTGTTTGTTATTATTGTGCTCGCAAAGATCTGTGGATCTTCTGCATACATATCCCTTAGTGGGAATCAGAGCATTTGTAGCTCGGATCTACAGGGGTCTATGGTTTGTTTGGTCTGAGGGAGAAAGAAATTTTCTCGGCTAAACTCATGCTGGAGATGAATTATCTTGTATAAAGCCCAAGAGGAGGCTACAACTGTGGGGAACCTATTGATTAGTCTAATTGTTATGTTATAATTGGACAGTTGTATAAACAAGTGTGTGTGTGATATGTATTCACAGGAGTTTATGAAGGAAATATAAACAATGCATGATGTTTATTTACAGAAGTTTATGAAATATAAACAAGTGTCTGTGAAACGAACGTTTAAAACGAGCGTAACTTGATTATTTACAAATTTGAACTGTGAACAAGGAAGTGAATATGTACGAGCAGTATTTATGTACGTGAAAGATGGATGTACATAGGGGTTGGGACTTACACCATAGGGAGGCCCATTGGTTTGAAAGTTTCACGAGGAATAATGCTCCTTTCAATACCAATGGTATTCATATATACAGATGAAACGAAATGAACGATCGAATTTTATCGTGAAAAGTATCTATTATGTACGGACAAAGATTTGTATGAATACGAGAAAAGAATTTGATATGTACAAGAATATGTACATAAAAGAATGTTTTGTTTGAGTATACACAAGTGAAATGAAAACAAACGATCGAAGTTTGTCTGTACTTGAGTATAAAAAGTATCTATGTTATGTACAAATGAAAAATTTGTATGTGTTTGGAAATGATTTGATATGTACAAAGAAATATTATGTACACAAAAGAATGTTATGGGACTTACAGTGAGGGAGGCCCATTGGTTTAAAAGTTTCATCGAATAATTCTTCTCCTTTCAATACCAATGGTATCGATGTATAAACAAGCGAATGAAAACAAACGAAAGAAATTTGTTTATGTTTGAATATTGACAATGATGATTTGAGTATGTACAAGTAAAATTAAATATGTACATAAAAGGATTGGGACTTACACCGTAAGGAGGCCCATGATCGATTGAGAAATTCGAGAAAATGAATTCGGTTTTATCGTTTAAATCGGATCGATCATGGTAAAAGATGTAAGTTTGATGAAAAGTTTTTGAAAAATGATTTTGAAAATGTTTTGAAATGTGAGGTTCATTTATGAGAAGTTTTGAAAAGAATCGAAAGTCGAAAACTTGAAAAATTCACCTTTAAAAGGTGTTTTGAAAAGTGCTCGAGCGTCGTTTTCCTCGATTAAAATATAATCGATGAAAGTTTTTCTGAAAAATTTTGCACTATCATAAAATAGATGTATTTATTGACAAGTGTACAAAAATCACCTCAAAATGAGGAGTTTTGATTGGTTAAAAAATGTGAAATTTTGTAAAAACATGAAAATATGGAAAGTTTGAAAAGAATGGTCTTGAGAGGATTGAACCCATGACCATTGAGTGGCATACGTGGCGAAAACCTTAAGGGAGCAAGCTACCACTGGGACAAACGCGTTTTAGTGTTAGTGGACTAGAAACACGTGTTAATAAAAGATTGGAAAGTTTAAAAATTCAAACTCAAGAACACGCGCGCAGTGTTCTTCGTTCTCTTTGATCTTCAGATTCAACAATCCAAGCTAAAATCTTCATTTCTCAATGAAATAAAAACGAAAGTTGCTCGATTTTGAACAACGAACATGATGGCGGATGTTAATTGCATTTATTTTGACCTAGCATGCTTAAATTTAAGGAATCGTGATGAACCCTAAAACTGAATTTTTCAAATTAAATGATGTGTAGTTAATGATTCTTTGATTTTCTTGAGGGCTTATGATCGTGATGAGTGCAGAAAGAGATCGGCCAAGATTTTTTCCGTTTAAGTTCAAAGAATTAGGATATCTAAGTTCATGTTCATACTGTTCAAGTGGAGATCGAAGAAGGTGTAAGCGTGTTTCTTGACTTTGCTGACACCATCGGCATGTATGGAAGCTAAATGGATGATCGCTTGCCTTGAATCACACAGGATTACTCCAGCCAAGTCCACCCTGCATGAAAAATGAAACTCGATTTCTTGGTTAGAGTTATTCTGAGATGTTGGTTATGGATCGGATCGTGTCTATGATGTTCATAAATGATATTTGAATGCTTGGAACACAAGTTAATCCATCCTAACCAAGAATTCGATACTTAAGGCAGTTTTGCAAACATAATGGTTATGGCATGTGATTTTTGATTTCCAGCTTTGTTCATGTTGATTTTAAGTTTTGAACAAGTTTGATGTTGATATTGGAGCATGTTTGACACCAAAACTTTCTCTAGTTTTTACTAATTCTCAAAATTGCAAGTTTTCTCTCTTTTGAACTATATTTTGAGAAATTGGAGAAAGTGGAAGAAAAGTATGTCTTGGCATTACTTTGGTGTAGTTTTAACTTGAAATTGTGATCCATTTATAGGCCAAAGGTTCTGAAATTGTTAGGCACAAGTACATGGCAATTGGAAAATCAAAGATGCCTTAAGGGGTAAGAATGACTTTTCAAAAGAAAAAGGAAGTTTCCTCTTTTTACCATGTGTGAAAAATCTTCAATTTGATCCTATCCCATCTCAATTATATCTAGCTGATATTTATCAGCTCAATGATCCATTTGGCAAGGTTGCAAAGCTTCTAGATGAAGAAATCTCAAAATGACCTATAATTGATGTTTTGAACTTTGAAAAATCAAGTTCATGGAGCCTTATGTTTCAATTTCAAAAGTATAGCTAGACTCCATGGATTTGTGAGTTCTTGGACATTTTGGAAAGATTGTTTCACAAGCTACAACTTTCATGTTTTGAGTTTTTTCCAATTCAAATTGGAACTAGGTGAAAAAATGGCATGAAGTTTGGAAAAAATAAGAAATTTCAACACTTAGAAAATTTTCTAAGTATGAAAACTTTTGTGATCATGATGGATCATTTGAAGTATTTTGATGATTGAAAAAGTTTTGTTTTGAAAAAGTTGACCAAAAGTCAAAGTTTGACTTTTCAGTGCAGATGAAATTTCATCAGATGTTTCTGAAATTGACTGATGAAGTCTGTGAACTTCTGTGATGTTTTGAATCCAGAAATTAGGTCAAGATGTTGTATCTAAGATATAATGACCAATCTCTATCCAAAAAATTCATTTCTTGCTCAAAAAGTCAGAGAAAACTCATGCTCAATCAAAACCCTAATTGGTCGATCCTCGATTGATTTATGAGAGAAATGGACATCTGATGACCAGAGGTTGATGATTTGATCAAGATAGATCAAATGAGGTGAGTAGGACTCAAACCCTAATTGATTACTGTTGAATCAGATGAAAATCTGATGAAACCCTAATCTCGACCTGTGAAATCTACACCCGATTAATGTTGTCTGAGCTGTTAGTTATGCAATGATGCAAATGTAAGGTGGTATATTAGGTCAAAATTTGGGGTATGACAACATAATGTACCGTTTGATTAGTTTTAATGTATTTTGTAGGTATTTGTGCGTGTTGGAGCATCGAGGAATAAAGTGTCGAAGACACGGCTGTGAAGACGCATTTTTGATGAATAAAAGACCAAGTTTTCTTAGGAGAGGCCACTGAGCGCGGTGAGGCCGCTGAGCTCGAGTCCGATCAGCGCGTTTTGGAACACGTTGAGTGCTTTGGTACCATTTTGGAAGAGAGATAATTTTGAGCGCGGTGAGACCGCTGAGCGACGTTTAAGTCGGTTTACATGTAAATATTAGTGGAGGCCGCTGAGCACGCCCTCGCTACTAAGCGCGCCCTCACTACTGAGCGCGCCCTCGCCAGTGAGCGCGGTCGTCTGTGCTTTGTTTTGTAACTTCATTTTTCTTCATTTTTAGGTTATGGTTTTGGGGTGGATTTTGATCCTCATTTCCATCAACCTTTATTTTTGATAGTTTAGCTTAGAAAACAACATTACGTCTTGCTTTTGGATGATTAGAGGTTGATTTCTCTTCGATAGGCGTTGACAAACTGGTGTAAATTAGTGGTTTATCTCTTCTCTTCTCTTCTCTTTGTATTTCTCTATATGTTGGGTATGTATGTATATTTACCTTGAACTCATGTATACTTGTCGCCTTTGGCGTTGTATAAAGTCTGCTTTAGAAATTGTGTTGGTGATTGTCTTAGATTTTTACCTTGTGTTAGGGATTTGAGCTTTGCTAGACATAGATTGCTTAGATTCTTACCTAGGATGATTATCTGTTAGTTTCTGAATGCTAGAATGAGTTTAGAGATGGCATTTACTTAGAGTATCTGAGCTTAATGCCTATGTGTTGGTTGTTTCGAGCTAGAGATAGTCGTTAAGAGTGACGCGGTTGACTTCTATGTTGTTGAGGTAGGCCATACATGGCTATCGAGGTGATGCGGTTGAATTCTCAATTTGGGTTAGAAATAACTTGGGTTGTGAGAGGTATGTGATTACCAGGACGAGTATCATAGGCTGAGTATGACATAGACGGTAGATTTAAGTTTGTGATGGGTAGTGTGCATTCGTTCTGGACAAGTTTTCTCTCCTTTATAGTTTTTGTTCATTTACTTTTTGTCTTTTCTTTACAACCATTTAATCCTAAACTCATTAACGATAGAATTGTCGAACAACGAACCAATAACCAATCTCTATGGACACGATACGATATAACCTAACCGGTATATATCACCCGGTAAAAATAATACTTTACTTTTTGCTTGCCTGCTATAACTGCATTCGAACAATCACCTAGCAGTCTTTCTGGTGTGGCCTCCGTGGTTTCAGGTTCTTATTCTAAACCCGAGTGTATTGATTCTCTATCTTCCTTTGCTACCAGTCTTGCTTGCTTTTCTTTCCTTCGTCGAGCGCGAAATGTTCTTTCTATCTCCGCGTCAAAAAGAAGTTCAACTGAGGCCTGACCTCACATAAAATATTAGACAAAATATTAGTACGGATAAAATTAATAGAAAAATAAAATAAAATTTTAATTGCAGAGCAATAAAATTTCAACTGATCAGTAATCAACATTGTATTTTGGCAATCCCGACAACGGTGCCAAAAACTTAATCGGAAAAATAGCAAGTGTACTATTTTCACTGATTTAGTAATAATGGGTTTTACCCCAAGTATCGATCTTGAGGATTGCGTAGAAAATACTAGGTGTGATGACTTACTCAATTGAACAAAAATAATAGTTTGATGTTGATTGGATTAAATCCTTACATAAATATAAATTGGACTCAATGTAAAAATTGACTTCTTGTTTGACTTAAACATCCTAGGGTAAGTGTACAATTTTCCATGTAAAAATATTGCTCTTTGATCTATTCAACAAGTTCATATGCCTCAACTACCGATTATCAATATTATTTTTTCCCAATTTCTTAGTGAAAAAAAACTTTAACCTTCTTTCCTAATTTCAATGTCCATTTAAATTAGCAAAGAGGTTAAGGATGTAGTAATCAAGAGTCATACTGGTTATTGTAGGATTAGCCTAGTCCTAGGTGAAATCCTTAACAATATTTCTTTTTAGAAAACCTTAACACGACCGTCTGGCTCTATTGGTTTAAAACAGTTAAACCCTATATTCCCATAGGAAAAACTATGAATTACTCTAAATCAAAAAATTGATGCATAAAGAACTCTATTGTTGATTAAAACAAAGTAATCAGTATTCTTAACATAGCAAACTAGGGACACCCCCTAGCATTGGGGGTTTAGCCTCTCATAATATTCGTACAAACTACAATATGAATAAAGATAAACATTATAATGGATTTGGATTGGTTGATTCCATAATTGCTTCCGCGCATGAAAGAGTCTTCTTCTCCAATTCTCCTTGAATGCTCCAGCTTTTCTTCTCGTGTAATCTCTCGATATCAAAAAGTCAAAATTCCCTTCTTAATCCTAAAAACTAAATTAAATATTCTTTACACAAATCCCAGCCAAGCGGAATGTCCAAAGTGCCCTCCAAAGTTCAGATTCACTTAAAAAACTAAAATATAAAACCTCTTCCACGCTACCAACACGGGCCGTGCTGGGAAACACTGGCCGTGTTGGTCCCTGATTTTAAATATTTTATTTTTTCTCCAGTCCTCCTGACACAGGCCATGCCAAGCCACACGTGCCCCCGTGTCAGCCCTCTAGTTTTGGTATGGGCACAAGTCCATCTCCTGACACGGGCCTTGTTGTGTGACACATACCGTGTTGTTTCCCTTACTTTCATCTTTTTCTTTCTTTGGACCTCGTACTCTTCATTCCTCTCTGCACTATGCTTTGGATCATTCACTCAACCTGAAATATGCATGCTACCAACCAACAAAGACATCTAAAACATCTAAATAATTCAAAGACACCAAAATGCAAAGAAAACAAATAAACACGGAAACTTAAACACAAACGCACAAACTAAAACTAAATTGTTACCAAATTGACCAACTTATACCGAATGCACGACGGAAATCAAGTAGAAATGGTGACTAATCAATGAGTAATCACAATTCATTATAAAAGATATAAGGAAAAGATTATTAGTTACAACAAAATCATCATATAATAACACATATCATTCATCTACACATTATGATCACCAATACATCATAATAATACTTACACATCTTTCATCATCAAAATTTCATATAATCTCATAGTTCACGTGAGAATTGCATCGAACTCTAGTCGAAGAGTAGCTTTTTGGTTCGACAATTCAACAGAGTTGTATCATGCATTCGAAGGTTGCTCACATGTTGGTCTCGAAGTACGATATGTTTTAGTCGAAGAAGGATCAAGCATACAATGGTCGAAGAATGCTAGGATTATTATTATCGAATTGGGCGTGTTTGTTATGTCAAATTGTTTAAGTTAGCTTTTACCCTAAATTAGCTTGTAATGGTTATTTGTGAAAAATCTCATTAGTTTAGTATGTTAAGTTTATTATAAATAGCATACTAGTCTCTCATCATTGCATATGACAAATCCTAATTTAGGGTGAGAGGGTTATTTGTTATTCTTATATATTTGTAATCTTGTTTTGAAGATAAAAGAATGAATAGAAGTTAATAATCAATCTTTGTTGTTCTTCTTGTTTTTTTTATCATCCTTTCTACCCTTGTTTGTTTCTTGATCATAAAGAAACAAGTCTATACTTTGTTTTCAAGGCATATGATTCACATAAATTCATAATTATCATCACGTCAAAACTCATCAACAAAATTCATAAAATGTCATATAGGATGTTAATGCAACAAATATTGACTCAGCACATGCGGTACTGATATTTTATGAACACATGGTTCATCACTTTCCATAGATCAACACCTATATTGGAACCTAAGCACATAAAAATGCACACAATCCACACAATAGGATTGAGGCTCGTCAGAAGCAGACCACCGCCCAAAGATAGTGAACCACCACCCAAAAATGCTATGAATGCGTGATGTATAAAACGTCACATAAAATTTGATCACGACTAGTCAATTTGCATCATCATTCATATAAACATCACATGACATGTATTAAATATATAAAACATGCACATCATTATAACATCATCATAATATCATCGTCAACATCATATCAACTTCATAGAAACATCATATCCGTCATTAAAAAAATAGAACATCATAGCATAACAAACATATAATAATACAATCTCATAAACACATAGGTGTAGGAATCATGCATCTAACAGCTCATATAACCCTATCATAATATAGTCTTACGTGTTAGCTTCCCACTACTTAGAACAATGCGTCAAATAGAGTACTAAAACTCAAGTTACAATAATTTAAAAGTATTGACAGGTCTGCTCCCATAAGCCTCGCCTGGTGACCTTGGGAGCACTCTACTTGCCTGGTACTCGCTCGATGAAAGGCACGCCATCAGAAGCAGACCCCTTCCAATACATTTCCTAATATCTCACTTTCCCAGCATTCAGCTCGCCATCAGACTCGCCCCCGCAATGCTGGGAGCGCTCTACTCGCCCCTTGCTCGCCCGGCAGTGCTTAGGAAACTGCAACTTCTCAATTGTGATTTATGCATTGTCCATCCCCATTCCAATTTTGATTATAGTGTCAAACTCAATATGAAACACATATCTATCATCGTATATCACATATCATCATCAAAATACATGGTCATATAATTTAAACATGATTCATAGTATACAGACATCATCAAATCAACACTGACATCATGTTTCTTATCAAATCATCTCACAAAGCGAAACATACATCTGATGGTGATGAGTATTGTGGACCATTTGATGGTTACTGCAAGCATCACAATATTGCACATGAAAATACACCTCCTAAAACTCCTCAATTGAATGCTTTAACAGAGAGGATGAATCGAACACTAATTGAGAGAGTAATGTGTGTGCTCTCTGAATCTAAGTTGTCAAATAATTATTGGGGTGAGGCATTTTATACGGTGGTGCATGTTCTTAATCTCACTCCTACTATTTCTTTGAACAGTGAAGTTCTAGACAAGATTTAGTTTGGAAAGAATGTCAAGTATGATTATTTGAGAGTCTTTGGTTGTAAGTATTTTGTGAAAGATCCAAATTGGATGCAAAGTCAAAACAATATATATTCGTCGGTTATGGGCAAAATGAGTTTGGTTACAAGTTGAATGATCATGTAGGAAAAAAGCTTATCTGAAGTCGTGATGTAGTATTCATGGAAGACCAAAATATTGAAGACATTGATAAAGTAGTGAAGATTACACCAAAAAAAGATATTAATTTGTCTAATGTTGATCCAGTTCGGCTACCTATTCATAATCTAGATGTTATTAGTGGTGACTGGTGATGATCAAAATGGTGAGTCATATGATTATGTTGATGATCAATAACTTGAAGATGAGACAAAACATGTTAATATCTGTTTCACTTTGGGAAACAAAGAGATTACCTTCTGTCAGCCTCGTGACAATGTTTAAGGTAAGTGAAAAATGATATTACCAGTTATCAGCCTTGTGATAGTTCATGGTAATGAATTCTGAAGATGTTACCAATTATCAGCGAAGTGATAACTATAACAAGGTAAATCTTGAGAAAATTTTTGCTGTGTATTCATCTTTGTGAACAACAGACAAATGAAAGAAACAAATTTCAAATGGGCTTTAAAGATATTACCAATTATCAGCAAAGTGATAACTATAACAAGGCAAATCTTTAGAAAATTGCTGTATATTCAGGTTTGTGAATAACAGACAGTGAAAGAAACAGAACTCAAATGAGTTTTGCCTTTTTGGATACAATCTTGCCGAGGATTAGGGGTTTGCATGGATCAATAACCAAACCAAATTGAACCATATATATGGTTTGGTTTGGATTTTAAAACTACTTCATTAAAACCAGTTTATATTTTTAAAACCGGTTTATATGTGGATCGGTTCGGTTTTGAACCGGTTTCTCACAAAAACCAGTTTTAAAAAAAAACCAATTTTAAACCAGTTTTTCTAAAAATCAATTTTTAATTTTTTTTAAAAAACCAATTTCAAAACCAGTTTTATAAATAAAACCAGTTGCAAAACCAGTTTTATAAAAAAAAACAATTTTAAAACCAGTTTTATAAAAAAACCAATAAATAAAGTTTTATATCAAAAATATTTTTTTTATTTAAAAAATTCTAAAATTATTTTATGTTAAAAATAATAATTTTTAAAAAAATTGATCATTTCTCAAAATTTATCATCATTGACAATTTTAAAATTTATGACAATTTTAAGTAAGCATGTGCACAATGTGCATAATTTTAAAACCAGTTTTAAAATATATGACCATTGAATTGTTCATAATGTCATAATTAAATAAAATTAACTGCTACATCCAATGCATCCATCGTAAATAAATACACTGTCAATATTGTGCGGAACCAAATAGTCATAATTAAATAAAATTAACTGCTACATCCAATGCATCCATCGTAAATAAATACACTGTCAATATTGTGCGGAACCAAATAGTCATAAATAAATAAAATTAACTGCTACATCCAATGCATCCATCGTAATCCGGAGTCAACCTTACACGTGTCTTTCTTGGTGTCATCAAGTCTGCAAGATAACCATAATTCATGCTTAGAGTTTGCATAAGACATTCATAGATTTTTTAGGTCACATTACAATATTCATCAAAAGACTATTCAGTTCATTCTCTTAATCGAATAGAATCCAATATGAGTAGTGAATTGTCAACAAGCACTTAGATCAAAAGACTAATCATTTATTTCTAAATAATCTAGTATGTTCTGTAGGAAACTATAGCTCAAGAATGGAAGGAAAATTCATATATAAAACTTTAGAATTCTTTACCGTTAAGTCATCTTGAATGCAATGAGAGGTTGAAGAGGTTGAACAACTAGCACCATCTTCCGTATAAAGTAATTCTACAAAATATATAAATACATTTCATTATGCCTCAAGTATAATAAATAAATAATAATACATTAGAGAATATACTTAGTTATCATACCTTGCTCAAATCTCTCAAGAATATCAAAATCTTCATTTGTAATCAATGATGAAGATGTTCCTTTGAGCCAATCTTGAGTGCATATCGATGCTTGACGGTTGTCGGTGTTAATGAGCTGCGATATGGATCAAGCACCCTTTCTCTGTACTAAATGCGATTCGAGCATACGTGCTTATTGGTATAGCAAGTACATCTCTTGCAATGTTTGCAAGGATGGGGTAACCAATTTACTTTCCACCACTCTAAGACATTTATCTCCATGTTACGCTCTAAACTCTCTCCAAGATAAGTAGTTAATTCGTTATGCATTGTCACACCCTTGAAAGATAAAACTCGCAGTTCCATACGGATGGCTAACACTACCAAAACTTGTGACTCATTTAAATTACCTTGAGGAGGCATAAAGCCAACACAATATTCCTCATATATAGATTTCAAACAAGACTCTAAGGTTTCTTTCAAGGCATCAACATCAACCTTATTATAATATCGTCGCACCATCCAATCAACCAATTTAACCTTGCGTCTAGGATCGAAAGCTAGAGCAATCAACAACATCATATTACGCTTCTCGTGAGATCCCCAATACTTATCATACTTCTTCTTCATCTTTTGAGCTGCTGAACGTAGATGTGCATCTTCAGACGCACACATATCCACAATGCTCTTTCCAATACCCAGGACTTCAAACATATAAATATTGCTTGTCAAGTAAGAAGACCCTGATATATGTACAGTAGCATCATAAAACAACTTCAAGAATGGAATGATTAAGTTGATATGATTCCAATCGTCTTTCGTCGGGACACCTTTTCCCTTTTTTGTCAACTCATTCACATACCTAGCACAACATAAAATGTTCAACATCAATTCAAGAAGAAACATGTATCCATAAAAAACATGTATTCACCCCTCTTTATACACTACTACCTCTCATCCCGTGTTAGATGAGCTTCTTTTAACACTTTCAGGTTTCTACAAACAATGCCTAACTAACAGAGGTCAGCTTACTTGGCTCTCCTTTCTTCTAATATAAAACATTAACAGATATTCAATATGTATCTTCAAAAGCATACTAAAGGAGGAGTCGCTAACTATTACTAAGACGACTTAAAACTGAGAAAACGTAATGATTAGCAAAGTGAAAATCTATTAAAAAGGATCATGTATTCGTTTCAATAAGGAAATGATACAATCTGATCATAGCTTATTACGTTAAAAGACAAAATCATAAATAATCAAAGAACAATAGTTCAATTAGCATGTACTACTGTCAAATTAAGACTCCACAACACATAGAAACCAAATGTATAGCATCACGAACAACAAAATCATGAAATTGAGATATAATGTATGAAATAAGAAACAGGAATGTCTATCGCTTAAGGCATGCCTCTGACTGCTCGAAATCCCAATAGACCGCAAACTCAATCTTAAAAAGCTTTCAATAATTCATCATTCAACGAAATTTTGTTTCATGTAAACATCAACCCGGTCCAACACCGATTAAATTTATCAGTTTGTCCATTATTTTAACAGCAAGCCACTAAACCATCTGAATCTAAACCATAATAACAAGGAATGCAGACAGACGGAGAGAGATGAATGATAAGTGGGAATAAGGATTACAAGTACAACATTATTTTCTACTGCATAGACTATTCTTTCCTAGACTTTCAGGGAACTACCATGTGCCATAAACTGTTAACAAGACTTCCATCTCCGGAATCGGGCATAACAAGAGGTTTGCAACTTTTCATGATTCTTATATTGTGATTAGTATGATGACAGAATCACATATGTTACCTCGAAACTCATTGTCAATCAAACATGCACGTAATGAAACTGTTGCCTTATAGAATGGTTAGATTATAATCTTATTGTTTCATAATGCAGAACTACTCCAAAACAACAAGACCTTGGATTCTCGCTTAAATGCGAATAAATTTTGAAAAAGATAGTCCAGGATCGAAGTAGATCAAGCGAAAAGGATGGAAAATGGATTTACAAGTTTATCTTTCTCGATAGTACTAGTTTTAAGTGTTTATTACTAAGTGTTTTATAAATTACTTTCAAATAAAATATAACTTGTATAAGTACTAATCCCTGAAAATAAAGTGAGCATGCATTGAATACTTGGAAATAGAATGTGAATAGAGTGGTACATAACACGGAAATCGCATACCTTTTATTACGAAAACCTAATTCTTCAAAGGTTCTTTCATGTTTTGATGCGAGATACTAACATCAAGTAAGTCGAATTCAACGAGTCTCAACATCTAGAGAAACTAAACCTTTATAGTCCATGTTCTCCTCATCAATACATCCCTTGAATTTAGCAAGCCTCATGGAGAAGATCTAGCATACCAAACGCATGACGAACTCTATAAACTGAATCATCAATGTCTTTTAAACCTTCTTTCACAATTAAATTCAATACGTTGCAACACCTCATATGAAAATGGTTTCCACTCATAACTAAACTATTCTTAGACAAAAGCCTTCTCTTGAGACGTTCAACCCCAACATCGTTTGATGAAGCGTTATCAACCGTCAAACTAAGCACGCGATTTAAACCCCAACTATTCAAACACATCTCCATCGTTTCACAAATAGCATCCCCTGTGTGACTTGTGACTTGACAAAAATTTAAGATCTTCTTCTGTAAGTGCCAATTATTATCAATGAAATGGGCCACACACATATAGCTCAACTTTTGACAAGAAGTCCACATATCAGTGGTGAGACAAACTCTTCGACAATTCAGAGATATAAAGTTTTTCAAAATCGTTCTTTCTGTGTCCCATAGTTTCAAGACATCACGTGCCAATGTTGTGCGCGAACAAATCTGAAATCTTGGTGAAGCGAGACTCATAAATTCATGAAAAGACTCATGTTCGACCTTCCGAAAAGGAATCTCCATGTTAATGAACATCTTAACCATTGCTCTTCGAATAGCTTATTGGTCAAACTTGGCAATTAAAGGAGAGCCAACATGTTCTTCACCACTTGTCATAGAAGATGATGTTTTTTGCCTCTTGTAAACAACGCATCTCGATAAATGAGCATGCATTGAACTAGTTCCATTCCTATACTTAATTTTTGTGCCACAGTATTTGCACGAAGCTTTTTGTTCTTCTTCTGATGATACAATGAAATGATTCCAAGCCTCTGAACGATTCTTTCGCTTCTTAGTGTGAGGAGGCGGCATTTCATTAGAAAAGCTAGGTGGAGGGGTTGAAACCGTATTCTCGGATGTCGCATAAGTTGCGCCAACATTAGTCATCTTGATTCTGTTCAAAATAGGAAAACAAATTAGAAATTCCATTGAAAATACCCAACAACTCCCTTCATTGAAAAATACAAGCAACCACATAAAAATTTGCAAAAATCAACTGTGTATTTATTTGAAATGTGTATATTACAAAGATGGAGTTCATTTTAATGGAATAAAAATTGACATGATCAAGTCTAGAAGGCCATAGAGAGGTAGCCCCTGTGCAAGACAAATATGCGGCTTTAAGAGTCTGTGATCCTATGCAAACCATTGACATTTATTCATCCATCCAATAAACTAAAGTCATGAAAGTTATGCCACAGTAAAGTCACTCATGCATGGCCCTCGTCAAGGCAACTGCTTGGTTAAGACAACCTGCAACCTCTATGTAATAGCATTGATGCGAGACTCAATAATTAAGAATTAAGTTGTGATGGATGGCAAAGATTAATCGGAGGGCATTTACTATTATAGCCCGGATCCTAAATTATAATTCTAATTTGAACACTAAATAATAAGATTATAACAAAATATAATCAATTATTCAATTTATATAACAATATCAACACAAAACCATGGCAAAATATTCGCAACATGCAATTTGAATCAAGATAGAAATCAAGTTTTATTGCTAAATTGTTCTTTCCAAAAATCCTTGTGGTAGAAATTTCAAAGGATCTTCGTTTGTTGCTTCAAGATAAGCAGCATTAACTGAATCACTTGGTGCTCTCACAACCCAAGTTTTGAGACATTGTTGGGTTGATAGTTGTTGAGGTTGTGAGTATAAGAGCGTGCAATGTTTTGAGGTGAATCACCCTCTACAACTCAGATATTACAGTTGATTAACATGAACAAACATAACTACATAAGGCAAGCAAGTAAGAATTAAGATTACCGAAATAGGTCGAAGCTGAAGCTGCCGCGGGATGTCGCTGTTGTTCTGGAAGTAGCATGACAACAGAGCGAGAAGCTGAAGCTGCGGCGGGATGTCGCTGTTGTTCTGGAAGTAGCGTGACAGCAGAGCGAGAAGCTGAAGCTGCGGCGAGGAAGGGGGTTTGTGGCTGTTACGGAGAGGAAGGGAAAGGTGAGGAGAGGGTTTGTAACGGCGAGTGAATGGAAAGCGAGAGACAGAACAGAAGAGGATGGTTGCAAATCCAATAACCAATAACAGATCCAAATTGGATTGTGGTTATTGGTTTTTTTTGGTTTTTTATTAATGGGCCACCAATTCTAAAATATAATATTGGGCTGGGTTTTAAAATTTGGACTAATATGGATACTAATTTGGTTTTTGGTTTTTGGTTTTTTTGCACACCCCTACCAAGGATCTCTCTTTTTGAGAAGACGCGGGCATTTTGATTGGAAGACACAGGTTTTCTTTTAGACAGGAAAGACAACTGCTGGGAAATTTCTCATACAGTCATGATTTTGACCTGGTTGAGAAGAACAAAACCTCTTTTTTTTGTGACAAGTCCAGGAATGAAAATAAGCGGCTTAAATGATGAGGCTATTGCTTATTGTTTTGTTGATTATAGACAGGGCTCTGTCCAGGAATGAACTGGAAAGAAAAAGTCAATCAAGGCATTATTCCCGATGAGGGATGATCTCAGCTGGGGAACATGATTGAGAAAAAGATGTATCTCTCTGTTTGGGGATACTCTGTCGGGGAAAAAGAAAAATGTATTCTTTTCTGTTTGGAGATACTCTACTGGGGATAGACTTGTACTTACATGAGTAAGCGGGATTTACACCAGTGATATGGAAGCAAACATTTCAAGGAATGCAAAAATGCAATGAATGATGCTATTATGTATGAATGTCATGAATGTTATATGCATGCTAACAATACTTGACAAAGACACTAAAGAGATATTTGGGAAAAGGACCACGTCACAGTTCGAACAAATATTCGGTGAAAATTGCAAAGAATGGTGCGACGTTCATCGATGAAGAATTTGAGTTGCATGCTTTAAACTTTCGAGAGAAAGGCACTTCATTGGCAACTTGGTGGGATTCTTTTTGGGATAAGAATACGGTCCTTTGATGATTTCTCGAGGATAAGACTTACAGGATCGTTTTATCCTTCGAGATTGAAACACTTACGGAGAAAACTGTTGAAGTTCTTTACGTGTTCATAGTTCAAAGGAAAATTTTGCTTTTGTTTCAAAATTTTGAAGTACAAATTCATTTAAAACATTTTAGTTTCAAAAAGTGATTTTCACAATAAAAGCGTTATTTTGCAAAACAGAATAAAGTAGGAATTGCAAACAAAAAGTACAAGGCTCAAATTTTATTGAATAGAATGGTAATCAGCCAAAGGCGGGATTCCATGAGCTATTTACAAGAGTTGGAAATGATAATTTATTGGGAAAAGGCTACATTGAAAGCAAATAACCGCTATTATCCCTAACAACTTTGAATTCCAACTGTGCTTGTCGCTTCAGAAAAGTTAATTGAAGATCCGTTGATGGAAAATTCTTCAGAGTGACGAAGTACGGACTGTTTGCAGTTACTTTGTCATTTTTTGTGTATCCTTGTTTTTGCCTAGATCGCCCTTTCAGGTTTTCAATCTATCAGGATATTTTCTGTTTATTGTCTCTAATTTTTGCCTGGACCGCCTTTTCAGGTTTTCAATCCACCGAGACGCTCATTTTTGCCTAAGCCGCCCTTTTTGGGTTTTCGACTTACCGAGCTGTTCTTTTGTTTTTTTTTTAGACAAAGTATTTCTTGACTGCATCAGCATTCACAGGATGCGGGAGTTCATCACCGTCCATGGTTGTGAGAGTCATAGCACCGCCGTAAAAGCTTCTTTGACGATGTATGGGCCTTCGTAATTAGGAGTCCATTTGCCCTAGAATCTGGTTGAAAAGACAGAATCTTTTTAAGTACGAGGTCACCTTCTCGGAATTCACGAGGTCGGACCTTTTTGTCAAAAGCTTTGTTCATTCTTCTTTGATATAGTTGTCCATGACACAGAGCAGTCAAGCGCTTTTCTTCAATTAAGTTCAGTTGGTCGTATCTGCTTTGACACCATTCGGCCTCAGATAGCTTAGTTTCCATGAGAACTCTCATTGATGGGATCTCAACTTCTACGGGGAGCACTGCTTCCATGCCGTATACTAGAGAAAAAGGAGTTGCCCCTGTTGAAGTGCGTACTGAAGTACGATACCCATGCAGAGCAAATGGCAGCATTTCGTGCCAGTCTTTGTAGGTGATGACCATTTTCTGGACGATCTTTTTGATGTTCTTGTTGGCAGCTTCAACGGCACCGTTCATTTTTGGCCGGTAAGGAGATGAGTTATGATGCTCGATCTTGAATTCCTCACACAGTTCCTTCATCATTTTGTTATTCAAGTTCGATCCATTGTCAGTAATGATCTTACTTGGAATTCCATATCGGCAAATGAAGTTGTTCTTGATGAACCTCACAACCACTTGTCTTGTAACGTTGGCGTAAGACGCTGCTTCGACCCATTTGGTGAAGTAATCAATAGCCACCAGAATGAAGCGATGTCCGTTGGACGCTTTCGGTTCAATCATTCCAATCATGTCAATGCCCACATGGAGAAAGGCCACGGAGAGGAGAGAACGTTGAGTAGAGTTGGAGGCACATGGATCTTATCTGCATAGATCTGGCACTTGTGACATCTTTTGACGTATTTACAGCAATCAGATTCCATTGTTATCCAATAGTATCCTGCTCTCAAGATTTTTCTGGACATTGCATGCCCATTTGAGTGGGTTCCAAAGGAACCTTCATGCACTTCATAGATGATCGTGTCTGCTTCTTGTCTGTCGACGCATCTGAGCAGAACCATATAAAAGTTTCTTTTGTATAGTACATCCTCGTTCAGGAAGAAATTCCTAGAAAGTCTCCTTAGAGTTTTCTTATCTTTGTACGATGCCCCGAGCGGGTACTCTCGTGTTTGAAGGAAACGTTTGATGTCGTGGAACCACGGTTTATCGTCGAAGACTGCTTCTGTTGCAAATACATATGCAGGTCTTTCAAGGCGTCTGATACGGATTCTGGGCATATCATTCCAATCGTTGACTTTGAACATGGAAGATAGAGTAGCCAAGGCGTCTGCCATTCGGTTCTGATCTCGAGGGATATGATGCAGTTCTACTTTGTTGAAGAAAGTCAACAAACGTCTTGCATAATCTCTGTAAGGAATTAGACCAAGATGATGAGTTTCATACTTGTCTTTGATTTGATTGATCACAAGGGCTGAATCTCCATATATGTCAAGGATCTTGATCCTCAAGTCGATGGCTTCTTCGATACCCATGATGCAAGCTTCGTATTCTACTACGTTGTTGGTGCAATCAAATAGCAATCTGGCGGAAAACGGGATATGAGAACCCTCGGGAGTGATGATGACTGCCCCAATTCCATTGCCAAAAACATTTACTGCTCCATCAAAGACTAAACCCCATCTGGATTCTGGATCTGGTCCTTCTCCGTGTAGCGGTTCGTCGCAATCTTTCATCTTCAAGTACATAACATCCTCGTCTGGGAAGTCAAATTTGAGAGATTGGTATTCGTTGAGCGGCTGATGAGCCAAGTGATCGGCGAGAATGCTTCCTTTGACCGCTTTTTGAGCGCGGTACTGGATGTCATATTCGGATAACAACATCTGCCATCGTGCAATTCTTCCGGTTAAGGCAGACTTTTCAAAGACGTACTTGATTGGATCCATTTTGGAGATTAACCAAGTCGTGTGATTGATCATATACTGGCGGAGAAGTTTTGAAGCCCACACCAAAGCGCAACATGTTTTCTCGAGCATGGAGTAACGAGTTTCACAGTCTGTGAACTTTTTACTCAAGTAATAAATGGCATGCTTCTTCTTACCGGTGTCATCTTGCTGTCCAAGTACGCAGCCCATGGACTCTTCTAGTACGGTAAGGTACATGATTAGCGGTCTTCCTTCAACTGGAGGGATCAGTATTGGTAGTTCTGACAGGTATTCCTTGATACTGTCGAATGCTTTTTGGAAATCGGCTGTCCACACAACCTTTTGATCTTTGGGAAGAAGCTTGAATATCGGCCCACAGGTAGCAGTCATCTGAGAGATAAATCTGGAGATGTAATTCAATCGTCCAAGAAATCCTCTTACTTGCTTTTCCGTACGTGGCGTAGGCATTTCTTGAATAGCTTTGACTTTGTCAGGGTCCACTTCAATTCCCTTTTGACTGACGATGAAACCTAGGAGTTTTCCAGATCTTACCCCAAAGGTGCATTTGTTAGGATTCAGACGGAGCTGAAATTTCCTTATTCGTTGAAACAACTTTAAGAGATAGTCTATATGTTCATCTTCAGTGTCAAGATTTTGCTATCATGTCATCTACGTAGACTTCGATCTCCTTGTGCATCATGTCATGAAAGAGAGTAGTCATTGCCCTTTGGTAAGTTGCGCCTGCATTCTTTAATCCAAACGGCATTACTTTGTAGCAAAAGGTGCCCCATGGTGTGATGAAGGATGTCTTCTCCATGTCTTCGGGAGCCATTCTGATCTGATTATAACCAGAGAAACCGTCCATGAAGGAAAAGACATTTAATTTTGCAGTGCTATCCACAAGCATGTCGATGTGCGGTAGTGGGAAATCGTCTTTTGGACTTGCTTTGTTCAGATCTCGGTAGTCAACACACATTCTGACTTTCCCATCCTTCTTGGAGACGGGCACTATGTTGGCTAACCATTGAGGGTATTCAGAAGTAACGAGGAAACCAGCGTCAAGCTGTTTTTGGACTTCCTTTTTGATTTTATCAGCCATTTCAGGGTGAACTCTCCTTAGTTTTTGTTTAACTGGCGGGCACTCTGGTTTTAACGGCAGGTGATGCTCCACGATGCTGGTATCTAAACCTGGCATGTCTTGGTAAGACCAAGCGAACACATCAACATACTCTTTGAGAAGATTTACCAGTTTGCCCTTGACAGTGCTGTCGAGTGAAGCTCCGATATTTACTTCTTTTTTATCTTCCTCAGAACCCAAATTGATTGCTTCCAGAGGTTCTTTGTGAGGCTGAATGATCATTTCCTCGTGCTTTAGCAGTCTAGAAATTTCATTTGGGATCTCTTCTTCAACTTCTTCCTCGGTGACTTCACAGGGGATTCAAAGTTGGGAAAGAGCATAGAGTTATTGCTTTCAATGGATTTGTCCATCTGTTAATCTGCATATTTGATTTATGTTTGATTAATTAACTCTTTGTCATTTTTTTTTGAGAAAGTTAATGTGAAAGTGTATGCAAATTAATTTTTTTTTGAAGATTTTATTTATTTATGTGTTTTTTAGGATTATCATTTCCAAGAAAGGGTAAAATGAAAATAAACACACAGTGTAGAAACAAAACAACGCGTTTTATTTATAATTCATACTATGAAACAGAGCCCTAAAACACAAACTCATTTGTCTTGGGCAAGACAAAGAGAGATTATTTAAAAGCTAAACCCTATAAAACATCTCTACAGTTTGGGCGAAGTGAGAGTTCAAAACAAAAAAGCAAAGATAAACTACTTAGAACTAGGAGCGTTAATCCGAACTTCAACGGGTTTCCAGTAGTGACGAACTCCTTGGAAGTCGAGGTACTCTGGTAATTTTCCACTTGGTTTAACCCTTGAGTAGACTTTGGTTGCTGTTTGAGCAGGCTTTGAAGACTCTGGACGATAGCTCTTGCCCTTTGTGTTCTGCTGAAGCAATCTTCTTGATTAACAGATCGGGAAGTATGAGATGTAGCATATGTGCTTCCTGTTGATCTTTGTGTTGAATTTTGGGGATGTATCCTCCAATCTTCTGAGTGAAGAGACTCGTTGTCGGCGACACTTTCCAAATCGTATCCCGAATCGTGCTCTTGATCTTCAGTGATCATGTTGATGTAGTGGTAACCAGGATCTGGTTTAGTGAATTCCATAGGTGTGTTGAAGCAGAGATCTTCATTGGGGATCTCGATTTGCTGATTAGGCTGAGAAGGTGTATATTCCTCTTCTGATTGACTAGGGTACTCAAAAGAATCACCCCATCCTGTGGGTTGGATATCTTCAATCCTGATTTTTGAGCTTTCTGGCGCAGAGTATTTCACCATGTAGTCAAATTTGCCACTTGGTTCTCCCAAGGTATCCCAAACTTCAGAAGGGACAGGTGGATTTTCATGCCTTTGCAGGGACAGGTTTTCGAATTGATCAGTTGGTACGTACAATCCTTCTTGCGACACATATTCAGGGCTGTTTAAATACGTGCTCCACTCTTCAGATTCGGAGGGATCGTCTTTATCCTCTTCAATGGTTACAACACTAACCTCTTGGAGAACAGGGTTTAAGAAGCCCCCACTGCTGAAAACTTCTTTGATTGGACGAAGTGTTTCATCCTTTTTCTTGTCTTTGGAGAATACGGGTGTGAACCCGAGTCCGGCTTTTGTTTCGTTCTTGATAGGTTTGATTACATGTCCCCATCCTTCAGCATTTCCATCTTTCACAATCTGTGCCGCTTCTTTATACAAAGAGATAGATGATCTGTTTTTGTTGGTAGATTCATCTTCTAACGGATGCTCGGGGAGATGTGTCCCTTCAATGTCATTAGCCGTGATGAAAGAGAAACTGGATAGATGGCTTACAAGCAAAGCTCGTTCACCGCTGATGGTCACCAACTTTCCATTTACTGTGAATTTCAACTTCTAATGAAGAGTAGAAGTTACTGCTCCTGCCTCATGAATCCATGGTCTTCCTAGTAGACAACTGTAAGCAGCTGGTACATCCATGACTTGGAAAGTAATTTGAAAGGTATGCGGGCCAATTGTCATCGGGAGATCAACTTCCCCAATAACTGACTTCCTTGATCCATCGAAAGCTCTTACTATTATGTCGTTGAACTTCATTGGCGTCCCTTTGTAAGCTAAACGAGCGAGCATCGTTTTTGGCATTACGTTCAAAGATGAACCTGTATCTACCAATACATTGGACAGGGAATCTGATTGGCAGATCATTGAGATGTGGAGGGCCAAGTTGTGATCTTTCCCTTCTTCCGGAAGTTCCTCGTCGCTGAAGCTTAAATTATTGCAAGCTGTTATGTTGGCGACAATACCTCCAAACTGGTCCGTAGTCACATCATGGTCTACGTACGCTTGGTCTAGTACCTTCATTAAAGCTTCTCGATGAGCTTCGGAGTTGAGGAGTAAAGACAGTATTGAAATCTTGGAAGGAGTCTGCATCAGTTGATCTATGACTCGGTATTCGCTTTTCTTGATTAATTTTATTATCTCATCAAAGTCTGTGTTGACGTTGGTTCTATTAGGAGGACCAACATTTGTGCTTGGGTTAACAACTGGAACCGTCGCAGGATTCTCGGAAGATATGTTGACTGGATTTTGTCGGACAACAGGAACTGCAGGCGGTCTTGGTGGCAATGGAGTGTGCATTCGTCCACTTCGTGTTACTCGTCCGATTTCTGTTATATTGACATTAGCTGGAAGAGTAGGCATGGGTTTCTCCTTCCCATCCTCTATCAGGGTTGCATTGTATTGGTAAGGAATTACTTTGGTAGAACTGTATGGAACAGTACCAGGTAGGCAAATTACCAAAGGAGACTCTGGGGTGCTAGAACTGTTGCATTCAATCTCCACATGCTTGGGTATGTTGAAACAAGGGATGATGACGTTTACTTCGGGGTTTTCCGAGTTGATATCTGAGACTAAAAGCTCATGCGGAAAATGCCCTATTGTATTTACGTCATGGTCATCTCTGTTTCTGTAGATCTGTAGGTCACCGATGTCTAGCAATCGCTGAATGTCTGCTCTTATAGTGGGATATCCTTGAATATCCTTGGAGCATATATGGCAAGCTGTGTAATTGTGCTTAGCGAAGGTGCTCATGGTATTGTATGCTTCATGGAGATGCACCAAGTTTCCTCTGATCAGGTTTACGTCTGTAACGAGATACCTGTCTGTATTTCTCAGTATCAAACTCACTGAGTGCCCACTGTGACTGGGAAGCGGATTGGCTTGCACATTCGGACTTGTATTTCTGAAGGAAAGAATATTAGATCTCACTAATCTCTGTACTTCTTCCTTTAATGCTATACAATGCTCAAGGTCATGGCCTGGTGCCCCTTGGTGAAAAGGGCAAGATACGTCTGTTTTGTACCACCATGGTAATTTTTCGGGAACTGGAGGTGGTGGGTGACCTTGTCTGTATCAGATTCTTTTCTATTAGCGCAGGGTAAAGTTCTGTGTACGTTATTGGAATTGGGTCGAATTGCGTAACCCGAGGCGTACGGTTTTGATTGCTGAACTGCTGAGCCTGTTGACGAGGCTGTTGAGTTTGTTGATTTTGTTGAATTTGTTGGAATTGGGAGCAATTCCTGTGTTTGGATTTGTGTTGACAGCGGGTGCTATGGCAGCTACCTGTCGTTGTTGAATGACATTCTTACGCGGTTTCCCTCGGGATACCATTCCTATGTCATGCTCTTTTTTCCTTGGAAAACTGGTTCCAACCTTCTTTGTTCCACTAGAAGATCCTGCTTCCTTGGTCAGGCGTCTAGTTCGAACTCCTTCTTCTAATCGCATTCCCATGCTCACCATCTCGGTGAAATCTCCGGGAGCGCTAGCGATCATTCGTTCATAGTAGAATGAGCCTAGAGTATTCAAGAATACCTTAGTCATCTCCTTCTCTTCCAATGGTGGGTTGACTTGGGCAGCAATTTCCCTCCATCGTTGTGCATACTCTTTGAACGTCTCTCTTTCTTTCTGAGACATGGAGCGGAGTTGATCCCGGTCAGGAGCCATATCCAAGTTGAACTTGTATTGCTGGACAAAGGCTTCACCTAAGTCGTTGAATGTTTGGATATTCGTCTTCTAAACCCATGTACCACTTCTGCCGGTGAGACTATCTTGGAAGTAATGGATTAACAACTGGTGATCTTCGTTTATGCGTAGACATTTTCCTGGCATACATCGTGAGATGACTTTGTGGACTGGAGTTTCCTTTGTACTTTTCAAAATCAGGGACTTTGAATTTTGCAGGTATTCTTACGCGAGGAACTAAGCACAGATCCTGGGCGTTTTTCCCAAACAATTTTTTCCCACGAATTGTTTTCATCTCAAGCTGCATTTTGTGGAGTGTTCTGGAGATTCTCCATCGAGCCACGTGAATTCGTGTTATTGCCTGGAGTATGGTGAACTTCTTCGTCCATGGTAGTGTGTACTACGGAAGCTGAGTTCGTCATGATCGGTTGAGAAACCGTATTGTTACTTGTGGAAGAGTTACTCACGTTATGGAGTAAATGTAGAGTTTTGCAAAGTAGGTATTTCAAGCGAGGTTGTTTGAGAAGTCGGTTGGCGAATTTCGATGCCAAAGTTGAAAGGCATGCCCATGGATAGCCATACCGAAAGGTGAACTCTTGGCGATGGCTGAGTAGTAGTGTCTTCGAGATCGCGCTTGGTTTTGATTGCTCGATCGCTTGTTGACTTTCTTGTGTGTAATGAGTTGACCAAAGATGTGAGTCTCTCCACTTCTTCTTGCAATGTTGTTACCGTGCTACGGAGTTCAACGTTCTCTTGCTCAAATTCTTCCATTACTTTTCTTCTTTTTGATCTTGTATCGTATGTTCGAGTTGGCTGTGGACGCGGTCGAGAAACTCTAAGACGCGACAGCTTGACGATCTTTTCCTATCTGTTCAATCTGTTCAAACTGTTCAAGTTGTTCAATCTGTTCAAGCTGTTCACAGATCAGACTCTAGACAATAGACTTAAATGCAAAGTATGATGCATGATTATGATTGTAAAGAAAAGAAATTTCCAAAGAATTTATGCTAAAAGAGATATTTCTGGCAAATATTTGGATGGAGAAAAACACAAATTTATTGATTAAATGGAAGAAGATTACAACAATATTGTTTTTTGTTGGAGCATTTCTCACACAAATGATAAATTAAATGATAAAATTACAAACTAAATTGAATTAAATGTCTTCGTCGGATGAAGATCCAAAGGCTTGATGTAGCTTCAACTTCAGGATTTCCTTGCCATAGTGAGCTTTCAGTTCAGCTTTCTCGGCTTTTAGCTTGCTGATGATTCTCTTCCACTCGTTGGGAGCAGGATCGCTGGTTGTCATTTCCTCAAGCTTTCTTTTCCTTTCTTTGACGTATCTCTGGATTGCGTTATCCTTTTGGCGAATCTTCTCATCTTTCTCCATGAGCCATTCATCCTGGAAGTAAAGCGTCTTTTCATGATCTTTGACTTGCTTCTTGAGCTTCTCATTCTCAAGATTAGTCTTAAGGAATTTGTTTTCCAAAGCTTCTTTCTCAAACCTTATTTTGGTCAAGGCTTCTTGGTATTCTCCCACAGCTTCGACGGGAAAATTTGTTGATTTGGAAGCGATTGAGAACATGGGATCCTCATAAGCGTAAGGCATTCGAAATTCCCTTGCTCTTTTCTTTACCCAAGAAGTGTAGGTTTCCATGGCTACACAATCCTTTGCCTTCCCTTTTTCTTTCCTTCGGATGTGATGCCAAGCTTTGATCATCCTAGCTTTCAATCCCTGGGAATCCTCTCCTTTGTGGTAGAAGTAGCTTTCTACTGTAAATCCAAGAGGTTTACTAGAGTTTGCGTATCCGAGTTGACGTCTTGCTAGAAATGGGTTGTAGTTAATTCCTCCTTTCGTACCAATGAGGGGTACGTTGGCAAATTCTCCACAGCTCTCAATGATTTCCATCTCATTGTCTGCCAAGGTATACCAATGGATATCGTCGTTTGTAAGAGACATGAGTCTTCTTGACCAATGCCATTCGTCTTTGTTTTCGCGAAAGATAGGAGATTTAGGCAAGTGTGAGGTAATCCATTTTAAAAACAGAGGTACACAACACACGATAGTTCCATCTCCTTGACGATTCCTATGATGAATAGAGACGTACGTATCACCAAGCAGGGTGGAAAAGGGATTTCTAATCAGAAAGATCCTTATGGCATTGATATCGACGAAATTTGGGACGTTGGGAAACAACACCAATCCATAGAGGAGTAAAGCTAAAATAGCTTCAAAGGCTACCATACTACCGGCTTCAGAGAATTTGAGAGCCTTCTCTATTAGGAACTTTTAAGTTAGTCCTAAGAGTTTTCCTCTGGTAGTTAGGTTTTTGTCTATCTCAGATTTCTTTAAATGAGTCATTGTTGCAATGACTGGTGACTTGGGAATGGCTTCCAAACCATTGAAAGGCACTTTGTCTGATACTGAGATACCTAGAATATGTGCGTACTCTTCCAAAGTAGGCATTAACTGATAATCAGGGAAAGTGAAACAGCGATAGACTGGATCGTAAAACTGAACGAAAGTTTTGAGAAGTCCTTCATCAACGTTAGCGTTCAGAAGAGTTAAAAGAGTTCCATAGCGTTTTCTGAAATCCGAGGGATCTTCTACCAAGGATGCTAACTCTTTCAACTTTCCTACGTCAAGAATTCTAAAACTGTATCTTTTGGTGAATCTTCCTCTGACGTCCATCACTCTAACCTAAAATATTTTACAAAGAAAAAATCTCTAAATTCTTTGGAAATGGGAAGAGAAATGAAGTTTTTTTTTTTTTTGAATGAATGAATGCATGCATGAATGCGACAAACATGGTTAGTAGTTATACACACGGGCAAGCATTCGAAGTCACGAGCATGAGGCCAACGATAAGAATCAACGTGGTTAAGTTCTATGGGCTTATTCATCTGTGAAACGGGTTCTACTGATAATATAGGCTCAACACTCCTCTTTGAAATATTATCGAATTTGTTGAATACTCGATGGTCCAATAATATTTTTCAAGAGGAACTCGCCTGATCGTAGTCTCGCATGACAATTACTCTAGGCTTACACCCGAATAATCTATGCACTACATCCTAATGGCCAGGATGGGTTATGTGTTTTACAGCCCACTCAGCTTCTTAAGTTTCCTCGAAAGCAAAATGTCTTCGCAAATACTTGCTAAACACAATACCCCCAAGACAACCTCCACTGAGCGGGAGATATTAACTTCGTAAGCATTGAACTTCTCACGTATTAATACCTCCACCTAGATCTTAAAAATGTTTCTTAAATCCGGATTAGGATTTCTTTCCATCAGATGAAATCGCGAAAACAGACAATAAAAGAAAAAACAGATATATGCAAAACATGAAAGCTTATCCCTTTCTTTTCTTTTATTGAAAACAAAAAAGCTTGGTGCTCTTGAGCAGAGTCACATGTTTTTTGAAAATCAAAGTTTCAGCGTACTCCCCAGCAGAGTCGCCATTTTTCCTGTTCGCGTTAAAAGGTGACGCGCTAGAGGATTTGAACATGAATTCAGATTCTCTGGCTCGAAACGATTTACTTTTTTGATTTGTTTATAAAGATGCCGCGAGCATCAAGCTTTATTATTTTCAACACAAGAAAGATGATTTAATGATTATGAAAAAGGGGAAAGTTGTTAATACCCTCAATTGATATTGATATGCGTAATGACTAGCGTAAACTAGACGCAACGCATTGGGGAGATTCTGAGTAAGGGGGATTGTTATATAAAGGGAATAGATGGAGCACCCTAAATATATATAGTTATCTATAGCTTTATATATGAATATGTTTGATATGTTTATGTGTTTTAATTGCTATTTCTATGATTGGGAAAGTTTCTCCTTTGGGATTTTAAGAAACGGTAGATTATATGGGATCCTAGTGTTTGTTATTATTGTGCTCGCAAAGATCTGTGGATCTTCTGCATACATATCCCTTAGTGGGAATCAGAGCATTTGTAGCTCGGATCTACAGGGGTCTATGGTTTGTTTGGTCTGAGGGAGAAAGAAATTTTCTCGGCAAGGATGAGACCTTGTGCCTACGTATTCTCAAAAGGATGTTGAGAAAGTCAGAGCAATCGTAGTTCCCACTTATGCTAGTGGAAAGCAATGGGATGTTAGTAAGAGACAGACAAATGTCATCTTAATGAAAAATGTATCTAATCTGTTTCATCACATACATTCTTGAAAAGTTTGATTGATTAAAATCTTTCGTCGTAAGTTACAGGTGTTTTGCTTGAGTGTACAAGCGTTACCACTTACATGTTTAAGAAAGATGTTTGGAAAAAAAGATGATTTAATCTTTTAACTGTAAGTATTGGGTGTTTTTCTTGAGTGTACAAGCGTTACCACTTACAATTAAGAGATTTTTTTGTTTGAAAAAAGTTTGAAAAGAGTTTGAAAAGTTTTTGACTGTATGTGATGTGATAGATGAGATACTTCTTCCATAGAGATGATAGATGTCTAAATCTCGAGGAGAAATTGATTGGATTAAGGGATGCTTTTAAGAAGCCCATGGGTCCTTGTATTGTTAGCCCAAGAGGAGGCATTCCGAGGGTCATCGAGGGTCCTTGTATGAAGCTCAAGAGGAAGCTATAGGGTATGGCTGGCTTTGTCTTAAAAGGGATTTCACCGAGAAACCATCCTTTTGGAATTAAGAGTAATTTCACCGGGAAATTTTACTCTCTGGGGATTTTGAAAGTGATTTCACCGAGAAACCTTCCTTTCAAGGTTCTATCTTAGCATGGGTGATTCTTTGTATTGGAAGCCCAATAGTAGGCTGTTAAGAGATTTCTTGTCTCTTTCATTGTATGATGCCCAAGAGAAGGCTAAACTCAATGAGGAGTTCTTTTGAACGAAGCCCAAGAGGAGGCTGACTCAACAGGGGAATGTTGTCTTATATGAAGCCTAAGCGGAGGCTAAACTCAGATAAACGAGTTTTCTTATATGAAGCCTAAGAGGAGGCTAAACTCTGTGGGGAGAGTTATCTTGTATAAATCCCAAGCGGAGGCTAAACTCATGCTGGAGATGAATTATCTTGTATAAAGCCCAAGAGGAGGCTACAACTGTGGGGAACCTATTGATTAGTCTAATTGTTATGTTATAATTGGACAGTTGTATAAACAAGTGTGTGTGTGATATGTATTCACAGGAGTTTATGAAGGAAATATAAACAATGCATGATGTTTATTTACAGAAGTTTATGAAATATAAACAAGTGTCTGTGAAACGAACGTTTAAAACGAGCGTAACTTGATTATTTACAAATTTGAACTGTGAACAAGGAAGTGAATATGTACACGAACGAGTATTTATGTACAGAGAAAGATGGATGTACATAGGGGGGTTGGGACTTACACCATAGGGGAGGCCCATTGGTTTGAAAGCAGTTTCACAGGGAATAATGCTCCTTTCAATACCAATGGTATTCAGTGTATATACAGATGAAACGGAAATGAACGATCGAATTTTATCTGTGAAAAGTATCTGTATTATGTACAGACAAAGATTTGTATGAATACAGAAAAAGAATTTGATATGTACAAGAATATGTACATAAAAGAATGTTTTGTTTGAGTATACACAAGTGAAATGAAAACAAACGATCGAAGTTTGTCTGTACTTGAGTATAAAAAGTATCTGTGTTATGTACAAATGAAAAATTTGTATGTGTTTGGAAATGATTTGATATGTACAAAGAAATATTATGTACACAAAAGAATGTTATGGGACTTACACCGTGAGGGAGGCCCATTGGTTTAAAAGAAGTTTCATCAGTAATAATTCTTCTCCTTTCAATACCAATGGTATCGGTGTATAAACAAACGAATGAAAACAAACGAAAGAAATTTGTTTATGTTTGAATATTGACAATGATGATTTGAGTATGTACAAGTAAAATTAAATATGTACATAAAAGGATTGGGACTTACACCGTAAGGGAGGCCCATGATCGATTGAGAAATTCGAGAGAAAATGAATTCGGTTTTATCGTTTAAATCGGATCGATCATGGTAAAAGATGTAAGTTTGATGAAAAAGTTTTTTTGAAAAATGATTTTGAAAATGTTTTGAAATGTGAGGTTCATTTATGAGAAGTTTTGAAAAGAATCGAAAGTCGAAAACTTGAAAAATTCACCTTTAAAAGGTGTTTTGAAAAGTGCTCAGAACGTCGTTTTCGGCTCGATTAAAATATAATCAGATGAAAGTTTTTTCTGAAAAATTTTGCACTATCATAAAATAGATGTATTTATTGACAAGTGTACAAAAAATCACCTCAAAATGAGGAGTTTTGATTGGTTAAAAAAATGTGAAATTTTTGTAAAAAAACATGAAAATATGGAAAAGTTTGAAAAAGAATGGTCTTGAGAGGGATTGAACCCATGACCATTGAGTGGCATACGTGGCAGAAAACCTTAAGGGCGAGCAAGCTACCATTGGGACAAACGCGTTTTAGTGTTAGTGGACTAGAAACACGTGTTAATAAAAGATTGGAAAGTTTAAAAATTCAAACTCAAGAACACGCGCGCAGTGTTCTTCGTTCTCTTTGATCTTCAGATTCAACAATCCAAGCTAAAATCTTCATTTCTCAATGAAATAAAAACGAAAGTTGCTCGATTTTGAACAACGAACATGATGGCAGATGTTAATTGCATTTATTTTTGACCTAGCATGCTTAAATTTCTGGGAATCGTGATGAACCCTAAAACTGAATTTTTCAAATTAAATGATGTGTAGTTAATGATTCTTTGATTTTCTTGAGGGCTTATGATCGTGATGAGTGCAGAAAGAGATCGGCCAAGATTTTTTCCGTTTAAGTTCAAAGAATTAGGATATCTAAGTTCATGTTCATACCTGTTCAAGTGGAGATCGAAGAAGGTGTAAACGTGTTTCCAGAACTTGTTTCTTGATTGCTACAACACCATCGGCATGTATGGAAGCTAAATGGATGATCTGCTTGCCTTGAATCACCTGGGATTACTCCAGCCAAGTCCACCTGCACAGACTGAAAAATGAAACTCGATTTCTTGGTTAGAGTTGTTACAGATGTTGGTTATGGATCTGGATCGTGTCTATGATGTTCATAGATGATATTTGAATGCTTGGAACACAAGTTAATCCATCCTAACCAAGAATTCGATACTTAAGGCAGTTTTGCAAACATAATGGTTATGGCATGTGATTTTTGATTTCCAGCTTTGTTCATGTTGATTTTAAGTTTTGAACAAGTTTGATGTTGATATTGGAGCATGTTTGACACCAAAACTTTCTCTAGTTTTTACTAATTCTCAAAATTGCAAGTTTTCTCTCTTTTGAACTATATTTTGAGAAATTGGAGAAAGTGGAAGAAAAGTATGTCTTGGCATTACTTTGGTGTAGTTTTAACTTGAAATTGTGATCCATTTATAGGCCAAAGGTTCTGAAATTGTTAGGCACAAGTACATGGCAATTGGAAAGTCAAAGATGCCTTAAGGGGTAAGAATGACTTTTCAAAAGAAAAAGGAAGTTTCCTCTTTTTACCATGTGTGAAAAATCTTCAATTTGATCCTATCCCATATCAATTATATCTAGCTGATATTTATCAGCTCAATGATCCATTTGGCAAGGTTGCAAAGCTTCTAGATGAAGAAATCTCAAAATGACCTATAATTGATGTTTTGAACTTTGAAAAATCAAGTTCATGGAGCCTTATGTTTCAATTTCAAAAGTATAGCTAGACTCCATGGATTTGTGAGTTCTTGGACATTTTGGAAAGCTTGTTTCACAAGCTACAACTTTCATGTTTTGAGTTTTTTCCAATTCAAATTGGAACTAGGTGAAAAATGGCATGAAGTTTGGAAAAATAAGAAATTTCAACACTTAGAAAATTTTCTAAGTATGAAAACTTTGACTTTTGTTGACTTTTTCAAATTCTTTGATTTTTTATGATCATGATGGATCATTTGAAGTATTTTGATGATTGAAAAAGTTTTGTTTTGAAAAAGTTGACCAAAAGTCAAAGTTTGACTTTTCAGTGCAGATGAAATTTCATCAGATGTTTCTGAAATTGACTGATGAAGTCTGTGAACTTCTGTGATGTTTTGAATCCAGAAATTAGGTCAAGATGTTGTATCTAAGATATAATGACCAATCTCTATCCAAAAAATTCATTTCTTGCTCAAAAAGTCAGAGAAAACTCATGCTCAATCAAAACCCTAATTGGTCGATCCTCGATTGATTTATGAGAGAAATGGACATCTGATGACCAGAGGTTGATGATTTGATCAAGATAGATCAAATGAGGTGAGTAGGACTCAAACCCTAATTGATTACTGTTGAATCAGATGAAAATCTGATGAAACCCTAATCTCGACCTGTGAAATCTACACCCGATTAATGCTGTCTGAGCTGTTAGTTATGCAATGATGCAAATGTAAGGTGGTATATTAGGTCAAAATTTGGGGTATGACAACATAATGTACCGTTTGATTAGTTTTAATGTATTTTGTAGGTATTTGTGCGTGTTGGAGCATCGAGGAATAAAGTGTCGAAGACACGGCTGTGAAGACGCATTTTTGATGAATAAAAGACCAGGTTTTCTTAGGAGAGGCCACTGAGCGCGGTGAGGCCGCTGAGCTCGAGTCCGATCAGCGCATTTTGGAACACGTTGAGTGCTTTGGTACCATTTTGGAAGAGAGATAATTTTGAGCGCGGTGAGACCGCTGAGCGGCGTTTAAGTCGGTTTACATGTAAATATTAGTGGAGGCTGCTGAGCAGCTACTAAGCGCCCTCACTCTCGCGCCGCCGATTCGTCGTGCTTTGTTTTGTAACTCATTTTTCTTCATTTTTAGGTTATGGTTTTGGGGTGGATTTTGATCCTCATTTCCATCAACCTTTATTTTTGATAGTTTAGCTTAGAAAACAACATTACGTCTTGCTTTTGGATGATTAGAGGTTGATTTCTCTTCGATAGGCGTTGACAAACTGGTGTAAATTAGTGGTTTATCTCTTCTCTTCTCTTCTCTTTGTATTTCTCTATGTTGGGTATGTATGTATATTTACCTTGAACTCATGTATACTTGTCGCCTTTGGCGTTGTATAAAGTCTGCTTTAGAAATTGTGTTGGTGATTGTCTTAGATTTTTACCTTGTGTTAGGGATTTGAGCTTTGCTAGACATAGATTGCTTAGATTCTTACCTAGGATGATTATCTGTTAGTTTCTGAATGCTAGAATGAGTTTAGAGATGACATTTACTTAGAGTATCTGAGCTTAATGCCTATGTGTTGGTTGTTTCGAGCTAGAGATAGTCGTTAAGAGTGACGCGGTTGACTTCTATGTTGTTGAGGTAGGCCATACATGGCTATCGAGGTGATGCGGTTGAATTCTCAATTTGGGTTAGAAATAACTTGGGTTGTGAGAGGTATGTGATTACCAGGACGAGTATCATAGGCTGAGTATGACATAGACGGTAGATTTAAGTTTGTGATGGGTAGTGTGCATTCGTTCTGGACAAGTTTTCTCTCCTTTATAGTTTTTGTTCATTTACTTTTTGTCTTTTCTTTACAACCATTTAATCCTAAACTCATTAACGATAGAATTGTCGAACAACGAACCAATAACCAATCTCTATGGACACGATACGATATAACCTAACCGGTATATATCACCCGGTAAAAATAATACTTTACTTTTTGCTTGCCTGCTATAACTGCATTCGAACAATCACCTAGCAGTCTTTCTGGTGTGGCCTCCGTGGTTTCAGGTTCTTATTCTAAACCCGAGTGTATTGATTCTCTATCTTCCTTTGCTACCAGTCTTGCTTGCTTTTCTTTCCTTCGTCGAGCGCGAAATGTTCTTTCTATCTCCGCGTCAAAAAGAAGTTCAACTGAGGCCTGACCTCACATAAAATATTAGACAAAATATTAGTACGGATAAAATTAATAGAAAAATAAAATAAAATTTTAATTGCAGAGCAATAAAATTTCAACTGATCAGTAATCAACATTGTATTTTGGCAATCCCGACAACGGTGCCAAAAACTTAATCGGAAAAATAGCAAGTGTACTATTTTCACTGATTTAGTAATAATGGGTTTTACCCCAAGTATCGATCTTGAGGATTGCGTAGAAAATACTAGGTGTGATGACTTACTCAATTGAACAAAAATAATAGTTTGATGTTGATTGGATTAAATCCTTACATAAATATAAATTGGACTCAATGTAAAAATTGACTTCTTGTTTGACTTAAACATCCTAGGGTAAGTGTACAATTTTCCATGTAAAAATATTGCTCTTTGATCTATTCAACAAGTTCATATGCCTCAACTACCGATTATCAATATTATTTTTTCCCAATTTCTTAGTGAAAAAAACTTTAACCTTCTTTCCTAATTTCAATGTCCATTTAAATTAGCAAAGAGGTTAAGGATGTAGTAATCAAGAGTCATACTGGTTATTGTAGGATTAGCCTAGTCCTAGGTGAAATCCTTAACAATATTTCTTTTTAGAAAACCTTAACACGACCGTCTGGCTCTATTGGTTTAAAACAGTTAAACCCTATATTCCCATAGGAAAAACTATGAATTACTCTAAATCAAAAAATTGATGCATAAAGAACTCTATTGTTGATTAAAACAAAGTAATCAGTATTCTTAACATAGCAAACTAGGGACACCCCCTAGCATTGGGGGTTTAGCCTCTCATAATATTCGTACAAACTACAATATGAATAAAGATAAACATTATAATGGATTTGGATTGGTTGATTCCATAATTGCTTCCGCGCATGAAAGAGTCTTCTTCTCCAATTCTCCTTGAATGCTCCAGCTTTTCTTCTCGTGTAATCTCTCGATATCAAAAAGTCAAAATTCCCTTCTTAATCCTAAAAACTAAATTAAATATTCTTTACACAAATCCCAGCCAAGCGGAATGTCCAAAGTGCCCTCCAAAGTTCAGATTCACTTAAAAAACTAAAATATAAAACCTCTTCCACGCTACCAACACGGGCCGTGCTGGGAAACACTGGCCGTGTTGGTCCCTGATTTTAAATATTTTATTTTTTCTCCAGTCCTCCTGACACAGGCCATGCCAAGCCACACGTGCCCCCGTGTCAGCCCTCTAGTTTTGGTATGGGCACAAGTCCATCTCCTGACACGGGCCTTGTTGTGTGACACATACCGTGTTGTTTCCCTTACTTTCATCTTTTTCTTTCTTTGGACCTCGTACTCTTCATTCCTCTCTGCACTATGCTTTGGATCATTCACTCAACCTGAAATATGCATGCTACCAACCAACAAAGACATCTAAAACATCTAAATAATTCAAAGACACCAAAATGCAAAGAAAACAAATAAACACGGAAACTTAAACACAAACGCACAAACTAAAACTAAATTGTTACCAAATTGACCAACTTATACCGAATGCACGACGGAAATCAAGTAGAAATGGTGACTAATCAATGAGTAATCACAATTCATTATAAAAGATATAAGGAAAAGATTATTAGTTACAACAAAATCATCATATAATAACACATATCATTCATCTACACATTATGATCACCAATACATCATAATAATACTTACACATCTTTCATCATCAAAATTTCATATAATCTCATAGTTCACGTGAGAATTGCATCGAACTCTAGTCGAAGAGTAGCTTTTTTGGTTCGACAATTCAACAGAGTTGTATCATGCATTCGAAGGTTGCTCACATGTTGGTCTCGAAGTACGATATGTTTTAGTCGAAGAAGGATCAAGCATACAATGGTCGAAGAATGCTAGGATTATTATTATCGAATTGGGCGTGTTTGTTATGTCAAATTGTTTAAGTTAGCTTTTACCCTAAATTAGCTTGTAATGGTTATTTGTGAAAAATCTCATTAGTTTAGTATGTTAAGTTTATTATAAATAGCATACTAGTCTCTCATCATTGCATATGACAAATCCTAATTTAGGGTGAGAGGGTTATTTGTTATTCTTATATATTTGTAATCTTGTTTTGAAGATAAAAGAATGAATAGAAGTTAATAATCAATCTTTGTTGTTCTTCTTGTTTGTTTGTTTTTTTTATCATCCTTTCTACCCTTGTTTGTTTCTTGATCATAAAGAAACAAGTCTATACTTTGTTTTCAAGGCATATGATTCACATAAATTCATAATTATCATCACGTCAAAACTCATCAACAAAATTCATAAAATGTCATATAGGATGTTAATGCAACAAATATTGACTCAGCACATGCGGTACTGATATTTTATGAACACATGGTTCATCACTTTCCATAGATCAACACCTATATTGGAACCTAAGCACATAAAAATGCACACAATCCACACAATAGGATTGAGGCTCGTCAGAAGCAGACCACCGCCCAAAGATAGTGAACCACCACCCAAAAATGCTATGAATGCGTGATGTATAAAACGTCACATAAAATTTGATCACGACTAGTCAATTTGCATCATCATTCATATAAACATCACATGACATGTATTAAATATATAAAACATGCACATCATTATAACATCATCATAATATCATCGTCAACATCATATCAACTTCATAGAAACATCATATCCGTCATTAAAAAAATAGAACATCATAGCATAACAAACATATAATAATACAATCTCATAAACACATAGGTGTAGGAATCATGCATCTAACAGCTCATATAACCCTATCATAATATAGTCTTACGTGTTAGCTTCCCACTACTTAGAACAATGCGTCAAATAGAGTACTAAAACTCAAGTTACAATAATTTAAAAGTATTGACAGGTCTGCTCCCATAAGCCTCGCCTGGTGACCTTGGGAGCACTCTACTTGCCTGGTACTCGCTCGATGAAAGGCACGCCATCAGAAGCAGACCCCTTCCAATACATTTCCTAATATCTCACTTTCCCAGCATTCAGCCCGCCATCGGACTCGCCCCAATCTTGGGAGCGCTCTACTCGCCCCTTGCTCGTGCTTAGGAAACTGCAACTTCTCAATTGTGATTTATGCATTGTCCATCCCCATTCCAATTTTGATTATAGTGTCAAACTCAATATGAAACACATATCTATCATCGTATATCACATATCATCATCAAAATACATGGTCATATAATTTAAACATGATTCATAGTATACAGACATCATCAAATCAACACTGACATCATGTTTCTTATCAAATCATCTCACAAAGCGAAACATACATCTGATGGTGATGAGTATTGTGGACCATTTGATGGTTACTGCAAGCATCACAATATTGCACATGAAAATACACCTCCTAAAACTCCTCAATTGAATGCTTTAACAGAGAGGATGAATCGAACACTAATTGAGAGAGTAATGTGTGTGCTCTCTGAATCTAAGTTGTCAAATAATTATTGGGGTGAGGCATTTTATACGGTGGTGCATGTTCTTAATCTCACTCCTACTATTTCTTTGAACAGTGAAGTTCTAGACAAGATTTAGTTTGGAAAGAATGTCAAGTATGATTATTTGAGAGTCTTTGGTTGTAAGTATTTTGTGAAAGATCCAAATTGGATGCAAAGTCAAAACAATATATATTCGTCGGTTATGGGCAAAATAAGTTTGGTTACAAGTTGAATGATCATGTAGGAAAAAAGCTTATCTGAAGTCGTGATGTAGTATTCATGGAAGACCAAAATATTGAAGACATTGATAAAGTAGTGAAGATTACACCAATAAAAGATATTAATTTGTCTAATGTTGATCCAGTTCGGCTACCTATTCATAATCTAGATGTTATTAGTGGTGACTGGTGATGATCAAAATGGTGAGTCATATGATTATGTTGATGATCAATAACTTGAAGATGAGGTAAATATTCCAACTAATGGTGATGAAAGGGAAAGTGAAATGTCACAAGATAAGAATCTTGGTTAAGATTCAAAATCATCTCAAGTTCAACTTAAGAGATCTATCAAGAAGAGACAACCTTCTACAAGGTATAATTCTAATGAGTATGTGACCGTAAATGATGAGGGTGAACCTGAGTGTTTACAAGAGGTCATGGAATGTGATGAAAATCAAAATTGGTTGGAGACAATGCATGAGGAGATAAAATCATTGCATGATAATCACACTTATGATTTAGTGAAGTTGCCTATAGGTAAAAGGGCTTTGGAAAACAGGTAAATTATATAGTTAAACATGAGAGCAACTATAACTCTTCAAGGTATAAAGTCATATTATTGGTAAAAGGTTTCCTTCAAAGAAAGGGTGTTGATTTTAATGAGACTTTCTCATGAGTTGTAAAGATGTCATCAATCAGAATCGTGTTAAGTTTAGTTGCTACTCTTAATTTAGAGGTTGGGCAAATGGATATGAAAATAGATTTCCTTCATGGTGATTTGGAGGAAGAGATGTACATGAAATAACATGATGGTTTTCAAGTTAAATCAAAGAAGATCAGATTTTTAGATTGAGAAATAGTCTATATGGGTTGAAGTAAGCTCAAAGGCAATGGTATAAGAAGTTTAAGTCTGTTATGTGTAATCAAGGATACTAGAAGACCACTTCACATCATTGCGTCTTTGTTAGAAAATTTTCTAATGATGAACTTATTGTCATGTTGTCATATGTTGATGATATGCTTATTGTATGAAAAATATTTTTAACATTAACAGGTTATAAGCAGTTAGAAGACTCACTTTTCCATGAAATGCATGGGAGTAGCAGAACAAATTTTTGGCATTAGAATCATACTTGATAGAAAGGAGAAGAAACTTTTGATGTCACAAGACATTATATCGAAAGAGTTCTGCAAAGATTCCAAATGGAAAGTTCTAAGGCGGTAAGCACTCCTCTTGCTACTCATTTCAAGTTGAGTTATAATCAAAGTCTTTCAAGTGAAGGTGGAGCATTTGATATGAAATGTGTTCCTTATATGTCTGTTGTGGGTAGTTTTATCTACACAATGGTATGGACAAGACCAAATATAGAACATAATGTTGGTACATCCAGTAGATTTTTGTCAAATCCAGGTAGAGAGCACTGAAATGCTATAAAATGGATTTTAAGGTATCTTCACAATATTACTTGTAAGTTTAGAGAACACCTAAGAAGGGGAGGGGTGAATTAGGTAGATTAAAAATTTATCGATTTTATAGTGGTGTTAGGATTATTTTTCTGGTTTAGTGGTTCATGAAAAATGTAATGTGCAGAAAAATAAAGAGCCACAAGAGATTTATCCTGGTTCCCTCCACACTCCGAAGGTACATCCAGTCCCCCTACAATATCTAAGATATTTCACTATAGTTAGAATAATTGTGCAGCCTATTCACACCAATGATTATGCTTACTATTTAACCTATAGGGAGATCAAAGGCTCTTAACACCTTTAAGATCTAAACACTAAGTGCAAGAAGAACAATCATCTTCAATGCACAACTTGCTTCCAACAATCCTGGACAACAATAATTCAATGCCAATATTTCTTATCTTTAACAATTCTAAGAATAAGAAATGGATACAAAAAGAGATTTTCAGTTTGTAAGATTGTAGAACAATATCACTTTGAGTGATTTATCAATGTACTTGATCTTCCCTTCCAATAACAATAATTCACAATGACTTTAAGAAATAGAATGCTCAAGATTTTCTAGTTTATGTAATGTGAAAGTATGCAGAAAAATCTTGTATGAAAGCTGAACACTTGAATGTGAATTTTAAAATTTTAATAATATTTGATTGGAAGAGGTGAATAAGGAATTTGAAAATTTGAGTATTTATATGTTCATTACACCCCTTTGAAACATCATGAGTCTCTTCATATTAATCATGAACGTTTTCCAAGAATAGAGAAAAACTTTAAGTGAAAGGGAGTATGAAAAGGTGCATGAAAAGTTACTGATTTTTCAAATTCGTCCAGTGAGTAATCAGTTGCATCTTTGTGCAAATCGATTGCACAACCTCTAACAGAACTATTTTTTTAAAATCAATTAGTGAGCAATCGATTGCACATAAGTGCAAATCGATTGCACTTAGTTAAAAAGGCTTAACATTTTGAAAACGTACAGCGTGCAATCAGTTGCATCCAAATGCAAATCGATTGCAACCAAAAACATAAACTTTATAATGAAATTTTTCACAAAACACTCAGTGTGCAATCAATTGCACGTATGTGTAAATCGATTCCACAAATGAAAAATTATATTTTTAGCTTTGAAACTTAGTGTATTCAAATGTATATGATATGCAATCATGTTAGGAACTTTGAGCATCTAAGACTTAAGTATTTGTGAGGCATTATTATTATACCTTCTAAAAGTTTGCCAATTATCTTGAATCAAAGTCTTGAAGATGATGCTTTAGCTTAAAGTGCATTTTGCTATGGATAATATCTTTGCTTTCTTGCCATAAAAGTTTGTCTTCATCAAAACATAAGATCTTCATTGAAATTGAGAGGCTTGATTTTACGTTACTTATATGAGGCTTTGTTTTGGAGGAGATAAGCCTACTCTAGTGGGGTACTCTGACTCTTATATGACTGAAGATATTGATTCCAGAAAGTCAACTTTGGAATACATGATTAAATTTGCAGGGTGAGTTGTGGCTTGGCAGTCTAGATTCTCAAAGTGTGTAGCATTGTCTACTACAAAGGTTGAGTTCATTGGAATTACCTAATCATGCAAATAGTTACTCCGGTTGAAGAAATTTTTGCATGAGTTTGGTTTTGTTCAAGACAAATATGTGTTATTTGTTGATAGTCAAAGTGTTATTAATCTTTGTAAGGATCCAACATTTCATAATAGGTCCAAACACATTGATGTGAGATATTATTGGATACATGATGTTTTGGATGCTAAGTTATTAGAGTTATACATATGATAATGGTTTCTATATGATGAATAAATCATTACCAGGAGTAAAATTTGAAACTTGTTGTGATATTGTTGGTTTGGCGATTTCCTCCACATAGATGCGTGGGGAGATTTGTTGGGCTTGGGCTCTATTCATATGTAGAGAAAGACCAAAATATGAAAAACCCATTTGTCTCACTTATTTAAGTGGCGAGTGTCACTTTAAGGTTGAGAGAAAATATGGATTCAAAAGAGGGAAAGGAGGAGTGAAACTCATTCCTGTTTTTTCTGCACTAGTCTCACTAAATCGATGATCCCCAATTTGTTATCCGTCGAATCGAGCTCAAATTTATAGGCCATCTTTTCAAAACTTAGATCTAACTTTTAACTTTTGGGATGTTCAAAACATAGTTTGATCTGAGAAATAATTTCTTTCCACTAAAGTTGTAGATTTTTGTAATTTTGCAGCTTTTGATTCTTATTTGTAAGCTAGTTTGCTTTGTGATTTGAGGTTATTATCACTATTTTTTTAAATTACTTTAAGACTATATTGTATCCTCAATTTATTTTAGTGGAGCTATTTTTTTCCTGGACGACTCGTAGTTTTAACTCTCATATTAAGGGGTCTTGCCATGTTAAAAATATCGGTGTTTTTTGTGCCTTTATTTGTTTAGTTTGTCGTCCTGTATTTGTTGTTGATCTTCAAGGTTCCTACAAGTGTATGTAATTCTATATGTGATTCACATTGTTTTGTTATTTTGTCTTAAATCTCCCCTCAAATTGAATATGTTATTCTTATAGAGTTTCTAAACTCTTATGATTCTTATGTTATGTGCTTCATGCACTTGTTATTTCTATGAACGCTCAAAATAGTATGAGTATATTTTTTCTTCTAAATGTATTACTAATATATGTATTAGTTTTTTAGGAAAGACTTCTTCCTAGATTATTGCATTTTATCATTGTGGATGTCTTTTGTTAAACGGACACAGTGGAGGTCTTTGGTTAAAGTGTCTCTAGGGGAGGTCTTGGGTTACAACGTTCCTCTGTCGAGGTTTTGGGTTAAAACGCCCCCATGCAGAGGTCTTTTATTAAAGCATCCTTAATGGAGGTCTTGGGTTAAATTGCTCCCGAATAGGTCTTCGGTTAAAATGCCCCTCGAGGAGGTCTTTTGTTAAAATGTCCCAGTGGAGGTCTTATCGATCTCAACCCTTTCTTTTGTTCGAGGGTAAGTCTCTGATCGGGCTTTGTAACGAAAATTTTGAAACTATTCGTTAGGAAATAGATTATTTCGTCAACCACCTGCATAATTTTATAAGTTAGAAAAAGAGGGCGCCTCCCACCCACGTTGGGGAAAGTAGCGACATCCATTACTTAAAGTAAGTTTCTAAAGAATTTCTTTAAAATAATCACAACTGGAAGAGACTACAACTCGCCTTCGTCCAACAATAAACATGACATTTAATTAAAACATAAACTCTTATATGTCCACTCCTTTGATCTTGCCGTTGATCTCACTTAATATTTCTAAGATTAGTTTCTTTTAGTCTCTATTTTGAAACTCAGACTACAATTTGACGCATTTCTCCTCCATGTGGCGAGTTGATGTCTTTTAACTTTCTGCACAACTCAGGCCCTTCCTTGACGATTATGTTATTCGTTTATCCTCCTGTGTAATAATCAACTCAAAAATCCTTGATATATATCAAAGTCATCGGTATATGACATACCTTGTTGTCTGGCCTCATAAGAAGGTATATGAAATCAGAGGTAACATCGATAGAGCGAAAAAACACAATCGATGATACATGATACTAGTCCATAATAGCCCAATGTATCTAATTTGTGATTATAACCGACTTATAAATATTATAATCATTATAAATATTATACATATTATTTTATTAAATATTATAATAACCCTTTATAATAATTATAGTTATTATCACCAAGTTAATGTATTTAACAAAAGGTAAAATATCCATTTTGCTCCCTTAACTATACACTTGGATTCAATTTTGTCCCTTAATTTTTTTTCCGTATAACCTTGGTCCCTTAACTTTCAAAATGTTTCATATTTGTCATTTTTGTCTAATTAGTGACAGAAAAACTTTGAAATCGGTCGCTAAATCCGTCACTAATTAGACAAAAAGAACTAAAATGAAACTTTTTGGAAGTTAAGGGACCAAAGTGACACAAAAAATATAAATTAAAGGACCAATTTGAACCAAAAGGTATAGTTAAGGGACCAAAATAGACATTTTACCTTAACAAATTGACCAAATCAACTAAGAATCATTTCTCTAATGAATTTAACATGTGATGACGAGAAATTTATCGAATTCAAAAATTGAAAAGGATTAAAATCAAATCACCAACTGCATAACGCTTAATCATATCAAAAGTTATGCTTACCTCTTTCCCGACTATCAAAATTGTGACGATGATGGAGACCAGTCAAAGGCAATGTGCAACAGTGTAGAAAATGGATTTTGTTTGGCTCAAGAAAGGTTTACCAATTCCCACAGGCAACGACAACTATTCATGCAAGAACATATTTGATAACGTCCATGATGGTGGCCGAGAGAGGTCTCACTTTTAGCCTCATTGAAGAGGGTCAATTAGGACCTTTTGTTTGACGTTTATGTGTTTCTCTCTAAAGTTATGGATCCCTTTACTGCTAATGGTATTTATCTTACTTTATTATCATTATTACAGTGGTTCCCTTATTACATGGAAAGCCATAAAGGATATTGATCCTCATTGATGGTGATGTCCCCCGTATTGATGAGAGGTTTTGACATCCAGGCCAATATTGGGTGGTCTAGGTAGGCAAGACAAACTTCTATTTTCCGGATGTACACTAATAATACATAAATTAAACCTATGAATATTTTAAATTTTATTTTACGTTTATCTTTAAATAATTTAAACAATTAATAATTGTCAATATTTTTTTGTAATAGCTGAACTAAAAAATATTACACCCACAAAAGTCAAACATGCAACCTTTTATCTAATCATCTAACATGATTATGCATCCCCTCCACTAGTGAAATTTGTGCGTTCATTTAGTAGAGTTTAATTTACTTATTATAATTTTAAATATATTTTTTTATTTAATTAAAATGGGGTCCCATAAATTTGGAGGTTGTCTGCTAAGGGTCTTCTTACCCTTCTTTAGGGTCGGCCCTGATTTTTTTAGTTGTGGAATTTTTGTAGATGATCTTTAATTATAGGTGGTAAATTTCATATTTTCCCGCACTCTAGTGTATTGTGCGTTAAGGGTTTATGTCTGCATCCTCTAATGTGTTTTCTCTACCCTGTTTCGTTTTTTTTTTTGCGGGCTTTTCTAGGTACGAACATTAACATAAATTATATATTTTTAGGCTTATAAAATGAAATATTTGTGGGTCCGTCCCGCCCCGGCCTCACTTTTATGCAGGAAGGACCAATTTTTAAGGCTCGTACCCTCAACTATGTTTGTTCCACTCCACCTTATTTTTTGCGAGTTTTTGCAGAGTAAGGCTTAACGGGACGGACATGTATATTTGTCATCCCTATATGTAATATATTTGATTTGGACTGATTGAAGCATATATTATAGTTCTCAAAAACAACTTTATTTGCTTACTATTTTTCAATTATATTCAATTGAGTCAATTCATTTTTTATTTATTCATTTATTGTTGACCGATAATAATTATTAAAATTTTCAATTTCAATGTATGACGAATTATAATTATGAGAAGTGACTTTTTAAAAATATTCTATATTGAAGTGTTATATAAGTTTTTGTATTAAAATCTATTTTAGGTTTTATCCTTTATTGTTGATTAACTATTTTATTTTTCAATTTCAACAAATTATAAATAATAATTATGAGATGTGTATTCTTATAATGGAAAATATCAACAACAACAATAACAACAAAACAATGCTACTTATTCTGGCATAATCAATTATTTGACTTGTACTTGTTAAAACTATAAATGCGTGACAATTCTTAGTGGATAAAGTCGTCAAAGGATTTAGGATTGTTATGGTATTGGGAGCTACCTCATGTAAGGTGAGAAGCTACTATATAAATGGATGGTTGATTCTTTGAAATCTAACTGTGACTATCGTCAAGATATTGATGTTAAATAAGCGCTTGTGGGAGGCACCCAACCATATTTTTTAGTTTTTATTACATAGTCTTTCTATTTATTTGTTTCCTTTGAAATCAAAATGATGAAAGCAAAGTACCAAGGAAAACAAAAGAAGGGCTCCCTAAGTGAACTTTGATTGTGTCATGTTTTTTGTAACACACCCAATGCAAGAAAGTGGACATTGTGTCATACGGTAATAACCAATTTTAAGATAATTCATACATTGGCTGGCTAAACACCTTTCTTCTTATTCAAAACACACAACAGAAAAAAGAATAAGTGTAAAAATATCTCAAGTTAACTGAGTTCCATATTCTTAAGATGAGTCATGTATTCATATCTTCAAGCTTGTAGACTTCATGGGGGTAATTTTTTACATATTAATCTATTGCATCACTATCATAACATCCTTTGAGTTATATCTTCTAGCTTCCCTCTATTTTGAGGGTAATTTTCTGATATGGTGACATTTTGGGTCTCAACAATCAAGTTGGGTGCACACCTAAGTCATGCCTCATTTTCTTCTTTAATGAATTGAAAAAAGCATTTGTGTGGGTGTGTCGATTTTGATAGGTAGCATGGAATTAACATGTTAAATAGTTATAAATAGATTATCCTTTCTCGTTGAGTGGGGTGGTGTGATATGACCATAATACTTCATGGAGTTGCTCAACCCATAACCATTTGGCTTCATCAAGATTTTTCTTCATCCTATCCAATATTGTTTTACTTGTCGATTCAATTTTCTTGTATGTGTTTACTTGTTGGTGGACAATGAAAATAAACTCCGTCTAAACTCCCTATTCAATTTTCTCTGTTTGACTTGTGAGCTTATGACGGTATAAAAACTCTCATTTGGTTAGTGAGATTGTCTGTCAAATTTTCATTTCGGTTTGTGAGCTCAACCTTGAAGGCTTAGAAAACACTTAGGAGGGGGGTTGTATAATTTTTTCCCTTTTAAATATTTCTTTTATCTAAAAACAAGACTAAACACACAAGGATTTTTATCCTGGTTCGTTTGAAACTCAAACTACTCCAGTTCACCCGTCAAGGTGATTTTGCCTCTCTCAACGAGGACTTAATCCACTATAATCCAAATATTACAAATGCACAACCAACTGTTGTGACTAACAACAATGCACAAGCCAACTGCAAGTGACTAACACCTCTAAGACTTAACTAGTCCTAGCCCTCTTGAGAAATATGACCCAACTGGTCTCTCAAGGAACAATCTCACAAGAACTTTTAGACAATGTGTTTTCAATTGCTTCTAAAAAGCTTTATCACTGAAAATGATTTTTACACAAATTATTTAGCTCAAGAACTTAGAAATAAACTTTACAAGATGATAATTTTAAATTCATCAGCGTAAGTTTTCTAAGAATAATTGTTATGTTTTCTTCTTTGTATCCAGCACTATATATAGAGCTTCTAAGAATTTTTCCGTTGCAACTCTTGTGTGTCTTGGATACTGGAAAGCGTAATAAATGTTGTTTTGTTTCACGTGTTTTGCTTATCCAATGAACATAGAATATTGAGCCACTCAAGTACTTCAGCCGTTTTAGCTTAGTAAGGTAACGTTACTGTAGCAGACCTTGTCTTAGAAGATGATGTACACATAGATCATAATCTTCTGTAAGCCTTGTTAAAACATCTTCTAATCAGAACATTCCTTTGGTGCTTCTATCAGAGGTTTGCGCTTGCATGATTTTATCAGAAGTTTCTTCTAGCGTGCGTGACTGAAATCATCCGGCGGAACCTCCGATGATGATAACTGGGTTATCAAATAGAGTCGCCATCGAACGTCTTTTATCTCACGAGGGAGAAAGGAAAATATTGGGTAAACCTGAGGGGAGAAATCACGGTCCTATGACCGAGAAATCGAGAGAATCTAGGTAAGGGAGTTAGTTACGCGAGGGGAAGGGATTAGCACCCCACACGCCCGTAGTACTCTACGGTATCCACTTTCTATTTCTAGTTAAAGGGTGTGTTCTGTCTATCTACGCTTAATCGTTATCATGCATGCAAAAGAAATGAGAAAATAAGAAGTCACGGGGAAAAGAAGGAAGTATTTACAAAGTTTGCTCGATTGAGCCCCGTGACAAGATGCCTACGTATTCCCGCGTGCAATGGGAAAGTCAGAGCACCGTAGTTCGACTCACTTGTTTTGATGGATTTTGTGTTTTTTACTTTTGAAAAAGGTTTTAAACACAAAAGGAAAAGAAAGCGCGCAAAGGCAAAAAGAGTTTGTATTGGTTGGTTGTTTTTAACTTGAAAAAGGAATTTAAACCATTATTAGGTGTTTTGAGCTTGAAAGGAAAAGAAAATAAGTTTTAATTTTTCTTATATGCAACATGCAAAAGAAGCTAGAAAAACAAAAGGGAGACTAGATAAGCACTACCCTAATGTTGTCATGCAAAGGACGTGGATCCTATGGTTGAGGATGCGACGGAATCTCTACCTATGTTGACATGCAAAGGATGTGGATCCTAATGTCTAGGCTAAAGAACCAAACCTAACCAAGGGAACCTGCAAAAGCAAACAAACAAACACACTTCACAAGTAGAATTGCCCTAAACGGGTCTTTAAATAAACCAGAGGGGTTCCTGAACATGCTCTAACTACGGAAGCCCCATCATGCATCTCTATTCCTACTTCTCATGGAAAAAGAAAGTTGTAAAGCCCTACTTCTCATGATATCTAGGAAAGTTGTAAGAGAATGCGATAAACAGTGTAGAAACTACCGAACAGATATAGAATCCGAAGAGCACTGCGAGCTATAGAAATACTCCGGAAAACTTCAAGTACTGCTGCCATGCAACAAGAGCAAACCGGTGAGAATTGTTCAAAGCATCGAAACAAGCGGAATACATGTCGATACGCATCTGAAGCGACAATGCCTACAAAAACGAGATTAGAGCAAGCAAAACAAGATAGGAACGGTGTACACGTGGGTGTACAAGCTCGAGCAAAACCTGCAAGAAGGGAGTTAGACCCAAAATACAAGTAGAGGAAAAGTATGAGAGTATCGAAGAAATGTGTCGCATGTATATGCAACGCAAGTCCCTTCATGAAATTGAGTATAAACAGTAGCTAAGCATAGCTAGGGTGACTGCTCTTTGCCATTAGAATCGAGAAAAACCATAAAACTGTATCAGCAGACCGCACTAATCCCGGTATACCTCACTGAGCGCGTCCCAAACAGAGGTCAGCGCGCTTAGCGTGCTCTGGACCGCGCTAAGCGTGACATGCAATACAAAAGTCAGAACATTTGGCGCTTAGCGCGCTCCTGGTGGCGCTAAGCGCGACCTGCAACCTACAGAAATGTTATTTTTTTGGTCCAGACCACCTGTTTGTGATGTTTTCATGCCACAATTCGATCCATACCACTAGGCCATAGTCCCGAAGCGAGCGAAAAACGCATGAGCATGCGAGGAATGCAAATCGAACGATAAAACCAATGTTCGTAGCAAAGTAATGAATGAACATGCAAGGAATGCAAATCGAACGATAAAACCAAATTTCATAGCAAAGTAATGAATGAACATGCAAGGAATGCAAATCGAACGATAAAACTAATGTTCATAGCAAAGTAATGAATGAACATGCAAGAAATGCAAATCGAACGATAAAACCAATGTTCATAGCAAAGCAATGAATGCATGAACATGCGAGGAATGCAAATCAAACGATAAAACCAATGTTCATAGCAAAGTAATGAATGAACATGCAAGGAATGCGAATCGAACGGTAAAACCAATGTTCATAGCAAAGTAATGAATGAACATGCAAGGAATGCGAATCGAACGGTAAAACCAATGTTCATAGAAAAGTAATGAATGAACATGCAAGGAATGCAAATCGAACGATAAAACCAATGTTCATAGTGTGAAGTGAGACGATGCATGAACATGCCAAGGATGCGAGCTATGATGACAATCCTTATGCTCATGAAAGGAAATGATACATGAACATGTCAAGGATGCGAGTTATGACAACAATCCTAATGCTCACGAAAGGAAATGATGCATGAACATGCCAAGGATGCGAGCTATGATGACAATCCTTATGCTCACGAAAGGAAATGATGCATGAACATGCCAAGGATGCGAGCTATGATGACAATCCTTATGCTCATGAAAGGAAATGATACATGAACATGTCAAGGATGCGAGTTGTGATAACAATCCTAATGTTCATGTGTAAGGCAATGCAAGCTAGTCTCGATACCTAGAAATTCTCCTTCAACTCTAAGTCATGCATTAACACAAACACTTGGAATGCACATGCGGCGGACTTATGTTCAATGCATGTGATACCTAAATATGGATATGCTTGGATATTTACATGTCGAATGCAAATTGTGCTTCAAATCATCATGAATCAATGTAAGTCAATCAAGCTAGATGCTCACCGTGCATGAACATGCGATAGATGATGCCAAATGTATGAGTTTATGTCCTATGTGAAAGGGGAAAACAAATGTACAAGTGTATATACATGCTATGTTCAAAGAATTCTCACTCCGACACGCATAAAGCGGCAAAATCCAATTCAAATCAAGAAAATTCAAGAGAACCAGTGCGAGACCTAGAATCTACATTGAATTTGCATGCAATTTCAGTATTCAATTTCAAGAAAAGCTGAAAGTCAAGAACAACTTAAAATAAGTGCTTATTTGAACCTAACACTTACTTGAACTTGAAGTTTGAGTCAAACTGAACAGGAATTCCTTGAGCTCTTCAAAGAAAATACCAAATCAGTGAGGAATTGTTGATAATCTTCAGAATTAAGCTTGAATCCTTGAAGAAAACTTGAAATCTTTAATGGAGGATTGAAGAAGATGAGGAGAAGTTCTTGAATCTTGAACTTAAGGAGGAAATCAAGAGGAATTTGATCCTTCCATCACAGACTCATGCAAAAGAAGAGGAGAATGATATAGGTTGAAGGGAGAAGTGTTGTGATGGAGAAAACTAGAATTCGCAGGTTGCGCTTAGCTCCAGCAGCGCGCTTAGCGCGGTCTGTGACTGAGGCAGGTGGTGATCGGAGGTCCGGTGGCGGCCTGTGGTGGTTGCTTGGAGGGAAGGTTGCAATTTGAACTTTTCTGAGTTTTTTGCTTTTGTGTGTTGAGAGAATTGGAGTGTGATTGGTGGTGGAAATTAAGCAAAATGATTGTGTTACTTTTATTTGTGAAGAGGGAAATCTATTTATAGTTTCTAGGAATTGGGCCTAAGAACCTCAATCAAGCCTAAGTCATGATTATCCAAATAATTTTCGTAATTAATCCAAAACAGTCAAATCCGTGCAGAATTTGGAGTCGAAGTGTAAAGGAAAAGTGTTCGGAATGTGATTTTGCTTTCGTGAATCAAAATCCCGACTTGATCTGGTGGAAGGTCAAGAAAATAAGAATTTTTTGAAGTTTCAGCATCAATTTAGAACAACTGACACATGCAGAATTTCGTTCGCGCTCTGTGGGGAAAATGCCTCGAATGAGGGTCTTCTGCTTAAAATTTGCAAGTGAGTATGTGTAAGACAAACGAAGCTAACGGAATTTGTGAACTTTTGGCACCAGTCCCATCTTGTTTCGATGAAAGTCGAGTGAGATATGATATACCGAATCTCATGCATCAGATGAAAATTGCTCAGCTCAGCCCAAAAGTCAACCTTAAAGAACAAAATTCTGGTATTGATCGGTGAGGAATCAGCTCCAGAGTTGCAAATGAAAGTCATAAAGGACTTTGATACGGACTTTTAAAGATCGATCTCGCTCAATTCCGAGCTTCCAGATAGGAGATGAAGACTTTTTAGTGAGCAAAAACGCACGGTTCAGCACTAAAATATAGCATGATCTGCTGGGGAAAACTGTCTCTTTGAAGACTTTCCTCGCAAAACCTGTTTTCATCCTTCTAACAGAAGTTGTAGACAATAATAGGAGGAACCTGCTCGTCGAATATCAACAGAAAATACCCAGGGAAACGAGAGATACGCCCTCGGGAGCACCCAAAATGCATCAGAAACCCGAAATCTGCTGTATTGAGAAATAAACTCTTTTGGTTGCCATTCAGAATACTTTGAACTCGGTAACCTCATGACGAATGCTATGCATGCGACTACATGTATGTTTATGCAATCGGATTATAAGCCAAGAAACACAGAAATGAAGAGGATAAATTTTGGGGTACAACAGTGACCAGAAGTTCTGTTTTCATTAGAACTTCTAATTCTTGTTTTGCTCAGCATAATTTTGATGTCTCTATTTTATTCAATGCTTGAGTCAGAAAATCATCTGAAATGAAACCAATATACATCAGAGTATCATATTTATTACAAAATTTATTCCACTTGTTATCATAAAAACTCTAAGATATGACTAGAACCAAACTATGTTCTAACAAACCTGGTGCAAAATATCTCGCTTAGTTATGAGATTATCCTATTTTAAAATCTAGTATTTGGTTTGGAGGATAGCCATTGTAACCCCTCACCCCTCCCCCATTTTATTGTAAGAAGGTTTATGGACATATCTTGTGAGAAACTCACATTTGATATAGTGGAAACTCTCAAGAAATTAATGGGACATGAGTATGCCAAGTGTTTAGGCCAAGCCTATATAAATCCTAGTGTTATTATCTCAACCCTTATCTCTTTACATTTTTTCTATTCTTCGATTTATGTTTCTTTGTTTATTCTTCTGCCTATTCTTTGTTTGTTTTTCAAAATTATTCTGAACAATCTTATTTATCAAAGAAATTTTAATTGGACATCAATTTTCAAACCACCATAATTCATTATCATATCTCTCTTGTGTTTGAAGCCACTTGTCCAAAAACATGGTCTAATGCTCCAAAGTCTAAGAACCACCATCTAAATCTATGAAAGAGATTACCTATTTTTGAGATGCTAGAAATGACATGAGAAATCACCTTTTCATAATTGTTGTTGTGTGTTTTGGGATGGATTGGAAGATTTCAATAAGTTTACAAGGTATTTATAACCTTCTTTGTTGATGGAGTGTAAGCTATTTCTAGATGTGTTGAAATTTTATTTCTTGTTCTCAATAGTATCATTATGTGAAGTTGAATTCTTATTCTATATCTGGTGGAAAACAATGTTTTAAATGACATTTTTCAATTGTATAGTTGATTTTGTTGCAATTGTTGCACAACATTGCATTCTTGGGTTTTCGTTTGCCTTTGTTCATTTCGTAAATGTTTGATTATATTTCTTTGATGGAGTTATTGTTTTAAGCAACATGAATAATGAAATTAATGCGAAGTGTGTAGGGGAATAACCATGGAGTATGTTTTGCTAAAGGAAAATAGTGGATCAATAAGAAGTATTTTGATATGGATATTGTTGGAAGTTTCATTAAGGCCTTTGAGGAAGCGTGTGGTGTATTTCATGTGTTTAAAGTTTTATACCGTTGAACTCATAGAGCAAGATAATTTCATGAATGTGCATGAATGAGTTGGGCTCGAAGATTTAAGCCTATCCCAAATTATTTTCATTAAGTTCTTTGATTAGGCTTGGAAAATTAACGTAATTCCCTTTGGTGTATCTATCTTGCAAATCTTTCCATAATTCTTCCACGTTATCAATGAAAATTCTACTTTAAGAAATTTAGAGATTTAGGGTTTGAATAATCTATGATAATATCACATTGTTGCATCACTCCCACGATTTAAAGTTTGGATCTGTTGGTAGAGGTTGAGGGAGCGAGCCATTGATTAAAATAATTGTGTTCTTTGATAACAAGACTCGCTTCATCGATTGCTCTAATTGTGATAATTAATATTCATGATAGACAACACGACGAAGATAAAATATGGATTTTCACCAAGATAAAGATAAAACAGACTTAGAGCATTGCTTGATGGATCAGACGTGTTGAAATGGTTGGTGATGTTAAAAAAAAGTCATATGGATTGTCTTTCATAGAAGAAGATCAAAGACCATCAAAAAAGAAGGAAGAATTTAAGATTTGAAAATTAAGGTTTGTGAAACTTTAAAAAATAATGTTAAATTTTAATATTCTAATATAATAATAATATCATACTCTTAATTTTATGTTGTGTTAATTGCAGAATTGAAAATAGAATGGATTTAAATATTAATTCATTATAACAAAGAAGATTAAAAATGTAATACTTAAATATATAAATTGTAAATTGTAATAAAAGAAATATTGTACATTGTACATGGCCTAACCACCTAAATATATGTTACTCCCCTCCCCATTAACTGACGAAATTACTAGAAATGATTGATACGATATCACATGTCCGTTGAAATTGAAGTGGTGGAAAAAAAAATCTTAATCATCTCATATATTTCTTATACACCATATTGAAATTTCAAAAATACTTTTTAAAATCAAAATTATATTTTTAATGCGTATCTTTTTTAAATTGTATTTACGTAAAATTGAAAATATATTTTTAATATAAATTGATAATATATTTTTGATTTCTAATAAAGAATAAATTTGTTGTCGTAACATCAAAAAGTAGTTTGAGCCACTTGAGTAACATGTATTCTTTATTAAAAATTGAAAATATATTTTCAGTTTAGAAACGCATTTTTAATTTTATTTTTAATTTTTTGAAAGTTGTATTCAAAACAAATGAATTATAAGTGGTGAGAATGTAAATAAAAAATATATTTTTGATTTTTCAATAATATTTTCAAAATTGTATAGGATATTATTCACTCCTATGAAGCAGAATAAGAAATACCCAAAATAAAAAAGTTGAGCAACAAATCTAAAAATGAAAAGAAAAAAAAAAACGACGATTGCAATTTAAAGATTAATTGGTCTAAATTAAGACATTTATTGATTGAACATGTGGAGTCAATGAGTCATGATGATTATCTATACCTAAAAAATGAATACTTAGGAAACAAATCATTTGTGCCATTAATATAGTGTAGTAGAAGCAACAAACTTTAGCAACCATTAATTTATAGTTGTAGCATTTTCTTACTATTTGTGCTGTGAAAATTACAATATTTCAACTTTACTAATTTGTATGACTTGTAGCTTATCATATGTACAATATTTTTCTCATGTGGATTTGAGTAATCCTTACTTGATTGTCGTTTTATTAATGGAACCCACCAATTTGCTTTTTGTTCATTAATATGTCGATATGCATGCACCATGACACGAGAAAAAATAACATCTATTGGTGAATCGAGCTTGACTAGTGACCACCACCACAACACATGGCATGCTTCATATTTGTGTTTTATTACACACAAAAACGTCACATCCATTCTTTAAACATTTGCAATCAAGATTTTATTCATCCTAGAAAATTCAAAGTGGAATAAAGGGTACGATTGAGTTAGGTTCATAGGAAATTAATTTGACAACAAAAGAACCTTATTCACGGCCCCTAATTTAGGTCACATTTTTGTTACTAATATTTTCAGCTGATTCTTTGTCGGGTGGAATTTATCCCATGATACAAACTTCAAAGTTATAGATTTTCACTAGTGTAGATAGGTTTGAAGAAAGATTATGTTTAGTTTGGAGACTCGCTATAATTTCAAACATCGAGTAAATTTGTTTTACTAAAATGATAGAATTTAAAACTTCACATATAAGATATTGGTGAATTGTGTGATTTAAAAAAATTGATTTTAAAAATTTTTAGAATTTTTTTTTTTGAAAACTTAGTAGCGAAGAATAGATTGTAAAAATTAAAAGAGTTAAGAAAAAAGAGGAACACCAAAAAATTATATAGGTTCAGTCAAAACTAAATTATCTACTTCTTTCTCTAAGAATTGATCTTGAGGGTTTTCAATAAACATTGAGAATTTTTAGTAAGAAAGACTCATGAATCCCCTTATACAAATAAACGATAGTTGACCTCCAACCAAATAATACAAGACTTCGAAATATGACAGTTTGAGTCTTCTCTCCCAAACAGTGAATCGAGATGGTTAGTCCTTTCTCCACAAACAAGTTTCTTGGAGCAATTACTCTTCAAGTTCCTAAATTATGCATGCTTTTACACGCGTTGAGCTCACAAACCTTAAATCTTAGTTTTATACGAGATAACCAATAACATGTTAGATATTAATACTGGGTTAATCTCAAACCTTCCAACATTTTAATACTGAACTAAGCTTAAACCTAATCTTAGTTTTATATTGGACTAACTAAAAGATTATGAGATTTCAATACCAGTTTACTCTCGAACCTACCAAGCTTTTAATACAGGAATGAGAATGAACCTAATCTTAGTTTACATCGGGCTAACAAAGAACATGATAAAAGCTTTTATACGGGCTGAACTTTCGATCCTAAACAGAGAGTGAATCAAACAATCCTCAAACCAAAGCTTTTAACGACTTTAACTTCTAATACAAATAAATTCTTAAATGAATAATATTAGGTCAAGGTGTATACAAAAGATCCTCGGTGAATTTACAATTATACCCTTTTCAAAATCCCAAATTTTCCTCACTCAGAAAATTCCTTTTCTAACAAAAGCACTTAGGCTAAAATATTAGTGAGAGAAAGTTAAATAAAATTTTAGAGAGAGTGAGAGAAAGTTAAAAATGTCAAAATACGATTCTGAACGAAATGAAATGAGGGAAGTGACCTATATTAATAGGGTAGAGGTTGGCTCAAAAAGGAATTTCAAATAAAATGCTTTTTATGAATATCTAATCTATTGGCTCATGTGCACAACCGATTAGAAGTTTGGAACATAACCAATTATAAATTTTGAAAAAAGGAAAAAAAATATATCTAGCCATTGCACATCATTAAGGCATTGTCCTAATCGCTTGAGACTCAATTTTGAGCTGAGCTAATCGATTAGACAACAGTGCTTATCAATTAGATAAGTAAAAATGTTTCCTCTAAACTCAATTAGAGACTTTAACTTCTTATGACTATCTAATCGATTGACACATGTTCACAACCAATTAGTAATTTTGACAATTCTTATTTCATCTGGTACAACTTCAAGATGTTTTTGAAGATATTTTCTTTTAGTTAAAAACAGTTTGAAAATAGATCTTAATATGTGTGTATGTGTGTGCGCGCGCGTGCGCGCACATTAGTCATGTGCTTTTATAATAAAACTCTTATACTTTACAATTTTTTCACTCACTATTAAATTAGGAGGTGTCACATTACTTCAAGAATTTGTCAGATGTTTTCTTTTTTGTGGACACTTGCATGAGTAGCTTGAGATGAGGCTTCCAATTACATTATATTTGATTGTCATCATCGAATCGTCAAATCCATCAACCACTAATAATTAAATTTGTATCTTTATATGATTAATCATTCATGCTTGACTTATCATAAGATATTAGTTGGCATCATCAAAATATGACATCTTTGTTAAAAACATATCACATTCAAAACAAGATTCCACATATATGTTAATTAATTTTTATAAAATTGAGTTCTTTAAAAAAAATTCAAAAGAACTGACTTAGGGGTATTTATCCCTGTAATATCCGCTTTAAACAAATGTTTGATTTTTATTGAGAGAAGAATATATCCTCAAAATTAGCTAAGGCATCAACGCACTGATTAATCTCCTTATACGAATGCACCACAACTACCTTCCAATGAAGGTGTAATAATTGACAAATATTTTTTTGAATCAATAAAAATGGTATAAATTCAAAAAACAGTCAAGTACAAAGGTGATCCAAAAGGATCCAACCACAACGCACCATCAATACATAATGAGATTAGCTATATATTTCTTATACTTTTTTCCTATATCAACGTCTATTTATAATGACCTCTATGATATTATTTACAACTTTTTGTACGTCCTTGACTTTGGTACGCCCAAAACATATGTCATTCCGAAATTGTCAGCAACAGTAAATGGTCTCCGCAATAGCAAGCTTCATCATGTCGACTTTTTTACCTTTGCCATTACAGAACTGATAATCCACATCACTTCCTCTTCCCATCTAAGAGGATTATGAGTCACATGTGTCCACTTTAAGACTTCACACCAGATTTGCCTCATCACGTCACAATAAAAAAAGATGATCAATATCTTCACTATAAGTACATAAGCATCATCTTTTCTCGATGTTGACCCATACTTTAGCCAATCTCTCCTTTGTTGGAATTTTCCTTGGACAAGAAAGCCAAAGGTATAAAATAGCCCGAGGTCTTGCTATGTTGCTAGCTATTAAACCATACCAATTGACAGTATCAGAATCCTCCTGCAGGGCCCTATAAAGGACCCTTATCTTGAACTTTTTGCATATCATACTCTGATCCCAAACATTATGCAACTCGGTAAGATGTTGCCTAGTTTTCAAGATACTTCTAGCTATCCACGAGGAACTCATGTTAATCTCCATGGACAAAATATCCGAATTTTTTATGAAAAACATATACATCCACTTGGCCCACAGACATACACTTTTCTTGCACATATTCCATAAGACCTTTAACATGGTAACCTTGTTCCACACCTTAAGATCCACAATATTAAGACCATCCTTTGATATCAGTTTACTCACCTTCTTCCAAGCAACAAGACTCTTCCTGCTAAGGGACACACCACTAGTCCAAACAAAGGTCCTACAAGAAGAGTTAATCTTGTGCAACAAAGCTTTAGGGATAGGTAAGCAATTGAGCCAATAATTGGCTATATCAGAACAAAAAGCTTTAAATAACTGGACTCTTTCAGCATGGCTGAGGAGCTTTGCACTCTAGTGTTGGATCTTACTCAAAATTCTCTCGATGAGAGGTAGATAGTGGTTAACAGATAATTTTTTGTTGGTTAAAGGAATACCTAAATACCTGAAAGGTAATTTACCTTCCTTGAAACCAGTTAGCTGTAAGATATTATGCTTAGTGATCCATCCACTGCTCCCATGTAGACATTATATTTAGTAGGGTTCGCAAAACAAAAGATTAAGCATAATAAAATCCAGTTAAAACAAGAATGTGACCTCCAGCATATGTAAACAATGAAAAGCTTCCTCACATTTATGGGTAAAAAGGGGACTAAAGTGATTCAAGTCATGAGCAAGTACTGCAAAAAGAATGAAGGGCATGGTAATTATACAAATGATAAATTTCCTAAACATGTTATGCTATAGAAAGCGATAAACGAGTACCTGACATGTACCAACTTTGAAAACTATCATTATCATACATCCGCGAGTTGAAACGATCAAACTCAGAAAATCACCAAATGCAACCTCAAGTTACCAGACCAAAATTCGAGTCCAAACACCAACAAAAGAATTATAAAAACAAAATTTACAACATTTACATCCAATAAAACTCCTCAAGCTAAACACGACGAGCTTGCGGATAACACAATTTGACAAAACAAAACGAAAACAAATAACAATACGAAAACGTGGTGAAAATGAATTAACAAGATAAAAAAGTGAAGATTTGAAATTAAGAACAAGTCCAATTTCAACTTGTTAAAACACAAGTCACCGCACACATAAACAAACATGCTTGCTTTACGTTGTAAACTCGACGCCTTTATTGTGCGAGCACTAGTAACCTCCTCTCGTCATGTCATGGTATTGCCACACCGCACAAACCTAAAGAAAATATCATAACAAACACACAACAAACGTTACGAATACGAGACAACTTACAACAATACGTGAAAACAAAGAAAATCACAAATATGCACAAGTATGGAAAGTAAACACAACATGTACAAGTAACAATATACAAATTCATATACAAAGTCTATACAACATATACATTAATTACAAAACTCAAAAACAACAGAATTATCGTAATACATAAACAATTAAATCAATCCCCGACAATGCGTCATTTTGTTGCTGCAGCAAGCAAAGATTAAAGTATTATTTTTACCAGGTGATATATACCGGTTAGGTTATATTGTATCGTGTCCACAAAGATTGGTTATTGATTCGTCGTTCGATAGTTCTATCGTTAATGAGTTTGGAATTAAATTGGTTGTAAAGAAAAGACAATGAACAAAAACTATAAAGGATAGACAACTTGTCTAGAACGAATCCACACTACCCGTCACATACTTAAATTTATCGTCCAGTTATATTCAGCCTACGATACTTGTCCGTGTCATCACATACCTCTCACAAGCCAAGCTATTTCTAACCCAAATTGAGAATTCAACCGCATCACCTCAATAACCATGTTTAGCCTACCTCAACAACACAGAAGTCAACCGTGTCACTCGTAACGACTATCTCTGGCTCGAAACTCTTAACACAGAGGTATTAAGAACATATACTCTAATTAAATGTCAGCTCTAAACTCATTTCTAGCATTCATAAACTAACAGATAATCATCCTAGGTAAGAATTCAAGCAATCTATGTCTAGCAAAGCTCAAATCCCTAACATAGAGTAAAAACCTAAGACAATCACCAAAGCAGATTCATATAGCAAACTTTATACAACGCCAAGGACGACAAATATACATGTGTTCCAAGTAAATATACAAACAACCAAACAAATAGAGCAATATATAGAGAGGAGAAGAGATAAACCACAAATTTACACCGATTTGTCAGAGCCTATCGAAGAGAAATCCACCTCAAATCATCCATAAGCAAGCCTAATGTTATTTTCTAAGCTAATCTATCAAAAAAATGAAAAGGAAAGTATAAAGAAAATCTGGTCTGCACACGTCGCCCGGCGAAATAAAGCATTGCCCGACGACGGTTCATTTACACTTGGCTCACGTTACGCCACGTCCTCAACTGACATAAATATCTATCGTCGCCCGACGACCGTCAACTTCGCCTGGTGACTCATCTTTTCCTCGTCCAGCGACCCAGCAGCGAAGCAACGCAGAGAGAAACTCCAAAATTTGACCCTTCTTCTCGCTCTAACGTTGCCCGACAATGCAGACGCGAATGCCCTCGCCTGACCATCGTCCGACGATCCACACAAAAAAACAACTTTTATTGTTTTCTCTTGCACAACTTGGAATGACTCTTTTTTTGCCTTCTTCCATTATTGATCAACAATGCATCTTGAAGATTTTATTCCTCTTGCTCCAATAATATAACAAATACCTACAAAATATACACAAAACTAATCAATCGGTACAATATAGACACATAACACAATAAAACGTATTTACAACAAAAAGCGGAGTTATTCAACGATATTAACAACAAAAGAATAAATAAGTGCCACAAAATATATATACAAAATAACTACATTTTGGCACTTATCAACAATCCTAGGTAAACACACTCTTGGCTTCTCATTTCAAACTTGTGTTTGTTGAATGACCTAAGCAGAGGAAAGAAAGAACAACCAAACACTCTTAAGCTTTTATAATCAGGTTACTTGTGATATAAGGCTTCAAAGGGAGTGTTGGCTATAGTCAAGACAAAAGTTGGAAGTATGTTTATGACATGGACAACAGTGGAAAAGTTGTGATCTCAATACTCTAAAGAAATGGATGAATGAGTCAAAAGTGTAAGACCTATTTCAACTATATGCATGTGTTTTCTCTCAACAGATCCATTCTGGTGAGATGTGTGAGGACAAGTCAATCTATAAACAACTCCTAATGCTTCCAAATGATTAGTAAAAGGTCTGAGTTCACCACCAAAATCTTACTAAACAGATTTGATACTAGTGCCAAATTGAGTCAGAACAAATTGGTAAAACAGTTTGAAAGCATGCAATGCTTTAGATTTTTGTTTGAGAAAGTAAAGCCAAGTATACCTAGTATGACCATCCACAAAAGAAATATAATACCTAAAGCCAAAAGCAAAAGGATTCGGGGAAGGTCCCCATAAGTTTGTATAGATCATGTCAAATGCCTTGCTATATACAGTATTAGTGAGAGGAGCATGTAACCTGTGTGGTTTTCCAATATGACAAGAGGTACAAAATTTAGAATTTTGTTTATTAGAAATGGAAATGTTACATGACTTAAGAACTGAAGCAATAGAATTGTAATTAGCATGACCTAATCGATGATGCCAAAGTAAATTGTCACTACAATTATTAGAACTTTGCACAACAGAATTAGAAACTATAAAAATTTATATAGTAGTATTGGCTCTAAGAGCTCTATTAGAACTTTGACACACAACAGGCTCGAACTGTAGTTGATGAAAGTAGTAGAGGCCACTAGCATCTAGCACTCCTTCAACAAGAACTTGTTTAGAAGCCTGGCGTTTAATATAACACTTGTCAGATAAAAATTCAAAGATAACCTGGTTATCAGTGGAGAACTTTGAGACTGAAAGCAAATTTCTAGTGATGGATGGTACATGTAAAACATTAGACAAGTTCAAGGTATGATTAAGACTACAAGGTGAACAAAACTTTATTGAGCCAACAGACTTTATGGTCAAGGTTTGGCCATTACCAACATAGACACGGTTATAACCAGCATAAGGCTTTTTGAATTTCAAAAGAGAGTCATAAGGAGTAAGATGATGTGAAGCACCTGAATCTGCGAACCAAGCTTGAGATTCCAATTCAGACGGAAGAGAGTATTCTTGTGTGTAAGGGTTTGGCCTGCCTGTGGTTGCCATCATAGCCACAACTTTGGAGCTTTGAGCAGTGTCTTGAACAGGTTCTTGGTTCTGAGCAGCACTGGACTGTGTAGCATCAAAATTTGAAGGCATGAAGTTCTCATCAAATATGTGCCAGCAAATGGAGATAACATGTCCATACTTGCCACATAGTTGACAAGTTGGACGATTCCCAATGGTACCTGCAGCTGCTTTTCCTCTGCCACGACTGCGACCACGATTTTTCTAACTTCTGCCACGATTCCCTAAGTAGGAGCCTCTGAAGCTTTCTTCCCTCTGATTAGTGTGAGCAATGTTAGCAGACATAGTGGTAGCAGCTAACTCCTTACAAAATTTGTCGAGTTGAGCTTCTTGCACATATAGCAGAGCCTTAACATCACACAACATGGGCGGTACAGGGGAGCCATACATCTGCATCACAAATGGACTATATTCCTCAAGAAGTCCATTCAAGATCGAGTCAATTTGATCTTGTTCAAGGATGAAATCACCAACGGCGAGAGAGTAAGCAATTACCTTTATGCGAAGCACAAATTCTGTCACAGTCTTGTTACCTTTCTTGGTGGATTTCAGCTCAACACGCAATTGATGAACTCGTGCTTTCATCTATGCATTGAAATACTGATGAATCTTGTCCTACACCTCAAAGGCATGCTTACAAACAAGAACCCTATGAGGAACAGACTTAGAAATGGTGGAAAGTAACCAGATGAAGACTGATTGATCTTAAACGATCCAAGCATCATATTCTTCAGAGAACGTACCAGTGATGCAGTCTTGGTCAATTTTAAATTTATGCGGGATCTGAGGATTCACAACCAGTTTGTGCATCTTATGTGTGAGAATCACTCCTTCCACTTGTTGGTCCCATAACAGATAATTATTTTCTTGAAGCTTGATGGAGAACTTTGGATCAAACGTGTTGCTGGACTTTTGTGAAGCAAACACAATGGAGACTTCTTGATCTTTGATCACGGACTCGTTGTTGTTTTTAGAAGACGCCATGGAAGAATCTTGCAGAGAACGGATCTTGAACGCGTAGCTCAACTAGCAGCAAAGATCAAAGGTGACGATGGTTCACGGAAGCGTAGAGAATCAGAACGCAATTGATACCATATTATAGTGTAAAGCTCTCCCTGAATCTTTGATTCAATGTTTGGAGAAGACGAAGATTATTTATTGTGTAAATGATTATTAACCAACGTGCAAAGCAATGTAACAGTGCTAGGCTATATATACAAGGAGTGCATAACTGAAAACAGTTATGGACCAAACAAAAATGAAAAATAAACCTAATGCTCTTAACTAACTAAGCTCAAAGCTATACACTAACAATCCCATAAATCTTTTCTCTAACATAACTAAAGCAAAACAATAAAGAACATGCGATCAAAAACTAACATAACATTAAATTAGTTTAAAATATTGTAAAAGAATGGCAAAACTTAAGTTAAATTTGAGGGTTAAATAAGTTTTTTATCCCTATAAATATTGTACCTTCATTATTAGTCCCTCTCTGCCTTTAGGCAACGGTTTTTACAAAAAAAATCCGTTGCTAAAGCCAGCTAAAACCGTTGCCAAAATCTAGAAGAGATTAAAAATAAAACTGCAATATTTATATGCAATATTTATAGGGACCAAAAACTTATTTTATTTAACCCTAAATTTTGATTATCCATTACATGTATAGTACGCACGTAACCATTGTCACACTTTGATTTACTTGAAAGTCCTTTCACTTATAGAAGGAAACACATGCTCCACATGTTGTCATGCCAAACTCATTAGTTGAAAGGACCTGAACACGTGAACGTTTTACCTATTCAAACAACAAAGCAGGACCACTAATCAATGGTACTACTGCTTTTGCTTTTGCTTGTGCTCTCGTTTATCACATAAATTATTAACAAAAGTACAAGTTTATACTCCTACTATTTTTGTATACACCCTTTTAGCCTAAGGTTCTTTTCTCCCTGCATCAATAATTATATACCTCAAATAGTCATAAAAATGGCGTAACAACAAAAATAAGATTAGAACTTAAGAAAAAGACATAAATCCTTTGAACATTTCAGTTACATAAATAAAACAATCAACATTGCAGGAACAATATTTCTGATAATTAAACTGTGTATATACTATAGACAAACATAAACTGTTGTCCTATACACAGGTGTGTTAATAGAATCTAGCTATATATTATTCTACTTCTGTCTACTGACCACTGCTTCTTTAAGATAGGTTTTCACCTGCACAACAAAAATTTCTTAGGAAGGTTTAGAAATTGGTTCCTTCTCTATGTATGATGATGCCTATATGGACAAAGTTTGTGTTTGTAACGAGATGGATTCGCCGGAAAATGCTGCAAATAACTTGTCCTTGGTGAGTTGTTCGGGTTCTTCTGACTTAATTACAAACGTATGGTAGATTGTGTCGTCTGCCGCAGCGAGTTTCGACTCAACTACACCAATTTGTGCATCTTTGAATGTTTCGATTAGTTTTGAAATAGGATGGGTATCAATAGGACAACTCACCTTCACAATTACTTCGTCCTGAGAAGTTTGAATATCAATGTCGTGAGGAGGAACTTGATGGCGATTTTCTGATCTTGAGTTGGATGATCCATCCCTCGAAGTGCTGCTGCTTCCGAATGTCTCTTTCTCATACTCCATGAGCTTGAGTTTCGCTTGAAGCTCGTTAATGTAAGCAATGGCATCACCAAGTAAAGACGCTTTGTCCATCTTGGAAATATTCGGCACAACAGATCTTAAGGCGTAAAAACGCTGATTAAGCTTCTCGCGTCTCTGTCTCTCCGCCTCCACATGATTGAGAGGCTCGTCCCTACCACTAGAAGGCTTCCTTCCACGCTTCCTCGGCCTCCTTTCATCATTAGGCTGATCCGCCTCAACATCAGCAGCAGCAACTTCCGATTCACTAATAACCGGTCTCACAGAATTAGCCCTCGATTTCGCACCCGAAAAATCAATTTGCATTGGAACCTGCTGCCTTTGTGGTTGATATGGGCTAAAACCCTTTCTCATACCATTACTAGAACCAAAAACTTCACCTTGACCTTGATTCTTTCTCCAACTAGTAGGAGAACCAGAAACACCATTTCTAGAACTAGGAAAGTGAATGCTACTAGTACTATCCATTTTCCTAATAGCAAGTTTCTCTCTAAAATGCGAACTACCATTGTTCAAATTCAAAGCAACCTTTGGTGGAACATGAACAACACCATTTGAAACTCCACTTTCATCATCTCTTCCCTCATTGATCACACTAGGACTAGGATACACCAACAATGATGATTGTGTAATAGAATTCGAAAGCGAAAACAATGACTTAACATTGTTCAACAATTCAAAGCTTTGAGGCAACATTCTAACAGAACCCAATTCAAGAACACCAAAATGAGTAGGTAGTAAAACAACCGTTTGAATTCCAGCAGATTTAGCCAAGAAAGAACGAACACAGTAATCATCAGAAACAGATTTGAACCATAAATTTTGAGCAGAATCAAAACACTTACCGGGTCCACCATACCCTTTAGGAAAAGAAAAGTACATAGAAGCTAAAAAAAACATCTCAGTGTCGGTTACACGGTCAAGGCCAAAAGCGTAATTGTCTTCATCAGAACCACCAAAAGCTTTGTGTAGCTTCTGTAAAACCCTCTTCCTCATATTCTGCTCAACTCCCGCTTCTTCTTCTTCTTCTACCTTTCTTCCAAGGGTGAGATTTTTTTCACTCTCTTGCTGTTCTTGTTCGTTTGGTTCTCTGCAACATCCATCACCCCAACCAAGAACATAGTCGCCGGATTTTGATTGAGAGAGTTGCCAGAAGATAGCGTAGTTCCAATTGAAAGAGGAAGAGTTTTCAACAAGTTGAGAGAGTTTGTTTTGAAGAGAATCAGAAGTAGCAGCTGCAGTTCCATTACCGACAGCGATTAAGACGGTTTCGTTTGATAAACAATTTGTTATCAAGAAATGAAAAGCTTGAGGGCCAAGAACAGTTTGAAGCATGGATTTGTCTTGTTCATTCCATGATAACATGCGGCTTGTTGAAGCCATGGCAGGAAGGAAAAGTGGTTAAGGTGGTAAGAGGGGAATGGTGGTGGTGAGGGATGAAAATGGAAGAGACATTAAGGAAGAAGAAGAAGAAGAAGATGGTTTCAGTTTTTGGTATGTGAATGAAAGAATTAAGGGAGGTTTGGTTTTGTTGAGAACGTGAAGGAAAGGGTGGTGTGGTGCCTGTGTGAAAATTGAAGGTGAGAGGAGTGTGGCGTGATTGTGTGTAGGGTAGGGTAAGATGAGAGAGAGAGAGAGAGAGAGAGAGAGAGAGAGAGAGAGTTTTTAAGGTGTTAAGAAATGAAAAAAAGTGAAAAATGAAAACCTTAAACCATGGTTGGGTTGGGTCAACATAGGATTTGATTAAAACTTTATACCATGCTTGTTTCATTGGAGCTCGAGTCGGTGCTTTGTTCCTTTTTTAAAATTTAATAAATAAAATATTTAACTATTTAAAAATAATTTATTACTAATATATAGAGGTGTGGGTATATAGCAAAAAATAGGGTAGAAAATTGACTTAAATTTGTATATTAGGTGATAAAGAGAATAAATCAAATGAAAAAAAAACAAATAATTAAAAAAAAATCATAAAAATTATAAAACAATTAACTTTGTTTTTAAATTTTTCATTTGAAATAAAATAGTATTTTAGAATAAAAAATTTATTTATTTTTTAATTTATTTTTTTTAATTTTACTTTCTAAATAATATTTTTTTTTGTCATTTTTAACATATAATTAAGATTATTATAATAAAAATAATTTTTTTTTTACTTTTATATATTTTATTAATATTTATGAAATATTCAAGTAGATTTCATTGAAAGATGGAGAGAGTAAAAAATATTTTAAAATTAAATATTGAATAAAAATTTAGTATTAGATACAAATTATAATTTCCATTTAGTGCATCTTATTTAGTGAAATAAGATTATAAATGTTAAAAATTATCCAAGTAAAATTAATGAAATAACTCAATTGATATATACACATTAAAATTTATTTTTAAAAAAGTATCTTTATTGTCATTTGTAAGAAAAATCAGTTTTATTTTATTTAAATATTAAAAAAATTATAATTGTTATGGAGGAAATATATATATATATATATATATATATATATATATATATATATATATATATATATATATATATATATAAAAGATGTGCTGTTGAAAAATGAAAATTGTTTTAAAACACTCTTAAACAATATGATATTATTTCGTCTTAAAATAAAAATCGTTTAAAATTATTATACACAAATTAAAAATAATAATTATTGAATTAATAAAGATAATATTTTTATAAAATTACTATTTATTTATTGTTATAAATTATTATATCTTAAAAAAATATAAATAAAAAATAAAATTGTATTAGAAAATAAAATAATTATTATTTTGAGACAAATTTTTATAAATAAAAAAAATATTTATTTTGGGAGAGAGGGAAGAGAGAGTATGACTGGTACGTGAATGTTGTGACATGTTATCGGTAATGGAGACTTTGATTGCATCGCCAAACACACATGACTAACGTGCCTCTTTCTTTCATTATCAATCCCACGCTCTGTCCGTGCGTGACTTATACGTGATCCAATTTATTGTTCACTTCTTCATGCAATTTGTGCGTCTTTTCATCACCAACACGTTTTCCAGCATCACATGCTATCCACGTGCCCCTAATTACCCTCTCTAACTTTCCACGCGTCCTTCTCTCACGGGACCCGCCTTTTTTAACCAACTTCAATATCATTGGACCGGGATTCATCAAGCACGTGAACTGAATTTAACTTTTTTATTATTATTTTTTTACTAGATATTGTGTATTTTATTTAATGTGTTTCAAATTAAAAATACTACTCCCTCTTCCGTCATATGTTTTCTCTGACTTTTAACATCTTTAATTAATTGTCTTGATTTTAATAACAATAAAATAATCGTTAGTTGTTATAGATAATAGAATACTTTCGTGAATTAGAATAGTACTTTTAAGAGATAATAAAATAATTGTTAGTTGTTAAGATAATAGATAATAAAATATTTTCATGAATTAAAATAGTACTTTTAAGCAATGCTTTAAAAATCGAGAATCGGTCAGAATATCGGTATAGTTTAATTGTTGGATCGAAGATGTCGTTGAACCGGTAAGAACTGGTAAGAACCAATGAAAATCGAGAAAATCGACGATTTTTTAAAATTGATAGTTCAACTGCATTTTTTTATTTTTTATTTATTTACTTTAATTTTTTTAATTTTTAAAAAAAAATATGCATTTTTTATTTTTTAATTCATTTCGATTATTTTATTAAAATGTTATATTTAAATAAAAAATAAAAAAATAAAAAAATTAATTATTTTATTGACATAGAAAATATTGCAGATTCGATTGATTTTGTTACAAATAATTTTTATATTAAAGAAGGATAGCTCAATATTGAAGTAATCTTTACTCCTTAAAACTAAATAATAGACAATGAAATTATTTTGTTATAAATTATTCAATTATACTATGTTGCAATTATAGTTTATAATTTTGTACTTTTTTATTATATGACACCTATATTTAAAATTTAAATTTAAATTATCAAATTGTAAATTTATTTATGATATGATATTTTCAAAATATTTAAAATTTAAATTTAAATTATTAAATTGTAAATTTATTTATGATATGATATTTTTTTAAAATTTAAGTTTTAGTTATATTTTGTAAAGAATGAGTCATTCGGTTCGACAAGTTTTATATCTATATAGTTTTGTTACAAAAATCGATCAGTTTATTCAACCGAGTCATCCGGTTTAATTTGGTTTAGTCATGTGGTTCGACCAGTAACCCAGTTCGACCAATAAATCAGTGACTTAGTATCTTCACTGGTTTGATCTCCAGTCCGGTTTTTAAAACACTGTTTTTAAGAGAAAAAGGAAGTAACTTTTTTATTGTTCCGGTTAGAAGTTACTTTTATAATAGATCATTTGAGTTCAATTTTAAAAGTTTTAATAACGAGGTGTTATCATTCATTAAGATATTGTTAACGGAAGTCAATTCAGGACTGTTTGTCGCTTTCCGCAAGTTTTATCATTAATTCTGATAAATAAATTTGTAATCTGTGATATTAAAGAGGTGATCTATTCACCCCCTCTCGATCACTCGCCACCCTTTTCCAATCCAAATTTATGATCAATCCTTCAATTATAGGTGCTCATGGACATGTAGAGAAACATAGAATCAAGTCTTTCCCAAAAAGTCATAGATTTCCTGATTAAATTCAAAACTCTAATTTTGGCCCTTTTATGTTAGGAGATGATGATCAAGCTTCAAAACCCTAATTCCTCCGGACATGTTGAGAAATTTCTTGAACAAAGATACTTCAAATACTTCAAATGATGGTAGGAAGATAATGCTTCAAAATAGTCAAACCTTAAACCCCTCACTTGGCCAAAATCCAAAACCCTAATCTTGAGGGAAGTTTAGAGCATCAATATCCATGATACTCATTTTAGTGTCTTAAATGGACCCCATTTAATTTTAAGCCACTTTAGTATTTGTAAATATTCATACCATTTATACAAAAATTTAAATTGGATCCCACCAAGTCTATTATATAAGATTCAATCTTTGCAAAATATAAAGAAAAAACTTAAAACACGGTAGTATTATTTGACTATGGTGGCTTTCTTATATCATGCTTTTGGATGTAATTATCCATACCATTCTGACAAGAGTGGTACATGTAGGCAAATATTACCCCCAATATTTATGCTCTTAGGAGAATTGTCAAGGATAATTCATATAGAACCAATGGAACTAAATTTTTTTTATGTGTTTCTCAGCATCAGCGCTCTCCTTAGGTGAACCCATATTTATTAGTGGCTCATCAATAATGTCGGTAATTAACACTGCTGCAGTACCAACCAGTTATGCATGATACACCGTTAAGACAAAAGAATACTCTACAAGTGCAAGTAACTTTGTCAATAAGCATTATAAAACTTGGATTCAAAGATTTATAATTTGAGGAAGCTTGTATTAACTAAAAATATTACAAATAAATCTTACTATGAGGAAATGAATATGAAAAATAAAACACAGGAAAAATGACTGAGTATATAGACAATATTTTCTGAAGATAATTAGGATAAATAACAAAAAGAAAGAAAAAATCAACCAAATTAAAGAATTGATTTTATCATCAAACCAATAACAAGTAGTTTATTTGCGTAAACTTTAGACCTAATATATGAATTAAATTCCATTAAAGAACATAACTGAAGAAATTAATTTATATAACAGTAAATAATTTAGATTTAAAAGGCAAAACATTGAATTAACATAGATAGTCACTACAATAAATATTGACTCTGGCCATGCTTGTTTATACAATATGTGAAAATTATTCTCTAAAAGTACTTCACCTCTTTAGAGGATTTAAAACGTCTTTAACAAAATGCTACACTCTTAAATATTCTTAAAAATTTTAATTTATATAATTTTTTGGGATAATCTACCCCTTCTAATGAATAAATAAGGTTTAAAAATACAAAATATATAGTTATTTAATAGATTTATTTGCTATATAGTGTCATTATGAAACGTCACAATAATTTATATATAACATTAAAAGTTCTTCCTATAAAAGTCAAAAATACATAATGATTTAACTATTGTAACTAATTCACATAGCAAAAACTCTTTTATGAATTAAATATTTATTTAATTTAATAGTAATAATATAAAAGTTTAATTTTTTATATTGTGAACAAAATTTTACATGATAAACATAAACATTATAAGAAGAAGAAAATATCAATACTTACATCCACTATCAAGAAGAATAATAGTTGGAGGTATGATCTAAACTTGAAAGATTTATCACCTTCAAAAATTTGACAATTATGAGAGTCTTTAGGTAAAACAAGTGATTCAATAATATTACCTCTATAATTTAAAATTTTAAAGTTTTCGAAGACGCTCACGTGCGCGCGTACACACATATAATAGTGCGCGCGTACACACATATAATTACATTTATAAAACATCAACATCTCTCATAAAAAACATATATAATAACACAAACAATAAGATTTATCAACAAAAACAACTTATCTTAACAAAACATCAACAAACCACAACAAAACCATCGATATGCACAAATTGCTTCAAGTCTCCAAAGAAAAATTAGAAAAGTCTAGGTATAACCAATCTCACCTTTGTTAATGATGTTTTATTGTTTTGTAGAGGTGAGGAAACTTCTGTTCAAATGCTCTTCGATTTAACATTTTCTCTGCTTCTACTAGCTTGATAATAAATTCTAAGAAATGCAGAGTCTTTTGTGGAGGCATGGATCGAGTTGCCAAAGATCTGGTGATTAAGGCCATTAGTTTTGAGGAGGGTCAACTGCCTTTTAGGTATTTGGGAATCCCAATTACTAGTAAAAGACTTAATGTCAATCACTATATGCCCTTGCTCGATAAGATAACTAGTAGAATCAGACATTGGACCTCGAGGCTGCTCAGCTATGTCGGCCGTGTGCAGTTAGTGAAGAGTGTTATCCTGGTTGTTACTCAATACTGGATGTTTTGCTTGCCCCTGCCTCAAGCCGTAATCAGCAATATTGATACCATTTGTCGGACTTTCGTTTGGACAGGTAAATTAGGTGCTAGCAAAAAATCTCATGTTGCTTGGAGTACTGTGTGCAGGCCTAAAGCGCAGGGAGGCTTGAATGTTTGCAACATTAGCGTGTGGAACAAAGTCACTCTGCTCAAGTGCTTATGGAATGAATATGTGTAACAAGTCTGATACCTTGTGGGTTTGCTTGGTTTACGCTCATTACTTGAAAGGAGCGAATGTTATGGATGCCACCATAATCAAGAGCAGTTCCTGGGTTATAAACAGAATTATGAATCTGTGGGATCAGGTGAGCGATTTGCAACATTGCTGGAATAGTATGTTGATTGCAGGAAAATTCAGAATGCATAAAATCTATGAAGCTTTAACTGTTGATGGCATTCAAGTCCCTTGGAGGTTCCTGTTCACAAACAATATGGCTACCCCTAGAGCCATCCATATTACTTGGTTGAGTTGTCACGGAAAATTGGCCACCAAAGATAGGCTCAACAGGTTTAACATGATTCAAGATATCAAGTGCAGTCTCTGTGATAAGGAAGAGAAAACTCTGCCCCATTTGTTCTTTGATTGTGAGTATACAGATGCAATTTGGAAACATGTTCTGGGCTGGTTGGATATCTATCACCAACCTCGCAACTGGGATGAAGAATTACAGTGGGTTCTTGACTATAGTTCCCAGAAAGGGTGGCGAGCTTTTGCTTTGAAGCTTGCGCTCACAGAAACGATATATGGTATATGGAGACATCGGAATGAAGTGATGTTTAAACACCAAATTAATAGCAATACTTGTCAAAGAATCATAGATTGTATAATGTATAGGGGTTGAAAATATAGGAAAATTAGAAATTATATAGCTGAGCTAATGACGTAGGTTGTTTGAGGGTTGAATCTTTGATCACCTTTGTACTTAATGTTTTTTGAATTAATATATTTTTCCTTGATTCAAAAAAAAATTAGAAAAGTCAATTGAGCTCAGAGAAAAATGAATTTCGTCCAATATTTTTCCTTTAGAGTTGTCTAAGTCAAAACTGGGGTAGAAGGGTTAGAAAAATTAATAAATCCTGAAATTTTTGAAATTTTTGTCATTGACATCATGTTGATAATGATTTGCGAAAATCAATTCTAGAATTTTTGGAGAATCCGACAGAAACAACAGATCGAAAAATTAAATAACATGCTTTAAGTTATGTGATTATGGAAACGAGATGTTTAAAAAGACTTATGAAAGAATCTTGCTTAAATGCCTTAGTGTGACTGAAGCTTATTTGTCAATTTCTGATGTTCATAATGGATCATGTGGCGCTCATCAAGCAGGTCACAAGATGAAATGTCTTTTATTTCAATAAGGTATGTATTGACCAACCATGTCGAAGAATTCTATTAAATTTATAAAAGGTTGTCAAGAATGTCAAAGACATGCAGGTATTCAATATGTTCCTGCAAGTGAGTTGCATTCTATTGTCAAACATTAGTAATGTAGAGGTTGGACATTGAATTTAATTGGTGAAATTCGACCTACATCCTCCAAAAGTCATAAGTACATATTGATCGATATATATTATTTTACCAAGTGGGTCGAAGTTGTTCCTTTGATCAATGTTGATCAGGAAGTAGTAATTAATTTTATCCAGAACTGCATTATTTACAAGTTTGAAATTCTTGATATTTTAACCATTGATCAAGGTACAATTTTCACTCGATCATCCTAATATAAATCTTGGTTTAATTCAAAGTCAGCCCGTATAAAACCCCAATACGGCTTGGAGAATAGCCAACTCAAAACCCCGTCTTGGTTTGAGATCAGCCGGTGCAAAATCTATGTTTTGTTTGAAGACTAACCGCTTCAAGCGTGTTCATTGTTTGATTAGAAGTTAGCCTGAAACTTCATTTCCTTGTATAAGGAGGTACGCCGGTTTAATCTAAAAGCTCTCGAGCATAGTGGATATTCTCAAGATCAATTCTTGGATAGAGGAGTAAGTCATTTCATTAGACAAAACCTAAATAAATCTTCGGTGTCATTCCTCTTCCCTTGTCTCCTTTATTTTCAATCCTTGTCTCCTTTATTTTCAATCATTTTCTTAACTTTCACTGCATACTTATTCAAACGTTTTAATAAAATATTTTTAAATTCTGATTTTGAAAATAAATTTATTTTAAATCGACTTTCAAACCTCAACGTTTTAATAAAATATTTTCAAATTCTGATTTTGAAAATAAATTTATTTTAAATCGACTTTCAAACCTCCACAATTCGCTCATCCTCTTATGTATGAAGTCACATGTCCAACAAAAAGAAATAGTCCTTCTTGAAAAATGACCAATACATGGCGTGTGATACTACATCCACCATCAGATTCAACAGTGAAGATAGTGATGACTCCTTCTCAATTCTTTAATTCTTGACGGTTGTGAGCTAGCGTAGACGGGAATGATCACATATATAACTCTAAAGTAGGTGTGTTCCAACACCTCGAACTATGTTATAATCCCATTTAAAGATATTCAATTCCTCTTTAGTGTAATATTCAAGACTCTCATCAGTATTTCAAACTATGTAGAATTTAACAAAATCTTAAAAACCAAGTTGGAATAGCTCAAATAGGTTCAACCCCTAGCGTTTTTTATTTTTTATAAAAAATTAGTTATAGGTTGTTGTTTGTTAATTATTAGTAATTGCTATATGTGCGTTTACATACTGCTCAATAGTTCAATGTGTTCTATTCCTATGTCGGTAACAACTGTTGATATTATATCAATAAGAAAGATGCCTTTTTGGTGTGTTTAATTTAAATTTCAAACAGTTCTATAAAAAAAAAGGACTGATAAACTACCATAATTCAGAACAGTTAATTAGAGCCATCTACAGAATTTAGAAATATGCCCCCTTTGACCACAAATATAACAGGTTTTGTTCTTGCCATTAGGTTCAAACTTCCTTGGAAAACCTGGTGACGGCTTAATGTCAGCACCCTTGATTCCTCCTTTATTGGCTTGGAGAAATCTTACATTATCAGAAGGAGGTTCATCAACTAGTTTGACTCCATTGCGAGATTCTTCCTCTATTGCTATGAGCTCCATTAACATCCAGAAAGGAAGATGCTCCTCGCGCATTAACTTGATGCAAAAGTCTTTCCATGATAGTGGGAGCTTTGAAATGATGACACTGACATGAAAGTTCTCTTCTATATGCATTCCAGCAGCAGCAATAGAGTCTGCAATGCGATTAAGTTCTTGAATTTGATCAGCAACTGCTTTTTCATCAACCATTTGAAATTCAATATACTTTTTCACCTGAGATCTCTTGGTTCCATATTCCTCTATCAGATAAACATATCTCAATTCTTCCCATAACTCCTTAGCACTCATTTTTCTATTTGCATACTTGTTGAATAGACTGTCAGATAAATGGCTCAAGATGTTGCGACGACACACTAAATCATCATTTACCCATATCTTTTCAGCAGCTTTGGTTTTAGAAATTTCTTCAGCACTATCATTGTTTTCCCCTGACGTAGCATTTGGGCATGGCTCGGTAAGCACATAACTAATCTTTAACTGTTTCAAGAGTAATTCTATCTGTCCAGCCCAAACTTGGTAATTCTTCCCATCAAAACGAATGATCTCAATGGGCACAGCCTCAATAGAGACAGGCTCAATGGGCACAGCCTCAATAGAGACAGGCTCAGTGAGCACAGGCTTAAGAGGCACAGGCTCAGTAGAGACAGGCTCAATGGGCACAGGCTCAATAGAGACAGGCTTAATAGGCACAGGCTCAATAGGGACAGGCTCAACAGGAACATCAGCAACTGAACTTGAAACTTCTCCAATTTTCCAGCCATTATGCCCTGATCTGCATTGTTTTGATTACATGCTCCAGGTTATACCAGTATATAAATACATGTAGAATTAAATGACTAGCAACATATATTCTTTTAAGCAAAATAGTGAGTGGTAAACACAGATAATATCAGGCAGTTAGTGTACCATCAATATGCAGAGAAAAGGGAAACGGGATTCTGCATATCTGTGGATCTCTCAACCATATTTTGACACTGTGATTAATAGTATTCTGAACTCAGGAAGTTTCACAATTCATGTATTCTCAAAACTCAGTAGTCAGCATTGAATACTCACCTTATCCTTCCTTCCAACTTTTTGATAGCTTCCTCGATGGCAGGAACACTATTCTTGAAGGTTGACCATTGTTCAGGAGGTAAACCTATCCCTGATATCAGCGGTAAAGAAGAGGAACACGTTTAGTTTCGGAATTTTAATCCATTCATCAACAAACAAAGAAAGAAAAATATCATTTCACCTTTAAGAGAGACAAACCCAACTTCAGCAAAGAGCAACTAGCAAGAAACATTATAATGAGGCTATCTTTCCATAAACTACTATGCATCAAAGCTAATCTAATTGTGATTCAAATCTTCTTATGAATCGTAAGATTAAAAAAATGAAATATGGCGTTGGTGTAAAATCATGCGACGAAAAATTAAAAAGTTAAGCTTGTGTATCATAAAATCTTCAAAAAATTTGACCTGAAACTCTGTTTTCTTTTTGTCGGACCCAGTCTCACTATTAACACAGAAGAGCAACAAGTGAAACGAGAAAGCAGGTCTTTTAACAAGACATGGGAAGCCAAAAAAACAGAGGGAGGACACAGAGCACTGTGTAGCATGAAGAATCGCTGCCAGAGAAGCAATGTGCTAGAGGGGATGTGTTTGTGATTCTCACTTTGGGTTATTTGGAGGGTTTAATTTCAGCTATTTCTGTCCCATTTAAGGAAAATGTTTCAAACAAAACGCAGAATGGCATCATCAGACCCGGGCCGCATTACCCGACCTATTTTTGGCTTCATCTGCAACAACAGATATTCACGCGTCTGTCCTCTTTTTCCATTTCAGAATCATAGAATACATTCCATATTTGCGATTCATTCAGTGGATATAATCGCAAATCAACCTGATATTCATATGAGAAAACACTATTAACACAGAAGAGCAACAAGTGAAACGAGAAAGCAGGTCTTTTAACAAGACATGGGAAGCCAAAAAAACAGAGGGAGGACACAGAGCACTGTGTAGCATGAAGAATCGCTGCCAGAGAAGCAATGTGCTAGAGGGGATGTGTTTGTGATTCTCACTTTGGGTTATTTGGAGGGTTTAATTTCAGCTATTTCTGTCCCATTTAAGGAAAATGTTTCAAACAAAACGTAGAAAGGCATCATCAGACCCGGGCCGCATTACCCGACCTATTTTTGGCTTCATCTGCAACAACAGATATTCACGCGTCTGTCCTCTTTTTCCATTTCAGAATCATAGAATACATTCCATATTTGCGATTCATTCAGTGGATATAATCGCAAATCAACCTGATATTCATATGAGAAAACACTTCAACCTGCAATTTATATTGGGTCCAGTGTAATCCATGTTGGAGAGCAAAAATTCTGCGATAAAGCCCAACATATGGCGCTACCATGTCACCATAAGGCGCCATCCTCCTTCACATACTTTGCCATGGCGGAGAGCCTAAAACCCACCAAGGATATCCGCTATGTTTGATATTTGACAACACTGATTGGAAGGCTTCCATTATTGGATTACAATATGTTCAATACTATTACTAACTACCCTGATGTGCATAATCCATATCCAAACACAGATAACAAAGCATGCATGCAACCAAAGCAGATGAATAAGAAGAAAAGAAGCATTATAACAATGTGTATGAATGAATGACCTTTAACAGTGGGATGCTGTTTTCCATCTTTAAGATAGAACTCCCTAATTGACACCAATGGCGTCCCTTTGAAATCTCGGACAGTCACATTCCTCTTGGTTGATAGCTACAAATCAAGCAAGCAACATGTATTGAGATCAATGACTAGAAAATTCAACAATACTGATATTAAAAAATTCAACATTTTCTCTTCATCAACTCAAAATCAATGAAACCCTAAATATTAGAAACAAAAAAAGGAAAAAGTTTAGGGGTTTAAGATCATTCATTACAATAATACTAATAATAAGTGCATTGAATCACCTGACAAATAACGTCTTCAGAGTCGTCGTGTTTGCGCTTCACTCCCACCACCCTATTCAACTCTTGTGGCGGTTCATTCACTCCCACCACCCTATTCAACTCTTGTGGCGGTTCCTCCGGTAGCGGTTTGTGGTGGGTAGCGATGGAGATAAGGTAAGAGTCGATGATGTTTCTGACGAATAGTTTGGTGTGAGAGTCGGAAAGGTCGATACCGAGCCGTTGGGAAGCGGCGAGTCGGACAGTGAACTCAGTGGCTTCTTCAGTGTTGCATTTTTTGAGAATATCCAACACAGTGTCTTCAATTTTACGTTGAGTTTCAGCTTCCATTGTTGATGCAAAAATCAAAGGTTTTGTTGAGATTGGATTCGATAATTAATTTGTTGGACTTGGTTCATGAATCAAATGAGTCGAAATTGAATTCAAAATTAAGTTCGAAAAATAAATGAGATTAACTTGTGAAGCAAGTCCAAGTTAGGCTTGCGTCACTTGAGTGACTAGTTTAGATTGTGTTTGAAGTGTGGTATCTTCAAACTGTTTTTGTTGTGTTTGGAGTGATCTATTTCCAAGCTGATTATGTTAGGAGCCAAGCAAATGTAGTTGCTAGTGTGATAGTAGCTGATAGACATCACTGAGGTGATTGGAAGTGAGCGGAGATTCTCATATCTAAGTGTGGTACCTTAGGTAGAAGGGTCATTAGGTAGTATGATTAAGTAAGGAGTGTAAACAGGGTGGTTTCCCTCCGGATTAATACTGCCGATAGTGAACTTCACTCCTGGTTTGGTATGCCCCCAAATGTAGGTTGGTTAGAACCGAACTGGGTTAACAATTCCTTGTGTTCTTTTGTTTCATGCATTTTAATTGTAATTCTACCTTGTCTGTTTTGTAATGTTGGATCAGATGTCACGACATCCTGAGTCTGTCAATACCAGAATTTCATATGGTATCAGAGCTGACATCCTGTCTATTTCTGGATGAGGTCCATGGGGATACTTTATGGTTGTGCACAAGGTATAATATTGTTTGAACAAGGAGTGTTCATATTGTATGGTCCCTCTAAGTGGAGTATGGACCTATCTATGGAGGACTAGACCAACCTGGCCAAAACCTGTACCTTCTTGAAGAAAGAAGATAAAGATGCTGGAACAAGAAATTTAAATTCAAAGACTTCATGCGGGAGTGAGGATTTTGGATTGTATTGTTCAGCCTATAATCAGCACAGAGAATTGTCAAAACCTCCATGCGGGAGTGGAGCTATTGATAAGGTAACTTATGTGCTTATGTGTTTCCATATTGGTCAGGATATTGGTTGGGTCTAGTATGTTGCTTGGCGAAGAAGCAAGAGTTGTGCAAGGTTGATTTATTTTCAATCCTTAAATTTCATGCTTACAAGTAAAATATGGAGTAAGCATCGTGTACATTTTGTTGAGGTATGACTATATTCCGCTGCATAGCCTCTGATGCAACCCCTATAGTGAGAGAATTGTAACACCCCTTCTAATTACCCGCGTTTTTATAAATTATAATCAGAGTTTTCATTCATAAATCAAGAGGCGTCACAATTTAAATAGTTCAAATCAATCAACACAGTTGCCATGCTTTCACTAAAGAATAAATCATTAAATAAAACAGACTTAAAGTTATGTTTAACAGCGGAAATGAAACATAACAAAATCCCGAATACGTCATTCATAGTTATTCCAGGATAATAAATCAAGACATAATTCAAAACCATTAAGGATACATCAAAGGACTTCAAAACAACCGTTTCCCCAGTGTTACATCTACCAGAGCACGACACTGACACGCGGATTAACTAACTGACTCAACTCTAGAGCTATCCTCACCAACTCCAAGCGCTAATCACTGGATCGAAATCGTTAAAGTAAGGGTGAGATTTTTATTCAATATAAAATGCATTATACGTTTTAAATACAATGAATAATCGAATACATTAATCCATTAACCAAACACATGATCGTAGTCAATTCACAAGGCATCTCACACAATGAACATGTATATAACAAACAATGGAAATTGCAACACCGAAACCATCCTAGCATGTTACAATCCCATATGCAATGCGACTCTATGCATGTGGTACCAAACGTGAACCGAGTTCACCCACGCCCGTTTACATGTGGAAAGACAATGAAATCCATGATTCGTCCACAACCATTGGGTCAAGAATCTAGCCTCACTACCTCTAAATCCGGGTAAGTCTATTGGCTCTGCCAGTTCACTTCCGCACAATGGGAATGAACCAATTTAACAAATGCTCATGCATGCACCATAAAAGCATGCAACATCAATTCAACGGATTATGATCACAACATAATTCCACATAATGCCAACATCAACGAGTATCACATGATAACCGCATAATCATGAAATAATTATCACAAAGCATAAATATGCCAAACACTTACTCTTCAATTTGTAAGACTAACACCAGTATATACAACAATAACAACTGAGATCAACAACCATCATGAATACACAACATCGACAATAACACATGATGTCAATATAATCATGAATAAGCAACAAGGAAACCAACACATAAGCGTCAATCTTCGTTCAACCTGTCAGAACAATCTAAACCAATTCATCCACCATTCTTAAAACTACCATAGTTCACTAATCGGAAAAATGGCTCTTTTCAAAATAAAATCCATTAATTATAATTTTCTTTATTTTATAAAATAGAGTATTTAATTTAAGAAACAACCTCCAAAACGGCGACTAAAACGGACTTACGGTTTGAAAGTTATGAATTTTTAAAGTTTAGTATTTTTCAAAAAGAAACAGTGGAACCCGGTTCCTCCATATGGGGAACCGGTTCCTGAGTTCAAAAATGCCATTTTTAGTGATCAAAACAATGGGAACCCGGGTTCTCCCATATGGGAACCGGTTCCCACGACCTACAGAATCAAAAACTGCTATTTTTGACAGCATTATGCATTCCAAATCACATCCAATCAATCCCATACGAATTGCAACATTAGGAACACTAAAATGCATCCATTATACACCAATACAACATCATACATCTTTGTTTCATCATTCCTATTAGTTGTTTGACACACTAAGGATCTTAATTCTATAATCCGACACAAATAGGGTTTCATCCTACAAACCTATAATCAATTTTCCTAACATACCCAATTACCCGGTTGATTCCCAAAACCCATAAGGCATTAAAACCGAATGAAATCACCCCTTATCTCGCGATGATCTTCGATTTCCTCGGCGTCGGCTTTTTTCCTCTCTTCTCTTCTCTTCTCCAATTCTACGTGAAATAGCTTTTTCCCAAAAAGACTCATTTTTCCTTCTTTTCCTTTTTATATTCCTTTTATTACTCCTTTATTATTCCAAATAAAATACATAATTAATAATTAGTAAAAGTAGAGTGATTTACTCCTCACACCCACTATTTACTCTGCACACCTCCAGCCCTTCTTTCTTCAATTAATCCAATTAAATCCAAAAATATAAATACTTAAGACTTTAATTAAATAAATAATTAAATTCCCATTTATTTAATATTCGAATTAAATCGGGGTGTCACAACTCTCCCCCACTAAAAGAGTTTTCGTCCTCGAAAATATACCTTAGACGAAAAGTTCGGGATACGAGTCCTTCATCTGACTCTCCAGTTCCCAAGTGATATTTCCTTCAGCTGGTCCTCCCCAAGCTACTCGTACCAGTGCTATCTCTTTACCACGTAATTGCTTCACTTTCCGATCCTCAATTCTCGCAGGTACTGCTTCAACAGTCAAATTATCCCGTACCTGAACATCATCTACTTGAATCTCATGAGACGGATCCGCAATGTACCTCCTCAACTGAGATACATGGAAAACATCATGCAAATTTGCAAGTGACGGCGGTAAGGCAATCTGATAAGCAACTTTCCCAACTCTCTTGGTAATTTGAAACGGACCAATAAAGCGTGGAGTCAACTTCTTTGACTTCAAAGCTCGACCAATACCAGTCATCGGCGTAACTCGCATGAACACGTGGTCTCCTTCATTAAACTCATGATAACTTTTCTGACGACTCTGAGAAGTTCTCATCTTCTCCTGAATCATCTTGATCTTTTCTGAAGTTTGTTGAACAATCTCTGGTCCAATCACAACACTTTCTCCAGATTCGTACCAACACAACGGTGTCCGACATCTCCTACCATACAATGCCTCAAACGGAGCCATACCGATGCTCGAATGAAAACTATTATTGTAGGTAAACTCTATCAATGGCAAGTAGCTATCCCAAGCTCCACCTTTCTCTAACACACAAGCCCTCAACAAATCTTCTAACAACTGAATCGTCGTCTCCGTCTGACCATCAGTCTGCGGATGATATGCAGAACTCAATCGTAACTTAGTACCCAGAGCTTCCTTCAATCCTGTCCAGAAGTTAGAAGTAAACCTCGGATCTCTATCCTACACAATGCTAGACGGAATACCATGCAAACTTACAACCTTCTCAACATACAATTCTGCCAACCTCTCCATCGGATAATCCATTCTTATCGGAATAAAGTGAGCAGACTTGTCAATCGGTCGACAATAACCCAAATAGAATCACAGTGCTTCGTTGTCCTCGGCAAACCAGACACGAAATCCATTGAAATGCCATCCCATTTCCACTTCGGAACAAACAACGGTTCCATCTGTGACACCCCGAAAATAATTCGGTAATTAAATAATTATGATTTTAATTATTAAATTAATTGAGAGCATAGTTTATTTAATATATTGAATTATTGAGATTAATTATGGAATTAATTGGAGAATGGGAAATAAATAAGTATTTTATTTATGTTAAAAGGAATAAAAGGAATAAAATAAGGAAAAGAGGAAAATAGATTCATTTTTGGAGAAAACAAGACTACGTAGAAGTGAGAAGAGGAAAAAAAGAAGGAAAACCTAGAAGTGTCAGAATCTCGAAGAACCCACAAGGTAAGGGGTGATTTCGATTGATTATGGCTTATTATGGGTTTTGATGTTGATGATATAGGGTATAGCATGTTAGAGAATTGTGTTTGTGAATTTATAGGGTTTCATGAATGTGTCCCTATAGGTGTCGATTGTCGAATGTATAGATTAATGGATCTGCAAGATGTAGGATTATTCTTTGTAAAACATGTTATATTGTGTGTTATTGATGATGAATGAGTGATTTTATGGTGTTGGAATACATGGGTACGTTTTGGAATGAATGAGAAATGACTTTGGGAAATAAGTGTCAAAACTAGATTTTGGGTCTCGATGGTCGTGGGAACCGTTCCCGGGGAGAACCCGGTTCCACTTTTAAATGGTATTTTTGAACTCAGGAACCGGTTCCTGTGTGGGAGGAACCGGGTTCCACGTTACTTTTGCCAGAAAAACTGAAAATATTTTCTGGGAACCGTTCCACCGAGGAACCGGTTCCCATACATTTTTCCAGGGGCGCTGATTTTTGAAATTCTGGGAACCGGTTACTCCCAGGGAGGAACCGGGTTCCACTGTTTATTTTTGAAAATTTTTAAAACTTCAAAAATTCATAACTTTCAAACCGTAAGTCCTTTTTGAGCGCCGTTTTGGACGTTATTTCCTAAATTTTATGCTCTACCTTATGAAATGAAAATATTTTAGAAAACTTGAAATTATTTTGGAAAGGGGTTGGATTTCGAAATAAATGATTTTAACATATATAAGGATGTATGTAGTAGAGTAACCTTGGTGATGAGGACACTGGTAATGTGTAGGTGTAATAGCATGTTTATGCTGAGGTTAGGTGTATGCATGATTGGTTGATGTATCATGTTGATTGGTTTGCATGTTTATGCTGATGTTGATCGTATGCATGATTGGTTGAGATATCATGTGGGATGGTTGTTTCAGTTATGTTGAGTTGATGTATTGCATAGACTGATTAATGTTGCATGCTATTGATGTGCGTGCATATGCATTGTTTTGGTGAAGTTAATTCCCATTGTGCGGAATTTGACTTGGATTGCCAATAACCGATACCCGAGTGAGGATGGGTGGTTAGGCTGGATTCGTGTCCGAGTGGTTATGGACGAATCGATGGTACTGTATCCGGTTGATAATGGATCGTGTTGGGTGACTTGGTCACGAAGTCGGTACCGCATGCATCGAGTCCAGATTGTGTTTGTATGGAATTGTAACATGATAGGATGTTTTCCGTTGCAATTCTTTTATTGTTTATTGATCATGCATGATGAATTACATGATTATGGATGTCGTGGGATCTTTGGATGGTGTTAAGTGGTGGAATAATATGCTTGTATTATATTATTGATTGAAAGACTTATAATGTGCTTTAATTATGAGAAGTCTCACCCTTACTTTACCATTTCGATTGAGTTAGCAATGAGGAGTCGGTGAGGATGGCTCTAGAGCTTATCTTTTAGTCGGTGTCGTTGTCATGCTCGATTAGATTGTAACACTGGGAACGCTTAGTTAAGAGAATCGATTGTTTAAGAGTTTAGATTTGAATTCCTTGAGAACTATGATGTTTATTTAAATTAATTGATTTTGGTATTTCCGCTGTGTAAGACATGGTCTTATGATGATTTGAATTGTTGGATGATGATCCTCAGTGTAGCATGGCTACTGTTTGATGAAGTTGTTTTAATTATCAATTGTGACATCCCGTATTATACCGTGTTAACTCTGATTAAAGATGATTTAGATATTAATTTAATTAATATATTTGGGGTATCTAGATGGGGTGTTACAATAGTGGTATCAGAGCATAGTCGGTCTTGTCCTGTGTCGTTATCCCTTTAGTATGCGACTAGTGTGAAGTGACACTGTCGATACTTGTGTGCTGATGTAGATTGTTTTGTTATGTTACGTAACAATGGCAAGAGGTAACGGAAGGAATGATGATGCCATTGCTGAGGCTTTGGGAATGTTGGCTGGAGTGCTCGGAGGGAACCAGCAGGGAGCTGTGATTGGTGCTGACAGACAATTGGGGAATTTTCAGAGGAATAATCCTCCATTGTTCAAGGGCACGCATGATCCCGAAGGTGCTCAGAAGTGGTTGAAGGAAATCGAGAGGATCTTCGAGTGATTGATCGTGCGAGGGGTCAAGGTGAGATATGGAACTCACATGTTGGCTGAGGAAGCTGATGACTGGTGGGTTGCTACCGAGCTGAACTAGAAGAAGATGGTGTTGCATTGAATTGGGCTGTCTTCAGGAGAGCTTTTCTGAGGAGGTATTTTCCTGAAGATGTCAGAGGTAAGAAGGAGATTGAGTTTTGGAACTCAGCAGGTAACAAGACTGCCGGAGTATGCTTCAAAGTTTTCGAGTTAGCAAAGTATTATGCTCATTACCCCAACGATGCAGATGGAGAATTTTCCAAATGTATCAAGTTTGAGAATGGTCTTCGTGACGAGATTAAGCGTATTCGATCGCAGATCCGAAGATTTTCCGATCCGTTGATTGTAGTAGAATTCTTGAGGAGGATCTTGCTAACACTAAGTCGAATGCTCGAGGTATGTTGATAGGAAAGGTAAGCAACAGATGGATCGTGGTAAGCCTTATGATAGGAATAGTCAGAGATCCGGAGGTTGGAAGAAGTCTCGTGGAGGAGATTCTAGTTCTTCCGCTAGGTGCTATAAGTGTGGTGAGACAGGACATCGTATGGTGGACTGTAAGAGCAATGATAAGAAGTGTTTCAAGTGTGGAAAGTTCGGCCATGTGGCCAATGAGTGCAGAGTGAAAGGGGTGACTTACTACAACTGTGGTGAAGAGGGTCATACTCGTCCTCGCACAAAACCCAAGAAAGAGCAAGTGGTGGTAAAGTGTTTGCATTGTCCGGATCGAACTAAACCGATGATCGGCCGATTAAAGGTACATGTTTTATTAATGGCATACCTTTGATTGCGATTATTGATACCGAGCTACGATTCTTTTATTGCGTTAGATTGTGCTAAGAGATTGAATTTGGAAATTTCTAATATGGATGGAAGTATGGTTATTGATACTCCTGCGTCGGGATCGTTGACTACTGTATGTTTGTAGGAATTGTCCCTCGTGATTTTGATAGGGTTTCGTATGGATTTAGTGTGCCTACCGCTAGAACAACTTGATATCATCCTTGGAATGAACTGGTTGGAATTCAACCAGGTTCATATCAACTGTTTTGAGAAGACGGTCATTTTCCCTGAAGAGGTTAAGATCGAAAGTGAGATTATGTCGAAAGCGTATGAATCTAGCTGTGAAAGATGGTGCAGTGGTGTTTATGTTGTATTCCGCGATTGAAGCAAAGGGAAAGGCAAAGAGTGATGGATTGCCAGTGGTGAATGAATTTCCAGAGGTGTTTCCAGAAGACGTTAGTGAATTGCCACCTGAGAGAGAGGTAGAATTTACTATAGATTTGATTCCTGGAACTAGTCCGGTGTCGATGGCGCCTTATCGCATGTCGGCATCTGAATTAGCTGAACTGAAGAAGCAGTTAGAGGAATTGCTTGAGAAGAAGTTTATTCGTCCGAGTGTGTCGCCGTGGGGTGCTCCGGTGTTATTGGTTAAGAAGGAAGGTTCAATGAGGTTATGTGTTGACTACCGACGTTGAATAAAGTTACAATCAAGAATCGGTATCCTTTGCCGAGGATTGATGATTTGATGGATCAGCTCGTTGGAGCATGTGTGTTTAGTAAGATTGATCTGAGGTCTGGATATCATCAGATTCGTGTGAAGTCAGAGGATATTCAGAAAACTGCATTTAGAACGAGGTATGGACATTACGAATATTCTCATTATGCCGCTTGAGTTACTAACGCACCTGGTGTTTTCATGGAGTATATGAACATGATATTTCACCCATATCTTGACAAGTTTGTAGTAGTGTTCATTGATGATATTCTGATTTATTCGAAAAGCGATGAGGAGCATGCAGAACATCTCAGAGTTGTGTTGGAATTGCTGAAGGAAAAGAAACTTTATGCGAAGTTGTCCAAGTGTGAATTCTGGTTAGAGGAGGTGAGTTTTCTTGGTCATGTAATTTCCAAGGATGGAATTGCTGTGGATCCTACGAAAGTAGAAGCGGTGTCTCGATGGGAAGCGCAAGAATGCTTCGAGATCCGTAGTTTTCGGGTCTTGCAGTTATTATCGGAAGTTCATTGAGGGTTTTCCAAGCGTTACCATTGACTAAGTTGACCGGAAGGGTCGATATTTGTTTGGGATGTTGAATGTGAGAAAGGATTTCGAGTCAAGAGGAGGTTGACAAGTGCTCCGATCTTGATTTTTCCGATCCGACTAAGTCTTTTGTGGTATATTGTGACGCATCATTAATGGGATTAGGTGGTGTGTTGATGCAAGATAAGCGTGTTGTGGCTTATGCTTGCGATTGAAAGTGCATGAAAGGAATTATCCGACTCATGATTTGGAGTTACCGTAGTGTTTGTTTTGAAGTTGTGGAGACATTATTTATATGGTTCTCGGTTTGAGGTGTTCATGATCATAAGAGTCCGAGGTATCTTTTGATCGAAAGAGTGAACATGAGACGAGAAGATGGTTAGAATTCCTAAAGGATTATGATTTCGGTTTGAATTACCATCCGGTAAAGCAAACGTGGTTGCGATGCTTTAAGTAGAAAGTCTTTGCACATGTCGATGTTGATGGTTCGTGAGTTAGATTTGGTTGAAGCCGAGATCCGAGTTTGGTTTGTGAAACTACTCAATAGTGTGAAATTGGGTATGTTGAAGGACTAGTGGTATTCGGAAGAGATTAGAAATGGGCAAAAATCTGATGTTGGTTTAGTTGATAAGTTGACATTGATCAACCAAGGTCAAGGAGGCGAGTTCCGAATTGACGAGAATGGTGTTATGAGATTTGGTGATCGGGTGTGTGTTCCGATGTTGGAGATTAGGAAGAGCATTTTGGAAGAAGGACATCTTAGCGGGTTGAGTATTCATCCTGGTGCTACTAAGATGTATCATGATTTGAAAAAGTTGTTTTGGTGGCCTGGAATGAAGAAGGAAATTGCTGAGTTTGTGTATGCCTGTTTGATTTGTCAGAAGTCGAAAATCGAGCATCGAAACCATCGATTGATGGAACCGTTGTTTGTTCCGAATGGAAGTGGGATGGAATCTCAATGGATTTTGTGTCGGTTTGCCGAGGACGGCTAAGAATTGTGATTCTATCCGGTGATTGTGGATAGGTTGACAAAATCGCTCATTTTATTCCGATAAGAATGGATTATCCGATGGAGAGATTGGCAGAGTTGTATGTCGAAAAGGTTGTGAGTTTGCATGGTATTCCGTTTAGCATTGTGTCGGATCGAGATCCGAGGTTTACATCTAAGTTCTGGACAGGATTGCAAGAAGCTTTGGGTACCAAGTTGCGGTTGAGTTCCGCTTATCATCCGCATGATGGTCGACGGAAAGAACGATTGATCGTTGGAAGATTTCTTTGAGAGCTTGTGTGTTAGAAGGGTGGAACTTGGGATAGCTATCTGCCATTGATTGAGTTTACCTACAACAATAGCTTTCACTCGAGTATTGGTATGGCTCCGTTTGAGGCATTGTATGGTAGGAGGTGTCGGACACCATTGTGTTGGTATGAAACCGAGAGAATCTTGTGATTGGACCGAAATTGTTCAGAAACTTGGAAAAGATTAAGATGATTCAGGAGAAGATGAAGACTTCTCAGAGTCGTCAGAAGAGTTATCATGATAAGAGGAGGAAAGACCTTGAGTTCAGTGAAGGAGAGCATGTGTTTATGCGGGTTACTCCGATGACTGGAATTGGTCGAGCCTTGAAGTCAAGAAAGTTGACTCCCCGATTTATTGGTCCTTTTCAGATTACCAAGAGAGTTGGGAAGGTTGCATATCAGATTGCTTTGCCGCCGTCACTTGCGAATCTGCATGATGTTTTTCATGTGTCTCAGCTGAGGAAGTACATTGCTGATCCGTCTCATGAGATTCGGGTAGATGACATACAGGTACGGGAGAATTTGACTGTGGAAGCAGTACCTGCGCGAATTGAGGATCGGAAGTTGAAATAGTTGCGGGGCAAAGAGATTGCATTGGTAAGAGTGGCTTGGGAGGACCAGCTGATGGAAATGTTACTTGGGAGCGGAGAGTCGATGAAGGACTCGTATCTGAACTATTAAATCGAGGTATGTTTTCGAGGACGAAAACTCTTTAAGTTGGGGAGTTGTGACACCCGAAAATAATTCTAATTAAATAATTATGATTTTAATTATTAAATTAATTGAGAGCATAGTTTATTTAATATATTGAATTATTGAGATTAATTATGGAATTAATTGGAGAATGGGAAATAAATAAGTATTTTATTTATGTTAAAAGGAATAAAAGGAATAAAATAAGGAAAGAGGAAAATAGATTCATTTTGGAGAAAACAAGACTACGTAGAAGTGAGAAGAGGAAAAAGAAGGAAAACCTAGAAGTGTCGAATCTCAAGAACCCACAAGGGGGTGATTTCGATTGATTATAACTTATGGGTTTTGATGTTGATGATATAGGGTATAGCATGTTAGAGAATTGTGTTTGTGAATTTATAGGGTTTCATGAATGTGTCCCTATAGGTGTCGGTGTCGAATGTATAGATTAATGGATCCAAGATGTAGGATTATTCTTGAGAGTAAAACATGTTATATTGTGTGTTATTGATGATGAATGAGTGATTTTATGGTGTTGGAATACATGGGTACGTTTTGGAATGAATGAGAAATGACTTTGGGGAAATAAGTGTCAAAACTAGATTTTTGGGTCGATGGTCGTGGGAACCGGTTCCCGTGGGAGAACCCGGTTCCACTTTTAAATAGTATTTTGAACTCGGGAACCGGTTCTCGTGGGAGGAACCGGTTCCACGTTACTTTTGAAAAACGAAAATATTTTAGGGAACCGGTTCCACCGGAGGAACCGGTTCCCCATACATTTTCGGTGATTTTGAAATTTTGGGAACCGGTTACTCCCAGGGAGGAACCGGGTTCCACTGTTTATTTTTGAAAATTTTTAAAACTTCAAAAATTCATAACTTTCAAACCGTAAGTCCTTTTTGAGCGCCGTTTTGGACGTTATTTCCTAAATTTTATGCTCTACCTTATGAAATGAAAATATTTTAGAAAACTTGAAATTATTTTGGAAAGGGGTTGGATTTCGAAATAAATGATTTTAACAGACATATAAGGATGTATGTGTAGTAGAGTAACCTTGGTGATGAGGACACTGGTAATGTGTAGGTGTAATAGCATGTTTATGCTGAGGTTAGGTGTATGCATGATTGGTTGATGTATCATGTTGATTGGTTTGCATGTTTATGCTGATGTTGATCGTATGCATGATTGGTTGAGATATCATGTGGGATGGTTGTTTCAGTTATGTTGAGTTGATGTATTGCATAGACTGATTAATGTTGCATGCTATTGATGTGCGTGCATATGCATTGTTTTGGTGAAGTTAATTCCCATTGTGCGGAATTTGACTTGGATTGCCAATAACCGAGTGAGTGAGGATGGATGGTTAGCTGGATTCGTGTCCGAGTGGTTATGGACGAATCGATGGTAATCCGGTTGATAATGGATCGGTGTTGGGTGACTTGGTCACGAAGTCGGTACCGCATGCATTGAGTCGCATTTGTGTTTGTATGGAATTGTAACATGATAGGATGTTTTCCAGTGTTGCAATTCTTTTATTGTTTATTGATCATGCATGATGAATTACATGATTATGGATGTGCGTGGGATGCTGGATGGTGTTAAGTGGTGGAATAATATGCTTGTATTATATTATTGATTGAAAGACTTATAATGTGCTTTAATTATGAGAAGTCTCACCCTTACTTTACCATTTCAGATTGAGTTAGCAGCTGAGGAGTCGGTGAGGATGGCTCTAGAGCTTATCTTTTAGTCAGTGTGTCAGTGTCATGCTCTGATTAGATTGTAACACTGGGGAACGCTTAGTTAAGAGAATCAGTATTGTTTAACTCTGATTAAAGATGATTTAGATATTAATTTAATTAATATATTCGGGGTATCTAGATGGGGTGTTACACCATCAATCCCGACGGCTTCTGATGTTCAATCTTTGATTTCTGACAAACCAAACACGCATACACAACTCGACAATTTCCTTTTTCATTCTAGGCCACCCAAATAACTTCTTCAAGTCATGGTACATCTTAGTAGCACCAGGATGAATACTCAATCCACTACGGTGTCCTTCTTCCAAGATACTTTTTCTGATCTCAACAACATCCGGAACACACACTCTATCACCAAATCTCATAACGCCATTCTCGTCAATTTGGAACTCACCTCCTTGACCTTGGTTAATCAATGTCAGCTTATCTACCAAACCAACATCAGATTTCTGTCCATTTCGAATCTCGTCCAAAATACCACTAGTCAGCTTCAACATGCCCAATTTCACACTATTCGGAGTAGTCTCACATACCAAACTCAAGTCTCTGAATTGTTCCACTAAATCCAATTCACGAACCATTAACATCGACATATGCAAGGACTTCCTGCTTAACGCATCTGCCACAACGTTTGCCTAACCAGGATGGTAATTCAAACCGAAATCGTAATCCTTGAGAAATTCTAACCATCTTCTCTGCCTCATATTCAACTCTTTCTGATCAAAGAGATACTTCAGGCTCTTGTGATCACTGAACACTTCAAACCGTGAACCATACAGATAATGCCTCCATAATTTCAAAACAAATACAACACCTGCCAACTCTAAATCATGAGTCGGATAATTCCTTTCATGAATCTTCAACTGTCTTGAAGCATAAGCCACAACCTTCTTATCTTGCATCAAAACACCTCCTAATCCCATCAAAGACGCATCACAATACACTACGAAAGATTCTGCTGGATTCGGCAAAATCAGAATCGGAGCACTAGTCAACCTCCTCTTCAATTCTTGGAATCCTTCCTCACAATCTGCATCCCAAACAAACGCTTGACCTTTTCTCGTCAACCTAGTTAACGGTAAAGCTAACTTCGAAAAATCCCTCAATGAATTTCCTGTAGTAACCTGCAAGACCAAGAAAACTACGAATCTCTGAAGCATTCTTCGGCGCTTCCCACTGAGATACCGCTTCTACTTTTGTAGGATCAACAGCAATACCATTCTTGGAAATCACATGACCAAGAAAACTCACTTCGCTTAACCAAAACTCACATTTTGACAGCTTCGCATAAAGCTTCTTCTCCTTCAATAATTCCAATACAATCCTAAGATGCTTTGCATGCTCCTCATCATTCTTTGAATAGATCAAAATGTCGTCAACAAATACCACCACAAATTGGTCAAGATACGGATGAAATATCCTGTTCATATACTCCATAAACACGCCAGGTGCATTAGTAACTCCAAACGGCATAACAGAATATTCATAATGCCCATACCTCGTTCTAAATGCAGTCTTCTGAATATCTTCCGCCTTAACACGAATCTGATGATATCCAGACCTCAGATCAATTTTACTGAATACACAAGCTCCAACCAACTGATCCATCAAATCATCAATCCTCGGCAATGGATACCGATTCTTGATTGTCACTTTATTCAATTGCCTGTAGTCAACACATAGTCTCATCGTTCCTTCCTTCTTCTTAACCAACAATACTGGCGCACCCCCCGGTGAAACACTAGGACGAATAAACTTCTTCTCAAGCAACTCTTCCAACTGTTTCTTAAGCTCAGACAACTCAGATGCCGACATGCAATAAGGCGCCATCGACACCGGTCTAGTTCCAGGAATCAAATCTATAACAAACTCCACTTCTCTCTCTCAGGTGGCAACTCACTAACATCTTCCGGAAACACTTCTGGAAGTTCATTCACCATTTCCAAACTACCAAGTTTACAAAAATCGGGGATTCGACTCTTTTTAAAATAGTTTTCATGAAATAATAATTTTCTTATTTTATAAGATAGTATTTTTAATTTAAGAAATACTGCCGAAAATGGTACTTGAATCGGAGCTACGGTTTGGAAAATATGAATTTTTAAAGTTTTAAACATTTTGAAACTCAACACAGTGGTAACCGGTTCCTCCCTGGGAGAACCCGGTTCCCACAATTCTCAAAAACACTCCCCCTGGAATTTTGTATGGGGAACCCGGTTCCTCCATACTGGGAACCGGTTCCCACGAAGAAAAATGGTTTTGTTTGGAAATTTTAAATTGGGAACCCGGTTCCTCCCCAGGAGTAACTGGTTCCCGCAACCTGCAGAACCAAAAGCTTGCTATTTTGACAGCAACTTGTAATCCAACTCAATCCATTTCTAAACCACTCAATCGGAGAAAAATCCCAACCATTCTTCACCACCAACAATTCATCACTCTTAGCCTTTCCTTTCACTTCCGTCGAAGAATACAACATAAACACCACAACACCATCATTAACAGCTGTGCAACTCTGATCATCCATCTTAATTCATTGTTCTTATTAGATTCTTCGTTAAATCATATGGTGCACAAGCCTCTATCAAACTTCATTCATATTCATCACTATATGCCCCATTTAGATAGTAAGACAATTGTATACCATCCAATACGATTTCGTCTACTATCAACAAGAGATTAAGGGTGATCAAGTCCTCAATTTGTCAATAGACATTCGATAATCATATTGGAGTATAACCATCATTACCAACTGTCGCACCCCAAAATTTACCCTCCTAAGCTCAGGGTTTTAACTTCCGGAAACAACTTGTGAGTTTGTGTTTATAAGGAGTGATCATAAGACATCCCTTCTTCAAGGAATACACTCTTTTGAAAATACACAAGATTAATACTTTATTCCCTTGTATTTCTCATAAGATCATTGCATCACTAACAGTTTCAGAACAGGACAGATCGTGTGTGTACTCCTAAAGTCAAAATTGGGATTTTATCAAAAAGAAATCATTTGTTCAAGAAAGAATCAATTAGGGTTTGAGTCTCCACTTACCTAAAATTATCTATCTTAATCAATCATCGACATTTGATCTTCAAAATTCCCAACTTTTTCTCATGATCTACCTTGAATCGACCAATTAGGATTTTGATCGAAGATAGTGAATCATTGACTTTCTGCTCAATGGATAACCTATTTGCTTAAAGATTGGTCTTAACATCTTGAATGCAACATCTTGACCTAATTTATTGATTCAAAACATTGCAAAATCCATGTTTCTTCATCAGACAAATTTTGAACCATCTGATGAAAATTCATCTGCTCAAAAAGTCAAACTTTGACTTTTGGTCAACTTTTTCAAAACCAAATTTTTCAATCATAAAAACATTTCAAATAATCCATCATGATCATAAAAAATCAAGAAATATGAAAAAGTCAACAAAAAGTCAAGATTTGAATTTTTTCTAACACTTAGAAATTTTTTTCAAGTGTTAAGAAACATGGTTTTTCCTCACTTTCATGGCCATTTTTCACCTAGATCCATTTTGATTCAAGAAAAACTCAAAACATGAAAGTTGTAGGTCTTGTTACAAGCTTTCTAAAAAGTCCAAGAACTTGCAAAAACACTTTGTCTAGCTAAGATTTTGATTTTGAAACATAGAGCTCCAAAACCATGGATTTCCAAAATCATGCATCAAAGTTACAAGTTATTTTGTAACTTTCTCCCTTCTAGAAGCCTTGTCACCAAAAGAGATAGGATTTTAGAGGGAAAAATATGATGGAAATTTCTAGGAAAGGATAAAAACACTTGAGTTTTTTTAGTAATGATTAAAAAGATTTCATTTGCATTTAATGAAGGAATATTCCTTTCTTAAGCCTTAAGCTTCCAAGTTGCAAGCTATAAGCTTATCTTGCCTTGCCATTTCAAGAATCCTTTGCCTATAAATAGAGGTTCTTACTTCTTTCAAAAACACACCAAAACAATTCCAAACTTGTTTTCTCATTTTTCTTTCTTATTTTGCAAGTTTTCTAAGTTTTCAAAGAGGTTAGAATCCCAAATTGCAATTCTTGCAAGTTCCAACCAATGGTGTCATTCTAACATGTTCTAAATATCATTTAGAATTTTTTTGGAACTTCAAACCCTCAAAAAACTAGCCAAAATCAGTTTGCTCCAGAAATCATTTCCAAAACTCATAAAATGCAAATTTGAGCCATAACTTCCAAACTCTTAATTCACTTGTGCTTGTTATAATTTTTCACTTCAAACACCTTCTATACATCATATAGAAGTAATCCAAATCATCATTCCATCATTGTAAACATAGAATCATGAAAATCGATTCTCACTTCAAGTAACTGAAACTGGACTTGGTCAGAACAATCTAGACCATTTCAAACCAAGGTAAGCATACTAATACCTATTTTTATGATTATGTCAAAAAAATCCAAAAAAATATTTTCATTTTGATTATATTTTATTAAGTAAAAAATGAGACATTTTAAGTATTCTTAATACTTTTCAAAAGATGTTTTCTTTCCAATTTTCAAACTTAAATCTTTTTTTCAAAACTTCTTGTGAATATCCTTCACTTTTTAAAAACATTTTCAAAACCTCCTAACAAACACTTTCATAATTAAATTTCTAAACCTCGATCCAACATCGAGTTTCTTTTCAAAACATTTTCATAAATAAATATTCTACTTTTCTCTCTCCTCCCAAACATATGGTAGTCAGTCCTGTATCGACCCTCGACTGTATGTTTGGTTTCTTCTTAAATGAATCTAAATAACGTGAACCTTGTTTCACCTCACCTTTTCTCAACAAACTTTTTGGGTAGAAAAAGATGATTAGGATGTTTCTTTCCACTCATCCGAGTATTTGGGGCATTAGCCGTTGAACGCTTATGGTCTAATACTCGTCTCCCACATAAAAATAACTCAACTCACTCAAACTCTTTTATCGCTCATATGCGATCATCAAACTCTTTTCTTACAAAGAGTGTGCAATAGTCATTTCAAACACGAACAAAGACTTAAGCTTTTCAAACAAACAAAACAAGTCCAAGTTCAAGCATTTGAAATATTTAATGCACGATTTTTCTTATAAAATCAATACAACCAACTTAAAACCTTTTCAAGAGGAACTACGGAGTTTTGACTTTCCCATTGCACAAGGGAATACGTAGGCACACGGTTCTGAAACCGTGCCAAACTCAAAATAATAATAAACAATTCTTTTTTCTTTGGGTATTCATAACTTAGCAATGAACATACACACAAACGCGTAGAATTAAATGGGTCCCATCGAGTACGATGGATGTAAGGGGTGCTAATACCTTCCCCTTACATAACCGACTCCCGATCCCACTTTTTGGTCACGTAGACCGCCTTATCCGCTTGCTTGGGGTTTTATCTATATTTCCCCGTTCTTTTCAGAACAAATAAAATTAGGTGGCGATTTCACTGTTTTCGAGAATTTAAAAGATTTTTGAAAATCGAGTTGCTTCAGCTGGCGACTCCACTGGGGAAGAGCTAAGTGTGTCAACCCTAGTTTGGTTCTTCGTATGTGTGTTTATTTTCGTTTTCTTTTATCACTCTATTTGTGTGCTTTATTTTAGTCGTTTATTTCCTATCGCTTTAATTATTACCTTGTTGATATATTATTGTGTGGGAATAATGGATGGGACTATAGGAAAAGCCCACTACCAAGGCTATAGAACACATAAATTAGAGTGGTTGCGTAGTATTGATTTGCTAGACGGAAATGTCTTGCAAGTTGGTGCGAAGACCACACCTAGGGGAGGTTCTTTCGAAGATATTATTGTCGATTGCAAGTTATTTTGCATTGACGATAGTGTTGTTAGAAGGGATTTTTCCCCTAGTTTTGACCTTTAAGGAAAACCTAACCTTTAGGCTTTAAGATTGCTCAAATGAGACGTTCTTGGATATATCATCTAATCACAAATTTATTTGCGGTGAAAATGGTATATCCAAGTTGGGATCCTTGATTTTGAGCACCCCGTTCAGATCCCAGTATTGAGGGTTACGTTCGTTATATCGTTAAACCTGCTTTGTCTATTCGGTTAATACGTAACCCTCCCTCAAACCAAATTCTCTTGAAAAAGTATTGTAGCGTTGCAAGTATCTTTTGTGATGCACGAGAATTTGTGTTTGTTGTATCAAAAAATCCTAAGAGCCATCCTGTGGGGAGTTGTTGGGTAGACGTCGAAACCATGACCGACCGTCCTTTTAAACCCCTGTCTGTTTAATTTTTACATATAATTTTACGCATAACATCAATATGTATCACATCACATTACATTCTTACATGCATTGCCATTGCATTGCATTTAAAAATAGGAATAAAATATTGCATTTGCATTCATCAACATGCATGCATTTTCTCCTCCACTACAAAAAGCTCATGTCACCTTTTGTTCCTGGCCATAAGTTGATTTCCTCCACTCATGGTAAGTCTGATAGACCAATTGGAACATAATCAAGTTGTGATAAGAGAGGACTTGGAAGGTGTGAAAGACAAGGTGGATCAAATGTTGGAAGCCATGCTAGCTTCTTCGGAGGACAATGCCCAAGATGCTACTACAGACTCCACGTCAGGATTTACTGTTATGTATAATCCTATGTACGATTCTCCTCTGCATGTGGATGATCCTATTCAACCTCAATTGGTGCTCAATGCTCTATCTAACGCAATCCCTACGGTCCAAAGACAATCAACTATTCAAGAAGATTGTATCTCACATCCTCATGTTGCTAAGAAGCCTAGGAGTGTCAACTACGTGCAAGATCCTCAAGGAACGAGTTCAATGGTCAACACCAGAGCTCCTCAAGATACTGAAGCCAGACGAATGTGTCTTGATATGAAGGAACAATTGAGGGTATTGAATGGAAACGATACTATTGGTCGGGATGCTGCTGACCTTTGTTTAGTGTCAGATGTCGTGATTCCACCAAAGTTTAAAATGCCAAACTTCGAGAAGTACAAAGGTGTTAGTTGTCCAGAGACTCATTTGAAGATGTATGTTCGCAAGATGTCTGCATACGCCCATGATGAAAAGTTTCTCATCCATTGCTTTCAAGACAATTTTAGTGGGGCATCTCTGGATTGGTATACGCAATTGGAGAAAAAGGATGTTCATAATTGGAAAGACTTATCTTCCTCATTCCTGAAACAATACGAGTTCAACCTTTCCATGGCTCAAACCCGTATCCAATTACAGAATCTTTCTCTGAATATTAACGAGTCGTTCAAGGAGTATGCTCAAAGATGGAGAGAGTTGGCTTCCCGAGTTAAACCTCCAATGCTTGATAGGGAGTTGGTTGACTTGTTTTTGAATACCTTACCTAATTCATACTTCGAAAGAATGATAGGTTGTACATCTTTAAGTTTCTCCGACTTAGTGATGGTGGGAGAACGCATTGAGAGCGGTCTTAAAAGTGGAAATATCCAAGTTGCCTCGAGTAGCCAAGCTGATGAGGAAGAATTCTTCAGAGGTTCTCAAATGGAAGAAGAGGATTATGAAACCAATGCAATCTGGGAAGCTCCGCAAGCTCCACCTCTGTACCTTATGGTCAACCTCCGTATATAGCAGCTGTTCAGTATCAGCACCCGATGCTTATCGGTCCACTACACCAACAACCATGGGGCACTCCTCATGCAAAGAAACAAGGTCAAGGTCGGGGATATCAAAGTCAACGACAGAATCCACGCATACCTCGAAGTAATTTGGAAAGAAGGAATGCTCCTCTCGATCCACTTCCAACTATGTCTCATGGTCCAAATGATTCCAACAACTCTAACCACACTTGCACTGTCTTCTCAAGAGTACCTCGTACCAATGACTTACAATCGGGACATATCCGGGAAGCATCTCTCCTCCCTCACTTAGTTTCACACTACTCCTACAATAATCAATCAGAAAAGTAACAAGTACCGACAGTGTTGTACACACTTGTCGCGTACAAAGGGATAATGACATTAAGACACTGGTCACAACGACCGACTATGCTCTGATACCACTATTGTAACACCCCTTCTAATTACCCGCGTTTTTATAAATTATAATCAGAGTTTTCATTCATAAATCAAGAGGCGTCACAATTTAAATAGTTCAAATCAATCAACACAGTTGTCATGCTTTCACTGAAGAATAAATCATTAAATAAAACAGACTTAAATTTATGTTTAACAGCGGAAATGAAACATAACAAAATCCTGAATACGTCATTCATAGTTATTCCAGGATAATAAATCAAGACATAATTCAAAACCATTAAGGATCCATCAAAGGACTTCAAAACAACCGTTTCCCCAGTGTTACATCTACCAGAGCACGACACTGACACGCGGATTAACTAACTGACTCAACTCTAGAGCTATCCTCACCAACTCCAAGCAGCTAATCACTTCGGACTGAAATCGTTAAAGTAAGGGTGAGATTTCTATTCAATATAAAATGCATTATACGTTTTTAAATACAACAGAATAATCGAATACATTAATCCATTAACCAAACACATGATTGTAGTAAATTCACAAGGCATCTCACACAATGAACATGTATATAACAAACAATGGAAATTGCAACACTGGAAACCATCCTAGCATGTTACAATCCCATATGCAATGCAGACTCTATGCATGTGGTACCAAAACGTGAACCGAGTTCACCCACTGCTCCGTTTACATGTGGAAAGACAACGGAAATCCATGATTCGTCCACAACCATTGGGTCAAGAATCTATCCTCACTACCTTTAAATCCGGGTAAGTCTATTGGCTCTGCCAGTTCACTTCCGCACAATGGGAATGAACCAATTTAACAAATGCTCATGCATGCACCATAAAAGCATGCAACATCAATTCAACGGATTATGATCACAACATAATTCCACATAATGCCAACATCAACGAGTATCACATGATAACCGCATAATCATGAAATAATTATCACAAAGCATAAATATGCCAAACGCTTACTCTTCAATTAGTAAGACTAACACCAGTATATACAACAATAACAACTGAGATCAACAACCATCATGAATACACAACATCGACAATAACACATGATGTCAATATAATCATGAATAAGCAACAAGGAAACCAACACATAAGCGTCAATCTTCGTTCAACCTGTCAGAACAATCTAAACCAATTCATCCACCATTCTTAAAACTACCATAGTTCACTAATCGGAAAAATGGCTCTTTTCAAAATAAAATCCATTAATTATAATTTTCTTTATTTTATAAAATAGAGTATTTAATTTAAGAAACAACCTCCAAAACGGCGACTAAAACGGACTTACGGTTTGAAAGTTATGAATTTTTAAAGTTTAGTATTTTTCAAAAAGAAACAGTGGAACCCGGTTCCTCCATATGGGGAACCGGTCCTGAGTTCAAAAATGCCATTTTTAGTGATCAAAACACTGGGAACCCGGGTTCTCCCATATGGGAACCGGTTCCCATGACCTGCATAATCAAAAACTGTTACTTTTGACAACATTATGCATTCCAAATCACATCCAATCAATCCCATACGAATTGCAACATTAGGAACACTAAAATGCATCCATTATACACCAATACAACATCATACATCTTTGTTTCATCATTCCTATTAGTTGTTTGACACACTAAGGATCTTAATTCTATAATCCGACACAAATAGGGTTTCATCCTACAAACCTATAATCAATTTTCCTAACATACCCTGTTAGTGTTTTTAAGTTGGCATTATGTTTGGTAAAACTAGGCTTTAGCAATGTCATGTGTGATGTCATGACATTCAGAGATTGAAGATAAATCCTACCTGCTAAGGATGTTAAAAGACAGCTCAGAACTGGAAGCTAAAGTCATCTGGAAATTCAGAATGATGTCATAGATGTTATGACATTCGGTGACATTCTGCTCGAACTGCTTGTTCTGAGATTTTTCAGGAAGTTTGTTGAGCTGCTAAATATTGTTTTTCTATTATTAGAAAGCATGCTCACGTGGCTACTAGGTTAAACTTAATTAAACCTAAATTGGTTGTTGAAAAGACCATGTTTTTAGGATTAAATTAAGTGAACCCTAGCTATCTTTATGGAAGCCCAAAGAAGTTTCAGGATCGCTATAAAGGAAAAGAACCCTTACAAGCGTGTTGCCCTTTGAATGTATTGAAGAGATAGCAGCTTGTGTTTGTGTACTGTTAGGATTTGTAACAGTTGTAATTGTGTAATTCTAGTTTCTCTTGTGAGCCAAGCAACTATCAATTGATAAGTGCATTGGACTAGGATTTCTTTGTAAGGGTAGTTTATCACTCAAAGCTTTAAAGCACGAGTGTTTGTCTCTTGATTGAAGCTTTGAAGCAAGATCAAGATATTTTATTGAAGTGTGTCTTCACAATTCAATTAGTCAATAGGTTGATATCAACGCTGTGATTGAGGGGAGTGAGTAGGAACTCATATCTAAGTAGGACTTAGGTAAAAGGGTCATTGGGTAGTGATTAAGTGAGAAGGTCACAATGTGTTGGTGTAGGGTCTTCGAATTGATCGCTAATAGTGAACTTTCTCCTGGCTTGGTAGCCCCGGATGTAGGTTTGTTGAACCGAACTGGTGAACAACTTATTGTGTTATTCTGCTTTATTTCGTGTGAATTGCTAGCATAGTGTCGACATCGTGTCATAACATTCTCTGTGACATCAAGTATCTGCTGCCGAATTTCAATTGGCATCGAGGGCACCGCTTGTTATTTCGGGTGAGATCTAGGGATAATAGTTTACGGCGTAATGGATAAAGAAGGAGGATTTGGAGGAAGACCACCTATTCGGATGGGTCTAATTATGATTCTTGGAAGCCTCGTATGGTTGCCTTCTTAAGGTCGGTGGACATTAAAGCTTGGAGAGCTGCGATAAAGGATGGAAACATCCCACCAAGCTTGAGAAAGATGGCACTCTTGTCTTGAAACACGAGGAGGAATGGAGCAAAGAGGAAGAAGAGCTAGCTCTTGGGAACTCTAAAGCATTGAATGCTCTCAATGGTATTGACAGAACATATTGATTAGTCCATCAATGTGAGTGGCCAAGGATGTTTGGGACACTCGAACTACTCATGAGGGAACATCCAAGGTGAAGATGTCAAGACTTGGATGCTCACTACCAAATTTGAGAATTTGAAGATGAAGGAAGATGAGAATATTCATGAATTTCACATGAATATTTTGGAAATTGCCAATGCCTCGGAGCACTTGGTGAAAAGATGTCAAGAGAAGTCGGTGAGAAAGATTCTCGGATCCTTGCCTAAGAGATTTGCAATGAAAGTCACCGCAATAGAAGAGGCTCAAGACATCACACCTTGAAGGTTGAAGAACTTATTGGATCCCTTATGACTTTTGAGATGGGAATCGGTGAAACTGCTGACAAGAAAAACAAGAGCATAGCACTTGTATCCAACAAGAAGAAGGATGCAAGGTGGAAGATGAAGAGAAGATATCGAAGCTATTGCCATGCTTGGAAGGCAGTTCAACAAACCGATCGGAGGATTGATCCAAAGTCAAGGTCAAATGTCAAGGACATTCCATCGACATTAGCGATCTTATGACTCAAAGAAGATCCAAGTCGAGGAAAAAGGAAGTCAAGGCAGTAAAGTCCAATGTCATGAATGTGAAGGATTTGGACATATTAGAGCTGAATGTCCTACCTTTCTAAAGAAACAAAAGAAAGGGATGGTTGTCACTTGGTCTGATGGTGATTCAGGAAGTGAATCTGAGGAAGAAGGTGCCAAACTTGTCACTACTCTCTCGGAGTGTACAACTCGATATGGATTCTAGTGATGAGGAAGTGACATTTGAAGAGCTTCTAAAACTACGAAGTGTATAAAAATGGTGAAGCATGTCGAGAATGAGGAGCGAAAAAGGCGATTGAGAAGTTGGAAGTTGAGAATGTGAAGTCAAGGTGAGAAAGAGGAAAACACCCACTATAAATCACCTCAATAGTGATATTGTTATCTTGAATTCCAAACTTGATCGGATGTCTAAGTCTCAAAATGTTGACATCCGATAAGTTGGAAGAAATTCTTGACTTGACAATGCAGGAAATAAGCATGGTCTAGGATATGTGGTGAAAAGCAACTTTGGTGACATTAAGAAGAAGAGACATAGGAAAACAATGTCAAAGCAGGTGTCACAACCCAAAACAGGAAATGTGTTTGGCTCAGGCTATGTGACTGCAAAGAGATTTGCAAATAACCAGGAATGGAACAAACCTGGGAAGTCAATGACAAAGAAGATGTCATACCACAGCCAAAGAATGTGTCGCCACATGGTATATGAAGACTAAGAAGTTTGTCTATAACAAAAGGAAGAACAGACCTAATAGACCAATGTCAAAGCAGATGTCACAACATTGGGTGCAACATCAAAATCATAGAAACATGAACAAACAGTTTCAAAGATGGAGATGTCATTATTGTGGAAGGTTTGGTCACATAAAATATTTACTGACTTCATGGATATCCTAATCAAGGGTCTTATGTAAAGCCTAAAACCAGCAGGTATCATACTCTCAACAAGGAAGAAGAAGACTGCCACGGTAGCTAACACTTCTCTTAGTGTGTCTACCAAGAAAGATTGGTACTTTGGGGTGTTCCAAGCACATGACTGGAGAAAGAAATCTTCTTAAAGATGTTAAACCTCACTCTGTCAGTTTTGTTACTTTTGGAGATGGGGCTAAAGGAGAAATCAAAGGTATTGAAAACTCAAACCGTGCAAGTTCCAAACCCGAATGAAGTGTTCTTTGGTAAAAGGTTTGACTGCAAATCTCATTAGCATAAGTCAGCTATGTGATATGGGTCTCACAGTCAACTTCACTAAGTCTGAATGTCTTGTAATCAATGATGATCAAGTAGTGATTATGAGAGGAGTCAGATCAAAGGACAACTGCTACAAGTGGGAATCTGAAAGCACCACTCTGTCCTCTATGAGTCCCACAGACAAAGATGAAGAGGAAGTAAAGTTGTGGCAGCAAGTATCTGGTCATCCACACCTCAGAAGCATGAAAAGGATCAGTTTCATAGGGGGAGTCAGAAGGATACCAAGATTGGTCATAGACAAAAGGAAAATCTGTGGTAAGTATAGGACTGAACAGGAAGTCAGAATGTCACTCTCCATGTCTAGACATCTGACCACTTGTAAGGTACTGAAGCAAAGTACTAGGATTTGGCATGAAAGGATAACCAAGTGTCTTATTGTCAAAAGATACATGAGAGGAGTCCTGAATGAAACTCTTCCAGTCAGAGGGAAAAAGATCATGGTGGCATCCGTCTATGTTAATAACATAGTATCTGGAGGAATGTCAGACACAATAATGGAAGTCTCAACACATCCTTCACAGAGCAAATATGCAAGGAGGATTGTCAAGAGGATTGGGATGAAGAATGTTAGCCATAAAAGGACTCATGCTCCTACACACTTGAAGTTGTTCAAGAAAATAAGTGGAGAAAGTGTTGATAAATGCTTGTGTGAAAGCTCTTTTAAAGGATGGCTCATCTTGAGAAACCATCCTGTTTCTTGGGTCAGCAAGAAGCAAAACTGTGTATTCCTGTACAATGTTGAGACTTATCACATAGCAGCTGGTAGCAATTGTTCTCAGATGATCTGGATGAAGCAGATGCTGACTAAATACAATGTCATACAGGATCTCATGACATTGTACTGTGACACTTTTACTAAAATGCTTGAGACTAGCCAGTTTGAAATGTTAAGGAGCAAGTTGGGTAATTGTCCAAATGAGAAATTGTAGCAATTAACCTTGCATACAACAAGGAATGGAAAGGATCTTTTCCTTCAAGTATTTATAAGTAGGTTATTTAAGTATTTTCCTCTCATTTTTAAAAGGTCCAAGAATAGGAAGAGACCCCTTCATATAATAGTTTCTTCTTTTGAAAGTATCATATTTCCTTCATCTAAAAGAAACTTTCAAAACCTCTGCCATTCTAGCTCTCATTTCCTCAAAATCTTCCAGCAAAATAGGTCTTCATCATCTTTGTGACACCCCAAAATAATGCAATAAATAAATACTTATGATTTTTAATTATTAAATTAATTGAGGTCAAAATTTATTTAGTTTATTGGATTATTAAGTTAATGATGGAATTAATTGGAGAATGAGAAATAAATAATTATTTTATTTATGTTAAAAGGAATAAAAGGAATTAAATAAGGAAAAGAGGAAAATAGAATCATTTTGGAGAAAACAAGACTACGTAGAAGTGAGAAGAGGAAAAGAAGAAGGAAAACCTAGAAGTGTCGAATCTCAAGAACCCACAAGAGGGTGATTTCGATTGATTATTACTTATTATGGGTTTTGATGTTGATAATATAGGTTATAGCATGTTAGGAAATTGTATTTGTGAATTTATAGGGTTCCATGAATGTGTCCCTATAGGTGTCGATTGTCGGTTGATAGGTATGAATTGATTAGGTGTCGATACCAATTATGGTGATAGGAAGATGATAATTGATGTGATGAACGATGCAAAATGTTGTATTTTGGTGTTTCCAATGATGGAATTCGTGTGGGTATGTGTGGATTGAATTAAAATGGAAGCATCTGTCAAAAATGCGAAAATGACTTTTTAGTGCGTGGGAACCGGTTCCCAATGGGGAGGAACCGGTTCCCTTTGAAAATTTTGAAAATTTAGAATTTGTACAGGAACCGGTTCTGCATGGGAGGAACCGGGTTCCACGTTACTTTTGCCGAAAAGCGAATATTTTGGGAACCGGTTCCTACGGAGGAACCGGTTCCCATACATTTTCAGGGCGATTTTGAAATTGGAACCGTTACTCGAGGAGGAACCGGTTCCATGCTTATTTTGAAAATTTTTAAACTTCAAAATTCATAACTTTCAAACCGTAAGTCCTTTTTGAGCGCCGTTTTGGACGTTATTTCCTAAATTTTATGCTCTACCTTATGAAATGAAAATATTTTAGAAAACTTGAAATTATTTTGGAAAGGGGTTGGATTTCGAAATAAATGATTTTAACAGACATATAAGGATGTATGTGTAGTAGAGTAACCTTGGTGATGAGGACACTGGTAATGTGTAGGTGTAATAGCATGTTTATGCTGAGGTTAGGTGTATGCATGATTGGTTGATGTATCATGTTGATTGGTTTGCATGTTTATGCTGATGTTGATCGTATGCATGATTGGTTGAGATATCATGTGGGATGGTTGTTTCAGTTATGTTGAATTGATGTATTGCATAGACTGATTAATGTTGCATGCTATTGATGTGCGTGCATATGCATTGTTTTGGTGAAGTTAATTCCCATTGTGCGGAATTTGACTTGGATTGCCAATAACCGATACCCGAGTGAGGATGGGTGGTTAGGCTGGATTCGTGTCCGAGTGGTTATGGACGAATCGATGGTACTGTATCCGGTTGATAATGGATCAGTGTTGGGTGACTTGGTCACGAAGTCGGTACCGCATGCATTGAGTGCATTTGTGTTTGTATGGAATTGTAACATGTTAGGATGTTTTCCGTGTTGCAATTCTTTTATTGTTATTGATCATGCATGATGAATTACATGATTATGGATGTGCGTTGGATCTTTGAATGGTGTTAAGTGGTGGAATAATATGCTTGTATTATATTATTGATTGAAAGACTTATAATGTGCTTTAATTATGAGAAGTCTCACCCTTACTTTACCATTTCAGATTGAGTTAGCAGCTGAGGAGTCGGTGAGGATGGCTCTAGAGCTTATCTTTTAGTCCGTGTGTCAGTGTCATGCTCTGATTAGATTGTAACACTGGGGAACGCTTAGTTAAGATAATCAGTATTGTTTAATAGTTTGGATTTGAATTCCTTGAGAACTATGATGTTTTATTTATGTTGATTGATTTTGGTATTTCCGCTGTGTAAGACATGGTCTTATGATGATTTGAATTGTTGGATGATGATCCTCAGTGTGGCATGGCTACTGCTTGATGAAGTTGTTTTAATTATTAATTGTGACATCCTATGTTATACCGTGTTAACTCTGATTAAAGATGATTTAGATATTAATTTAATTAATATATTCGGGGTATCTAGATGGGGTGTTACAATCTTCATCTTCTCAAAAATCTGGTTCATCATCTCCTGCCATGGATGAAGTTAGGGTAAACACTGATGACATGCATGTTGAAGCTCTGAGAATCACTCCTCTGCGTGCAATGGCCACAGACCCAGAAAAGGTCAAGAAATTGCGTACAAGGAATGCAAGAAGGACGCAAGCATCACCTTCTGGTAAGACTTCTGTACCATCCTCTTCTGTTCCCTCAGAAATGGTAAACACAGAGGAGTCTAGGGCTGTGCATATAGCCATTGCTAGATTGGTAACCAGGATCCTCAATGAAGACCAATCTGCTCCTGGGGTTTCAATCCCTCTAAATGAAAAGTCTTCTAGCCCTAGCTTAGCAGTTGATCCAGATATCACGAGAATGTCAAGACATCGGTGATCATGTTGATTCTCTGTCAAGAATCTGTTGATCCTTCATAAAAATTCGGTGAGCATGAATGATGCTTGTAATGAAACCCCGCTAATGAAGATGTGATTTACGATGATGTTCTTGAGGAATCTTCACTAAGAGTATTTCGATCTTGACTATATCTCCGATAGTATCCTAGAAGAGACTCGAGAAACCAGTTTGTGATAATCTTGAAAAGTCTCTGCTCAAGATTAGAGAATTTGATAAAACCCTTGTCATAGACACGGATGAAGTGTTCTCGGACAATGACCTCATTGCCAATGTTAATCCTAGCATTGCAAAGAGGATGATGAGAAGAAAGGGAAAACAAGCTGTCTCACGAGCCCACAAAGAAAAGGGTGTGGAAGATGTGCATAAGATGAAACGTATTCAAGGAACCTCTACAAAGAAATGTAGAGTAAAAGCATGGTGACTCTAGACAAAGAGAACACCTATTGTTAAAAGAGGAAGGAACTGAACACTGGAGTCGATCATGACTACGAGTTTGATGTTGAGGAGAATGTCAGCGACATACCTTCAAGAAAGAAGCCAACTCTTGGAAAACTTTCCAAGGTGCACAAGTGGCAATTGATAACATCTCATTCCATCATCACGAAAGTCTTTGGAAGGTGGAAGTATGTTTACTTAAAGAGGTTGCACTAGAAGAGAGTTGAACAAGAGTGCTTTAGAATGCAAGGAGATTGTTAACCGATTAAGGAGGGGATCGATGAAAACAGTGAAGAAGCTCTCAAACTGTTATGAAGCTTTGGTGAGAGAGTTTATTGTCAATCTCACAAATGACTGTGGGGATAGGAATTCTGATGACTACCAAACTGTGTATGTGAGAGGGAGGAAAGTCAGGTTTTCTCCAAATGTGATCAACAGATTTCTAGGTAGATCTGATAATACTCAGCCAGAGCTGGAGGAAACTGACAACAAGATTTGTCAAACCATCACCGCAAATCAAGTCGACGGTGGCCTCTAAAGGAAAACTCTCGCAAGCAAGTGAGTGTTAAATTTGCCATCCTACATAAGATAGAGCGCTAGCGGGTCCCAACCAACCACAAGTCAACTATCTCCATTGGATGGGATTTATATATGCAGAGGTACTCAGCTGCATTTGACTATGGATCCTACATCTTTGATCAAACTCTCAAGCATCTTGAAAGCTATGCAATCAAGGGACCTATAGCCTTTCCTCCCCGCTGTGGAATTATAATTGATCAACATCCGACATTCTTGGTGATGAGATTCTGAGAGCCCCGCTCTTGGATTCCACTACAAACTGTTTCAAGGGAAGCATGTCCCAGACATTGTCATGACATCTGAGACATCAATGTCAAAGAAAATTCTCGAAGGCAAATGTCATTGTGCTAAGAGCAACTTGCAAGGAGCTTGAAGCAAGAAAGCAAAGTCTGAAGAGCTAATCTCTCAACTAGAGCGGGATCTGAGGTTGAGGATGAAGGAAAGCGATAGTGATCTTTGTTGGTGATCTTGAAGATGATGATATTCGATGGTGGTCTTGAAGAAGGTTCGAAGATGCTTCCTTCCACGTGCTTCTTCGAGAAGAAAGCACTTGAGATGTTGCTCCACCATTCTTTCTTTGTCAATTTTTGTCAATTGTTTTGCTTTTCTTTTGTATTTTCCCATTTGTGTTTTTGGATGATTGTGAACATTGAGATGTGTATCCTGTATACCAATCTTGGTACTTAATTATTTTGGTATACTTGTTTTTAGTCTTGTTTGATTAAAAGTTTGGGGAACTTGTATTGTTTCCTTTGGCCCTTTATGGCTAAAGGGGAGAAGAACTCATGTTATGATGGTATGGGACTTTGGGAAGTGTATCTTTGGGAATTGTATGGCCTGAAATTTTATGGCCTGTTTTAAATTTTGTATATGGGGCAATTGTGGGAATTGTGGGATTTTTGTATGGGTAGAATTTATCTTCTCTAAGTTCTAGTTACTTAAAGCTTAGGAAAGCTTAGGAAAGCTTAGAACTAGTTTATTGTCTTCTGCTGCATAGGTTCTCTGATGTGTTAGGTAGTTTTAGCCAAAATGTGCCAAAGGGGGAGTTTGTTAGTGTTTTAAGTTGGCATTATGTTTGGTAAAACTAGGCTTTAACAATGTCATGTTGGATGTCATGACATTCGAGATTGAAGATAAATCCTACCGCTAAGGATGTTAAAAGACATGGAAGCTAAAGGTCTGGAAATTAGAAACAGTGATGTCATAACGGATGTTATGACATTCGTGACATTCGATAGAATCTGTTTGTTCTGAGATTTTCGAAGTTTGTTGCTAAATATTGTTTTTGTTATTAGAAAGCATGCTCACGTGGTTGCTAGGTTAAACTTAATTAAACCTAAATTGGTTGTTGAAAAGACCATGTTTTAGGATTAAATTAAGTGAACCTAACTATCTTTATGGAAGCCCAAAAAGTTTCGCGCTTCTATAAAAGGAAAAGAATCCTTACAAGCGTGTTGCGCCTTTGAATGTATTGAAGAGATAGCGCTTGTGTTTGTGTCTTGTTAGGATTTGTATTGTAATTGTGTAATTCTAGTCTCTCTTGTGAGCCAAGCAACTATCAATTGATAAGTGCATTGGACTAGGATTTCTTTGTAAGGGTAGTTTATCACTCAAAGCTTTAAAGCACGAGTGTTTGTCTCTTGATTGAAGCTTTGAAGCAAGATCAAGATATTTTATTGAAGTGTGTCTTCACAATTCAATTAGTCAATAGGTTGATATCACTGCTGTGATTGAGGGGAGTAGGAACTCATATCTAAGTAGGACTTAGGTAAAAGGGTCATTGGGTAGTGATTAAGTGAGAAGGTCCAACTGGTGTGTTGGTGTAGGGTCTTCGAATTGATACGCTAATAGTGAACTTTCTCCTGGCTTGGTAGCCCCGGATGTAGGTTTGTTGAACCGAATGGGTGAACAACTTATTGTGTTATTTTCGCAGATTTGTGTGAATTGCTAGCATAGTGTCAGATACTGTGTCATAACATTCTCTGTGACATCAAGTATCTGCTGCCAGGAATTTCATACCCAATTACCCGGTTGATTCCCAAAACCCATAAGGCATTAAAACCGAATGAAATCACCCCTTACCTCGCGATCTTCGATTTCCTCGGCGTCGGCTTTTTTCCTCTCTTCTCCTCTCTTCTCCAATTCTACGTGAAATAGCTTTTTCCCAAAAAGACTCCTTTTTCCTTCTTTTCCTTTTTATATTCCTTTTATTACTCCTTTATTATTCCAAATAAAATACATAATTAATAATTAGTAAAAGTAGAGTGATTTACTCCTCACACCCACTATTTACTCTGCACACCTCCAGCCCTTCTTTCTTCAATTAATCCAATTAAATCCAAAAATATAAATACTTAAGACTTTAATTAAATAAAAAATTAAATTCCCATTTATTTAATATTCGAATTAAATCGGGGTGTCACAAGAATGATCCTAGGGTTATTTTATCAACAGAATATTTGGCAGATTATTAAAACTATATTAAAAGTGTCAAAGATACTTGAGATATCCCTCAAGTCCACTCATAAAGGCGCATATTAATAGTGTTGAGGAGTATCAATGATTCTCAAATGCATCTGCAAGTTGTTTGAAGACCTTGAAGACTATCAAGGATGATGTGTTCCAAGAAGATGGAATAGATGTTCTATAGGATGTTAGGACATTATTACTAGTATGCAGCTACCAGTTGAAGAACAAATGTTATGGGTGCTAAAAAAATATAGTGTGAGTACATATGTTTGGAACCTGCTCCTAATCTGGAAGAGGAGACATCTGCTTATTAGTTGATCATGACACGATCAACAAGCTCTTATACTCCAAATGTCAGTTTATTTCTGACCTAAGCTTATAGGAGTATAGGAGTCAAGCTCAGTGCAAGTAAAAGACTCATAAAGGTATACCACTCAATCTCTTTATGTGATATCAAGATGAGCTTATATCTGGTACATCCTTCTGATCAAAGGAACCAGATATATGGAGTTTTATTCATGATCATAAAACAGATTGTGGAGTTGAATATTGTGCCTCAATCACAGTGAAACATGATCATGAATGTTGACTACCCTAAATATTGACCTGGAAGGGTATTGTCAATAAGAATCAAGGAAGTCAGATTGCAGTGAAGAATCTGAATATCTTTGTGTCATGCCATAATCAAGTCTGCTCCATAAACCTAGTTGAGGGAATATCCTCTATAGATACAAACTATGGTATCCATCATCTTTAAATCAAAAGTGAAAGTTTGAAGAAAAGCTTATAGAGATATGGATCATATTATTCCTTGATGTGTAAAAAAATTTGGATGTAAAGTTGACAGTTGTAGTGCTTCCTATGTTCCCCCCAAATGTTATGGACAATGTATTATATATTTTAACCCCAAGAACCATAATGGATGATGTCATATCAGATGTTGGAAATCATCTAAATGTCTTCAGTTTTTAAATATATTTTATTGCCTGGAAGTAGAAGTGAGTGTGAAGATGTAATCAGTCAGGATGATCTAGTGTGAGTAGACAATTCTAACTGACCAAACTAGTAGGTACTTTGACGGGAGACTCAGTACTTATTAGTATTTAACCTGAATGTCAAACCACTTATACTCTGTCGGGAGCTGAGTATTTGTCTTATGGATTCATGGTATTTTGTGAACTAGATATCAGCACTAAAAGTTCACTATAATCTTCACAAGAATAGAATGTGTGGCAATGTTATCTGGTGATTATTTGAAGAGCTGATTCAACTAAGAAAATACATACAGATGTTGTCATATATCTTGATGGGAGCTAGATATTTGTGATAACTATGTGATAATCTGAATCAAGAAAGAAGAATTATGTTATGTATAAAAGAGAATGTTCTACATGAAGATGTAACATCACAATTGTTGAAGACACCAGAGATTGAAGAAAGATGATAAGGTTCAGACTTATCTTTTGAAAACATGAAATTAGTTATACGTGATTAACTATGAAGTTACTTCTATTACAAGTTACAAAGTGTGGAAATTTGAAACGTGTATAGCCAGCAAACCAAGGATTCCTAATTTGGAAACTGTGGCAAGTCCAAATAAAGAATGCTTCAAGAATTATAAGGACCAGCTTCAAAGATGTCCTTATTTAGTATAACTCAGGGGGAGTAAAAGTAACAACATCATGATTAACTTTATCTTAGAAGCTAAAAGGAGGATTTCAAATATTAAGGGGGAGCAAAAGTATCATTAGGGAGCAACAACCTATTTAAGAAGCAACTAATAATTGTGAAAGTTGCCTTATCTAGTGCAATTGAATATAATTATTAAAGAAGGCGCAACTATTGAATATGTTGATGACCAGCTAATGTCAAGGGGGAGATTGTTCCTTAGCTAGGAAAGTCTATACTATTTTGTGATAAAATTCTTAAAGAAGCAGTATTATTGTTATCTCGGAGTAAAGGAAGAGGGACTCTGTGTGAATGTCCTAGAAGGCACATGGACTCTGTGTGAATGTCCCAGAAGAGGTTGAAACATCATTGGGTTCATTAAACTTCACTAAGTGCAATCAACCGTAAGTGAATTATACAAACAGAAGAAATAAGTATCTGCTAGACATCAAAAAGAAGATTTTTCTGTTAACATAATTTGAAGACAAATAAATTAATCAAGCTAATTCAGATTATGGGAGCATGACTTATTCAAAAGAAGTCATGAAAATATGGGGACATCTAGAAACTCGAGCAAACAATGTCCTTGCTACTTTTTGAAGGGTATATGTTCTTAAGAATCTGGTCAAAATCACATGTTATGACATCTCTTGAAGAAACTGTCCTGATTGGTGGAAGAAGAGGTGAATTCACATGTATCTGCAGGAGGCGATTTGAACCTTTATTGGAACTAACTCGTCTCATCAGAAGCGGCCAAACTCCTTTAACAATGGTCAAAGTTAGTCTGGATGCTACATCTTTGTCTTTAATATAGTCCCTCAAAACAGAATCCTCGTCACCTTGACCAAGGACTAAAAACTGTGGACTCTTTATTATCAGTTGTGGTATTTATAGGGACTCCTTAACCTCTATTTTTTTTAAAGACAATGAAAAACAGATCAAATGAAGTTCATTCGAGTGTGGATATCATGCCACTAGATCTAGTTTTCTGAAGGATCCCATTGTCAAATTTTTCCTAAAATGGGGGAGAGAAAATGTACCTACATCAATATTGCACAGATGTTGAAACAAGAAAGAATGCAATTATATCTAAGTCACAGCGCTCAAAATATCAGGTCCCAGTCTGAAAGAAGAAATTTAATTGTGACTTGTGATATGAGTTTTGATTAGGTCACTGCGAGTTTCGATTAGGCTACGTGGGAGGCAGTATATCCCAAAGTCCAACATCGAGTCTCTTCATTCACCACCACACTAACCCCGTGTTAGTGCAAGGTAGGAGACAAGATGTAAAATGGGATGTCCTGACATGGGCAGGAACTTAAGATCTGAAGATGTGTGCAAAAGACAAAAGATGATTCTGCTGGAGAAGATGTTAATTATTATTTGTAAATTATTACTGCTAGTGCAATGTAATGTTTTATTATATGTTTGTTTTAGTGAAAGTTTGCCAAAGGGGGAGATTGTAAGTTCCTTATTTTTAAAAGTTGGCTTAATTTTGTAAAAAAAATATAAAGCAGCACTAACGGAATGCCTAAACATGTTATGTTGAAAAGTTTCAACATCTGGAACAGCATGTCATATGAGATGTCGAGACATTAGACATCAAACATCATGCTATTGAACTGTCAAAGTTTGTTACAGTTCTGTTTCAATTGTGCAGAATATTCTAGGAATATTATGCATCTTATGTGGCATGATTTTGAAGGCATATGTGGAGGTCCAAGAGCTAAGGAGAAAAATCAGAGAAGACCTTTATTGTATCAGAAGTTATTTGCGTTTTTGGTTCTACAAAAGTTTTTTCTGGAGAAGTTTGTTATAGCTTATGCTGTTATTTTGAAGACCCAAATTCAGTTGGATAATAAGTTATAAATAAGCACTTGTAACCTAATTTTAGTAAGCTAGCCGGTTTTAGAAAGATATAATCTTTAGGGTTAGCCATGTAAGTGAACCACCCGGATTATGGTATGGTCACTAATTTTTACCTTGAAGCCCTTAGGCAAGAGGATTGTTTTACTCACTCAGAAGCTGTGAAACAATGAGTGTAGTTGCGTCCTTGGAAAAAGCTGTGAAGCAATTCCAAGTTAGGTTTGTGTCACTTGAGTGACTAGTTTAGATTGTGTTTAAAGTGTGGTATCTTCAAACTGTTTTAGTTGTGTTTGGAGTGAGGTATCTCTAAGTTGATTGTGTTAGGAATCAAGTAGATGATGCAGTTGCTGGTGTGATAGTAGATGATAGACATCATAGAGGTGATTGGAAGTGAGCAGAGGTTCTCATATCTAAGTGAGGTGTCTTAGGTAGAAGGGTCATTGGGTAGTCTGATTAAGTGAGGAGTGTAAACATGGTGGTTTCCCTTAGAATTAATAATGCTGATAGTGAACTTCATTCCTGGCTTGGTATGCCCCTAGATGTAGGTTGGTTAGAACTGAACTGGATTAACAATTCCTTGTGTTCTTTTGTTTCCTGCATTTTAATTGTAATTATACCTTGTCTGTTTTGTAATGTCGAATCAGATGTCACGACATCCTGAGTCTATCAATACCAGAATTTCAGGGGCTGAGGTAATTGGTATGGGAAAAAGGACAAAAATGAAACTCTTAGTTAGTGAGGGACCAAAATGAAAAAAACACTTAGATTTCCCAGGCTTCATGATTTTTCTAGAAGTGGATTCAGTGGCTTGGTTTGTATGTCTGAGCAGTGGCATTGTGTCATTGATATTTGCAGTTTCGGTAGTCTTGTGTTATAGAAAGTCGTCTCTCCTTATTTTTGGTTGATAGTATGTTGTCGCATGCAGTACCGTTTTGACTTTTATGTTGATTCGCTCGGTTTCAGATAAGGCTGGTTTTTGGAGCAGTAGTTGATTATGTGTGTTGCGAATGTTGGCTTTTGCCTAGATTATATGTTTGTTTTATTGAGGTCGTGTAGCTTTTCTTTTGTTTGAGGATCTGTAATTTTCCTTTGATTTAGCAAAATATCATATTTTTTTCATTGGTGTGTAACCTTGTATCTTTAGACATTTCTTATGCCTTGTGTTAATGGTAGTTGTTTTCTTTTTCTCTTTCAAAAAAAGTGATAATGGAAAAATTGGTTTATAATAAATATAATGTATTTGAATTTATAAAATGTGAGAAATAATTGTAGAAAAATAACTAGCAGCTGGTGTTGTACCCCAAAATTTACCCTCTTCATTTTTTTAAATAATTGGCTAACACTTAATTAATAGGTGCATCGCATACATATCATTCATGCATTGATCATGGGTCTGAGATTTTCCAATCGTATGAATCTGTACAATTCTGAAGAAGAGGTTTGTTCCTCAAAAGTTGAATATTTGAGGTTCTATCAATTCAAGCATCCTCTCAGTATACAAGATGTGTGTCCAGAAGCTTCTGATTATTATCTTGCAAGTTTTGGTATTCTGATCGTCTATTAGGTGGATGCTGATTACAATTTCAAGCTACAATGTGTTGTGTCAGATATTTGAACCCGAACTGATTCTATGGCCTTCCGTGAGTTGTGAAGCATTGGTATTTGGCTTATCGATCTACGCGATTTATCAGAAAATCAAGAACGAACAGATAAAATGATATTTGAGTGCATGTATCAGAAAGTCAACAAAAGTCAAAGTTTGACTGAGTGGAGTTTTTGGTTAAAATTACGGTCAAAAGTCGACATTTGAGAAAATGCGATCATTTGTTAAGAAAATCGGAAGAATCGGGTAAAAATGAGGTTTCTTGCATTTTAAGTAATTTTGGACTTAGATTAATTATTTGATATAAATAAAATTGAAATAAATAAACCAAAAAAATAAATGTTATTTATTTTTTAGTTTTATTTAGTTATTTGTGTATTAATTACAGACAGCTACAGAACTGTTGGGATAGGTTATAATCAACATTCTATTGGTGTGAATGAGGATTTCAGGAACGCTAAAAATTTAGCCCAACTGAAAACAGAAAAGGCGCTTGATATGGAAACAATTTTTTGGCATGAGAAGAGTAGGCTTAAATGGGAGACCCATGGTGATTGGAACACAACTTTTTCCCACATAATCACCAAGACTAGGAATGCCTACAGGCATATTTCTTTGCTCAAGTATGGTGATATATCCCTTACAAACAAATATGACATTGCTTCTAATATAATCAGTTTTTTTACCAACTTGTTATGTCAAGAGAGGTGGAAAAGGATTTTTCTTTAATTGATGAGATCAATTGTAACGCCCCAAATATAATTAATTATTTAATTAAATTATTTAAGGATTTAATTATTAGATTTAGTCGAAGTTGGAAATTAATCGGCGTAATTGGATTATTTAGTCGGTTAGTCGGAAGATTAATAAGGTTGGTTCTGTTGGAGAAATAGTATTAGAAATAATATTATTATTATTGGACTTTTATTTATTTAAGTTGGTTTAGTTGTGGTTTGGTATATAGCAATATGGAGGTGTACGATTAGTAGGCCCATTAAAAAATAATAGTAATTATATTGTTATTATTATTTGATTTATTGGATTAAAATAAAACATATGAAAAATTAGGTTCGGTTGGAGAATAAGGGTTTTGAAGCTTTTGGAAAATATATCATGAAATAAAGCTGCAGACAAAAGAGGAACAAAGGTTGGGAAAAGGCAAACGAAGTTCTGACGGATAGACCGCAAATTTTAGAGGAGTCTTCAATCCAAGGTAAGGGTGGGGTTCAATCGCTATAACCAGGATTATGATAAATCGTATGTGGGGTTAGGATTATATAAATTTTGCCATGAATTGTTGTTGGTACGATGGTATGTTTTGTTATGTGGAAGTTGATTGTTCATGTTGATTTTTGTTGTTTTGTAACTGATTGGAATGTTGATGTGATGTTAAGTTGTTAAGTTGAGTTTTTGTTGATTTAATTGAATGCTGGAAATAGAATTGGTTGGATCGATTAAGAAGAATGATCCAAGAAAGTATAGTTGTTATGTTGCTGGAAACATACGCAAGAGACAAAGTTGGAAAATTGAGATGGTCGCCCCATGGAAGCAGAAAGAAGAAAATGACGAAGATGAGGAATGGAAAAAAAGAAGAAAAAAATTGAGGCGGGGGCTACCCAAGTAGTGGGGCAAACGCCCCTTGTTGGCAAGGAGGGCAGGGCGGACGCCCTTGTGCCCTTAAGGGGCTGGGGTGGTCTTCCCTTAGGTGTTAGGTGGGTCCCAATTGTTTTCCTTGATTTTTCGTGACACATGGTGTATATATTATTGTTTAGGCATCTTTTTAGTATTTTAACACTAGTACCATTGGTCAAACTAATATATACTAACATAGTAGTAGTGATACAAGTTGAATAGTTGATTAATAATAACATTCCGTGTTTGCTTATCAGTAACATAACATGATGTATCAGTTTCAATAGTTTTTAGCAGGATCTGGAAAGTTGCAGTTTTTAATCAATTAGCAGAACTAGTTGTAAATGATAAGGATGAAGAATTTAATAATGGGTAGGTATTTGGTAGCAGGAGTTCCTTGATAATGCAATGTAGTATTGTTTAGTAGCAACAAAAGAACATTTGGCATAAGTGGTAGGTTAAGTAGTAGTATGAGGCATAATCAGTAACTAGTGATAGTGTGGTTTTTGTTTGTAGGAAATTAAGTTGTATCATTAAATTTAACTATCTAGTAGAAATAATGTAGTAGTGATGGAAGTGAATAATCAGTAGCAGTGAATTTGCAGAATTAGAAAATAGTTGGAAATCAGAACAGTTAGCAGAAACCTCGAATTAGCATAATAGCATATTTAGCAGTGTTAAGTTTGTTAGCAGCACAATTGATTTGGCATAGTAGTATGAATTATGGACCTACAAAAATTAATCGTAGAAGTAGAATGAATAGTAGAAGGGTTAGTGAATAACATATCAGTTTAATGTTGATAATTGTCCCGATAGCCGAATTAAGTGGTATAACTAGTTGTTTGGAATTTAATGAAACTTGGCGGACCAACTAGGATTAATTAGTAGATAATTGTGGTTAATTTATTTTGTTGAAAATATGTTGGATATGATGACTTTCAGGTACATATGGGTAAGTCGACTTGTCTGATTAAAGGACACTGTTATTTATGGGTCTTATGACTAATGTTGAGTTGTTTTGTGTTAATCGTTGAATGTGTTGTTGTTGCGAGATGTTGTTGATTACGTTGATATGTTGATTACGTTGTAGGCCTATGGCCAGTGTGGCATTGTTGATATGTAGTTGTTGTGTTGCCGTTGAGTTTTTGTTGTTGATTGAGTTGATGTACGTTGTGGTCGCATGCACACATTTGCATCTTACGTTGGCCTGGATTGGAAAAACACGTTGGCCGGTAGGGGAAAAATGATTACGTTGAAGGCTTATGCCTTGTGCCTCGGTAAACTGGCAAATGATTACGTTGGGAGTTTTATTCTGATGGTACGACATGCATTTTCATAGTTGAGTTGCATTTTGAAGTCGTTGATTATGTTGTTAAGTTAATGTGTTGTTTAATTGTTGTTGATGATTTTGTTGTGATAAGTTTTGTATTAAGTTGATTAATGTAGGTTGTTGCTGTTAATAAGTTGTGCGGGTTAAGTCTGTTATTGGTTGTTGTATACTTGTTGATGGAAAGTGGTGATATTTGTATGATCTGATTTAATATATTGTTTATCATACACTTGTTTATAGTTGTTGATATCTCACCCCTTTCATTTGTTTTCACCATTTCCTTTATACTGGTAACGTGCAAGTATTCAAGAACGGAAGAATTAGTTGTTGTTAGTCCAAGTCGGTTTAGTTGCTCTGATACGTAGCACTCGGGGAAATGTTTAGTCTATGTTGTTTTAGTTGCTGTTATTGTTGTTGCGTCTTAAGTTGAATATAAAACGTACTATAGTGTTTCAAATGGTTTTAATTGAATAAATATAATTAGTTGTTTGAGTTGAATAATTATGAATTTTGTTGCATATTGAATGAAAGTTAGTTGTTCTAAAAGTTGATGCAAGTTGTTATGCGATCCTCCTAAGTTAAAGTGTTATGTATCTGATTATATGTGATGTTTTAAAGTTGAAATGTGGTATCCCATGCTTGTTGAAAATTTTAATTACTCTGATTTTTAATACAAATTTTAGGTAGAATTTGGGGTGTTACATCAATCCTTCTTTAGTTACTAACAACATGGATACTATTCTCACAATGATATCTTTTTTGGAGGAAATCTCAAATGCGCTATTTAACTTAAATAATGACAGTGCTCCTGGGTAAGACGATTTTAGAGTTATCTTTTATTAAATCTATTGGGATATCGCCAAAGAGGATGTTTGCAATGCAGTTCTCCAATTTTTCAATCAAGGATGGATATTGCCAAATTTCAATTCCAATAACATCATTCTCTTCCCAAAATCCAATAATGCATAATTAATTGATATATTCAAGCCAATTGCTTTGGCTAATTTCAAATTCAAGATAATTTCTAAGGTTTTGGATGCCAAGTTAGTTACTTTAATGCCTTTCATCACTTCCAAAGAGAAAAAAAGGTTTCATCCAAGGCATGAATATCAAAGATTGTATTTGTTTTGCTTTTGAGGATATTAAATTGCTCAAGAGGAAATCTATTGGTGGGAACTTAGCCATTAAGGTGGATATCACAAAGGCTTTTGATACTTTAGACTATAGGTTTCTTCTTATAGTTCTCGCTAAATATGAATTCAATCCTAAGTTTTGTTCTTGGATCTCCGCTATTCTAAATTTAGCTCATTTGTCTGTTACCATTAATGGCACAACTCATAAATTCTTCAAACGCAATAGAGGGGTGAGGCATGGTGACTCTCACTCTCCTTTTTTATTTTGTTTGGCTGAAAATGTCCTTTTGTAGAAGTATTTCTTTGCTTGTACAAGAAGGAAAACTTGATCTTATGGTTAGAGAAAGACACGTCAAAGTTCATTTTTACACTTTGTATGTTGATGATATTTTCATTTTCTGCAAGGAAGTTCTCTAATATTACAACTCTTAATTATGTCTTCTTCATATATTCTAATGCTTCTGGTTAAATATTTAGTAAATCAAAACCCACCATTTACTCTAGTTAAATGTCAGATGCTAGACTTAACCTTTTGTGTATGTAAATGGTTTTTTAGAAGGTAATTTCTCTAATAATTACTTAGGTGTGCCCATTTTCAAAGGCAATGTGAAAGCATGTTATTTAATACATATTACTGATAAATTCCTTGCCAAGATCTCTTTTTGGTAGGTTATCTTCCCTCAATTGCATAGAGGGTTTGCCTTGTTAAATCTGCGATACAGAGTATGCTCATCCACTGTATTTTTGTGAATGCATGGCCTATTTCCACTCTCAAAAGAATCGAAGCAGCTATTAGGGATTTCATTTCGAATGGTGATATTAAAAAGAGGAAAATGGTTACTATTTCCTGGAAAAAAACATAGCAATCTTATTCCTCATCGGGTTCTTGATATTAGGTCGCTTATCCGCTTAAATGAAGTAAGAAATTTTAAAAAAATTTCGGAATTTATGTCTAGTGTAGAGCATTGGGCTAATTTTTTAAGGGGCAGAGTGAATAGATCATTTGGATTTGTTATATTTCACATTTTTTTCTCTTTGGTCCAGTTTTAAATTTGAGTTGTTGGTGTTCTTTGCTAATTTAGTTTGGCTTCCTGGTAATGGTTTCTCTATCTCTTTTTGAAAAGATAGTTGGTTTGGTAATCCGTTTTTTTCGATGGTTAATCCTAATTTACTTGCCTCTCAAGGTATAGCAGTTCATGCTAAGGTGGTAGAGTTTATTAGTGGTAATGTCTGGATTATTTCTCCTAAGTGGCATGACCTTTTCCCCGAGGTTTGCTTTAAGTTGACTACCATCAAACCATATTCTGGTATTGATCGTACCTGACCATAATGGATCGTTAGTAGCCTGCAACACTTAGACTTTGATGGTGGTTGGAGAAGATGAGGGGTACCTGCAAGAACCTTTGATGCCAAAGTAAGGTTAGAGTGTGAGTGCAAGTATAAAGTTAGAGTGAGAAGAATAATCTACCTGACCGTATAGTAAAAGAGGATATTTATAGCCCCCAACTTTAGGCCATGGTCTCTATTTGGGTTGTATGTCTAGGCCCGTAATGGAGACTGACAGGATCTTACGTAGGTAGATGACACCAGTTCGTGGTCTCTATCCTGGTTCAACTGCCCCATGATTCTCATAGGGTGAAAACTCGTTATTTTCAGGAGCAGGGTGACTCCATGATATTCAGAGGAACGTTGGCCACATGCCCTTGTCGGGCACAGGAAGAAGACGTCCCCGACGAGCATGTGGATGAGTCTTCCTCGACAAGAATGTGGGGGAGACGCCTTCAAAGGGCATGTGGATGAGTCGTAGTATTTGGGCCACTATAGTGGGTCGTCCTCGCAATGGACTTGGGTTGGGCCTTACCCGGCGACAGACTAAGTGCAGGCTTAGTCCAGAATATGAGCCCCTAAGTCGTTGCTCATAAGTATAGAAGTTATGAATTTTAGGCCCGCTTGTGTATCAAGGAGGATGCGAGCAAAGAAGATATCAATAGGTGTCGTGTGTCTATGAATAACACACTTATGCTCCTCGTGGATGCATCGCAGAGGCATGCTCGTTAGAAAAATCTACATTTTTCTCTTCCGACAAGAGGCAACATGCAATTGGATGATCGACTAATTTTTCACATAAATCATGGTTATATAAACCACACATCACAATAAATCTCCATTTATTATTTGTCAACTGATAACCATACAACTTAAATGGACATTCACATTTTCTTGAATCAATGTCATCTTGTTTGAAATTCCGAAGATGATGTATATATTTTCCACTTCTTTTGCATGTCAATGTCACAAATGCACTTCTTCTATCCGAACCATTATTGGACCTTCCGGCCACAACACCAAACCCCACATTAGTTACCTTTTTACGAATCCATTGCAGCATGTGATCATGAAATTCATACTCTTGTTCATTTATAAAATGATTTCCAATATACACGAGCTTCACTACTACATGTGAAGTATCCTAAGACACAATAAGTTTGAGGATAGTATCGAAATGCACCATACCTAATAAAAACAAAAACAAAAACTACTTAAAAATATCCATAACAGAAAACAAAATTGCTAGAAAATCAGCACAAACAATTTTCAAAAATATATTTTCGGAATTAGAAAATCAATTTCAATTTTCCATAAAATTCTTTTCTACCCTATAAAATGTGATAAGAAATCTAAAATAAAAACAATAGATGATAAAAACCTTATACATATAAATACTAGACCAAAACCCAATAGAAATTTCACAAAATAATATAATATAGTTTTTTTTCTATACTAATAATAATAATAAGATACTACATGGTTTAGTTCCAAACCTTTGGGTTAATTTAATATTGAACTAAGAAACATTTGGTTTGGTATCACAAAAGTGGTTCCATGGTCTAGCGGTTAGGACATTAGACTCTGAATCTAGTAACCGAGTTCAATTCTCGGTGGAACCTTCCTTCTTCTAGTTTTTTACATATGTTGGGCTTTATTTCAGATATTTGGTTCTCCACCTTTGATTACACTGCAGCTTGAATTATTTGCGACTATATATCTGCCGAATTGCAACTATGAAATCTAATGTATCTGCCGAAACGCAAATGTCATATTTTATTTATTGTTATTATCCTACAATTCATAAAATGCATTCTAGTTTATGGAAACATAGCCTCATTATGATCAGTTGTTTCTTGCTAGTTGCTCTTTGTTCTCCGAAAGCCAAAAGCTGAAATACAACTTTTCTTTCTTTGTTTGTTGATGACTTGATTAAAATTCCGAAACTAAACACGTTCCGTTTCTTTACTACTGCTGATTTCAGAGATAAGTTTATCTTCTGAACAATGGTCAACCTTCAAGAATAGTGTCCCTGTCACAAAGTTGGAAGGAAGCTATTCTAAGTATGATTGAGGGATCCACAGGTATGCAGAATCCTGTTTCCCTCTTCTTTCTCTGCATACTGACTAACTGCCTGATATGATACTCAAAATGGAGAAGTTTCTAAAGATCAATTATGTGCTTAACATCTGGAAAATCAGTTGTTGATCTGTTGATCAAATTCAAAAAAACAAAACGCTAGAAGGAGGGGTTGAACCTCCGACCTTGTGGTTAACAGCCACACGCTCTAACCAACTGAGCTATTCCAGCTTATGCTCTGAAATTTTAATTAGTTTCCATATAGATTGAGATACTGGAGGAAAGATAGTTTTCCATAATTATTGGTGAAAGTTTAAACAGACTCGATGAAAGCCTGGAGTGCGTTACAAAGGAGGAGTTGAATCAAACCATGAAGATGCATGTTTTTAATAATGTTCCTTCTGTTTTTGTTATTTGGTCTCTGTAGTTCAAAAAGTTTGCAAGGGAAATGTAGTTTTGTTTCTTTTTTGTGTCTTTTCCCTTTTGCTCAAAAGTATAAAACTATATTAACAATTTGACTTATTCTACTTCCAGAATTACATCAAGATCTGCTGCTCCAGCACGTTCCATGTTGACAATACTAGATTTTACCAAAGTATTTCTAGTAAAGTTTTAAATTTTGGATGGCATAAGGGCAGAAAATAAGAGAGTTTGACTCTAAGGTTTTAAAAGATCAAAACTTCTATAATATCATCTTCCAGTTCCATATCTACCAATCAATTAGCCTCATCTAATGTTAAATACATGCAGCTGTGAAGATTCATTTTTTCTAAGCTAACATATTCTTCAACCTCTCAAGTTTGGCATCAATTAAATGAACCCCCTTCTTGATAATCTCAAGTTGTTATTTCATATGAATTTCATCGATAATGAACCCCCTTTCTGACGATCGCAAGTTGTGATCTCGGGGTTGGTCAACACACCACCTAATCTCTCACTTCAACGATAATATCTCAATCATCACTTAAAGAAAATTGTCCTTCTCTAATTCTGTATCGTCTCGAATTTAATTAATTATTTAATTAAATTATATAAAAAATTATTTATTAGAATAGTTGAAGTCGAAAATTATTAGAATTATTATAAAATGCAGTATTGGATTAATATGTTGGTTGAGCGGTTAAGTTGATAGTTGAGTAATAGTCGGTTTAATCGGAGAAATAATATTATCATATTGAATAGTTATTTGATTTAAAATTGAATTTAGTGGTGGTGTGGAAAATAATATTGGAGGTGTTAATTAGTTGGCTAATTAGACCAATTATTATTATTATTATTATTATTATTATTATTATTATTATTATTATTATTATTATTATTATTATTATTATTATTATTATTATTATTATTATTATTATTATTATTATTATTATTATTATTATTATTATTATTATTATTATTATTATATTATTATTATTATTATTACTATTATTATTATTATTATTATTATTATTATTATTATTATTATTATATCGGTAGTTTGAATATAAAGAAAATAAGAAGAATTAGGTTTGGTTAAACAAAGAAAAAGAAAGTTGTACGTGATAAAAGATGGGAAGAAGAGGAAAAACAAGTTTTTGGGGAATTAGCCGTCGGAAGAAGAATTTGCAGACCGGAAAGCTAAATTGAAATTCGACCGAAAAATTATAGAGAGACCGTCAATCTAAGGTAAGGGTGAGGTTCAATCTCTATAACCGGGTATATGATAAACTGTATGTGGGAATTAGGGTAATGAGGGAATTTACCATGCATTTGTAGTTGTTCTGTTTGGTGAGAAATTGTTAATTTTCGTTGTGTTGAATTGAACATGAATTGGTTGTATTATTGCTATTGGCATGGAAAAATTATAATTATAATGTTCGATGCAAAATTTTGTGTGATGAAATTATTGTTAGAAAAATCGAAGAAAGAAAAATGATGTTTGCAGAGAAGAAATCGGTTACTGAACGACATACCTTAAGTAAGGCGAATGTGCCAAATGACACATACTTGGTGGAAGGAACATGCCGAACGGCATAAAGGACAAGGCATGGGGTGCCACTCGTAACAAGGCATATTGTAACTTGTTTCACCATTTTTTTAATTTGATGAATACTTAATTAATAACATAAGGTTTAGACATATTATAAGGTTTAGACATATTATAGGTTACTGTTTCATTATAAAAACAATTATTATTTTAATAGTTTATTATTATAGTTATTCTAATAATTTAATATTATTAATATAATAGTTTTTTTTAAGAGTTTTGAATTAGATGTAATTATTTTGGATTAATTAATTAAATTAAGTTAATTTTGATTTTGATAGAAGTGTCCCTAGTGTTGAGTAAATTAGCAGTAACGGTATGTGTTGGTAGCAATAAATTTATGATAGAAGTGTCCCTAGTGAAGCATAAGCCACAGCATGCTTATCTTGCATCAACACACCACGTAATCCCATCAATGATGCGTCACAATACACAACAAAAGACTTAGCCGGATTTGGCAAAATCAAGATCGGAGCACTAGTCAACCTCCTCTTCAGCTCTTGAAATCCTTTCTCACATTCAGCATCCCAAACAAACACTTGACCCTTCCTGGTCAACTTAGTCAACGGTAAAGCTAACTTCGAAAATCCCTCAATGAATTTCCTGTAATAACCTGCAAGCCCAAGAAAACTACGAATCTCTGAAGCATTCTTTGGTGCTTCCCACTGAGATACCGCTTCTACTTTTGTAGGATCAACGACAATACCATTCTTGGAAATCACATGACCAAGAAAACTCACTTCGCTTAACCAAAACTCGCATTTCGATAAATTCGCATAAAGTTTCTTCTCCTTCAGTAATTCCAATACAATCCTAAGATGCTTTGCATGCTCCTCATCATTCTTTGAATAGATCAAAATATCGTCAATAAATACCACCACAAATTTGTCAAGATACGGATGAAATATCCTATTCATATACTCCATAAAAACACCAGGTACATTATTGACTCCAAACGGCATACAGAATACTCATAATGTCCATACCTCGTTCTAAATGCAGTCTGCTGAATATCCTCCGCCTCCACCCGAATTTGATGATATCCAGACCTCAGATCAATCTTACTGAATACACAAGCTCCCACTAGTTGATCCATCAAGTCATCAAACCTCGGCAATGGATACCGATTCTTGATTGTCACCTTATTCAATTGCCTGTAATCAACACATAGTCTCATCGTACCTTCCTTCTTCTTAACCAACAATACCGGCGCACCCCACGGCGAAACACTAGGCCGAATAAACTTCTTCTCTAATAACTCTTCCAACTGTTTCTTCAGCTCAGACCACTCAGATGCCGACATGCGATAAGGTGCCATCGACACCGGACTAGTTCCAGGAATCAAATCTATAGCAACTCCACTTCTCTCTCTCAGGTGGCAACTCACTAACATCTTCCGGAAACACTTCTGGAAGTTCATCCACCACTGGAAATCCAACTTACTCGGAACAATCTCAAAACAATTCTTCGCTACCGGTAATTTATCACTCTTAGATTTTCCTTTCACTTCCGTCGAAGAGTACAACATAGACACCACAACACCATCATTAATATCTACGCAACTCTAACCATCCATTTCAATTCATTATCCTTATTAGAGTCTTCGTCCACTCATATGGTTCACAAGCTTCTACCAACTTCATTCATATTCATCACTTTATGTCCCAATTAGATAGCAAGACGATTATATACCATCCAATACGATTTCGTCTACTATCAACAAGAGATTAAGGGTGATCAAATCCTCAATTTGTCAATAGACATCTGATAATCATACTGGAGTATAAACCATCATTACCAACACTTTCTGTTCTCAGAATCGTACTCGCCTTTTTGCACTTCCAACTATGACTCATGGTCCAAACGATTCCAATAACTCTAACCACACTTGCACTGTCTTCTCAAGAGTACCCCGTACCAATGACTTACAATCGGAACATATCTGGGAAGCATCTCTTCTCCCCCACTTAGTTTCATGCTACTCCTGCAATAATCAACCAGAAAAGTAACAAGTACCGACAGTGTTGTACACACTTGTCGCGTACAAAAGGATAATGACATTAAGACACTGGTCACAACGACCAACTATGCTCTGATACCACTATTGTAACACCCCTTCTAATTACCCGCGTTTTTATAGAAATAATAATCAGAGTTTTATCCACAATTAAGAGGCGTCACAATTTAAATAATTCAAATTGACCAAATAGTTGTCATGCTTTCACTGAAGAATAAATCATTAAATAAATCATACTTAAAGTTATGTTTAACAGCAGAAATGAAACATAACAAAATCTCGAATACGTCATTCATAGTTATTCCAAGATAATAACTCAAGACACAATTTAAAACCATTAAGGATCCATCAAAGGACTTCAAACAACCGTTTCCCCAGTGTTACATCTACCAGAGCACGACACTGACACGCGGATTAACTAACTGACTCAACTCTAGGGCTATCCTCACCAACTCCAAGCAGCTAATCACTTCGGATCTGAAATCGTTAAAGTAAGGGTGAGATTTCAATTCAATATAACATGCATTATACGTTTTTAAATACAACAGAATAGTCGGATACATTAATCCATTAACCAAACACAAAATCATAATCAATTCACAAGGCAGTTCACACAATGAACATGTATATAACAAACAATGGAAATTGCAACACTGAAAACCATCCTAGCATGTTACAATCCCATATGCAATGCAGACTCTATGCATGTGGTGCCAAAACCGTGAACCGAGTTCACCCACTGCTCTGTTTACATGTGGAAAGACAGCGGTAATCCATGATTCACCCATCACCACTGGGTCAAGAATCCAATCCATGATTCGCCCATAACCACTGGGTCAAGAATCTAGCCTCACTACCTCTGAACCAGGTAAGTCTATTGGCTCTGCCAGTTCACCTCCACACAATGGGAATGAACCAATAACAAATGCTTATGCATGCACCATAAAAGCATGCAACAACAAATCAACAGATTATGATCACAACATAATTCCACATAATGCCAACATCAACGTATATCGCATGATAACAACATAGTCATGAAATAATTATCACAAGGCATAAATATGCAAAACGCTTACTCTTCAATTAGTAAGACTATCACCAATATATATGATAACAACAACACATGATATCAATACAATCATGAATAAACAACATCGACAACAACACATGATATCAATACAATCATGAATAGACAACAAGGAAGCCAACACGTGGCGTGCTCTTCTGTCGTAACAATCTAAACCAAATCCCAGATTATGATCTCAACATAATTCACTTAAGGTCAATCACCAATATATCGTATTCAACCACAATGAATACCAAAACACAACATTGTACGCATTAGTTCTCATCTGGTAACTCAGACCATTTGTATTAATTTCCCATTATCCTTAATTATCCATACTTTTCAAAATCGGGAGCTCGACTCTTTAAAAATAATTTTTGAGAAAATAATATTTTTCCTTCCCAAAAGATAGTATTTTAGATTTAAGAAATAACGCCGAAAACAACACTCGAATCGGAGTTACGGTTTAGAAAATATGAATTTTTGAAGTTTTAGAAGTTTTGGAAAAATACACAGTGGTAACCGGTTCCTCACAGGGAGAACCCGGTTCCCACAATTTGAAAATACACGCTTCCTGGAAAATTGTATGGGGAACCCGGTTCCTCCCCACAGAGAACTGGTTCCCACCTTTTGAAAATGAGCCTCCCTGGATTTTTGTATGGGGAACCCGGTTCCTCCCCACAGGGAACCGGTTCCCACGTACAAAAATGCCCAGTTTTTGAAATTCAACACTGGGAACCCGGTTCCTCCCCACAGGGAACCGGTTCCCACGACCTGTAACAGTAAAATCTGCTACTTTTGACAGCTTTATGCATCTCTTATCATTTCCAAACTTTCTAACACGAATTGTGACATTAGGAACACCAATTTATAACCATTTTTCACCATTATAACATCAAACAACATAGCTTCCTCATTCCTATTAGTTATTCGACACACTAATGATCCTAATTCCATACACCGACACAAAATAGGGTTTCATTCTACAAACCTATAATAAATTTCCTAACATACCCAATTACCCGGTTGATTCCCAAAACCCATAAGGCATATTAACCGAATGAAATCACCCCTTACCTCGCGATGATTCTCGATTTCCTCGGCGTCGACTTTTCCTCTCTTCTCTTCTCTTCTCCAATTCTACGTGAAATAGCTTTTCTCCAAAAAAAACTCCTTTTTTTCTTCTTTTCCTTTTTATATTCCTTTTAATATTCCTTTTAATATTCCTTTTAATATTCCAAATAAAATAAATAATTAATACTTAGTAAAAGTAGAGTGATTTACTCCTCACACCCACTGTTTACTCTGCACACCTCCAACCTTTCTTTCTTCAATTGATCCAATTAAATCCAAAAATTTAAATACTTAAGACTTTAATTAAATAATTAATTAATTTCCCATTTATCTAATATTCGAATTAAATTGGGGTGTCACAACTCTCCCCCACTAAAAGAGTTTTCGTCCTCGAAAACATACCTTAAATGAAAAGTTCGGGATACGAGTCCTTCATCTGACTCTCCAGTTCCCATGTGACATTTTCTTCAGCTGGCCCTCTCCAAGCTACTCGTACCAGTGCTATCTCTTTACCTCGCAATTGCTTCGCTTTCCGATCCTCAATTCGCGCAGGTACTGCTTCAACAGTCAAATTATCCCGCACCTGAACATCATCTACTTGAATCTCATGAGACGGATCCGCAATGTACCTCCTCAACTGAGATACATGGAAAACATCATGCAAATTCGCAAGTGACGGCGGTAAAGCAATCTGATAAGCAACCTTCCCAACTCTCTTGGTAATCTGAAATGGACCAATAAAGCGCGGAGTCAACTTCCTTGACTTCAAAGCTCGACCAATACCAATCATCGGAGTAACTCACATGAACACATGATCTCCTTCACTAAACTCAAGATCTTTCCTTCTCTTATCCTGATAACTTTTCTGACGACTCTGAGAAGTCCTCATCTTCTCCTGAATCATCTTGATCTTTTTTGAAGTTTGTTGAACGATCTCTGGCCCAATCACAACACTTTCTCCAGATTCGTACCAACACAACGGTGTCCGACATCTCCTACCATACAATGCCTCAAACAGAGCCATACCAATGCTCGAATGGAAACTATTGTTGTAGGTAAACTCTATCAACGGCAAATAGCTATCCCAAGCTCCACCTTTCTCTAACACACAAGCCCTCAACAAATCTTCTAACGACTGAATCGTCCTCTCCGTCTGACCATCTGTCTGCGGATGATATGCGGAACTCAATCGTAACTTAGTACCCAGAGCTTCTTGCAATCATGTCCAAAACTTAGAAGTAAACCTCGGATCTCTATCCGACACAATGATAGACGGAATACCATGCAAACTTACAACCTTCTCAACATACAATTCTGCCAACCTCTCCATCGGATAATCCATTCTTATCGGAATAAAGTGAGCAGACTTTGTCAATCGGTCGACAATAACCCAAATAGAATCACAGTTCTTCGTTGTCCTCGACAAACCAGATACAAAATCCATAGAAATGCCATCCCATTTCCACTCCGGAACAAACAACGGTTCCATCAATCCTGACGGTTTCTGATGTTCAATCTTTGATTTCTGACAAACTAAACACGCATACACAAACTCGGCAATTTCCTTTTTCATTCCAGGCCACCAAAATAACTTCTTCAAGTCATGGTACATCTTAGTAGCACCGGGATGAATACTCAATCCACTACGGTGTCCTTCTTCCAAAATACTTTTTCTAATCTCAGCAACATCCGGAACACACACTCTATCACCAAATCTCATAACGCCATTTTCATCGATTCGGAACTCACCTCCTTGACCTTGGTTGATCAAAGTCAACTTATCCACTAAACCAACATCAAATTTCTGTCTATTACGAATTTCTTTCAGAATACCACTAGTCAGCTTGAACATGCCCAATTTCACACTATTCGAAGTAGTTTCGCATACTAAACTTAAGTCTCTGAATTGTTCCACTAAATCCAGTTCACGAACCATTAACATCGACATATGCAAGGATTTCCTGCTCAACGCATCTGCCACAACGTTTGCCTTACCAGGATGGTAATTCAAACCGAAATCATAATCCTTCAGAAATTCTAACCATCTATTCTATCTCATATTCAACTCTTTCTGATCAAAGAGATACTTCAGGCTCTTATGATCACTGAACACCTCAAACCGAGAACCATATAAATAATGCCTCCATAACTTCAAAACAAATACAACAGCTGCCAATTCCAAATCATGGGTCGAATAATTCCTTTCATGAATCTTCAATTGTCGTGAAGCATAAGCCACAGCCTGCTTATCTTGCATCAACACACCACCTAATCCCATCAATGATGCGTCACAATACACAACAAAAGACTTAGCCGGATTTGGCAAAATCAAGATCGGAGCACTAGTCAACCTCCTCTTCAGCTCTTGAAATCCTTTCTCACATTCAACATCCCAAACAAACACTTGACCCTTCCTGGTCAACTTAGTCAACGGTAAAGCTAACTTCGAAAATCCCTCAATGAATTTCCTGTAATAACCTGCAAGCCCAAGAAAACTACAAATCTCTAAAGCATTCTTCGGCGCTTCCCACTGAGATACCGCTTCTACTTTTGTAGGATCAACAACAATACCATTCTTGGAAATCACATGACCAAGAAAACTCACTTCGCTTAACCAAAACTCGCATTTCGATAAATTCGCATACAGTTTCTTCTCCTTCAGTAATTCCAATACAATCCTAAGATGCTTTGCATGCTCCTCATCATTCTTTGAATATATCAAAATGTCGTCAATAAATACCACCACAAACTTGTCAAGATACGGATGAAATATCCTATTCATATACTCCATAAAAACACCAGGTACATTATTGACTCCAAACGGCATACAGAATACTCATAATGTCCATACCTCGTTCTAAATGCAGTCTGCTGAATATCCTCCGCCTCCACCCGAATTTGATGATATCCAGACCTCAGATCAATCTTACTGAATACACAAGCTCCCACTAGTTGATCCATCAAGTCATCAAACCTCGGCAATGGATACCGATTCTTGATTGTCACCTTATTCAATTGCCTGTAATCAACACATAGTCTCATCGTACCTTCCTTCTTCTTAACCAACAATACCGGCGCACCCCACGGCGAAACACTAGGCCGAATAAACTTCTTCTCTAATAACTCTTCCAACTGTTTCTTCAGCTCAGACCACTCAGATGCCGACATGCGATAAGGCGCCATCGACACCGGACTAGTTCCAGGAATCAAATCTATAGCAACTCCACTTCTCTCTCTCAGGTGGCAACTCACTAACATCTTCCGGAAACACTTCTGGAAGTTCATCCACCACTGGAAATCCAACTTACTCGGAACAATCTCAAAACAATTCTTCGCTACCGGTAATTTATCACTCTTAGATTTTCCTTTCACTTCCGTCGAAGAGTACAACATAGACACCACAACACCATCATTAATATCTACGCAACTCTAACCATCCATCTCAATTCATTATCCTTATTAGAGTCTTCGTCCACTCATATGGTTCACAAGCTTCTACCAACTTCATTCATATTCATCACTTTATGTCCCAATTAGATAGCAAGACGATTATATACCATCCAATACGATTTCGTCTACTATCAACAAGAGATTAAGGGTGATCAAATCCTCAATTTGTCAATAGACATCTGATAATCATACTGGAGTATAAACCATCATTACCAACACTTTCTGTTCTCAGAATCGTACTCGCCTTTTTGCACTTCCAACTATGACTCATGGTCCAAACGATTCCAATAACTCTAACCACACTTGCACTGTATTCTCAAGAGTACCACGTACCAATGACTTACAATCGGAACATATCTGGGAAGCATCTCTTCTCCCCCACTTAGTTTCATACTACTCCTGCAATAATCAACCAGAAAAGTAACAAGTACCGACAATGTTGTACACACTTGTCGCGTACAAAAGGATAATGACATTAAGACACTGGTCACAACGACCAACTATGCTCTGATACCACTATTGTAACACCCCTTCTAATTACCCGCGTTTTTATAGAAATAATAATCAGAGTTTTATCCACAATTAAGAGGCGTCACAATTTAAATAATTCAAATTGACCAAACAGTTGTCATGCTTTCACTAAAGAATAAATCATTAAATATATCATACTTAAAGTTATGTTTAACAGCGGAAATGAAACATAACAAAATCTCGAATACGTCATTCATAGTTATTCCAAGATAATAACTCAAGACACAATTTAAAACCATTAAGGATCCATCAAAGGACTTCAAACAACCGTTTCCCCAGTGTTACATCTACCAAAGCACGACACTGACACGCGGATTAACTAATTGACTCAACTCTAGGGCTATCCTCACCAACTCCAAGCAGCTAATCACTTCGGATCTGAAATCGTTAAAGTAAGGGTGAGATTTCAATTCAATATAACATGCATTATACGTTTTTAAATACAACAGAATAGTCGGATACATTAATCCATTAACCAAACACAAAATCATAATCAATTCACAAGGCAGTTCACACAATGAACATGTATATAACAAACAATGGAAATTGCAACACTGAAAACCATCCTAGCATGTTACAATCCCATATGCAATGCAGACTCTATGCATGTGGTGCCAAAACCGTGAACCGAGTTCACCCACTGCTCTGTTTACATGTGGAAAGACAGTGGTAATCCATGATTCACCCATCACCACTGGGTCAAGAATCCAATCCATGATTCGCCCATAAACACTGGGTCAAGAATCTAGCCTCACTACCTCTGAACCAGGTAAGTCTATTGGCTCTGCCAGTTCACCTCCACACAATGGGAATGAACCAATAACAAATGCTTATGCATGCACCATAAAAGCATGCAACAACAAATCAACAGATTATGATCACAACATAATTCCACATAATGCCAACATCAACGTATATCGCATGATAACAACATAGTCATGAAATAATTATCACAAGGCATAAATATGCAAAACGCTTACTCTTCAATTAGTAAGACTATCACCAATATATATGCTAACAACAACACATGATATCAATACAATCATGAATAAACAACATCGACAACAACACATGATATCAATACAATCATGAATAGACAACAAGGAAGCCAACACGTAAGCGCCAGTCTTCGTTCACCCTGTCAGAACAATCTAAACCAATTCCCAGATTATGATCTCAACATAATTCACTTAAGGTCAATCACCAATGTATCGTATTCAACCACAATGAATACCAAAACACAACATTGTACGCATTAGTTCTCATCTGGTAACTCAGACCATTTGTATTAATTTCCCATTATCCTTAATTATCCATACTTTTCAAAATCGGGAGCTCGACTCTTTAAAAATAATTTTTGAGAAAATAATATTTTTCCTTCCCAAAAGATAGTATTTTAGATTTAAGAAATAACGCCGAAAACAACACTCGAATCGGAGTTACGGTTTAGAAAATATGAATTTTTGAAGTTTTAGAAGTTTTGGAAAAATACACAGTGGTAACCGGTTCCTCACAGGGAGAGCCCGGTTCCCACAATTTGAAAATACACGCTTCCTGGAAAATTGTATGGGGAACCCGGTTCCTCCCCACAGGGAACCGGTTCCCACCTTTTGAAAATGAGCCTCCCTGGATTTTTGTATGGGGAACCCGGTTCCTCCCCACAGGGAACCGGTTCCCACGTACAAAAATGCCCAGTTTTTGAAATATAACACTGGGAACCCGGTTCCTCCCCACAGGGAACCGGTTCCCACGACCTGTAACAGCAAAGTCTGCTACTTTTGATAACTTTATGCATCTCTTATCATTTCCAAACTTTCTAACACGAATTGTGACATTAGAAACACCAATTTATAGCCATTTTTCACCATTATAACATCAAACAACATAGCTTCCTCATTCCTATTAGTTATTCGACACACTAATGATCCTAATTCCATACACCGACACAAAATAGGGTTTCATTCTACAAACCTATAATAAATTTCCTAACATACCCAATTACCCGGTTGATTCCCAAAACCCATAAGGCATATTAACCGAATGAAATCACCCCTTACCTCGCGATGATTCTCGATTTCCTCGGCGTCGGCTTTTCCTCTCTTCTCTTCTCTTCTCCAATTCTACGTGAAATAGCTTTTCTCCAAAAAAACTCCTTTTTTTCTTCTTTTCCTTTTTATATTCCTTTTAATATTCCTTTTAATATTCCAAATAAAATAAATAATTAATACTTAGTAAAAGTAGAGTGATTTACTCCTCACACCCACTGTTTACTCTGCACACCTCCAACCTTTCTTTCTTCAATTGATCCAATTAAATCCAAAATTTTAAATACTTAAGACTTTAATTAAATAATTAATTAATTTCCCATTTATCTAATATTCGAATTAAATTGGGGTGTCACAACTCTCCCCCACTAAAAGAGTTTTCGTCCTCGAAAACATACCTTAAATGAAAAGTTCGGGATACGAGTCCTTCATCTGACTCTCCAGTTCCCATGTGACATTTCCTTCAGCTGGCCCTCCCCAAGCTACTCGTACCAGTGCTATCTCTTTACCTCGCAATTGCTTCACTTTCCGATCCTCAATTCGCGCAGGTACTGCTTCAACAGTCAAATTATCCCGCACCTGAACATCATCTACTTGAATCTCATGAGACGGATCCGCAATGTACCTCCTCAACTGAGATACATGGAAAACATCATGCAAATTCGCAAGTGACGGCGGTAAAGCAATCTGATACGCAACCTTCCCAACTCTCTTGGTAATCTGAAATGGACCAATAAAGCGCGGAGTCAACTTCCTTGTCTTCAAAGCTCGACCAATACCAGTCATCGGAGTAACTCACATGAACACATGATCTCCTTCACTAAACTCAAGATCTTTCCTTCTCTTATCCTGATAACTTTTCTGACGACTCTGAGAAGTCCTCATCTTCTCCTGAATCATCTTGATCTTTTTTGAAGTTTGTTGAACGATCTCTGGCCCAATCACAGCACTTTCTCCAGATTCGTACCAACACAACGGTGTCCGACATCTCTTACCATACAATGCCTCAAACAGAGCCATACCAATGCTCGAATGGAAACTATTGTTGTAGGTAAACTCTATCAACGGCAAATAGCTATCCCAAGCTCCACCTTTCTCTAACACACAAGCCCTCAACAAATCTTCTAACGACTGAATCGTCCTCTCCGTCTGACCATCTGTCTGCGGATGATATGCGGAACTCAATCGTAACTTAGTACCCAGAGCTTCTTGCAATCATGTCCAAAACTTAGAAGTAAACCTCGGATCTCTATCCGACACAATGATAGACGGAATACCATGCAAACTTACAACCTTCTCAACATACAATTCTGCCAACCTCTCCATCGGATAATCCATTCTTATCGGAATAAAGTGAGCAGACTTTGTCAATCGGTCGACAATAACCCAAATAGAATCACAGTTCTTCGTTGTCCTCGACAAACCAGATACAAAATCCATAGAAATGCCATCCCATTTCCACTCCGGAACAAACAACGGTTCCATCAATCCTGACGGTTTCTGATGTTCAATCTTTGATTTCTGACAAACTAAACACGCATACACAAACTCGGCAATTTCCTTTTTCATTCCAGGCCACCAAAATAACTTCTTCAAGTCATGGTACATCTTAGTAGCACCGGGATGAATACTCAATCCACTACGGTGTCCTTCTTCCAAAATACTTTTTCTAATCTCAGCAACATCCGGGGAACACACACTCTATCACCAAATCTCATAACGCCATTTTCATCGATTCGGAACTCACCTCCTTGACCTTGGTTGATCAAAGTCAACTTATCCACTAAACCAACATCAAATTTCTGTCTATTACGAATTTCTTTCAGAATACCACTAGTCAGCTTGAACATGCCCAATTTCACACTATTCGAAGTAGTTTCGCATACTAAACTTAAGTCTCTGAATTGTTCCACTAAATCCAGTTCACGAACCATTAACATCGACATATGCAAGGATTTCCTGCTCAACGCATCTGCCACAACGTTTGCCTTACCAGGATGGTAATTCAAACCGAAATCATAATCCTTCAGAAATTCTAACCATCTATTCTATCTCATATTCAACTCTTTCTGATCAAAGAGATACTTCAGGCTCTTATGATCACTGAACACCTCAAACCGAGAACCATATAAATAATGCCTCCATAACTTCAAAACAAATACAACAGCTGCCAATTCCAAATCATGGGTCGAATAATTCCTTTCATGAATCTTCAATTGTCGTGAAGCATAAGCCACAGCCTGCTTATCTTGCATCAACACACCACCTAATCCCATCAATGATGCGTCACAATACACAACAAAAGACTTAGCCGGATTTGGCAAAATCAAGATCGGAGCACTAGTCAACCTCCTCTTCAGCTCTTGAAATCCTTTCTCACATTCAACATCCCAAACAAACACTTGACCCTTCCTGGTCAACTTAGTCAACGGTAAAGCTAACTTCGAAAATCCCTCAATGAATTTCCTGTAATAACCTGCAAGCCCAAGAAAACTACGAATCTCTAAAGCATTCTTCGGCGCTTCCCACTGAGATACCGCTTCTACTTTTGTAGGATCAACGACAATACCATTCTTGGAAATCACATGACCAAGAAAACTCACTTCGCTTAACCAAAACTCGCATTTCGATAAATTCGCATAAAGTTTCTTCTCCTTCAGTAATTCCAATACAATCCTAAGATGCTTTGCATGCTCCTCATCATTCTTTGAATATATCAAAATGTCGTCAATAAATACCACCACAAACTTGTCAAGATACGGATGAAATATCCTATTCATATACTCCATAAAAACACCAGGTACATTATTGACTCCAAACGGCATACAGAATACTCATAATGTCCATACCTCGTTCTAAATGCAGTCTGCTGAATATCCTCCGCCTCCACCCGAATTTGATGATATCAAGACCTCAGATCAATCTTACTGAATACAGAAGCTCCCACTAGTTGATCCATCAAGTCATCAATCCTCGGCAATGGATACCGATTCTTGATTGTCACCTTATTCAATTGCCTGTAATCAACACATAGTCTCATCGTACCTTCCTTCTTCTTAACCAACAATACCGGCGCACCCCACGGCGAAACACTAGGCCGAATAAACTTCTTCTCCAATAACTCTTCCAACTGTTTCTTCAGCTCAGACCACTCAGATGCCGACATGCGATAAGGCGCCATCGACACCGGACTAGTTCCAGGAATCAAATCTATAGCAACTCCACTTCTCTCTCTCAGGTGGCAACTCACTAACATCTTCCGGAAACACTTCTGGAAGTTCATCCACCACTGGCAATCCAACTTACTCGGAACAATCTCAAAACAATTCTTCGCTACCGGTAATTTATCACTCTTAGATTTTCCTTTCACTTCCGTCGAAGAGTACAACATAGACACCACAACACCATCATTAATATCTACGCAACTCTAACCATCCATCTCAATTCATTATCCTTATTAGAGTCTTCGTCCACTCATATGGTTCACAAGCTTCTACCAACTTCATTCATATTCATCACTTTATGTCCCAATTAGATAGCAAGACGATTATATACCATCCAATACGATTTCGTCTACTATCAACAAGAGATTAAGGGTGATCAAGTCCTCAATTTGTCAATAGACATCTGATAATCATACTGGAGTATAAACCATCATTACCAACACTTTCTGTTCTCAGAATCGTACTCGCCTTTTTGCACTTCCAACTATGACTCATGGTCCAAACGATTCCAATAACTCTAACCACACTTGCACTGTATTCTCAAGAGTACCACGTACCAATGACTTACAATCGGAACATATCTGGGAAGCATCTCTTCTCCCCCACTTAGTTTCATACTACTCCTGCAATAATCAACCAGAAAAGTAACAAGTACCGACAGTGTTGTACACACTTGTCGCGTACAAAAGGATAATGACATTAAGACACTGGTCACAACGACCAACTATGCTCTGATACCACTATTGTAACACCCCTTCTAATTACCCGCGTTTTTATAGAAATAATAATCAGAGTTTTATCCACAATTAAGAGGCGTCACAATTTAAATAATTCAAATTGACCAAACAGTTGTCATGCTTTCACTGAAGAATAAATCATTAAATAAATCATACTTAAAGTTATGTTTAACAGCGGAAATGAAACATAACAAAATCTCGAATACGTCATTCATAGTTATTCCAAGATAATAACTCAAGACACAATTTAAAACCATTAAGGATCCATCAAAGGACTTCAAACAACCGTTTCCCCAGTGTTACATCTACCAAAGCACGACACTGACACGCGGATTAACTAATTGACTCAACTCTAGGGCTATCCTCACCAACTCCAAGCAGCTAATCACTTCGGATCTGAAATCGTTAAAGTAAGGGTGAGATTTCAATTCAATATAACATGCATTATACGTTTTTAAATACAACAGAATAGTCGGATACATTAATCCATTAACCAAACACAAAATCATAATCAATTCACAAGGCAGTTCACACAATGAACATGTATATAACAAACAATGGAAATTGCAACACTGAAAACCATCCTAGCATGTTACAATCCCATATGCAATGCAGACTCTATGCATGTCGTGCCAAAACCGTGAACCGAGTTCACCCACTGCTCTATTTACATGTGGAAAGACAACGATAATCCATGATTCACCCATCACCACTGGGTCAAGAATCCAATCCATGATTCGCCGATAACCACTGGGTCAAGAATCTAGCCTCACTACCTCTGAACCAGGTAAGTCTATTGGCTCTGCCAGTTCACCTCCACACAATGGGAATGAACCAATAACAAATGCTTATGCATGCACCATAAAAGCATGCAACAACAAATCAACGGATTATGATCACAACATAATTCCACATAATGCCAACATCAACGTATATCGCATGATAACAACATAGTCATGAAATAATTATCACAAGGCATAAATATGCAAACGCTTACTCTTCAATTAGTAAGACTATCACCAGTATATATGATAACAACAACACATGATATCAATACAATCATGAATAAACAACATCGACAACAACACATGATATCAATACAATCATGAATAGACAACAAGGAAGCCAACACGTAAGCGTCAGTCTTCGTTCACCCTGTCAGAACAATCTAAACCAATTCCCAGATTATGATCTCAACATAATTCACTTAAGGTCAATCACCAATGTATCGTATTCAACCACAATGAATACCAAAACACAACATTGTACGCATTAGTTCTCATCTGGTAACTCAGACCATTTGTATTAATTTCCCATTATCCTTAATTATCCATACTTTTCAAAATCGGGAGCTCGACTCTTTTAAAAATAATTTTTGAGAAAATAATATTTTTCCTTCCCAAAAGATAGTATTTTAGATTTCAGAAATAACGCCGAAAACGGCACTCGAATCGGAGTTACGGTTTAGAAAATATGAATTTTTGAAGTTTTAAAAGTTTTGGAAAAATACCCAGTGGTAACCGGTTCCTCACTGGGAGAGCCCGGTTCCCACAATTTGAAAATACACGCTTCCTGGAAAATTGTATGGGGAACCCGGTTCCTCCCCACAGGGAACCGGTTCCCACCTTTTGAAAATGAGCCTCCCTGGATTTTTGTATGGGGAACCCGGTTCCTCCCCACAGGGAACCGGTTCCCACGTACAAAAATGCCCAGTTTTTGAAATATAACACTGGGAACCCGGTTCCTCCCCACAGGGAACCGGTTCCCACGACCTGTAACAGTAAAATCTGCTACTTTTGACAGCTTTATGCATCTCTTATCATTTCCAAACTTTCTAACACGAATTGTGACATTAGAAACACCAATTTATAGCCATTTTTCACCATTATAACATCAAACAACATAGCTTCCTCATTCCTATTAGTTATTCGACACACTAATGATCCTAATTCCATACACCGACACAAAATAGGGTTTCATTCTACAAACCTATAATCAATTTCCTAACATACCCAATTACCCGATTGATTCCCAAAACCCATAAGGCATATTAACCGAACGAAATCACCCCTTACCTCGCGATGATTCTCGATTTTCTCGGCGTCGGCTTTTCCTCTCTTCTCTTCTCTTCTCTTCTCCAATTCTACGTGAAATAGCTTTTCTCCAAAAAAACTCCTTTTTTTCTTCTTTTCCTTTTTATATTCCTTTTAATATTCCTTTTAATATTCCAAATAAAACAAATAATTAATACTTAGTAAAAGTAGAGTGATTTACTCCTCACACCCACTGTTTACTCTGCACACCTCCAACCTTTCTTTCTTCAGTTGATCCAATTAAATCCAAAAATATAAATACTTAAGACTTTAATTAAATAAATAATTAATTTCCCATTTATTTAATATTCGAATTAAATCGGGGTGTCACACCTAGCACCAAAAAAGATCATATTGAGCCTGCATCTATCATAGTAGAGGGGGAAAAGTAGAAACAATCTCAACTCCCAAAAAGAACAATACTCTTGGTCTTTTTGATGAGGATATCTGGATTGTGATAGGTAAACAGGGTAGGAACAGAGGGAGCAACTCAATGCTTGCAGGTACATCCTCTCAAATTTTCTGTGATAATAGATATGGGGTCATAGGGGGGTTGAATGAGCCTATAGTGGCCATTGACAGGGGACCATGATTATCTCTTGGAATATCTGAGGGTTAAATAAAGTTGGGAAGATAAAAGAGATTAGATCCCGTCTCTTAGCTATCGAACCAACAATCTGTGTTCTGATAGAAACTCGAGTTAAAGAGAACAAGGCCAAAGCAATTAGAGAAAAATTCAAGCTCTCTGATAGTTATATTGATAACTATAGTGACCATTCTAATGGTAGGATTTGGATAAACTAGGATAATTCTAAACTAGACCGGCAAGTGATAAAGAAATCTAGTCAACATATCCGTTGTGGTGTTTTCTCTATTAGTGGAGAGTTTCAGTACTGGCTAACAACCATTTATGCTCATAATCATCTTGAAGATAGGAGAATACTTTGGAAAAAGCTTATTAACATTCATTCATCTCAAACAAGGGCTTGGTGTTCAATAGGAGACTTCAATAATGTTGCTTCTGCTCAAGATAGGATTGATGGGAAAATGGTTAGTGAAAGTGAATATAGTGACTTGAGAGATATGATGAAGATTATTGACTTGGAAGAGATGGACAGTGTGGGAGACCATTTTAATTGGTCTAATAAATAGGCTGGCAGCACTATCTATTCTTGGATAGATAGGGCTATCTATAATATGGATTAATTTCTCCATCACAGTAACCATGTACTGAGTATTTTACCTCCAAATGTATCTGATCATGCTATGCTCCATATTATAAGCCCTATGATCCCTAAAATGTATAACCACTTCAAGTTCAAAAATTATTTGTTGGACTTGAATGGGTTTCAAGACATGGTTCAGAATTCATGGGAGAGTCCTATAAATGGGAGGCCTATGCACATTCTATGGACAAAGCTGCAAAGACTAAAACACGATATTAAGAGATTCAACAAACAGGCAGGAAATCAGAAGCAAAGGTTGAATGAGGTTAGAGAAAAACTTCACTCTGCTCAAACTGCCCTCATCCTGAACAGGCAGGATACTAGGTTAATTGAGGAGATAAAGCACCTAACTGAGGAAGTCATCAAAACTCATGATCATAAGGAGAATAGGCTAATGCATAGAGCTAAAATCAACTATATTAGGAATGGTGATGAGAATTCTTCCTATTCCCATGCCTACTTAAAAGCTAGACAGAATAGGAACTCCATTAATTTTCTTCAAAAAGATGATGGGCAGATAGTTTCTGAGCAAAAAGATTGTGGATTTTTACAATGGCTTATTGGGTGATAAAATGGTTAGTATAAATCATATTGATGTAGAAGTAATGAGAAATGGCAGTCAACTCACTGTGGAGCATAAAAAATTTCTACTCAAAGAGGTTGTTAGTGTTTTAGGTTGGCATTACTTTTTGGTAAAACTAGGTTATGACATGTCTTGATAAATGTCATGACATTCAGAGATTGAAGATAAATCCTACTTGACAAGGATGTTTAAAGAACAGCTCAGAAATGGAAGCTAAAAGCTGTGCTGGAAATTCTGCAGAAAATATCCTGATGTCATACCAGATGTTATGACATTCAGTGTGACATTCTGTTCTGCAGAATCTGTTTTTTCTTGAGACTTTTCAGGAAGTTTGTTGAGCTGCTATATTTTGTTTTTCTATTACTAGAATGCATGCTCACGTGGCTGCTAGGTTAATCTTAGTTAAACCTAAATTGGTTGTTGAAAAGACCATGTTTTTAGGATTAAATTAAGTGAACCCTAGCTATCTTTATGGAAGCCCAAAACTGAAGTTTCAGGACTGCTTCTATAAAAGGAACTCAACCCTTATACTGCTGCTGCGCCTTTTGTACTGTTAGGAGATTTAACAGTTGTATTTTGTGTAATTCTAGTTTCTCTTGTGAGCCAAGCAATTATCAATTGATAAGTGCCTTGGACTAGGATTTGTTTGTAAGGGTAGTTTATCACTCAAAGCTTTGAAGCACGAGTGTTTGTCTCTTGATTGAAGCTTTGAAGCAAGATCAAGATAGTTTATTGAAGTGTGTCTTCACAATTCAATTATTCAATAGGTTGATATCACTGTTGTGATTGAGGGGGAGTGAGTAGGAACTCAGGTCTAAGTAGGACTTAGATTGAAGTTGCATTGGGTAGGTTTTAAGTGAAGGAGATAAACTGGTTGGTTTATTCCTGAATTAATTCTACTAATAGTGAATTTCCTCCCTGGCTTGGTAGCCCCCAGATGTAGGTGTAGTTAGACACTGAACTGGGTAAACAACTTATTGTGTTCTTTACTGCTGTTTAAATTTATTGTGTAAACTGTTAACAGTGTGTCAGATAGTGTGTCATAACATTCTCTGTGACATCACGTATCTGCTGCCAGGAATTTCAGAGGTAACTGATGCAGAGATAGAAGTGGCTATGAGAGATATTGGTGACAACAAATCCCCAGGTATAGATGGCTTCAGTGCCAAGATCTTTAAGAGTTGCTGGCAAATAATGAAGCATGATGCGTCTGTTGTAGTAACGAAATTTTTTAGAACTAGCAAGATTTACAAAGGTTTTAATAAAACAAAGGTCACTTTAATTCCTAAGGGTGAGCATGCTAAGAGTATAAGAGAGTATAGGCCCATATCTGGATGCATTATGTTCCTCAAAATTATTTCTAAGGTGATTACTACTAGAATGTGAGATATTGTGCCTGCTATAATCAATAAGAATCAAGATGCTTTTGTAGTAGGTCAAGATATCCACAACAATTTTCATCTTGCTCAGGAGCTTATAAAAGGCTATGACAGGAAGAATGGCATGCCCAGATGCATGTTTCATATTGATCTTCAAAAGGCATATGACATGGTTCATTTGGATGCTCTTGATAGTATTATGAGGGAGATGGGCTTTCCTAGTATATTTGTCAGCATAATTATGAACTTCGTCACTTCTGTATCTTATGTTTTTAAAATCAATGGTCATTACTCTGAGGTGTTGTAAGCCATGAGAGGGATCAGGCAGGGTGATCTCATATCACCTATGCTGTTTGTGATTATGGTGGAATATCTTAATAGATGTGTGGAAAAAATGCAGAAAAATCCTGACTTCAATCATCATGCAAAATGTGAGGGATTAGCCTTGACAAACCTCACTTTTGCTGATGATATCTTATTTTTTGCAGGGGAAATCATGGTTCAGTTGATATTATGATGAAAATGTTTAAACAGTTCTTTGACTCTACTGGTTTAATAAGCAATCCTAGGAAGTGTAAGGTGTTTTTTGGTTGTGTGGAGAAGGACACGAAGGATAATATCAAGATTTCTACAAGTTATGAGGAAGGTAAATTTCCTGTCAGATATCTGGGAGTGCCTCTGAGCAGTAAGAAAATCAACTTCCAGTATTACCTGCCTCTCATAGAGAAGATAATTGGCAGAGTGAATCAATAGTCCTCCAAAATTTTGAGCTATGTTGGCAGAATGTTGTTAGTTAAAAGTATCATTTGCTCAATAACACAATATTGGATGTTGAACTTTCCTATTCCTAAAGTTGGTCTTAAAAAAATAGATGCTATTTGTAGAATTTTTGTCTGGACAGGTAAAACTGAGAAGAGCAGGAAAAGTCTTGTAGTCTGGAGCAGGATCTGTAGCCCTATGAAACAGGGTGGCCTTGGCTTGATTAATCTAGGGATCTGGAACAAAGTAACAATGCTCAAGTGCCTTTGGAACATTTGCAACAAAAGCGATAACTTGTGGATTCAATGGATCCATCAAGTTTATTTTGAAGGCTATGATATTATGCAAGTGGACCCTGGTGTTAATTGGTCCTGGTTCCTTAAGAAAATCCTGAAGAATAGGAACCTGGTAACCAACTTGCAGCAAGTGTGGCATCAGATGAATGTTGTTGGCAAATTCTCCATGAAGCTTGTGTATCAGGAGCTTGTGGATGACAGGGTGAGAGTGAACTGGATCACGCTTCTTCTACACAATAAAGGGAGACCAAAAGCAAAAGTCACTCTTTGGCTCCTCTTCCATGGTCATTTTCCTACTAAAGACAGGCTTCTGCGCTTTGGGATTATAATTGACAGTACTTGTAGCTTATGTGGCTGTGAAAAAGAGAGTATTAATCATCTTTTTTTTACTGTGAGAAAAATGTGTGTATTTGGAATGGGGTTCTTAATTGGCTAGGGATTATTCAGAATCCTCAACAATGGCATACTGTGATTCCTTGGATTGTAGGTAGAACTAATAGTAAAGGTTGGCGCAGAGACATCTTAAAATTGGATATTACTGAACTTGTTCATGAAACTTGGTTGTTTATAAACTCTGTAGTTTTTGGGGTTGATACAAATAGAGATGATATAGTGGATAAAATCATTGGTTGTATAGTTTATAAAGGTTGGAGGTATAGGAAACTTAGAGAGCATATAGCTCATCTAATGATGTAATTAGTCCTCTTTGTTGGCTGAATCCTTAGGATTACCTTGCTTGTATTGTGTTTTTTTGAATTAATATATTTTGTTTTGGTTCAAAAACAAAGAAATGAGAAAAGATGGGAAGAAGAGGAAAAATAAGTTTTTAGGGAATTAGCCGTCGGGAGAGGAATTTGGAGACCAGAAAGCCAAACTGAAGTTCGACCGGAAAATTATAGAGAGATCCTCAATCCAAGGTAAGGGTGGGGTTCAATCTCTATAACCGAGTATATGATAAATTGTATGTGGTAATTAGGGTAATGGGAAATTTACCATGCATTTGTAGTTGTTCTGTTTAGTGAGAGATTTTTAATCTTTGTTGTGTTGAATTGATCATGAATTGGCTGTATTATTGCTATTGACATGGAAAAATTATAATTATAATGTTAGATGCAAAATTTTGTGTGATGAAATTATTGTTGGAAAAATCGAAGAAAGAAAAATATTGTTTGCAGGGAAGAAATCGGTTATCGAACGACATATCCTAAGTAAGGGGAGTGTGCCGAATGGCACACACTTGATGGAAGAAACATGCCGAACGACATAAAGGACAAGTAAGGGGTGTCGCTCGTAACAAGCCCTACTGTAAGTTGTTTCACCAATTTTTTTAACTTGATGAATACTTAATTAATAACATAAGGTTTAGACATATTATAGGTTACTGTTTCATTATAAAAACAATTATTATTTTAATAATTTAGAATTATAGTTATTTTAATAATTTAATATTATTAATATAGTAGTTTTTTAAGAGTTTTGAATTAGATATAATTATTTTAGATTAATTAATTAAATAGTTAAATTTGATTTCGGTAGAAGTGTCAATAATGTTGAATAAATTAACAGTAATGGTATGTGTTGGTAGCAGTAAATTTCTGATAATTAGAAGCTGTTATGTGACGTAATTGATTAGTTACATGTATTGTTAATTACAGAAAAGTATTATAGTGACAGAAAAATATTAGACTGCAATATAGTAGGTGTTTTAGTTACAACAAGTTTATAATGGTAAATTAATTAGTAATTGAATTAATTAATTGATTTAGTAGGTAATGTAGGATAATTAATTAGTAGTAGAAGTACTTGATTTGTTTCGGTGTAGAATCGCCGAGATTAATTTGTATAGCGGCAAGTGCTTATTTACAGCAATATTTTGATAGAAATTAAGTAGTTTAGTTAATTAATTTAGTAGATAATGCTTAATAATTAAATAGCATTAGCGGTAAATAAATTGTTATAGACGTAATGTCATAACCGTTAATTTGTGTAGTAATTGTTGTTGTTGTTTTCTTGTATTGATGTTGTTAATAATTGCAAAGTTGCAGTTGATAAACTATTATTGTTGTTGTTGAACTGCTGTTTTTACAAGTAATTGTTGATATGATGATTAAGTTATAGGCCTATGGCCAATGTTGAATAGCGTTGAATTTTTCTAATTTTTTTTTATACAAAGAAGGCCGAAGCCAAAACAGAAAACTAAGACGCAAAAATTCTAGCAGTACCAACACCAATAGAGTCAAATACTACAGCATATTTCAGCCAACTAGGTATACTTAGATGAAAAACAGTATCTTCTCTAATTCTCTTGCCTTCCTGCGCTAGCAAATGAGCACACATATTAGCTTCTCTGTAGACATGGTGTACATTCACAACTTCCAGTCGAGACATTTCCTGTCTTATAGAATTTACCAAAGCATTACTCACCCACTACTTCGTTCCTTTCTGACGCAACATATCCACCGCTATTTTAGAGTCGGTTTCAATCTCAATTCTACTCCAGCCACTACCAATAGTCAATTGTAAACCTGTCAAAATACCCCATAGTACCGCCGTCAAGGGGCTACACCTTCCGATAAATTTTGAAAAGCTCCCACACCAGTTCCCAAGCACATCTCTCATTATACCTCCACACCCTGACAAACCCGTAAGATCTGTCGCTCCATCAACATTAATTTTCCTGAAGGATGACTTGGGCGGATACCATTTAATATATTTCTCTACCGTCGTACCAGTTATTACCTTTCTCTGTAAGACCATAGCTTCTCTATATCTAGTAATTTGTTGCAGAATCACTTCCTTCTGCTGAACCGGTCTAACAAAGTCTGTAACACCCCATCTAAATACCCCGAATATATTAATTAAATTAATATCTAAATCATCTTTAATCAGAGTTAACACGGTATAATAAGGGATGTCACAATTAATAATTAAAACAAACTTCATTCAAACAGTAGCCATGCTACACTGAGGATCAACATTTCCAATTAATTTCAATCAAGCTAAGACCATGTCTTACACAGCGGAAAGATACCATAACCAAAAACGGAATAAATTCAATCAACATTATTCCCACAAAGTTTAAAATAAATAACAGACCAAGTCTAACTCCTCATCTAACGTTCCCCAGTGTTACAATCTAATCAGAGCATGACACTGACACGCGAACTAAAAGATAAGCTCTAGAGCCATCCTCACCGACTCCTCAGCTGCTAATTTAATCTTAAATGGTAAAGTAAGGGTGAGACTTCTCATAATTAAAGCATATTATAAGTCTTTCAAATCAATAATATATCACAAGCATATTATTTCATCCACTTAACATAAATTCAGATTCACACACACAACCATATTCATCAATGCATAATCATAACAATCCAAGAAGAGTAACACTGGAAGACATCCTAACATGTTACCACTTCATACAAACTCAATGCATGCGGTACCGACTCGTGACCAAGTCACCCAACACTGATCCATCATCAATCGGATACAGTACCATCGATTCGTCCATAACCACTCGGACTCGAATCCAGCCTAACCACCCATCCTCACTCGGGTATCGGTTATCGGCAATCCAAGTCAAATTCCGCACAATGGGAATTAACTTCACCAAACAATGCATATGCACGCACATCACTAGCATGCAACATCAATCAGTCTATGTACACATTCATTTAACATAACTGAATCACAACAATCAACATGATATATCAACCAATCATGCATACATCTAACATCAGCATAAACATGCAAACCAATCAACATGATATATCAACCAATCATGCATACATCTAACATCAGCATAAACATGCTATTACATCTACACATTACCAGTGTCCTCATCACCAAAGTTCCTCTACTACACATACATCCTTATGTGTCAGTTAATAATCATTTACTTCGAAATTCAACCCCTTTCCAAAATAATTTCAAGTTTCATAAAATATTTTCATTTCATAAGGTAGAGCATTAAATTTAGGAAATAACGTCCAAAACGGCGCTCAAAACGGACTTACGGTTTGAAAGTTATGAATTTTTGAAGTTTTGAAAATTTTTTAAAAAAATAAGCAGAACCCGATTCCTACATATACAGGAACCGGTTCCTGCAGAAGTTCAAAAACACGCTTCTGGAAAAATGTATGGGAACCCGGTTCCTACCCATACAGGAACCGGTTCCTACGTGTATTTTCCGACATTTTCAAAGGGAACCGGTTCCTCGTATCTGAACCGGTTCCCACGTGTTAAAATGTCATTTTCTGCACTTTTGACAGCATTCTTTAATTTTCAATCAAACCCATTCTTACCCATACGAACTCCAACATGGGAAACACTAAAACACATCATTTTGCATCATCTATCTCATCAAACAACATATTTCCATCATCTATTTTCATCTACTGACACTCTAATCATATTCCGTTCACATTCTGACTCAATCAGACTCAATCTGACACCATCTGACACTATTAGGCACACATCCATGGAAACCTAGAAATTCCTAAACATAGATTTCCTAACATGCTATGGTCTATAATATTAACATCAAAACCTATAATAAGCAATAACCAATCAAAATCACCCCTTACCTTGTGGGTTCTTCGATTTCTGACGCTCTTAGGTCTTTTTCCTTCTTTCCTTCTCTTCTCACTTCACGTATCTTGTTTTCTCCAAAAATGATTCCTTTTTCCTCTTTTTCTTATTTAATTCCTTTTATTCCTTTTAACATAATTAAAATAAATCAATTAATGTGAGTAGAGTCTTTTACTCCTCACACCCCACTTTACTCAACATACATCCAATAAATCCATAATTAATCTCAATAATTCAATATATTAAATAAATTATGTTCTCAATTAATTTAATAATTAAAAATCATAATTACTTAATTACCGAATTATTTTCGGGTGTCACAACCCCCAACTTAAAGAGTTTTCGTCCTCGAAAACATACCTCGAACGAAATTCGGGATACGAGTCCTTCATCTAACTCTCCAGCTCCCAAGTGACATTTCCATCAGCTGGTCCTCCCCAAGCCACTCTTACCAATGCAATCTCTTTGCCTCACAACTGTTTCAACTTCCGATCCTCAATCCTCGCAGGTACCACTTCCACAGTTAAATTCTCTCGTACCTGTATATCGTCTACCCGAATCTCATGAGACGGATCAGCAATGTACTTCCTTAGCTGAGACACATGAAAAACATCATGCATTCGCAAGTGACGGCGGCAAAGCAATCCGATATGCAACCTTCCCAACTCTTTTGGTAATCTGAAAAGGACCAATAAAACGTGGAGTCAACTTCCTTGACTTCAAGGCTCGACCAATACCAGTCATCGGAGTAACCCGCATAAACACATGCTCTCCTTCACTGAACTCAAGGTCTTTCCTCCTCTTATCATGTTAACTCTTCTGACGACTCTGAGAAGTCCTCATCTTCTCCTGAATCATCTTAATCTTTTCCGAAGTTTGTTGAACAATTTCCGGTCCAACCACAGCACTCTCTCCAGTTTCATACCAACACAATGGTGTCCGACACCTCCTACCGTACAATGCCTCAAACGGAGCCATACCAATACTCGAGTGAAAGCTATTGTTGTAGGTAAACTCAATCAATGGCAGATAGCTATCCCAAGCTCCACCCTTCTCTAACACACAAGCCCTCAGCAAATCTTCCAACGACTGAATCGTTCTTTCCGTCGACCATCCGTCTGGATGATAAGCGGAACTCAAACGCAACTTGGTACCCAAAGCTTCTTGCAACCCTGTCCAGAACTTAGATGTAAACCTCGGATCTCGATCCGACACAATGCTAGATGGAATACCATGCAAACTTACAATCTTTTCGACATACAATTCTGCTAATCTCTCCATCGGATAATCCATTCTTATCGGAATGAAGTGAGCAGATTTTGTCAACCTATCCACAATAACCCAGATAGAATCACAATTCTTAGCTGTCCTCGGCAACCCAGACACAAAATCCATTGAGATTCCATCCCACTTCCATTCTGGAACAAATAGCGGCTCCATCAATCCCGATTTTTCGATGCTCTATCTTCGACTTCTGGCAAACCAAACAAGCATACACAAACTCAGCAATTTCCTTTTTCATCCCCGGCCACCAAAACAACTTTTTCAAATCATGGTACATTTTAGTAGCACCGGGATGAATACTCAACCCGCTACGATGCCCTTCTTCCAAAATGCTCTTCCTAATCTCGGCAACATCCGAACACACACCCGATCACCAAATCTCATAACACCATTCTCGTCAATTCGGAACTCGCCTCCTCGACCTTGGTTGATCAATGTCAACTTATCAACTAAACCAACATCAGATTTCTGTCCATTTCTAATCTCTTCCAGAATACCACTAGTCAGCTTCAACATACCCAATTTCACACTATCCGGAGTAGTTTCACAAACTAAACTCAAATCTCTGAACTGCTCAACCAAATCTAACTCACGAACCATCAGCATCGACATGTGCAAAGACTTTCTACTCAAAGCATCTGCAACCACGTTTGCTTTACCAGGATGGTAATTCAAACCGAAATCATAATCCTTTAAGAATTCTAACCATCTTCTCTGCCTCATGTTCAACTCTTTCTGATCAAAGAGATACCTCAGACTCTTATGATCACTGAATACCTCAAACCGAGAACCATATAAATAATGTCTCCATAACTTCAAAACAAACACAACAGCTGCCAACTCTAGATCATGAGTCGGGTAATTTCTTTCATGCACTTTCAACTGTCGCGAAGCATAAGCCACAACCCGCTTATCTTGCATCAACACACCACCTAATCCCATTAATGATGCGTCACATACACCACAAAAGACTTAGTCGGATCGGCAAAATCAAGATCGGAGCACTTGTCAACCTCCTCTTGACTCTTGAAATCCTTTCTCACATTCAACATCCCAAACAAATATCGACCCTTCCCGGTCAACTTAGTCAACAGCAACGCCATTTGGAAAATCCTTCAATAAACTTAGGTAGTAACTGCAAGACCGAAAACTACGGATCTCGAAGCATTCTTGGCGCTTCCGAGACACCGCTTCTACTTCGTAGATCCACACGATTCCATTCTTGGAAATTACATGACCAAGAAAACTCACCTCCTCAACCGAATTCACACTTGGACAACTTCGCATAAAGTTTCTTTTCCTTCAAGAATTCCAACACAACTCGAGATGTTCGCATGCTCCCCATCGCCGAATAAATCGTAATATCATCAATGAACACTACTACAAACTTGTCAAGATACGGATGAAATATCCTGTTCATATACTCCATGAAAACACCAGTGCATTAGTAACTCCAAACGGCATAATGAATATTCATAATGTCCATACCTCTCGAATGCGGTCAATATCCTCGACTTCACGAATCGATGATATCCGATCTCGATCAATCTTACTAAATACACAAGCTCCAACGAGTTGATCCATCAAATCATCAATCCTCGGCAAAGGATACCGATTCTTGATTGTAACTTTATTCAACTGCCGATAGTCAACACATAACCTCATTGAACCTTCCTTCTTCTTAACCAATAACACCGAGCACCCCACGGCGACACACTCGGACGAATAAACTTCTTCTCAAGCAATTCCTCTAAGCGCTTCTTCGTCGCTAATTGATGTCGACATGCGATAAGGCGCCATCCTAATAAATTATAATTCTACCTCTCTCTCGCTAATTCACCTCTGAAATTCATTCACCTCCATCACTCTTTGCCTTTCGCTTCAATCGGAATACAACATAAACACAGCATGGGTTCATCCTTAATCGATATAATCTCATTTTCGATAACCTCTTTCAAAAAGACCGCTTGCTTGATATGAACCGTTTCCAAGGATGATATCAAGTTGTTCTAGCGGTAGGCACACTAAATCCATACCGAACCCCTATCAAAATCACAACAGACAATTCCTACAAACATACTAAGTAGTCACGAACCCGACGCAGAGTATCAATAACCATACTTCCATCCATATTAGAAATTTCCAAATTCAATCTCTTAGCACAATCTAACGCAATAAAAGAATGCGTAGCTCGGATCAATAATCGCAATCAAAGGTATGCCATTAATAAAACATGTACCTTTAATCACCGATCATCCGGTTTAGTTTCGATCCGCATAATGCAAACACTTTACCACCGACTTGCTCTTTCTTGGGTTTTGTGCCGAGGTAGTATGACCCTCTTCACCACAGTAGCAAGTCACCACTTTCACTCTGCGGTCATTGGCCACATGGCGAACTTTCCACACTTGAAACACTTCTTATCATTGCTCTTACACCACCATACGATGTCTGTCTCACCACACTTATAGCACCTAGCGGAAGAACTAGAATCTCCTCCACCGACTTCTTCCAACCATCGATCTCGATTATTCCTATCGTAAGGCTTACCACGATCCATCATTTTACCTTTCCGCCAACATACCCTCGAGCATTCGACTTAGTGTTAGCAAGATCCTCCTCAAGAATCCTACTACAATCAACCGATCGTAAAATCTTCAATACCGATACCGAATACCGCTTAATCTCGTCACGAATACCATTCTCAAACTTGATACATTTGGAAAATTCTCCATCCGCATCGTTAGGGTAATGAGCATAATACTTTGCTAACTCGAAAACTTTGAAGCATACTCACCGACAGCTTGTTACCGCTGAGTTCCAAAACTCAATCTCCTTCTTACCTCGACGTCCTCGGAAAGTACCTCCTAAAAGCTCTGAATACACCAATTCAATGCAACACCATCTTCTTCTAGTTCGGTTCGGTAGCAACCCACCACCATCGCCTTCCTCGGCCAACATGTGAGTTCCATATCTCACCTTCACCCCACACCAATCACTCAAGATCCTCTCGATCTCATTCAACCACTTCGAGCACCTTCGGATCATGCGTGCCCTTGAACAATGGAGGATTATTCCTCCGAAAATTCCCCAATTGTCTGCCGACCAATCACGACTCCTGGGTTCCTCCGAGCACTCCACCAACATTCCCAAAGCCTCAAATGGCATCATCATTCCTTCCGTTACCTCTTCCGCCATTGTTCGTAACATAACAAAACAATCTACATCAAGACAAGTATCGATGTCACTTCACACTAGTCGCATACTAAAGGGATAATGACACAGGACAAGACCGACTATGCTCTGATACCACTATTGTAACACCCCATCTAAATACCCCGAATATATTAATTAAATTAATATCTAAATCATCTTTAATCAGAGTTAACACGGTATAATAAGGGATGTCACAATTAATAGTTAAAACAAACTTCATTCAAACAGTAGCCATGCTACACTGAGGATCAACATTTCCAATTAATTTCAATCAAGCTAAGACCATGTCTTACACAGCGGAAAGATACCATAACCAAAAACGGAATAAATTCAATCAACATTATTCCCACAAAGTTTAAAATAAATAACAGACCAAGTCTAACTCCTCATCTAACGTTCCCCAGTGTTACAATCTAATCAGAGCATGACACTGACACGCGAACTAAAAGATAAGCTCTAGAGCCATCCTCACCGACTCCTCAGCTGCTAATTTAATCTGAAATGGTAAAGTAAGGGTGAGACTTCTCATAATTAAAGCATATTATAAGTCTTTCAAATCAATAATATATCACAAGCATATTATTTCACCCACTTAACATAAATTCAGATTCACACACACAACCATATTCATCAATGCATAATCATAACAATCCAAGAAGAGTAACACTGGAAGACATCCTAACATGTTACCACTTCATACAAACTCAATGCAGACTCAATGCATGCGGTACCGACTCGTGACCAAGTCACCCAACACTGATCCATCATCAACCGGATACAGTACCATCGATTCGTCCATAACCACTCGGACTCGAATCCAGACTAACCACCCATCCTCACTCGGGTATCAGTTATCGGCAATCCAAGTCAAATTCCGCACAATGGGAATTAACTTCACCAAACAATGCATATGCACACACATCACTAGCATGCAACATCAATCAGTCTATGTACACATTCATTTAACATAACTGAATCACAACAATCAACATGATATATCAACCAATCATGCATACATCTAACATCAGCATAAACATGCAAACCAATCAACATGATATATCAACCAATCATGCATACATCTAACATCAGCATAAACATGCTATTACATCTACACATTACCAGTGTCCTCATCACCAAAGTTCCTCTACTACACATACATCCTTATGTGTCAGTTAATAATCATTTACTTCGAAATTCAACCCCTTTCCAAAATAATTTCAAGTTTTCTAAAATATTTTCATTTCATAAGGTAGAGCATTAAATTTAGGAAATAACGTCCAAAACGGCGCTCAAAACGGACTTACGGTTTGAAAGTTATGAATTTTTGAAGTTTTGAAAATTTTAAAAAAAAGCGAACGGTTCCTACATATCGAGAACCGGTTCTGCAGTTCAAAAACGCTCGAAAATGTATGGGACCGGTTCCTACCCATACAGAACCGGTTCCTACGTGTATTTTCCGCTTTTTAATTTTTCAAAGGAACTCGGTTCCTACATACAGAGACCGGTTCCCGTGTGTAAAATGTCATTTTCGCACTTTTGACATTCTTTCATTTTCAATCAAACCCATTCTTACCCATACGAACTCCAACATGGAAACACTAAAACACATCATTTTGCATCATCTATCTCATCAAACAACATATTTCCATCATCTATTTTCATCTCTACACTCTAATCATATTCCGTTCACATTCTGACTCAATCAGACTCAATCTGACACCATCTGACACTATTAGGCACACATCCATGGAAACCTAGAAATTCCTAAACATAGATTTCCTAACATGCTATGGTCTATAATATTAACATCAAAACCTATAATAAGCAATAACCAATCGAAATCACCCACCTTGTGGGTTCTTGATTTACGCGCTCCTAGGTCTTTTCCTTCTTTCCTTCTCTTCTCACTTCACGTATCTTGTTTTCTCCAAAATGATTCCTTTTCCTCTTTTCTTATTTAATTCCTTTTATTCCTTTTTAACATAATTAAAATAAATTAATTAATGTGAGTAGAGTCTTTTACTCCTCACACCCCACTTTACTCAACATACATCCAATAAATCCATAATTAATCTCAATAATTCAATATATTTAATAAATTATGTTCTCAATTAATTTAATAATTAAAATCATAATTACTTAATTACGAATTATTTTCGGGTGTCACAACTCCCCAACTTAAAGAGTTTTCGTCCTCGAAAACATACCTCGACTAACATTCGGGATACGAGTCCTTCATCTAACTCTCCACTCCCAGTGACATTTCCATCACCGGTCCTCCCAAGCCACTCTTACCAATGCAATCTCTTTGCCTCACAACTGCTTCAACTTCCGATCCTCAATCCTCAGGTACCACTTCCACGTTAAATTCTCTCGTCACGTATATCGTCACCCGAATCTCATGAGACGGATCAATGTACTTCCTCGGTGAGACACATGAAAACATCATGCAGATTCGCAAGTGGCGGCAAAGCAATCGATATGCAACCTTCCCAACTCTTTTGGTAATCGAAAGGACCAATAAAGCGTGGAGTCAACTTCCTTGACTTCGACCAATACCGATCATCGGAGTAACCCGCATAAACACATGCTCCTTCTTCGAACTCAAGGTCTTTCCTCCTCTTATCATGGTAACTCTTCGGCGACTACGAGAAGTCCTCATCTTCTCCGAATCATCTTAATCTTTCCAAGTTTGTTGAACAATTTCCGGTCCAACCACAAGCTCTCTCGGTTTCATACCAACACAATGGTGTCCGACACCTCCTACCATACAATGCCTCAAACGGAGCCATACCAATACTCGAGTGAAAGCTATTGTTGTAGGTAAACTCAATCAATGGCAGATAGCTATCCCAAGCTCCACCCTTCTCTAACACACAAGCCCTCAAAGAAATCTTCCAACGATCGAATCGTTCTTTCCGTCGACCATCATGCGGATGATAAGCGGAACTCAAACGCAACTTGGTACCCAAAGCTTCTTGCAACCCTGTCCAGAACTTAGATGTAAACCTCGGATCTCGATCCGACACAATGCTAGACGGAATACCATGCAAACTTACAATCTTTTCGACATTACCGCTAATCTCTCCATCGGATAATCCATTCTTATCGGAATGAAGTGAGCAGATTTTGTCAACCTATCCACAATAACCCAGATAGAATCACAATTCTTAGCTGTCCTCGGCAACCCAGACACAAAATCCATTGAGATTCCATCCCACTTCCATTCTGGAACAAATAGCGGCTCCATCAATCCTGACGGTTTCTGATGCTCTATCTTCGACTTCTGGCAAACCAAACAAGCATACACAAACTCAGCAATTTCCTTTTTCATCCCCGGCCACCAAAACAACTTTTTCAAATCATGGTACATTTTAGTAGCACCGGGATACGATGCCCTTCTTCCAAAATGCTCTTCCTAATCTCGGCAACATCCGTAACACACACCCGATCACCAAATCTCATAACACCATTCTCGTCAATTCGAACTCGCCTCCTCGACCTTGGTTGATCAATGTCAACTTATCAACTAAACCAACAGTTTCGTCCATTTCTAATCTCTTCCGAATACCACTAGTCGTTCAACATACCCAATTTCACACTATCCGGAGTAGTTTCACAAACTAAACTCAAATCTACGAATGCTCAACCAAATCTAACTCACGAACCATCAACATCGACATGTGCAAAGACTTTCTACTCAAATCTGACCACGTTGCTTTACGGGATGGTAATTCAAACCAAATCATAATCCTTTAAGAATTCTAACCATCTTCTCTGCCTCATGTTCAACTCTTTTGATCAAAGAGATACCTCAGACTCTTATGATCACTGAATACCTCAAACCGAGAACCATATAAATAATGTCTCCATAACTTCAAAACAAACACAACAGCTGCCAACTCTAGATCATGAGTCGGGTAATTTCTTTCATGCACTTTCAACTGTCGCGAAGCATAAGCCACAACCTGCTTATCTTGCATCAACACACCACCTAATCCCATTAATGATGCGTCACAATACACCACAAAAGACTTAGTCGGATCTGGCAAAATCAAGATCGGAGCACTTGTCAACCTCCTCTTCAGCTCTTGAAATCCTTTCTCACATTCAACATCCCAAACAAATATCGACCCTTCTGGTCAACTTAGTCAACAACGGCGCTTTGGAAAATCCTTCAATAAACTTCCTAGTAACTGCAAGACCCGAAAACTACGGATCTCGAAGCATTCTTCTGCTTCCCATCGAGACACCGCTTTCGTAGGATCCACACGATTCCATTCTTGGAAATTACATGACCAAGAAAACTCACCTCCTCTAACCGAAATTCACACTTGGACAACTTCGATAAAGTTTCTTTTCCTTCAACAATTCCAACACAACTCGAGATGTTCGCATGCTCCCATCGCCGAATAAATCGAAATATCATCAATGAACACTACTACAAACTTGTCAAGATACGGATGAAATATCCTGCTCATATACTCCATGAAAACACCAGTGCATTAGTAACTCCAAACGGCATAATGAATATTCATAATGTCCATACCTCTCGAATGCGGTCAATATCCTCCGACTTCACACGAATCGATGATATCCGGATCTCGATCAATCTTACTAAATACACAAGCTCCAACGAGTTGATCCATCAAATCATCAATCCTCGGCAAAGGATACCGATTCTTGATTGTAACTTTATTCAACTGCCGATAGTCAACACATAACCTCATTGAACCTTCCTTCTTCTTAACCAATAACACCGAGCACCCCACGACGACACACGGACGAATAAACTTCTTCTCAAGCAATTCCTCTAACTTTCTTGATTCGGCTAATTCAGATGCCGACATGCGATAAGGCGCCATCGACACGGACTAGTTCCGTGAATCAAATCTATAGTAAATTCTACCTCTCTCGGTGGCAATTCACTAACGTCTTCCGAAACACCTCGAAATTCATTCACCACCGCAATCCATCACTCTTTGCCTTTCCCTTGCTTCAATCGCGAATACAACATAAACACCACAGACCATCCTTCATGCTAGGTTCATCTCGCGACATAATCTCATTTTCGATCTTAACCTCTTGTGGAAAATGACCTCAAAGCAGTTGATATGAACTGGTTGAATTCCAACCGATTCATTCCAAGGATGATATCAAGTTGTTCTAGCGGTAGGCACACTAAATCCATACGAAACCCCTATCAAAAATCACAACAGACAATTCCTACAAACATACGAAGTAGTCCGAACCCGACGCAGAGTATCAATAACCATACTTCCATCCATATTAGAAATTTCCAAATTCAATCTCTTAGCACAATCTAACGCAATAAAAGAATGCGTAGCTCCAGTATCAATAATCGCAATCAAAGGTATGTCATTAATAAAACATGTACCTTTAATCAGCCGATCATCTGGTTTAGTTTCTGATCCAGACAATGCAAACACTTTACCACCAGCTTGCTCTTTCTTGGGTTTTGTGCACTGAGGGCGAGTATGACCCTCTTCACCACAGTTGTAGCAAGTCACCACTTTCACTCTGCAGTCATTGGCTACATGGCCGAACTTTCCACACTTGAAACACTTCTTATCATTGCTCTTACAGTCCACCATACGATGTCCTGTCTCACCACACTTATAGCACCTAGCGGAAGAACTAGAATCTCCTCCACCAGACTTCTTCCAACCACTGGATCTCTGATTATTCCTATCGTAAGGCTTACCACGATCCATCTGTTGCTTACCTTTCCTGTCAACATACCCTCGAGCATTCGACTTAGTGTTAGCAAGATCCTCCTCAAGAATCCTACTACAATCAACCAGATCAGAAAATCTTCGAATACGCTGATACCGAATACCCTGCTTAATCTCGTCACGAAGACCATTCTCAAACTTGATACATTTGGAAAATTCTCCATCTGCATCGTTAGGGTAATGAGCATAATACTTTGCTAACTCAGAAAACTTTGAAGCATACTCACTGACAGTCTTGTTACCCTGCTTGAGTTCCAAAAACTCAATCTCCTTCTTACCTCTGACGTCCTCAGGAAAGTACCTCCTCAGAAAAGCTCTCCTGAACACAACCCAATTCAATGCAACACCATCTTCTTCTAGTTCAGTTCTGGTAGCAACCCACCAGTCATCAGCTTCCTCAGCCAACATGTGAGTTCCATATCTCACCTTCAGCCCCTCTGCACAGTCAATCACTCTGAAGATCCTCTCGATCTCATTCAACCACTTCTGAGCACCTTCGGGATCATGCGTGCCCTTGAACAATGGAGGATTATTCCTCTGAAAATTCCCCAATTGTGCATCGACCAATCACGACTCCTATTTGGTTCCTCCGAGCACTCCAACATTCCCAAAGCCTCGGAATGGCATCATCACTCCTTCCGTTACCTCTTCCGCCATTGTTAACATAACAAAACAATCTACATCAGACACAAGTATCGGCGTGTCACTTCACACTAGTCGCATACTAAAGGGATAACGACACGGACAAGACCGACTATGCTCGATACCACTATTGTAACACCCCATCTAAATACCCGAATATATTAATTAAATTAATATCTAAATCATCTTTAATCGAGTTAACACGGTATAATAAGGGATGTCACAATTAATAGTTAAAACAAACTTCATTCAAACAAGAGCATGCTACGAGGATCAACATTTCCAATTAATTTCAATCAAGCTAAGACCATGTCTTACATGGAAGATACCATAACCAAAACGGAATAAATTCAATCAACATTATTCCCACAAAGTTTAAAATAAATAATGAACCAAGTCTAACTCCTCATCTAACGTTCCCCTGTTACAATCTAATCGAGCATGACACTAACGAACTAAAAGATAAGCTCTAGAGCCATCCTCACCGACTCCTCAGCTGCTAATTTAATCTGAAATGGTAAAGTAAGGGTGAGACTTCTCATAATTAAAGCATATTATAAGTCTTTCAAATCAATAATATATCACAAGCATATTATTTCACCCACTTAACATAAATTGATTCACACACAACCATATTCATCAATGCATAATCATAACAATCCAAGAAGAGTAACACTGGAAGACATCCTAACATGTTACCACTTCATACAAACTCAATGCAGACTCAATGCATGCGGTACCGACTCGTGACCAAGTCACCCGATCCATCATCAACCGGATACATACCATCGATTCGTCCATAACCACTGGACTCGAATCGGCTAACCACCCATCCTCACTCGGGTATCGGTTATCGGCAATCCAAGTCAAATTCCGCACAATGGGAATTAACTTCACCAAACAATGCATATGCACACATCACTAGCATGCAACATCAATCGCCTATGTACACATTCATTTAACATAACTGAATCACAACAATCAACATGATATATCAACCAATCATGCATACATCTAACATCAGCATAAACATGCAAACCAATCAACATGATATATCAATCAATCATGCATACATCTAACATCAGCATAAACATGCTATTACATCTACACATTACCAGTGTCCTCATCACCAAAGTTCCTCTACTACACATACATCCTTATGTGTCAGTTAATAATCATTTACTTCGAAATTCAACCCCTTTCCAAAATAATTTCAAGTTTTCTAAAATATTTTCATTTCATAAGGTAGAGCATTAAATTTAGGAAATAACGTCCAAAACGGCGCTCAAAACGGACTTACGGTTTGAAAGTTATGAATTTTTGAAGTTTTGAAAATTTAAAAAAAAAATAAGCAGAACCCGGTTCCTACATATACAGGAACCGGTTCCTGCAGAAGTTCAAAAACACGCTTCTGGAAAAATGTATGGGAACCCGGTTCCTACCCATACAGGAACCGGTTCCTACGTGTATTTTTCCAGTTTTTGCCAATTTTTCAAAGGGAACCCGGTTCCTACATATACAGGAACCGGTTCCCACGTGTTAAAATGTCATTTTCTGCACTTTTGACAGCATTCTTTAATTTTCAATCAAACCCATTCTTACCCATACGAACTCCAACATGGGAAACACTAAAACACATCATTTTGCATCATCTATCTCATCAAACAACATATTTCCATCATCTATTTTCATCTACTGACACTCTAATCATATTCCGTTCACATTCTGACTCAATCAGACTCAATCTGACACCATCTGACACTATTAGGCACACATCCATGGAAACCTAGAAATTCCTAAACATAGATTTCCTAACATGCTATGGTCTATAATATTAACATCAAAACCTATAATAAGCAATAACCAATCGAAATCACCCCTTACCTTGTGGGTTCTTCGATTTCTGACGCTCCTAGGTCTTTTTCCTTCTTTCCTTCTCTTCTCACTTCACGTATCTTGTTTTCTCCAAAAATGATTCCTTTTTCCTCTTTTTCTTATTTAATTCCTTTTATTCCTTTTTAACATAATTAAAATAAATTAATTAATGTGAGTAGAGTCTTTTACTCCTCACACCCCACTTTACTCAACATACATCCAATAAATCCATAATTAATCTCAATAATTCAATATATTTAATAAATTATGTTCTCAATTAATTTAATAATTAAAAATCATAATTACTTAATTACCGAATTATTTTCGGGGTGTCACAACTCCCCCCAACTTAAAAGAGTTTTCGTCCTCGAAAACATACCTCAGACGAACAGTTCGGGATACGAGTCCTTCATCTAACTCTCCAGCTCCCAAGTGACATTTCCATCAGCTGGTCCTCCCCAAGCCTCTCTTACCAATGCAATCTCTTTGCCTCACAACTGTTTCAACTTCCGATCCTCAATCCTCGCAGGTACCACTTCCACAGTTAAATTCTCTCACGTATATCATCACCCGAATCTCATGAGACGGATCAACAATGTACTTCCTCACCGAGACACATGAAAACATCATGCAGATTCGTGACGGCGGCAAAGCAATCTGATATGCAACCTTCCCAACTCTTTTGGTAATCTGAAAAGGACCAATAAAACATGGAGTCAACTTCCTTGACTTCAAGGCTCAACCAATACCATCATCGGTAACCCGCATAAACACATCTCCTTCACCGAACTCAAGGTCTTTCCTCCTCTTATCATGGTAACTCTTCCGACGACTCGAGAAGTCCTCATCTTCTCTGAATCATCTTAATCTTTTCAAGTTTGTTGAACAATTTGGTCCAACCACAAACTCTCTCGGTTTCATACCAACACAATGGTGTCCGACACCTCCTACCATACAATGCCTCAAACGGAGCCATACCAATACTCGGTGAAAGCTATTGTTGTAGGTAAACTCAATCAATGGCGATAGCTATCCCAAGCTCCACCCTTCTCTAACACACAAGCCCCTTAAATCTTCCAACGATCGAATCGTTCTTTCCGTCGACCATCCATCTGCGGATGATAAGCGGAACTCAAACGCAACTTGGTACCCAAAGCTTCTTGCAACCCTCCGAACTTAGATGTAAACCTCGGATCTCGATCCGACACAATGCTAGACGGAATACCATGCAAACTTACAATCTTTCGACATATTACGCTAATCTCTCCATCGGATAATCCATTCTTATCGGAATGAAGTGAGCGATTTTGTCAACCTATCCACAATAACCCGGATAGAATCACAATTCTTAGCGTCCTCGGCCCGACACAAAATCCATTGAGATTCCATCCCACTTCCATTCTCGAACAAATAGCGGCTCCATCAATCCCGGTTTCGATGCTCTATCTTCGACTTCGCAAACCAAACAAGCATACACAAACTCAAGAATTTCCTTTTCATCCCCGCCACCAAAACAACTTTTTCAAATCATGGTACATTTTAGTAGCAGGATGAATACTCAACCCGCCACGATGCCCTTCTTCCAAAATGCTCTTCCTAATCTCGCAACATCCGACACACACCGATCACCAAATCTCATAACACCATTCTCGTCAATTCGAACTCGCCTCCTCGACCTTGGTTGATCAATGTCAACTTATCAACTAAACCAACATCAGTTCATCCATTTCTAATCTCTTCCGTATACCACTAGTCACTTCAACATACCCAATTTCACACTATCCGGAGTAGTTTCACAAACTAAACTCAAATCTCTGAACTGCTCAACCAAATCTAACTCACGAACCATCAGCATCGACATGTGCAAAGACTTTCTACTCAAAGCATCTGCAACCACGTTTGCTTTACCAGGATGGTAATTCAAACCGAAATCATAATCCTTTAAGAATTCTAACCATCTTCTCTGCCTCATGTTCAACTCTTTTTGATCAAAGAGATACCTCAGACTCTTATGATCACTGAATACCTCAAACCGAGAACCATATAAATAATGTCTCCATAACTTCAAAACAAACACAACAGCTGCCAACTCTAGATCATGAGTCGGGTAATTTCTTTCATGCACTTTCAACTGTCGCGAAGCATAAGCCACAACCTGCTTATCTTGCATCAACACACCACCTAATCCCATTAATGATGCGTCACAATACACCACAAAAGACTTAGTCGGATCTGGCAAAATCAAGATCGGAGCACTTGTCAACCTCCTCTTGACTCTTGAAATCCTTTCTCACATTCAACATCCCAAACAAATATCGACCCTTCCGGTCAACTTAGTCAGGCGCTTTGGAAAATCCTTCAATAAACTTCCTAGTAACCGCAAGACCCGAAAAACTACGGATCTCGAAGCATTCTTGGCGCTTCCCGAGACACCGCTTTCGTAGGATCCACAATGATTCCATTCTTGGAAATTACATGACCAAGAAAACTCACCTCCTCTAACGAATTCACACTTGGACAACCGCATAAAGTTTCTTTTCCTTCAAATTCCAACACAACTCGAGATGTTCGCATGCTCCCATCGCGAATAAATCGAATATCATCAATGAACACTACTACAAACTTGTCAAGATACGGATGAAATATCCTTCATATACTCCATGAAAACACCAGTGCATTAGTAACTCCAAACGGCATAATGAATATTCATAATGTCCATACCTCGTTACGATGCGGTTTGAATCCTCGACTTCACACGAATCTGATGATATCCAGATCTCAGATCAATCTTACTAAATACACAAGCTCCAACGAGTTGATCCATCAAATCATCAATCCTCGGCAAAGGATACCGATTCTTGATTGTAACTTTATTCAACTGTCGATAGTCAACACATAACCTCATTGAACCTTCCTTCTTCTTAACCAATAACACCGGAGCACCCCACGGCGACACACTCGGACGAATAAACTTCTTCTCAAGCAATTCCTCTAACTGCTTCTTCAGTTCAGCTAATTCAGATGCCGACATGCGATAAGGCGCCATCGACACCGGACTAGTTCCAGGAATCAAATCTATAGTAAATTCTACCTCTCTCTCAGGTGGCAATTCACTAACGCCTTGGAAACACCTCCGAAATTCATTCACCACTGGCAATCCATCACTCTTTGCCTTTCCCTTCGCTTCAATCGCGGAATACAACATAAACACCACAGCACCATCCTTCACAGCTAGGTTCATCTGCTTAACTGACATAATCTCATTTTCGATCTTAACCTCTTCAGGGAAAATGACCGTCTTCTCAAAACAGTTGATATGAACCTGGTTGAATTCCAACCAGTTCATTCCAAGGATGATATCAAGTTGTTCTAGCGGTAGGCACACTAAATCCATACCGAAACCCCTATCAAAAATCACAACAAGACAATTCCTACAAACATACGAAGTAGTCACTGAACCCGACGCAGGAGTATCAATAACCATACTTCCATCCATATTAGAAATTTCCAAATTCAATCTCTTAGCACAATCTAACGCAATAAAAGAATGCGTAGCTCCAGTATCAATAATCGCAATCAAAGGTATGCCATTAATAAAACATGTACCTTTAATCAGCCGATCATCTGGTTTAGTTTCGATCCGCATAATGCAAACACTTTACCACCACTTGCTCTTTCTTGGGTTTTGTGCGAGGCTAGTATGACCCTCTTCACCACAGTTGTAGCAAGTCACCATTTTCACTCTGCGGTCATTGGCCACATGGCGAACTTTCCACACTTGAAACACTTCATTGCTCTTCGTCCACCATACGATGTCTGTCTCACCACACTTATAGCACCTAGCGGAAGAACTAGAATCTCCTCCACGGACTTCTTCCAACCTTGGATCTCGATTATTCCTATCGTAAGGCTTACCACGATCCATCCATTGCTTACCTTTCCGTCAACATACCCTCGAGCATTCGACTTAGTGTTAGCAAGATCCTCCTCAAGAATCCTACTACAATCAACGGATCGAAAATCTTGAATACGTCAGAATACCACCTTAATCTCGTCACGAAGACCATTCTCAAACTTGATACATTTGGAAAATTCTCCATCTGCATCGTTAGGGTAATGAGCATAATACTTTGCTAACTCAGAAAACTTTGAAGCATACTCATTGATAGTCTTGTTACCCTGCTTGAGTTCCAAAAACTCAATCTCCTTCTTACCTCTGACGTCCTCAGGAAAGTACCTCCTCAGAAAAGCTCTGCTGAACACAACCCAATTCAATGCAACACCATCTTCTTCTAGTTCAGTTCTGGTAGCAACCCACCAGTCATCAGCTTCCTCAGCCAACATGTGAGTTCCATATCTCACCTTCACCCTCTCCGATCAATCACTCAAGATCCTCTCGATCTCATTCAACCACTTCGAGCACCTTCGGGATCATCGTGCCTTGAACAATGGAGGATTATTCCTCCGAAAATTCCCCAATTGTCTGTCGGCACAATCACGACTCCTATTTGGTTCCCTCCGAGCACTCCAGCCAACATTCCCAAAGCCTCAGCAATGGCATCATCATTCCTTCCGTTCTTCCGGCCATTGTTCGTAACATAACAAAACAATCTACATCAGACACAAGTATCGACGGTGTCACTTCACACTAGTCGCATACTAAAGGGATAACGACACGTGACAAGACCGACTATGCTCTGATACCACTATTGTAACACCCCATCTAAATACCCGAATATATTAATTAAATTAATATCTAAATCATCTTTAATCAGAGTTAACACGGTATAATAAGGGATGTCACAATTAATAGTTAAAACAAACTTCATTCAAACAAGAGCTATGCTACATCGAGGATCAACATTTCCAATTAATTTCAATCAAGCTAAGACCATGTCTTACAGAAAGATACCATAACCAAAAGCGGAATAAATTCAATCAACATTATTCCCACAAAGTTTAAAATAAATAATGCACAAGTCTAACTCCTCATCTAACGTTCCCCTGTTACAATCTAATCGAGCATGACGACACGAACTAAAGATAAGCTCAGAGCCATCCTCACCGACTCACCGCTAATTTAATCGAAATGGTAAAGTAAGGTGAGACTTCTCATAATTAAAGCATATTATAAGTCTTTCAAATCAATAATATATCACAAGCATATTATTTCACCCACTTAACATAAATTGATTCACACACAACCATATTCATCAATGCATAATCATAACAATCCAAGAAGAGTAACACCGAAGACATCCTAACATGTTACCACTTCATACAAACTCAATGCACTCAATGCATGCGGTACCGACTGTGACCAAGTCACCCAACACCGATCCATCATCAACCGGATACGGTACCATCGATTCGTCCATAACCACTCGGACTCGAATCCGGCTAACCACCCATCCTCACTCGGTATCGCTTATCGGCAATCCAAGTCAAATTCCGCACAATGGAATTAACTTCACCAAACAATGCATATGCACACATCACTAGCATGCAACATCAATCGCCTATGTACACATTCATTTAACATAAGCGAATCACAACAATCAACATGATATATCAACCAATCATGCATACATCTAACATCAAGATAAACATGCAAACCAATCAACATGATATATCAACCAATCATGCATACATCTAACATCAGCATAAACATGCTATTACATCTACACATTACCAGTGTCCTCATCACCAAAGTTCCTCTACTACACATACATCCTTATGTGTCAGTTAATAATCATTTACTTCGAAATTCAACCCCTTTCCAAAATAATTTCAAGTTTTCTAAAATATTTTCATTTCATAAGGTAGAGCATTAAATTTAGGAAATAACGTCCAAAACGGCGCTCAAAACGGACTTACGGTTTGAAAATTGTGAATTTTTGAAGTTTTGAAAATTTTAAAAAAAATAAGCGAACCGGTTCCTACATATGAACCGGTTCTCAGGTTCAAAACATGCTTCGGAAAATGTATGGGAACCCGGTTCCTACCCATACAGGAACCGGTTCCTACGTGTATTTTTCCAGTTTTTTAATTTTCAAGGGACCCGGTTCCTACATATGAGGCGGTTCCCACGTGTTAAAATGTCATTTTCGCACTTTTGACAAAGATTCTTTTTTCAATCAAACCCATTCTTACCCATACGAACTCCAACATGGGAAACACTAAAACACATCATTTTGCATCATCTATCTCATCAAACAACATATTTCCATCATCTATTTTCATCTCGACACTCTAATCATATTACACATTCGACTCAATCAGACTCAATCTGACACCATCTGACACTATTAGGCACACATCCATGGAAACCTAGAAATTCCTAAACATAGATTTCCTAACATGCTATGGTCTATAATATTAACATCAAAACCTATAATAAGCAATAACCAATCGAAATCACCCCTTACCTTGTGGGTTCTTCGATTTCTGACGCTCCTATGTCTTTTTCCTTCTTTCTTTCTCTTCTCACTTCACGTATCTTGTTTTCTCCAAAAATGATTCCTTTTTCCTCTTTTTCTTATTTAATTCCTTTTATTCCTTTTTAACATAATTAAAATAAATCAATTAATGTGAGTAGAGTCTTTTACTCCTCACACCCCACTTTACTCAACATACATCCAATAAATCCATAATTAATCTCAATAATTCAATATATTAAATAAATTATGTTCTCAATTAATTTAATAATTAAAAATCATAATTACTTAATTACCGAATTATTTTCGGGGTGTCACAAAGTCAACCGTATGAATTTCTTTGTTCCTCCAACTCCAGATCACATGACAGCAAGTAGCCCAATAACTATTCCATCCCTCTACACCATGAACCTTCTTGTCAATATTGATAACTATCCACTCTTTCCATTCAGCCTGGAAAAACAAAGTTGCAATCTGATTCGGCACTGTATTCTCCCAAATATGCTTCATTGCTCTGCAATCTCGAAGAACATGCATAGTCGTCTCACTGGTAGCCCCACAATTCCTACATCCATCCATTCCATAACCACAGTGACTCGCTCTGTGATTCGTCAGCAATTTGTTATGATTTAGAATCCAGATAAATCTCCTAACCCTCTGCGGCACTTGGAGACTCCAAACCATATTCCACACTTCCCGGTTATCCAGATCACATTCTTCTCTCAAAAAGTTGTACATAGTACTCATGGTAAAAGAACCGTCTTCCTCCGTAGCAATCATGAATCTGTCATCACCACCAGCCATGTGAGGCGGAAGAATAGCCAAAAAATTGTGCTTGATATCCACCGGTAACCACTGCAAAAGTCTCCAATTCCAGTTTCCATCCACTCCCACCAGATTGTGTACTGTGGCATGTCTCAAGTCCGGAGGAATATTCAAAATCTCATTCTGCAGAATCTGATCATTATCAATCCACACATCGCTCCAAGCTTGCGTTTTCCTGCCGTCTCCGATGATCCATTTCCCCTTCTGCATCAGAACCGGGGCAGTCCTCGTAATGGCTCTCCACAATTTAGAATCCGTTGATTTAGCATGCAGACAGTTCGTTCCGACTCTGTATTTACCCCGCAGTATACTGCACCAGAAATCATCGCTGCCGTTCATAACCTTGGTGCTCAATTTCATGATGCAGACCTGATTAAATGTTGCAAGGTCTCTCAATCCAAGTTCACCAGCAACTTTAGATTTAGTAGTAATTTCCCAACTCACTGCATGAACCTTCTTCTTCACATCAGTGTCCCCCCAAATAAAGTCTCTCTGAATTTTCTGAATTTCCTTAATGCAGGATTTCAGAATCAAGCTTGTCATCATGGGATAGACTGTAATCGCTTCAATGACACTCTTCGGAAGCGTAATTCTACCTACAAAGGATAACTGACGAGCTTTCCAACTAGCAAGCTTGATTGCAATCTTCTCTGTAACATAGCTGAAATCCCTAGATTTGTAGCCTCTCCCATGAAGTGGAACTCCTAGATATTTACCAAAACTGTGAGTTTCCCTGAATCCAATGATACTAGCCAGTCTTCTACGATCACTAACTTGCACATTCCCAGAAAACAGGATACTAGATTTATTGTTGCTTATCTCCTGCCCTGACATAATGCAGAAAGCATCCAACACAGCTTTGACACACGTAAGTTGCTTATCACTTGCTTCCCCAAAGATGAGGAGATCATCGATAAACATTAAGTGAGATAGATTGATGCCATTTTTATTGAAACGGAAAGGCTTCCACTTCTTCTCCATAATAGCAGCTTCGATTAAGTGTGTTAATTTATCCATACATAGTACAAAAAGGTATGGAGACATAGGATCTCCCTGTCGAATCCCACGATACGGCCGAAAGTACTCACTCCTGTTTCCATTCCAATTGATATTCGTTTCCACTGTGCCCACTCCATGCATAATTATATTGATGATGTCTTCCAGGAATCCAATCTCCACTAAGACTCGCCAAATGAATTCCCAATTAAGTTTGTCATAAGCTTTGGTCAAATCAATTTTTACTGCAAACAGCCCTTTTTTCCCTTTCTCCTTATGCATTGAATGCATCACCTCGTTCGCTATTATAATGTTCTCATGAATTGACCTACCAGGGACAAAACCAGTTTGGTACAGGGATACTAATTCTGCCATCAACAACTTCAATCTCCCAACGACAACTTTGCTGATAATCTTGTAAATGGTGTTGCATAAAGAGATGGGACGAAACTGTGTAATTGACTTAGGGTGATCAACTTTGGGAATCAAGCAAATATCAGTTTTATTTATCTCCATCAATCCGTTAGGATTCTGCCAAATATGTCTCACGAAATTACAGATATCCGGCCCAACAATACTCCATGCTCTCTGATAAAATCCAGCAGGAAATCCGTCTGGACCCGGCGCCTTCCACGGTTTCATGGAGAAAAGAGCTTTATGGACTTCCGCATTACAAACCTCCACCTGTAGCTGTTGCAGACTTTCTTCATTAATTCTGGGAAAGCTCACCTCAGACTGAGTCCAGTGGCCCCCAAGATCCGGACAAGCGAACAAATTTTTAAAAAAACCAGTAACATGATCTCTAAGCGCATCATGGTCACTAATCCACCCCCTGTACTATCTTTAAGCATTAGGATCTTATTCCTTCTTCGACGAGTGATGGTTTTCATATGGTAATACTTAGTGTTCCTGTCTCCATCTGAAAGTCGTTTGCTTCGGGAATGCTGAAACCACATCAACTCCTACTTATTCAAAATGATAGTCAAATCCTGTTGCAGTCTCTCCTCCAACTTCATCATACCAACAATATTGTCATTCTGCTGTAACTTAACTTGTATTCCTTCTAATCATCTAATAATTCTTTATTTCATTCTTTTAATTTGATCAAAGGATTCATACTTCCATTTTTCTATCTCAGAGATAACATTTTGCAGATTATTAAGAATAGGTTGGTTAGCAACCCAAGCCTCATTGAGCATGTGATTATATGTCTCATTCATAAGCCAAGCATTCTCAACACGAAAAGGCTTCTTATAATACACTCTTCTCTTTGCTTGAGTATTTATTAGAATAGGGTGGTGATCCGAGAAATCTACTCTTGTTAAAACTTTGACAACCACTTCAGGGAATTGGCCTCTCCAAACATCATTACTCATAGCTCGATCCATTCTCTCAAAAATCCTCTGACCACCTTGGAACATAGGTCCTCTCCACGTAAAATACGGTCCAGTGGCTTCCAAAGTACTAACTCTACATTTATCCATTCTATCCCGCATTCTCTGACATTTCTTGTTTGAAATTGGAAGACCCCCTTTCTTATCAGTGCTATTCTCCAGATCGTTAAAATCCCCAGCCATCATCCAAGCATCCTTCATATCAGTAGCAATCTTAAGCAGTTCTTCCCACAAGATAGTCTTACTACTCTCACAAGGGAGAGCATAGACAGCAGTAAGCCACCAGTCCTCCATAATATTCATACAAACTTTGGCATGAATGAACTGGCTATTAATCAGACACACCTGATTTGCTAATGCCACCCGTTTTGTCCTTTAGTTGAATACCTCCACGTGTCGCTAGAGTTACCTTTCTTTTGTTACTTGTTTTCAGCTTTTGCTTTCTATCCTGCCTCATTATTCTGGTATCATTAACTTCTTTGTTAGGCCCACTTTCTATTATCATTCCCGTAAATGATTCCACTATTTCATCATTCCTTATTCTTTCCTTATCTTTCTCACTGGCAGATACACTGCTTCTGGGTGGAATATTCTTAACCAGTCCCTCTCTCTTATTCATATTTGAGCCAGGTTCTTCAATGATCTCCACCACTTTGGAAATAAAATCCTCCCCATTAAACACCAAATTGTCAGCATTAATTCCTTGATTCTCCTGTTCCAAAATATGAAAACGAGATCCACCAACATTAATGTCCTCATTAGAGTTGCTCGGCATAATGTTCCTCCGACCATCCACCGTCTTCCTTCCTTGCTTCGGCTTTTGAACTATTTTCCACGGTCCATCCTCTACCACTCTCGATGAATTGTTGTTACCTTTTACTGTGCTTCCTTCAGAAATCTCTTGAAACCCTTGCGCGCTACTTCCTCCCTCCTGACACTTTCCTTTTAGAAATCTCTGACAGCTCTCCTTGTAATGGCCATATCTCCCACATGCCAAGCACAGGAGATGCAATCCTTCGTATTCTATCCTGTAACTTGTCCCTTGTACCTTTAGTTGAGCAAGAAGAGGCCTAGCCAAGTTAATTGAAACACATATTCTAGCATATTTCCCCCTTTCCTGTTTGATGGTAGTATTGTCCACTTTAACAGTATGCCCTATGCGATCTCCAAATACCGAAAGTACTCTAGCATCATAATATTCTATCAGAAGATCAGATATTCTCACCCAAACTGCAACCTCATCAATAGTATCCATTTCTGGTTTGAAATTTGGCCTCCAATCCTTGACCGTCAGATAGTGATCATATATGAACCATGGTCCCTTCATCATCGCTACCTTCTTGTCATCTTCATGCGAGAAAGCCACCAGAAAGTAGTCGTTACTGAGATCAATAATTGTAATGACACCTTTACGAACCCACATTTGCTTCAGTCTATTCTCAAGAGCTTTATAACCAATTCGTCTCCCCAGCAATTTCACTATGACCCCCCGTTTCCAAAGTTTCTGGATTCTCGCTTCCTCCTTCTGTGAGAAAATGAAATTCGGGCATTCATAGCCTCCACTCACCTCTTCCTCCACCTTAATCTCTCCATACTCCTCCTCATCATTCACCATCCCTCCCTGACTACCATCAGCAATCGCATCAATGTTGTCTCCAGCCCTTCCCGCCATGATATCTCGAAACGAGACAACTCTCCCTTCACTATTTGGGAATCCTTCCTTCTCCTTCCACGTACTTCTCTCCTGAAGATCCACTTCCGCCGTACTCTTGCTCACCCTCGCCGACTGAATTTTTCTAATTTATGAACAAATTGAGTTGTAGGTCATATGACCAACATTGATGAGTTATTTTGTAATTGATGAAATATTGTTGTAGGCATATGGCCAATGTTTAATTGTGGTTGACTTATTGTTATGTTGCATTGTTGTGAATTTGTTGTTGAGGTTGATGTCGCATGGCATACATTGCATAGTTGAGTCGCATATTGAGTCGCGTGTTAAAGTTGTTGTTATTATTTCGTTGTTTTTTTTGTTAAGTTGTTGTTACTATAAGTTGTTGTTGTTATAAGTTGTTGTTATTGTTATAAGTTGTTGTTGTTATAGATTGATATTGTTATTAAGTTGTGTTAATTTAAATTGTTACATGGACTAGACAAAGTGCCTTTTTGCTGTTTAATTACGTTGTTGTTATGTTGTAGATATAATCAAGTTGTTGTTGTGTTGTTGAACTATGATGAATTATGTTGTTTGAAGTGGTGAATTTGTATGCCTAAATTCTAATACGTGATTTATCATAGACTTGTTTATATTGGTTGATATCTCACCCCTTGTGTTGTGATGTTGCCTCTACGTGGGAAACATGCATGTATTAGAAGAACGAAGATTTATTTGCTATCAATTTGAGTCGAGTTGTCGCTCGGATACATAACACTCGGGGGATGAACGCTAGTTGTTTAGTTGTTTTGGTTTTATTGTTGAATAACTATGTGGATACCTGAAAAGTAATTGTTGATTCTAAAAATGGTTTTAAGTTGAAAAGATGCCATGTCATCCAAGTTGAATAATGTAGTTCCGATGCTTAGTATTAATAAAGTTAAATTCATGTTATTTCGATTCATCCGAGTTTATGTGTTATGTATCTGTGATAGCATGTTGTTGTTGTTAAGTTGAATTGTAATACTCCATTTGCTTGTCGAAAAAGAATTTTATAACTCTAATTTTTCTTAATAATTACCGGGGTAGAATTGGGGTGTTACAAATTCAACTGCCAGTTCCACCACTAAATGTTTATCTTCCTCAAATTCACGTTTCACTTCATGCACCTCACATTTTGGTTCCTTCATTAATACATTTCTTTCAACACCCTTAAGCCCCGTTCGGTGTGCCAAACATGAACGAGCTTTTGTTGAACATTTTCAATTTATTAAAACAACAAAACACGAGTCTTTTCACTGACATCAATTGATATTGTAACATAGATCTAGGTGTTGCAACACACCCACTTTAGAGCTATCCCTAAGATCACCCGCACCGACACACTTCACAGTCGTCAAGAATTAAAAATTTCCAAAGAGGCCTTTCTCTCTTCATCATGACATTCTTTCTCCATCACATGATTCTGATGATGGAGGTAGCAGTCACAATCACTTATTGGCGGTTTTCCAAAAAGATTCATTTTCACTATTGTCCATGAAAGAGACACTAGCAAAATTCCCTTGAACAGTTTGTCACTCATTTTTGACATAACATATTCACAAAATGAATCACATAATTCCCCATCCTTAAATCTTTGAGAAACCCCAAATTTGGAGACATATGACTATATATGAGACCCTAGCGAGCACATCGAACACGTGATCGATTGTGGTTGCATATCCCTAGGGGAAGTTATTATTGCACGTCCTTATCATATGCCGAGGAAAATCCCAATACAGTTATGTTTTGATTGCTTGTCTTATCGCTTTTGAAATTTATCTTTGTTGAGTCTCCCTTATAGTTTGTCCACACATGATTCATATCTTTTAGCATGCCTAAACTTTTGGTTATATTCAAACTTAATCAAAATGTTATTAGTCAAATGTATGTGGAAATGTGAAAAGGTTGGGGGTTAAATCCCTTTAATATAGGCGAGAAACTAGGGGTAATTAAGGGTCTCCTAGATTTACCATCAAATATGAAAGGCTTTGCACATTATTGATATATGCGAACAACTAAGGCCAATTTGGTATCCCAAGGTTAAATCATCATTGATAACATTAAATGACTCACATGCTTTTTCTCTTTGAACAAATGTTTATGGATTTCCCTCAATTGACATGTGAATCACATCATTAACACCTAGAGACATATCCCAGAGTCACCCATATACGAGGAATTCACCTTACACATGAAGGACTCACCGTATGCATAAGGGAGTTACCTCACACTTGAGGGACTCATTCTGATAAGAAGGACAAAAGTAAATCACGTCACCCCTTTATTAAATATGTCACCTTTCTCTATGAGAAGTCACCTGAGGTGGAAAAGCGGAGAAATGATGTGTCCCTATTTTGTAATGGTACAAAAGGATTCACATGACTATGTTTTCCAAAATAACAATGGATTAAATGTTCACTATTGCATCCTGTCGGTGATAATTGCTATTTTCATGGGCCTAAGATCCAGACGTTGCAATATAAATACCTCAACACTAAAGTTGAGAAGGACAATATATATATATATATATATATATATATATATATATATATATATATAACACTTATTAGCAAAAAATGATACATAATAATAACTTATGTCTACATTTTTAGCAGAAAATAATGACTAATGATGTCTTACCCCATCACTTTTATATAAAGTGCCGCCTAAAGAGGACTTACACTGTCACTTTTAATAGAAAGTTCGCTTATGCTAGCACTTTTTCAATAAAAATAGCACTGTTTATACCTATAGCGGTGCCATAATATGCATCACTTTAAAGTATTGTCTAAGGTAAACAAAATGATGTCTAAGGTCTTCCTTGGTATATTGATGTTTCATTTTTGGCAAAGGTAGGGAAGAAGAGAGTTTTCTGATGAGGGAACTCTTGATAGAATTTTTTTGGATTGTGAGAGGATAATAAAAAAAATGATTCAACATGCTTAGAATATGATGGTAATCGTTTGATATAATTATCAATACGAGTTGGTTTAAACTTCTTAGGATAACCTTAGCTTTTACCAACTCCACACATGGTCTCATATCAATGGCAATGGATGATATGCTATCTTGCACACCTTCTCTTTGATTTGTAACTTCATGTTATAATTAACTTTCAAAAATATCTCTTGAATCACCTCTTATTCAGTTTTAATAAAGATGTATGATTTACCATAATTAATTATACCATCGTCATAAAACCAAAGCTTTTTCTAATTCATGTTAACCTCATTTTGTGGCTATTAAATAAGCAAAAGCAAAACCATACGTTCTTATAAATGTACACAACCGCACTTGGAGCTATCTGGACCTATTTCCTTTGCTTGCACAACTTTGAGATATATAAAGTTTATCCTAACTGAGATATATTACTAGTCAAATGTGAATACATATTTTTTCCTTGATTTTATGTTCTAATACTGTGATGCTATTATCAAAACGATGTTTGCATCTCGTTATGTTGCATTTGAATAATTTGGTTAACTGATTCTCAACCCTTGCAAAAATCACTCTTAGAATCTCCCAACTGATTCTTCAATCTACCGTTATCAAATTCAACTCTATTATTAGTTGTAGTTGTAGGCATGGAAACAAAACCCGTACTCGTGGGTACCCACCCGAACCCGCCTGAAGTTGACGGGGAAAATCCGCTTTGACTGGGTTCGAGTTTGGGTTTGGATTTTCCCCAATTACAAAATATAGGGACGGGTCGAGTAATGGAGACACTAGTATTCACCCCGAACTCGACCCGAACACGCCCCATTTAATTCATTATGTACATTATTATTATTATTATTATTATTATTATTATTATTATTATTAATTTTTGATAATTTAGAATATTAAATATGTAGACAATATTTTAATAATTTGATTTGTATTTATTATTTGAAATGTATGTATGATATTTGTTGTGGTTGTTTTATGTTATTATTTATAATGTAATTTGATTTTTGAAAAAGTAAGTATTTCTATTAAAAAAATTGATTTTATTAAATAGATGGTGTCGGGGCGGGGATACCTGAAAAATGCTTTTTAATGGATGTGTCGACACATGCAGTAGAAAATCATGAAGAAATTGTTTTTCAAGGATTTCGATCAATTTCAAAATGCTTTTTAATGGTTCCTAAAACCTGTAATGCAAATGAGGGTCACAAGACAAAGAGATACTATCCATTTTACCGATGTGTCATCTTTCCCGGTTTTGATATCATGCAAAACACTTTGAAGTGAAGTTGTACTCACAAACTCCCCCTTTTTGATGATGGAAAAACTTTCGACGATGCATTTCTTGTAATTATCAAAGGCTCCACCTGTCTTTATGCTTCTTATATTCATCTCGCATATGCTTCTCCCTCTCTGAAAAAATAAAAAAGAAGATAGCAAATTATTAGAAGTACCATAGTTCCATAAACAATTGATATATATCATTCATAGGATAATTTTGCATAGAAGAAAAACAATTACATATACCCATATATATGGCATGATGAAAACATTTAAATAACTAGCAATACACATCACAACAAATATAATGGCATGCAAACACAATGAAAGTAAATTGTAGCGTCACGATCGCGTAACACTTTGTCATACCCCAAAATTTGCCCTCCATCTTCTCAAGACATCCCATACATCCATACTCAAGGATTCCTCAAGGGTAGATCAGACAAACTCTCTCCTAGACAATCAACCCAAACTAGGGTTTGGAAATTCTCAGCTCCAGATGGTCTTCCAACATCTCCAATGTTCATCATGCCTCCTCATATGCTTCAAAGATTCTCCATGTCAAGTTTCAAGCCTTACAAGTCAAGATTGCTCAGACAATTGCTCAAATGGTTGAAAATCACCAGATTGACAAAAGTCAATTGTGGTCAACATACAACAAACTTCATAATTTTTGGTCAACATCCTCATTTTGAAGTTACATTCATCATTTGATCAAGGGTTGATCATGATTCATCAAGAAAACTCAAGATTTGCTCAAAAGTCAAACTTTCTAAATTAGGGTTTCTAGGTGAAAAGTCAACTGAACTTTGACTGATCATAACTTTCTCATACTTTCTCAGAAATTTTTCCACCACCTCTTGTTTTGAAGGAAATTCAATTCTCTACAACTTCATGTCTAACAAGAATGTCCAAAAAATGCTTCATTTGAGAGGTATGGCTCAAAACATTACAGGTCATTTTCAAAGTCAACAAAAAGTCAACATTTTGTTTTGAAGATATATTGAGCATGGAAACTCCAATTGAGATGAGACCAAAAAGGTTGGTTAGAGGACTCTTATAGATTTCCAAAAAGTCCAAGAACACTCAAAAACATGGAAAATTGAGCAAGATACACCATTCACAAGTTGGGCAATTTTGAAGAGATGCACAAAGAGAGATGCTTCTAAAAATCAAAATTTTTGCAAATGGGTTTACTTTTTATTCATCCAAACTTGTTCCTTATACAATTAGGAATATCCAAGCCCAATGCCACGAATTTTTATTTTATTTTTCTATTTAATTTGGAATTTATTCATTTAAATACAAATTAAATTCAAAAATAAAGTATAAAATCAAAATTAAATGCAAAATTGATTTTTCTCTCTTGAGATCCAAGTAACTCATTAAAGCCAGCAAATTTCGAAATTTGGTTGGATATGGCAAGATTGGATTGAAAATTGATCAAAAATTGAAAATTTGATTTTGTACAAAAATCAAATTTGATTTGCATTGATTAGTGATGATTTCTTCCTCAAATCAGTTCCAATTCCATCTAATATAAATACACAATGCATAGCACATGATTGAGAACGAAAAAATTGGCTTGAGGAGCCCTAACCTAATTCAAAAAATACGTGACCTTCAAGCAACTAGCAGCCATTGATCCAGCTTGTTTCAATTGGTTTTGAGGATCCAAACACGTTCCTTGACATCCCTGGAAGCATTCCAGACCTTTACATTGTCAAAATAAAAACCTAATTTAAACTATTACATCCCATAGGGTAATTCTCTCTCGTTGCCTTTACGAATTCAAAATGGTCATGTCCCTCGAACGTAGAGGTATCCTAGCACCGTTGCCTTCAAAACAAATCATCATAGTCCCTTCGATACAAAGATCATAGACCCACGATGTCGCCTCCGAATACATGATCTTGACCCTCGATTGTCGCCTACGAAAAATGATGATAGTCCCTTCGAATGTACTAGGATACTTCTTACAAGTTGCTTTCTATGACCATACGACGTCCCTTCGAATGTCCCGCTTACATCCCACGAATGGAGTTACCTACCAACTAATGGTATGGATAGCGTTATTCTAAAGGAATGTAAAAATACGAAAACGACCAATTCTGAGTAGGTAATAAGACTTTTAGTTGCTTGCTCTATCAAAATACTTTTCACACCACACACTTTTGTCAAAGTTCAAACTCTTTTCAAAAACGAAACATTTCCGAACACTTTGTATACATTCCTACATGAATCATTACAAAGTCAAAGCGAAATGCCTTTTCAAAACATTTTTGTCAAACACACAGAAAGCAAATTTTAAAGTGATCTAAGAGCAACTAAGAGCCCGTAGATAACTACGGATGGAAAGGGGTGCTAATACCTTCCCTTTTCATAACCTTCTCCCTTACTCAGAATCTAACGAAGGTCTTTTTCTGTACTTTTTACCTTCCCTTAATTGGATAAAAGAAAAGTCGGTGGCGACTCTTGCTATCCGCACATTTGCTATACAAAATCCACAAAGTCAGTTCACCGTGTTACACACTTCATAATGGAACTCTCGATGTTATACATGCATGTGCCAACCATAGTGACAAAAATATATTGTTACTAAAACCAAAATGAAGATGTATATCATGCATTGTAACTCCAACAACATGAACCACACATTGCAAATAAAGAAAGAGAAATAACCACGACATATGCTTGCATATTAAGAACAAATATATACAAATGTGAAAGAATTGATACATGAAGTCATTGTAAACATATAGATCAAAAACACACAATGGTTATTAATCATTTTTTTTTGGAAATGAACATTCATGGTTTTCATCATTTGAAAGTATATGAAGTATTTTTGAAAGTAACTTAGACATATGCATTACGGAAAACCTTATGTTAAAGGAGAAATTGAAACGACATTACCTCATTCTTTGAAGGATTGAAAGTTGCACTAACAAAATGTAACACGCTCGAACATATAGTTAGAATAAGTACTTAAAGTGCAAGTAACAAGATAGAACTAGCCAACATTTTAGATATCAATTATCCCTAATTCTCCATGGATGTTGACAAACAGATCTGTTGTGAGTGGTTTAGTGAAAATATCGACAAGTTGGTTTATAATATCAACAAACACAACATCCTCTTTTTCAACATGATCACGAAGAAAATGGTGACGTATCTCAATGTATTTAGTCCTTGAATGTAGCATAAGATTTTTGGTTAGACATATGCATTACGGAAAACCTTATGTTAAAGGAGAAATTGAAACGGCATTACCTCATTCTTTGAAGGATTGAAAGTTGCAGTAACAAAATGTAACACGCTTGAACATATAGTTAGAATAAGTACTTAAAGTGCAAGTAACAAGATAGAACTATCCAACATTTTAGATATCAATTATCCCTAATTCTCCATGGATGTTGACAAACAGATCTGTTGTGAGTGGTTTAGTGAAAATATCGACAAGTTGGTTTATAATATCAACAAACACAACATCCTCTTTTTCAACATGATCGCGAAGAAAATGGTGATGTATCTCAATGTATTTAGTCCTTGAATGTAGCATAAGATTTTTGGTTAGATTTATAGCACTAGCGTTGTCGCACATAATAGGAATACATGATAGTTTAATATCAAAGCCCAATGGTGGTTGTTTGAACCATAAAATTTGAGCAACAACTACCGGTTGCCACGTATTCCGCCTTAGTAGTTGACAAAGCAACAAAAACTTGCTTTTTACTATGCCAACTTACCAAGGATTTTCAAACAAGTGACAAGTTCCACTAGTACTCTTCTTATCGAGTTTGTAACTGGCAAAGTCGAAATTAGAGTAACCAACCAAAGTAAAATTCTTTCCCTTGGAATACCAAAGCCCGAATTTAGATGTCCCAATACGGTATCTAAGGATTCGTTTTACGGCTTTTAGGTGAGATTTCTTGGGAACAACTTGATATCGTGCGCATATACAAACACTAAACGTGATATCGGGTCGAGATGCTGTAAGATAAATAAGATAACCAATCATACCTCTATACCTTTTTACTTCAACATCCTTACATTTCCCATCCCTATCTAAGTTACCATTTATTGCCATGGGAGTGTCAATTTCCTAAGCACTATCCATCGAGTCTCTTAATTAATCCAAGGCAATACTTGGTTCGACACACAAACGTTCCTTCATCGAGCTGTTTGATTTGTAGCCCGTGAAATTAATTCAACTCCCTACAAATTTGAAATTTCTTGGGCAATACCAGAGATTTACAAGAAACACCAGAATTTTAATGAAATAGTAAGAAATATCAGCTTTTTTGCAAATTTTTTGATAGAGTTTCACGGAATTTTTGAAATTTTCGATGTATTCATACCAAAATTTCAGGTTATTTTGTTACATTTTATACCAGACGTTTTGAAATTTATAGTAGTTTAATTTTTATATAAAAAATTTCTAAATTTCTGGTAGTTTAATATTTTTGAAAAATCCCAGAAGTTTTTAAATTTCTGGTAGTTCTTTTTTTCTTCTACCCCCACCATTTTCTTTATTTCACCAATGACCAGAGGCAAAGACATTTCCATTGTGGGCAAGTTGACTGATTGTACGAAAGCTCATGCTCGAAATGATGAGACACAAGCTTCCGAGCTATGGCCTGGACGACGTCCTCCAATCGGTTCTCATCGGTAACTATTGGCTGAGCAGACGCAGTTTTGCGCAGCCCTATTTCAGGTTGTTAGGGTTTCTACTACTGAGGAAGTACCTATTACCGTGGTTGTACATGTTTTTGTGCAGGTACCTGCTCTTGTGACTGAGTAGGTTGTTGTGGAGTCGACAATTGCTGAGGAGGCTGTTGGGGAGGAGATAGTTATTGACCAGGTTGTGGTTGAGTAGGCTGATGATGTGTCTCATACTGTTACAAACATCATTACTCGTGCGTATATGAAGCCATCACTTCACACTGATGAAGCTTTTATAGGGGAACCTTCAGACAAGTTCATGCTCACATGGTATGTTGATCATGTCTGATACATGATATGGCAGGGCGATGTATATTTGTTATATTTTTTATTTCAATATTTTCATTATGGATCGATCAAGTGTTGCAACTTTATTTATATTTTTCTTAACTTTGCTTATAACAGGAGCGTGCAATGCTGAAGGTCATATCCCATGGTTTAAAATTGAAGAACTTCTCATAGGGTGGGATGCTTGAGGTGGTCAGGCATATAGTTTCTGATTTTCATCTGTTGGAGTTCGTCGAGTGCTCACTGACCATGCTCGATGTCTCCCTCATATTAGATTTTGTTGAGAGGTGACACCGAGAGACATAATCTCCTCATATTTCATTTAGGAAGATGACGATCACATTGGATGATGTCAACACATTGTTTCACATCTCAATCACTAATACATTATTCACAGCTCCTCGTATTAACCAGATGGTGACACACGTATGATTATGGATGATTTAGAGGTTAGTGAGGCTAAGTTTCTTGAGGAGTTTGGCGTTAATTGGGGATTTAACCTTCAGATGTCTTGGTTGAGGGAGATGTACAAGGAACACATGGAGGCCCATAGGTATAAGGCTTCCGCTATGGCGTACATGCTACATTTAATAACATGTACTCTTTTTGCAAATAAGTCTGGTGTTTACATTGACGTTTGATACTTGTTTCTGTTTAATAAGACAGACACTCCATGTTGGGTTTGGGTAGTGGCGACACTTGGAGTTGCTTCCTAGCCTAAGATCAAACAACTAGTTGGTTATCTAAGTTTATTACAAGTATACTAGCATTTATATGTTGGACTTCATCAATTTATTTGAGTATATTGGTTATTTATTTATTGGATATTATATTAAATTGTTTTTATTTACTCAATGTTGGATATACGAGCATTTCACCCACATTTGTGAGCGAAAGATCCAGCGCGTACCAATTAGTATTATGTGGGCAATGAGATGGAAGGGTAGGCAAGTCATCCAAGAGGTATTGTGGAGTACATGAGAAGGCTTGGCGCTCTGACTATAGATGATGTCGTCTGGACACCATATACAGCTCATCGGCCTTATCGTCCATTTGACGACACAACTTTGTATTCAGGGAATATTATGAGGGAGAACCATGTGGCTAGACACTTGTTTAAGAGGTGTCTGCAACAATATGGTTATATCCAGGGCATCCCTTATCAAGTTCCAGAGTCTCAAGCTGGTGACATTTGTTAGATTTTGTGTTGGGGGCCTGCTGCAAAATATGAACGAGAAGAAGATGAAAATTGTACGATGAAAATTGCACAAAATAAATTCCAAAGCCCGTGTTTACACTAAACTTTAGGTTCGATTCACCCCCACCAATTTATGTATATTGGATACAAATGGGTTATCCGACGAATCCCCTTTAGGATACTTTGGAAACCTTAACATGAATCACACATTCACATTAAGCATATCGATCAATGATATTTTACCGAATAAAATTTTCTCATTTATTTCAGTGCACTAGAAAAATAAAAGATGACCTAGATATAATTTATGACACTTTAAATATGTTATTATTATATGTATTTTTTCAGTTTGCATAATTTATCTATTTATAGAAAAATTCATACCACTTGGTAAAAGGAAACATCTTTTGAATTCTGGTTGTCTCTAACTGTTATGTACTTTTCGTTCAGAGTTATTACAAATCAATACATTGGTTTAGTGGTTGATTTATTTTCCCAAGTGCATCCTTGGGCGAAACATCCTTAGTTCAATTCCGGATGTGTGCAATTTTTGGCATTAATTTTGCCATTTATTTGTTAATGTAACAAATAATTTCCAAAAGGTTTCATCACCAAGTTTTGAACTCTCAATCTTTCCTTACATAACAAAGGTCATAGACACTACACCAAATGAACTAATCATGATAACATACTTCATTAAATGACTTAAATTATTATCATTCAATATTTTGGAAATTTCTCCAACAACATTGATAGATGGTTTCAGAGTCTTATCATCAGCTTTGCTCACGAGATCAAGGCACACTCAGTTACAGTTCAGTATCCTTCATAGTGTGAGGATGGATACTTAGAGTGGTATAATAATATATCACACCCTCACCTCATACTATCGGTTGCAGGGTCTTCTGATGTTGGGTTTTTTTAATGTTACAGGGCCGTCTAGTGCTAGGGTTTTTGACGTGTCGCCACCACACCTCTACCACTTGCAGGCGACCAAGATATCCGCCTCTAGTTTATTGCACTTCTTGCAGATAACCTCATGGGATTGGAAAATCTTGATGGTGAGATTTATACAGGTTTATCTAGGCTAGTAGATGTAGCCCGTGGGGTCGTATGTAGATATGTTACATTTTTGCTTGTATCATATGTATATTTTGTGACACAGACTGGTTATCACAGTACTTATTTATTGCACAATATTTTGGGATTACATGTTTCGAGTACACAATTAACACATCATAAAATAGTACAACAAATATAAATTAAAAAAACAACGTGAAAACCTAGGTACTGCCAAATGGTTATGGACATTTTAGCATCTTGATTATGTCGTCGACGAGTCTTGTTATCTACGCATCCAACTCGATCGAACCTTAAGTTATCCTAAAGGGAAATGATTTCCACATGGTCTTCACATCTTCATCGATATTCAACTCAATCAGGTTGTATTTCACCCTTCAATTTGTATAAACCCAATATTCCCGAAACTCGATCTTTCTTACCTTTATGTTATCGGAATCAGATAATAATTCATTCAACTTTTCTTTCAAGTTGGAGAGGGATGTGGTGCCATTCGGAAGCTTGAATTCAATTGGAAGACTGTTTTCGTTGAAATACACTTCTGTCTTAATCAGAAATTATGGAAGAATTTTTTGTTGAGATATTTTTCTCTATAACTTATGTCTTTATTTATACAAATGATGATACATTATAGACCACACAAATTTATCAGTGCAATCAAAACTCTCCAAAGAAGTTGATAAAATCATGATCATTAAAAAACCCTGAATTAATGCACTACCAAAAATTTCAACATATACTAATTTTCTAGTATAAACTGGTAAGTTTAAAATTTCCAGAATACCGAAAATTTCAAATGAACTACCAAAAATTGTTAAATACCAGAAATTTCGTATGTATAAAAATTTGACAAGCAATACCAAAAATGTCGTTGTAAAAAATTCTTTCCATCTCACCAAGAATAATTTCAGACTAACCAAAAATAGAGGAGGTGCCAATTCAAACTTGAATGGGATTGAATTAAATTCTCTAATTTGTTCAATCTAGTTTATATGGGCTCATGGAAAAAGCCCGATATATTTTATACATGGAAAAGCCCAATGTGTTTTATACATGGAAAAGCCCAATATGATTCCTATAAAGTACCTTGATCAAACAACGAAAGAAAATTTGTTAAAAAAAAACAAAAAAAAACAAGAAACTAAGATAAGAAGAATCATCACCGCCAAAGTTACCGAATTCAGAGTGAATCTATTTCATTCTCTCATTCATCTTCTTCCTTAATCTCTGCGTTCATTCACATCATGGCAACAGCTTCAGGTAAATCACCTCCTTTCCCCAATTCAATTTTAGGTTTTCTGATTGTATTAGGGTTTCCGCTATCAAATTCGCTTTCCATTACTCGATTATTGTTTTTCAAGCAAATTATGATCGATTGGATCTTTTCCCCTATGGTTTGTGAATGTTTATTAAATTTGTATGGGATGGATTGCAGTGGCATTCAAGTCAAGGGAAGATCATCGAAAGCAGATTGAGCTCGAGGAAGCCCGTAAAGCCGGCCTTGCACCCGCTGAGCTTGATGAAGATGGCAAGGAAATCAATCCCCATATTCCTCAGTATATGTCTTCTGCACCTTGGTATCTTAATGCTGAGAGACCTGTAAGTTTTTATCTCTTTTTTTATGATACAGACAGCTGTCTTTTTGTTCTCCAAATTAGTATTTGACATATTCTCATGTAGAGTTTGAAACATCAAAGGAAATGGAAATCTGATCCCAATTACACCAAATCATGGTACGATAGAGGTGCTAAAATCTTTCAGGCCAGCAAGTATAGGAAAGGTGCTTGTGAGAAGTGAGTGATCTCTTTCACAATTTCAAGAGGCTTGTGTGTTGTGTTGTGTGCTTCTATGTGATGTGACTCATGCTTATTGTGATGTTGTCTATAACTATAAACATATTAAGAAAATGAGATTTGCTATTTGGCTATATCTGTCTTGGACTCTGTGTTTGTGTCTTGTCTTGGTTGTTGTCAAACTCTCTTATGAATATTATAATTGTGTCACCTTGTTTTTAAGCACTGTCCAGCCAATACAAGTGAACCGGCTCAAAATCTTTTAACTAAAATTTTCTAGTTTCTTTACACGCTTGGATTAATGCATGATCTTTGTCAATATCAACCTCTTGGCTGATTTTGTTAGATGTTTTAGGTTAATTGCATCTACTTTGCACTGCATATTAGGTTTATAAGTATTAGAGCTAATTACTTAACTTGACTTTGGGATCTTATACTGTTTGGTTTTATTATAAAATTTGATAGCCCCTGCTTGTCTCTGTGCATATATTTAAATTCCCTTCCTCTTCCAAGTTTAGGATACTGCTTTAATATTCATCTTCTTTTTATAGTTGTGGAGCTATGACGCATGCTGCCAAGGCATGCATGGAAAGACCACGAAAAGTAGGAGCAAAACATACGAACAAGCACATTGCTGCTGATGAAAAGGTAGAAACTTTTGAGCTTGATTATGATGGCAAACGGGATCGATGGAATGGGTATGATGCGTCAACCTACGCCCGTGTCATTGAGAGGTATGAAGCCAGAGATGATGCTCGAAAGAAGTACTTGAAGGAACAACAACTAGAGAAATTGGAGAAGGGTGGCCAAAATGATGAGGGGGCCGCTGCTATTGATGAGGTTGAAGACGAAGACGAAGACGATCTGAGGGTAGATGAGGCAAAGGTTGATGAAAGCAAACAAATGGACTTTGCGAAGGTTGAGAAGCGTGTGCGAACAACAGGTGGTGGGAGTACAGGAACTGTGAGGTAATTGTTATGTGGCTATCATTGTAAAATTGCAAGGCCAAGTTGATTGGTCCCATATTTATAATTATCACATTATTTTCTTACATGGGTTGCAACTGAAATATCTTAATCCTTCAGGAATCTACGAATTCGAGAAGATACCGCAAAATATCTTCTCAATCTCGATGTAAATTCAGCGCATTATGACCCCAAGACCAGGTCCATGCGTGAAGATCCTCTTCCCGAGGCAGATCCAAATGAAAAGTTTTACTTGGTAATTTGTCTCTAAGATAATTTTTCTTAGGAAACTTGGATGTTTTGATTTCTTTTTTGTTGCTTTTGCATGTTAATCTCGTATTTATGTAAAAAATTGTTTTTGTTTTGTAGGGTGATAATCAATATAGAAATAGTGGTCAAGCTTTGGAATTCAAAGACTTAAACATCCATGCTTGGGAAGCATTTGACAAGGGACAGGATGTTCACATGCAAGCTGCTCCTTCACAAGCTGAATTGCTCTATAAGAATTTCAAGGTCATGAAGGAGAAATTGAAATCTCATACAAAGGAAACTATTATTGAGAAGTATGGCAATGCAGCTGATGATGACAAGCTTCCAAGAGAACTTCTACTGGGTCAGAGTGAGAGGCAAGTTGAGTATGATCGTGCTGGTAGAATTATTAAGGGACAGGTATGACACGCGTCCTATATCTTTATTGTCTCCCAAATTTAAGTTGCATATCAATCTTACTTGAAGTGCTTCTTTGTGATATCACTGGATTTTATAAATGATCTGTTGATTTCCTCAGGGCTTCACTATTGATTTTTGTTTAACTGTTAAGTACCGTGCTTTTATGTTAGTCGATTGTTAGGATGATAATAACTGTTATTTTCTATTGCTTCAAATAGGAAGCTGCAATCCCCAGAAGCAAGTATGAAGAAGATGTTTACATTAACAACCACACAACTGTTTGGGGTTCATGGTGGAAGGATCACCAATGGGGTTTTAAGTGCTGCAAGCAGACAATACGTAACAGTTATTGTACTGGCACAGCTGGTATTGAGGCTGCTGAAGCTGCAAATGATCTTATGAGAGCAAATATTGCTCGTAAAGAAGCTGCTGCAGGTTCGTGCTTTGCTTCTATCTTCTCCTTCTCTTGTCTTTGTTGTTAATTTCTTCTATCTGATAATTGCTTGTGAATATTATGTTGTCTTTATTTTTAACTATATTCTCAATTCCTTACAGAGGATACTACACCAGCAGAAGAGAAAAGGCCTGCTACATGGGGAAGTGATGTTCCAGAGGATCTAGTTCTGGATGAAAAATTGCTCGCTGATGCACTGAAAAAGGAGGATCAAAGAAAGAGAGAAGAGAAAGATGAGAGGAAGCGTAAATATAATGTAAAATGGAATGATCAGGTTACTCAAGAGGACATGGAGGCATACAGGATGAAGAAAGTACATCATGATGATCCAATGAATAAATTCATGGACTAGCCACAAATCTTTCTGTAGTTTTCACACTGCCAGAAGGGTTGTGATGATTAGTGAGAAACAGAAGCAGAATAGAACAGCTTTGTGGATGGTTATTTCAGCTTTTGGAACTAAATAGCGCCTGTTATTTTATCCTTCTTCCTTAATAACTTCCAGCGTGACATGTATATCCACCGTGTAACTTGTCTGTGAGAGAGAGACCTTGGGGCAAATGATTTACCAGTTTAAATACTAGTATGTTTTACTTGTCCTTGAGAGACCTTAGGGCAAATGTTTTACCAGTTAAACTATATCCATTTGGTATTGACTGTGATTACCTGCTCAAAATGTTCTATGTAAAAATGATTTACTAGTTTAAGTGTTTTATTTAACATGATTTACCAGTTCAAATAAAGCACTTATATGTTGTAACAACTTTTTCAAGTACTTTATAACAGTTGAGTAAAAAATATTTTATCTGCCTCATCATCATCATCTATCAACTTTTAAAATAAATTTAAAATAAATGAATGAATTATTTTTTTATAAAATAAATAATAATAATAATATAAATTTAGTTGTATTAAATAATTATAAGAAGGAAGAAAAAATGTAAATTGGAGAAACGAAAAATATAAAAAATTTGTGTTTCAAATAAAAGATAAATTTTAAAAATATAAAATAAGAATTTTGTTTATTTAGACATTTGTAAATAAGAATTTAAATTGTGAATTAAATAAAATTTGTATATTTGGACAAAAATGGATTTGGAGGATTGGTGAAAGGAATATAAACAAAAGTGGATACTTTAGAACGTATAAAATTGAATGACAAGTTATAATATTTTGGACATTTGTCATATTACTTGTTAGTCATTTTTCACGTGTATAAAATTTTTCATGTGTAAAATTAAAAAATAGAGGGTATTTTAGAACGTCTAAAATTAAAAAATAGAGGGTATTTTAGAACATTTGGAAAGATCTTCTTTTATTGGATATGTACTTGACAAAATAGTTTCACTTATATGAAAAATGTGAGTTTTTTTGTTAGAATGAAACACCCGATCAAGCAAGGATTTGTATTATTAAGGAAATATATATACTCATCAAAGTCAAGTATTCGTAAACCCAAAGCATGAATTTTTTATGGTCTAGCATAAATTAATTTACTTTTGGTGCATAACAAATTGAAGATAAAGTCGAAGATGGAAGAAGAAAGAGAAAGAGAAGAAAGAAAAACGGATGTAACATATATGTTGAGAAAGAAACTCTATTAGTAATTATATTACAAAATTTTAACTACAAATTTGTTTAAATACACAAAATAAATTTCTATGTAGGCACAAACAAAAGTATGGTTAATATCTAAGCTAACAACTAAAGGTAGCTTCTAGAACATATCAAACTACTACTTATGACTAACCAGTCTCAGAAGATTACAACTTCTGGCTAACAACCTTAGAAGCTCTACTGTTTCTGAGCAATACTATTTCTGAGTAATAACCTCAGAAGTTTTTGGCTCTAACAACAACTTCTAGACTATGAATTGCTTCTGACACAAATGTAAATTAGCAATTCTACTAATGTTTAAATAGATTGAGAAATCAAAACTACAATAAGAGTCAATATTTGTTTGCGTTAACTTATCTGAGTTTACTTAATAATATAAATTTTATGAAATTATTTGTTTGAGAGAACTTATAAAAATAATATCTTACATTATTCATAGTACGTTATTAAACTTATACTGATAAGTTCTTCACAAAGTTTTCATTTTATAATTTAATATGAAGTATAAAATACAATAACAGTATTTTAATATATAGTATATCAATAATAAAATAAAAAAAGTATAATAACAAGAACAAAGAATATACAATACAACAAATAATATCTAAAATAGAATTGATATATGAAAAATAGAACAATTGAAAATATTATTTGAATATTTCAGAGAATTCAAAATTTCAAAAAATATAGAATAATATAGTTATTTAAATATAACAATTTGAATAAATAAAATAAGAATTTAAAAAGAGTACTCTATCAAAAAATATCTAATTCATTGTTGTACAATTTAAATTGGATTTGGACTTCCCCCAATTATTAAGAAAAAAAACATTGGATCATATTTCTATATATGTAATTTTGTATTATTATGTATTACAAATTACAAGAAAAAACGAAGGAGGATTTGAAATGCGAGATCTAACAGGTCTATATATATATATATATATATATATATATATATATATATATATATATAAATTTGATTTTGACTTGTGTAGGTTAGATTGTAGGTCCTTGTTAGTCGGTTTGACTTGTTTCCACCCGTAGCCGCCGTACATGTCATCTTAGTCGAGGCACAAAGTGCCTTGGGGTACATGCGTCATAGGAAAAATAAGAGGGATTAAATTTACACAATAGTTTAATTTTATTTGTATTTTGGAAACATTGGTATTTTTTTTTGTATTTTTTGAACAAATTATGTATCGTGTAATGTTTGAATTTGTATTATTGTTTGAATTTATATACGACATCTTTGAATTACATTAGTATAATTAACATGTTGGTAATATATCAATTTAACCTAAAAATTATCCTTAGTGTAAATGATGGTCTAAAAAATATCAATTTGAGACATTTGCTGCCAAAGAAAAAAAACTCCTAAATGCTTTAAGGTGCTATTCCAGAGATATATCTACGAAATCACCGCGAAAATATTACAGAAATGCATCTCCAGTCTATTTTTTGACAAATTTAGGGTGAATGATTTACTTGTAAAGTACAAAGTGCTTTTAGGACTTAACCCAGAGATGCATCTTCATAAATATTCTGTAGATGCATCTCCGAATCAAATTTTAACAAGTATGGAGTGGTTGGTTCACTTATGAAGCATTATGGATATTTTAGGTGCATTCGGAGATGTATCTGGGTTTCATCGTGTCCATGCTCACCTCAGGGGTGGGAAAAGTAATACCCTCATTTTTCTAAAGAGATACTTGATTACTTTATACATGCTTATGAATAACGTTTAAAATGAAGTGGATCTGACTACTCTATATTAACGAGAATTTATTCGGCCACCACCTAAATTTAACCTGGCACCCCCGTAATTTTTGATAATACCCCTATTACCCTAATAAAATTTTAGCCAAAAAATAAAGACGAAAAATCTAGTAGAACAATTGAAATTTCCGATTAAAAAAATCTGGCAGTGTATAAAATATTTATACCAGTTTTTTTTTAAAAATCGGTGTGTGAAAAACTTACCTTTTTTATTTAAAAATAACACGTCGTACTCGTTTTTTTTTTTTGCAAATCCATGAAAAATCCATTAGTGTAAAATCACTGAATTTTTTAAAAACTCATGCACTTACTAGATATTTAGAGGATCTGAGAAAAATCCAGTAGTGTAATTTCAAGGGTTGAAATTTTGCTGACAATTTGTAAAGTTGTGATTGCATTGATCGTTTTTTGTGGTCTAGAATGAATTTAAAATTGAATAAATAAGGATTATGTGTTGTTAGGAAAAACATCTCACAATGCCTTACTATTTGTTTAAGGCAGAAGTATGCTTCTACAGGGTGAAATTTTCTATTGAATTTGGGCTCCCGGAGGGAACACCTGTTTCGCTCTTTTGAGATCCAAATTAAATAATATGTTGTCCGACACCGATAATAGAAAGGTGAATAAGATCGATCTTCTTGCACCATGAATTGATACTGATGAAAGAGTGAAATAAGATCGTATTGAGTTGAAGACTGGTGACAATTTGAAGGTTATATGGTGAACATATCAATGTAGAGTAACTAAGGGTCCGATCAAGTTTGACACAATAATTTCTAGATCTGTCGATGACATAATAAAGACATTGAAACGTCTAGATTCATATGGAAATGTTTAAGTTTTGTTATTTATTATTATTTTGTTAAGTTATGTAATCATCGGTCTAAACTTATGTTGATCGTCAAGTGTTATGCTATTTGCTAATTTTTAAGTTATGTTTATCCTGCAATAATAGAAGTGCCAAAATGTTATCTAATATAGTGTACAATGCAGATGTCTGAGTAATAACACATAATATATATAAAAATACAAAAATGAGAATAATGTCTTATGTCTACATAGGCCCCCCACAAGCTAAGTGTGTTGTCTACGATGCCAAAGTATAAACCTCACCATCTGGATTTACCAAACTCACGAGGTTATCCATAATGGTTGCTATCATCTGTAAACGTTGCTGGTCATCACACCATGCGAAGGTGGTAGAGGCAACAACACATCATCAAAAAGTTCTCTAGCATGATAAGGTATATAATCATCTATATATTTCCTAGGTGGGATGATACGATGGTGTAATACAGTAAGGTACCACTCCAAGTACCCATTCACATACTATTCCAGGAACTGAACCTCCACTGCACGATCTCTAATGACACAAGTGTAACACCTTAAACCCAAAATTATTTATTTATAAAAACATGCATATAAATTTATCTAATGGTGTTACACATTCTAATTCAACAAAATTATAAAACATAGCAGCAACATTTTTCAAACATAAAAAACATCTTTATTGTTTCAAATATAAAACACTTACTTTTAACAACTAATTCAAAACTCAAAATGCAAAATAGAAACATGTAACCCATCGCAATGTTACATTATTAAAGCGACACACATAACTAAAATAAACTCAAAAACGATAAACCACGAAGAAGACCACTACACCATCCTTCAACTTAACAATAACTAAAGCTCCTCTACCTAAGTATCTATACCACATGGGTAAAGAATAACACAAAAACATACATAAGGGGTGATAATATATTCATAAATGGTAATGGTGCATAAAACAACAAGGATATCTCAACAATATCATTCATCAATCACATAGATCATTCACAATAACAATAAATTACAAATGTGGTTATTTATCATCCATCTCTCCTACTCCAATGAATGTGGTACCATGGTTTGAATGTTAGAGTTATGTTACTGATTGATCCATCGTCTTTGTCTCCTCTATGAACCAATAGTTCCTCTACGAATATGAGACCTATCATTGGTTCCTCTCTGAACCAACGATTCCTCTCTAAGTTTGTGACCTTCAATGGACCAAAGTCATACATATCTACGATATACATGACGTATGCAATGCAATAAATAATATCAATACAATAATCATTGCCGATTCCTCTCTGAACCCACAATATCGCCAATATAAGGCCACCATCGTAGTTCTTCTCGGAACTACATATCTCAACATATTATGCAAATATAATTTAAATCCATCAAACAATCACACTTAATTAGGATGTATTTGATTTGTTAAAAAACGAGAGAGTGGACAGAACAATTTTCTTGTACCTTGTTTCATGCATAAATTAACAATAATGATATTTTGACATCTCCTTTGGACAATTTTAAGGACACCGTATGTATTGCATGTTTTAATTTTTAATATAATATATTTACTTTTTTGTTTTTGTTTTTGTTTTTAATTTCATTCTCTCACTATACATGTTACTCACTTCTTTTTTCTTAATGTGTCTTTCACTTTCACTGTGTCTTTCCCGCTCCACAATTCATTTCCCTCTTTCTCAACAACCATCATCTTTTCTTTAACCTAACTCACGCTCTTAAAAAATCATCTAATTTTATCATGTATCTTTAGCTCTCACTAACCTGTTTTTATTTTATTTTTATTTTCACAAAGTGTAGAACTTTCATTGTTGTGAATCAATAAGTTTCATCCTAACTTGGTTGCAAGAGGTGAGTATAGTACAGACCCTTATATTTGCTCTAATATTTGATTTTTTTAAAAATATTGAGAGATATGATTAGAAAATTTCTTTTGATTATGATATTGGTTGAAAATATTGATTGACCCATATTTGTTTTAAAGATTATTATTATTATTATTATTATTATTATTATTATTATTATGAGAAGGATTTTCTTTAATCTTATTAACTCATTATTTCAGTTGTAGATAAATATAATTTTATGAATGATTCAATTGAAATATGTATTTTTTTTTTTTGTAGATTTGGTGTGATATCAATGATTAAAAGTTCATGAATTATTCAAACAATTTGGATAGTGAAGCTAATGAAATTGATAGCTTTAATGGTGAGCTTGTAAATTGGGAGCCTGCAACAGGAATGTCTTTTTCTTCTATAGATGAAGTTAAATCATTTTATGGAAAATATACATCTATAAAGGGTTTTGGATGGAAATTTAGATCATCAAAGAAAGGGGAGGATGGGGAGATACATTAGGTAATTCTATCATGCACAAGAGAAGGATATCGTGTGTCAGAAATACCTTGTACATTGAAGACACTTCTAACTAAAGTAAAAAATTGTCCGGTAAAAATTACTACGAAGTTGGCAAAAGATGGGTTGTGGTATATTAAAAAGTTTGAACCTGACCACACTCACGCAATTAGCCCCACTAAGTCAAGGTTATTCAAGGCAAACAAAAGTGTGAACATGCATGTAAAAAGAACAATCAAAATCAATGATGATGCAGGAGTGATGATCAACAAGACTTTTCAAACTCTTGTTACAGACGCTGGAGGTTATGAAAATGTAACATTTTGTGAAAGAGATGTTAAGAATTATGTTAACAAGGAAAGGCGTGTCATTGGTAAAGCTGGCGATGGCAAAGCGTTGGTAAACTACTTTATTCAAATGAGGGAGCAAAACATAATTTTTTTTATGATATAGATTTGGATGATGATTTTCATGTACAAAATGTGTTTTGGGCTGATGCAAGAAGTAGAGCTACACATGAATCCTTTGGAGATGTTGTCACTTTTGATACAACATATTTAACCAATAAATATGACATGCCTTTTGCTGCATTTGTTGGCGTGAATCACCATGGTCAGTCAACTTTACTTGAATGCGGATTGCTTTCAGCTGAAGACACAAAGTCATTTGTGTGGCTTTTTCAGTCATGGCTTCGTTGTATGCAAAGGAAGGCGCCTACAGGTATTGTCATTGACCAATGTAAGGCAATGCAAAATGCCAGTGAGATAGTATTTCCTACTACAATTCATAGGTGGTGTTTATGGCATATAATGAAAAAAATTCCTGAAAAACTAAGTAGATATGATGAATATAAAAGTATTAAATGTGCCATGAAAGAAGTTGTTTATGATATAATCACACCAACTGAATTTGAAGAAAAATGATGTTCTTTTGTCAACAAATTTGGGCTTGAAAATAATGATTAGTTAAATGGGTTGTACAAGGAGCGTCATAGATGGATCCCAATATTGTTAAAGAAACATTTTTAGGCTGATATGTCTACAACACAACAAAGTGAGAGCATACATGCTTTCTTTGATGGCCATATTAATTCGATGACCAATCTGCGTCAATTTGTAAAGCAGTATGATAATGCTCTCAGAAATATAGCAGAAAAAGAATTCGAAACTGATTTTCAATCAATGGATACAACAATTCCTTGTGGGTCAAACTCACCGATCGAAAAACAATTTCAAGAGGAATACACGCATGCTAAGTTTAAGGAGGTTAAAGCTGAATTTAGAGCTAAAATGAATTGTGTTCCCTCTTTAAAGACTTTGGATGGTAACCTTGTTACTTACCAAGTGTTGGAGGAGATGTTAGTTGGAGATAGAACAAAAGACTGTATTGTTAAAGTTATTTTGATCGGGAAAATCTTGATGTTCAATGTCAATGCTTATTGTTTGAGTTTAGAGATATTTTTTGTCGTCATATTCTATGCGTGTGTACTCAAGAAAGGATTAAAAAAGTGCCAGAAAAGTATGTTTTAGTAAGATGGAGCAAAAATATTAAAAGGAAGCATTCATATATTAAGAGTAGTTATAGCGTGAAGGAATTGAAACCACAAATGGACCGATTTGACAACTTATGTAAGTATTTTTACGAGGTTGCAGAAGTGGGTGCAGAGTTTGAAGAAGTGGGTGCAGAGTTTGAAGACACAACTAAGGCTCTCCATGAAATACTTCATGAATTTAAATCTAACTTGATATTCTTGGGTTCTACAAGTAACAATGTTAATAAAATTTTCAACAATGACTCAAATCCAAGTAGTATTGCTAGGAGGGATGAAAATGTGATAATGATTCGTAGTCCGTTGAAAGTCACACGCAAAGGTCATCCTCCGGCAAAGAGAAAAATATCTATTGTTGAAAAAGCAGTGCAAAAATGTAGGAAGCAAAACAATAAAAAAAGAGACAAACTGACAATTAAAGCACTTGTTTATTTTCATAAATTACATATTAAGTATTAACCAAATACATCTTATATCGTTTACCAGTGCAAAGGTTGTTATTTGATTTGTTTTTTTTTTTTTTTTTCCAATTGTGTAGGAATTCAATATGGAAAGGGTGGACAATCAAAGCAAAACCAACTTATGTGTAGACTCACCTGTTGATATTGTGTCTGGTGGAGAAACTTTGGATACAAGCACCATGATGGGTGTTAAAGATAAGATTGTGCTAAGTTTTATTGAATTTTTAGTTTCTTATGTAATGAGTTAAATTTGAATTTGAATTTGAATTCATGTTGATGATCTTTCACAGGTTGGAAGTAATATCTCATTCATAGATCTTTTAACAACATCAGATATATATTTTATGGGATCCTCACAGTTTAGCTCAAGCTTATGACAAATTATCTTAAATGAAACTTTGAACATAGATACTTTTTGGGTTTTTTCTCTGTGTTGACAGAGAAGTTTTGTTGATGGTGATATGGTTTTTTGTTTTGTGTACCTTGTCTTATAAAGGTACCTTTAAGCCATCAATATGCAAAAACTTAGGTTAATTTTTTGGTACCTCTTAGCCATAATATATATGAATACAATTTTATGTAAATTATTTTGTTTCGAATACATTGATTTCTATTGTACAACTTGATTATCTTATGCGTCCCAAGTTAATACAAGTAACTTATAATACATTATGTCCCTAACTACTTTACAAAAAAAACTATCTTCAAAATATCCTAAATGCACTGAACTAATTTGTCATGTGTATGAAAAAGTTTCCAATTCTCCATAGCAGTCACTCTCAATGCCTATTTGTCTATATTGTGAAATCTTTCCATGTCAAAGAATGAATCCATAACATGTATGTTTTTTCTGTCAAAGCCCACATGAATGCCATTTTCTGTAGTGAATAACCAAATCTACAGCTAACACTTAAATCCTCTAATTGTCTTGAACTGAAAATCAATCTATATAAAAGAAATAACCTATATCAGGACCAAAACACCAGCATTAATGCATGAAATTTCCTGTCAAGACAAACATAAAAAGCAGTACACAAGTAAAAAGACTTTCCACTACACGTGTGTTGATTACAAACTTTTGTTGATACTAACAATTAAAATTACTCACTTATAAATAGCACATGATTAGCCTATATAAGAACTCCTTTTCACCACTTCACCCAAATTCCATACAACAACAACACCATACATGCATGACAAGATAGAATCATCATTCTTGAACATAAAATTGCTTCAATTTAAAAAAAAAACTCATACAAGCTTACTCAATTGAAACTTTAAATCCAGTTTATAGTTTATTGAAAAATTTTGTAAGCTTAGGAACAAATCTCTAAATCATTAAAATTGGTTCACGACACAAATTTATGATGGCCTATGATAGAAATAAGTGAACAACGTGGCTTGCCGGCGAAGAACATGAGAAGAGAAAAAAGGGTCAAACAAGATGGTGATATGCATAATCTATGAAAATTTATAAGTTAGAACTTAGAAAGCTAAGAGAGTATTTAACGACACTGTTTCAATGACATCAACTTAATAAAAATAAACAATGAAAAGTGTATGACAACTTTTCTGAATACACTTATTTTTTATTACTATTTAAATGGATGCACTTGTTTTTGTTTTAAAAATCTTTGTTTTATTACAAAAATATCTTTTTGTACATACGGTGTCGCTTGAGGTGTTCCTTGAGAGGTGTTCACATATCACTGCTCTAAATTAATTATGGGGTTGAAAATAACATGTCAAGGGACGAGATAAAAACATGAATTTTGTCCTTCGATAAACTATGATTTTTTTTATCTCAAACACAAATGATCAAAAACTATTAAAATATCATCTTTTATATATCAATAAAGAATACTATAAATAAAAAATTATATTATCGTGTTCAATATAAAAACTTATCAAATAAAATAGATTAAAAAAAGAATTTTTTTTTTTGAACCTGTAAATTGAAGTTGGATGCCTTTAGTACAAATTGTGCTAACTTTTTAATTTATTTTAAAATAAAAAAATAAAAATATGTGATATTAAATCATAGCATTTGATATTCAACTAAATTTAAAGGGTGCCTCAATTATCAAACACAATATAACATAAAAAATTATCTTATAACGTCATATTTTATTGTCTAATATTATCATTTTGCAAATCAAATACACACTTAAAAAAATATATTTATTTTTGAAAATACTACTAGATAATAATATTCATAAATCTTGAATATTATTATTCCCAAATATATTATTTTTATTTATTTTCAAACATTTCAATATTTTTCTTCCTTTGTTTTATTGTGAGAATATTATTTTTGTCTCTGAAACAAACACACCTATTTAATTATATAACCGATCTAATAGCACAATCTAATCCGATCAAAACGATTCAGATTTTAAAATTATGGCCTCATGAAAAAGCCCAATACAATTTATATTTACATATAGCGAATCTATTTCATTCTCCAAACTCTCTACCATTCCCATCTTCTGCGTTAATTCACATCATGGCAACAGCTTCCGGTAAATTCAATTTCATAATTTCTTATTATCTTAGGGTTTCCATTATTGTTTTTAAACCAAATTATGATCATGCACTCACCGTTGTTGCGTTGTGGTCACGTAAATGCTTTTGCGATTTCGCTCGCGTGGCACAGGATCACCGGTCACCGCGTCGTCGCCGTGTGATACCGGTGAATATGGTGTCTGTTTTGTCGCGGCTATTTTCGTGGCCTCGGACAGTTGTTTAAAACCCTAATGCTCAACAACCGCCTTAATAACTTTCTATTGTTTTATTTAATTGTACAAAATTGTCTTAGGGTTAGGGTTTGTTGATTTAACACTCAATTAGATAGATAAATGAAGCTTTAATACCATCGTATATGAAGCCGTGTCAGTATCATATGTTTTTGATATTATCCATGCGTAAGTGTCTGTGTTGTGTCGAGGTGTCTTTGTTGTAGATTTTAATTTAAACCTGTTAATGTACTTTGCAATTCACATTGTGCCTTAGTTAGACGATTCATGCATGTTTAACAAATTTGTATGGGATTGATTGCAGTTCCATTCAAGTCAAGGGAAGAACATCGAAAAAATATTGAGCTTGAGGAAGCCCGTAAAGCCGGCCTTGTACCTGCTGTAAAAGATGAAGATGGAAAGGAAATCAATCCCCATATTCCTCAGTATGTGTCATCGGCGCCTTGGTATATTAATTCTGATAGACCCGTATGTTTTTCCCTACCCTCCCTCTTATGTTTTATTTATTTATTTTAATTGTAACTGCAACGAATTCCTAATTATTTATGTGCAACTCTTTTATAGTGCGTTTAATAGATTGTCCATATAAACTAGCAGTCATATCTTTCACTTAATCATAAAGGGATAAGGCAAGTCTGTGTATGAAATTGAATTGGTAGCTTAGAGACAAGCTGTTTTTGTTTTGTTTTGCTCTCCAAGCTAGTATATGACATAAAAACTGACATATTCTTTTGTTGTTTTTTTCCCCCTATGTAGAGTTTGAAACATCAAAGGAAATGGAAATCTGATCCCAATTACACCAAATCTTGGTACGACAGAGGTGCTAAAATTTTTCAGGCCAGCAAGTATAGGAAAGGTGCATGTGAGAAGTAAGTGATTGATCCCTTTCACAATTTCAAGAGGCTTGTGTGCTGTGTTGTGTGCTTCTATGTGATGCGACTGATGCATATTGTGACGTTGTCTATAAACATATTAAGAAAATGATAATTGCTATTTGGCTACATCTGTCTTGGACTCTGTGTTTGTGTCTTGTCTTGGTTGCTGTCAAACTCTCTTATGAGTATGAAAATTTTGTCACCTTGTTTTTAAGCACTGTCCAACCAATACAAGTGAACCCACACAAAATCGTTTAACTAAAATTTTCTAGTTTCTTTACAAGCTTGGATTAATGCATGATCTTTGTCAATATCACACTCTTGGATGATTTTGTTAGATGTTTGATGTTAATTGCATCTACTTTGCACTGCGTATTAGGTTTATAAGTATTAGAGCAAATTACTTAACTTAATTTAGGGAGCTTATACTTTCTGGTTTTAATATTAAATTTGATGGCCCCTGTTTGTCTGTGCATATAAAATTTGATAGCCTCTTCCTAGTTTAGGCTATTACTTTAATATTTATCTTCTTTTTATAGTTGTGGAGCTATGACACATGCTGCCAAGGCATGCATGGAAAGACCGCGAAAAGTAGGAGCAAAACATACAAACAAGCACATTGCTGCTGATGAAAAGGTAGAAACTTTTGAGCTTGACTATGATGGTAAACGAGATCGATGGAATGGGTATGATGCGTCAACCTATGCCCGAGTCATTGAGAGGTATGAAGCCAGAGATGATGCTCGAAAGAAGTATTTGAAGGAACAACAGCTGAAGAAATTGGAGAAGGGCGACCAAAAGGATGAGGGTGCTGCTATTGATGAGGCTGAAGAGGAAGATGATTTGAGAGTCGATGAGGCAAAGGTTGATGAAAGCAAACAAATGGACTTTGCAAAGGTTGAAAAGCGTGTGCGAACAACAGGTGGTGGGAGTACAGGAACTGTGAGGTAATTGTTATGTTGCTATCATTGTAAAATTGAAAGGCCAAGTTGATTGGTCCCATATTTACAATTAACACTTCTATTATTTTCTTACATGGTTTGTAACTAAAATATCTTAACCTTCAGGAATCTGCGAATTCGCGAGGATACGGCAAAATATCTCATCAATCTCGATGTAACTTCGGCTCATTACGACCCCAAGACTAGGTCCATGCGTGAAGATCCTCTTCCAGAGGCAGATCCAAATGAAAAGTTTTACTTGGTAATTTGTCTCAAAGATTAATCTTTTTTAGGAAACTTGATGTTTTGATTTTTTTTTTTATTGCTTTTGGCATGCTAATCTTGTATGTTAAAATTTGTTTATTAGGGTGATAACAAAAATAGAAATAGTGGTCAAGCTTTAGAATTCAAAGACTTAAACATCCATGCCTGGGAAGCATTTGACAAGGGACAAGATGTTCACATGCAAGCAGCTCCTTCCCAAGCCGAGTTTCTCTATAAGAATTTTAAGGTCATGAAGGATAAATTGAAGTCTCAAATGAAGGAAACTATTATTGAGAAGTATGGCAATGCAGCTGACGAGGACAAGCTTCCAAGAGAACTTCTGCTTGGTCAGAGTGAGAGGCAAGTTGAATACGACCGTGCTGGTAGAATTATTAAGGGACAGGTCAGACATGATCTTTATTCCCTTCCAATTTTAAGTTGCATATCAATCTTACATAAAGTGCTTCTTTGTGGTATCACCCGCTTTTATACATGATCTGTTTATTTCTTCAGGATTTCACTGTTGATTTTTGTTCGTCTCTAAGCGTTATGCTTTTATGTTAGTCGTTTGTTAGCATGATAATAACTGTTATTTATCTGTTGCTTCTAATAGGAAGCTGCAATCCCCAAAAGCAAGTATGAAGAAGATGTTTACATTAACAATCACACAACTGTTTGGGGCTCATGGTGGAAGGATCACCAATGGGGTTTTAAGTGCTGCAAGCAGACAATACGTAACAGTTATTGTACTGGTACTGCTGGTATTGAGGCTGCTGAAGCTGCAAATGATCTTATGAGAGCTAATATTGCCCGTAAAGAAGCTTATGGAGGTATGTATACTGACCACATATTGCCTCTATCTCCTTCTCTTCTAGTTGTTATTAATTTCTTCTATCTGATAATTGCTTGTAACTATTATGCATCTTGATCTCTAACAACTATTTTCTTGAATCGTTACCGAGGAACCAACGCCAGCAGAAGATAAAAGGGCTGCTACATGGGGAAGTGAAGTCTCAGAGGACCTAGTTCTGGATGAAAAATTGCTTGCTGATGCACTGAAAAAGGAGGATCAAAGAAAGAGAGAAGAGAAAGATGAGAGGAAGCGTAAATATAATGTGAAATGGAATAATGAGGTTACTCAAGAGGACATGGAGGCATACAGGATGAAGAAAGTACATCATGATGATCCAATGAATAACTTCATGAACTAAATAGCAATTGTTTCTGTAGTTTTCTCACAGCCATAGGATTGTGATGATTAGGAATTTAAATTCATGAACCAAGTAGGTATTGCATTGAGCAATTGTTCTTCAATAATAACTTTTCATTCACACTCTACTTTCTTTTCAATTCATTATCTCTTTACCACCATTTTTTTTACAATTCTTTCTTTTTTTCTTTTTCTCAAGCTAAACATTATGGTTATGCATCAATATTATTTTTACCATTTCAAAATTAAGCTTTTGCTCTCCCAAATTTGGGCATTTCTTAACTCATCTTATCTCATGTCTTTCTTACGCACCACGTGAAATTTCATAAATGTCTCTCAAAATGTCTTTCTTATACACCACGTGAAATTCCATAAATATCCCTCAAAATCGAAAGTATATTTTCGGTATGCATTTAGATTTGATAAAATATATATAGAAATTGGAAATGCACTTCCGATATAAATTAGAAATGCATTTCTGATTCCTTACTCTTTTATTGTTTTGTCCCAACACTCACCACTTTGTTCTCTCTTAGTTTCTTCCGTCTGCAAATTCCTCCGTCTGCAAATCATCTTAACCCTCTAGCCCAAGAATGAAACTTGTAGAGATCAAAACATCTTAAACGCCTATAGTTTGAGTTTGATGATGATCTTCTGCCTAACTTCATGAAATCTGCCATAAGTAATCAATCTTATATTTTCTTTCCCAAGCTGGATCAATCTTAGCAAGTACTGTGATTAGTCTCCTAAATGATAAATCATTTTAAATACCAAATCCAAAATCTGCACCGGAATCAATAGAAGTATAGAACCATCATAGAGTGAACTATTTCCTTTAAAGAGAACTATTTCCTTTAAAATATTCTACAAAGATCTCTGGTATTGAAACCGAACAAAAATAATAGAAATTAGAAATGTATTTCTAATTTTAAATGAAAGTCTACTTCTGAAATAAATTTTATTATAAAATAAGAAGAATCTCAAAATAAATAAATTATTTATAGTGGGGGTGCGAACCAAAAATATATTTTCAATTTTTTAGAAGCATTTTCGAAATTGTATAGAATAACACTCTATTTTTTTTCTTAATTTTGAGATGAAAATTTTACCTTATGCCCCTACACTTATTCCGATACCCCTACAATTTTTCTAATATTCCAATTTTATCCTTTTACTTTTTTTATTTTTCTATGGAATTTTTTATTATTTTCACTATTTTCCGAAAGTGTACGGAAAAGACAAGCGGAACCAGAAATTTAAGAACCGGATAACCCAAAATGGAGAAATCCGGTAAGTATTTTTCCAGGAACCGGATAACATGGCAAAGCTAAATCCGGAATGCATTTTTCCCCGGAAAACCAAGCCATAAGTTATTCGTTTAACAATATTAACAAACCGGATAACCTTTAGCTGTGTGTTCCGGTTTGTAGTATATTGCCAACCGGATAACATGTTGTGTAGTTATCCGGTTCATTTTTTATTTATATATTTTTTTTAATTTTGTTAAACATGTGTTATTCCTCAGATATGCGATAAAAATCAGACATGCGTAGATACCACTGATCTGTTCACATCTGCAGAACGTTTTGCCACGAGAGAAGAGGCGATAAGATGGGTTAGGGAGATTGGAATCAGGAATAAAGTGACCGTTATAATAACACGTTCAGATACCAAAACAGACAAGAGAGGAAGAAGTGATAAAGTAATATTTGGTTGTGATAAAGGTGAAAAATACAAAGAAGGAGAAAGTGAAACACAGAGTGCTAGTAAGAAATGTGGTTGTCCGTTCAAAATTAGATCCACACCGTCAAAAGATGGTTCCGGATGGAAGATTGATGTAAAATGTGGAGTTCACAATCATGGGTTACCTGATACATTTGAAGGGCATCCGTTTGTAAGTCGACTTAATGCAGAAGAACAACATATTGTTGATTTAACAAAACGTCATGTTCCACCAAGACACATACTTTTGTCATTGCAGGAGCGAGATCCAGAAAATGTCACTTGGATCACGCAAATATATAAGCACAAGAGTAAAATAAAGAAAGATATAAGGGGGCCTAGAACAGAAATGCAACATTTGTTTAAGTTGATAGAGGAATCAGATTATGTATACTAGAGCAGGAAAAAAGATGATTCAGAAGTTGTGAGGGATATTTTCTAGGCTCATCCAGAATCAGTGAAGTTGTTGAATATGTTTCCTGTTGTGTTGATTATGGATAGCACATACAAGACAAATAAGTATAGACAACCTCTGTTTGAAATAGTTGGTGTGACATCCACCGAGTTGACATTTGTTGCATTTGCATATATGGAATCGAAGGTCAAATTTTTGTTGGGTTTGGATAAGTTGAAACGCTTATTTACTAAGGAGTTTTGGCCACAAGTGGTGTTGATAGAGATCTTGGCTTGATGAAAGCAATTGAAACAGATTTCTAAAACAACCAATTTGCTTTGTCGATTTCACATCAACAAAATGTGAAAGCGAAGTGTAAGGAATATGTTGTGGATGACATGCGGGAGTCGATAGAGAAAATGTGGTATGAACTTGTAAGGGCTAGTGATGAGGTGGAGTACAACAACGGTTGCAACAACTTGAGCATGCATGTGTTGACTTTACAGCATTTATTGATTATGTGAAAGATACATGGTTGTCTCCGCATAGACATAGATTCGTCGAAGCATGGATTAATCAAGTGTTGCATTTGGGAAACACCACGACCAATAGGTATGCATATGTTAATATATCTTGATTTTAGTCAATGTTTTTTATATTAATTTTATTGTTGACTTACTTGTTTTTTAATTTATTTAAAGGGTTGAATCCGCACATTGGAAATTGAAGCAAATGTTGGAGAATAGTTTAGGTGATATGTGCAAATGCTGGGAGGCTATGAATGGCAATCTTAAGATACAATTGGGAAACATTAGAGCTTCATTTCAGAAGAGTTTTTATGAAGTCGAACATGCACACACTAGCCCATTTTATGGAAATTTGCGTGGATCTGTATCTAGAGCGCTTTGAGGCATATTGTCAAGAGTGGGTGAGGTTGATATTGTTGGGACACCCAAAATGCGGGTGTACTCATAGAAAAGTGTATGGGTTACCTTGTGCTTGTGAGTTAGGGAGATATACACTGAGTGGTGATCCAATACCAATCGAGGCTATTCACATTCATTGGAGAAAGCTAAGTATGGAAGGCAAACAAGAGGTGGATGCAGATGATGGATCAGAGGTGGACATGACCCATGCAATTGAGGAAATTTGGAAAAGTGCAGAAGATGTTGTCGGGAAAAAAGCATTAAAGAGTAGGGTGTGTGAAATTGCTTATCCCACTACATCAAAAATGTTGCCACCGCCTGAAAAAATAAAAACCAAGGGAGGAGTGAAGAAGAATGGGAAGAGACCTGCGGGATATGATGTTTATCGTGATCCTTCATATCACGAGTATGTTGATCGAGCGCACTCGAGCTCCCAAAAGTATTCAAAGAGGTATGTTCACAATTATCCCAAACCTTTGAGAAGAAACCATGTAGTAAATACATTACACAATTTCCAACACATATCAGACCATTTATTGATGACATTGTTGATGTGATGAAGGATGGAAATTGTGGGTTTAGAGTCATTGCATTGTTTCATGGTTATGGATCAAATGGATGGTCAATTGTTCGTCGTGATTTGGATAATGAACTTAAAGGTCCTAGAAGCAAGCTGTATGAAAAGTTATTTGGAGCTCGTTTTTCGATAGTGAGAGATTCGTTGATGATATCAAAGTTAGGTCCTCAACCACTAGAGAAATGGATGACATTACCTGAAATGGCTTATGTAATAGCTAATCGGTATAATGTCATTGTCGTCTCTTTGGGTTTTCCTTCTTTAACGTTCTTTCCTATGACGACTTCACATTCACCTAATGTGTCCATTTACTGCATTGGATTTGTAGATGGAAATCATTGGGTACAGGTAATTATTTTTTAAGGTACATATATACTTATGTTGCTTATTTGTTTTACTACGCATATACTTATTTGTTCAATTACTTATAACCAGGTAAACATGAACGAAGGATTTCCGTTATCACCCATCACATTGGCTTGGAAACAATTCCGCACAAAAGAGGTGACTTCTTGGATGATAGGATTTGGCGGATGACTACAACATTGGCAGCGTCTTACACCTGTAGTAGCGCTGTCATACCCCAAAATTTGCCCTCCATCTTCTCAAGATATTTCATGCATCCATACTCAAGGATTCTTCAAGGGTTGATCAGACAAACCCTCTCCTAGACAATCAACCCAAACTAGGGTTTGGCAATTCTCAGATCCAGATGGACTTCCAACATCTCCAATGGTCTTCATGCCTCCTCATATGCTTCAAAGATTCTCCATGTCAAGTTTCAAGCCTTACAAGTCAAGATTGCTCAGACAATTGCTCAAATGGTTGAAAATCAGTTGTATTGGACAAAAAGTCAATTGTGGTCAACATACAGTCAAACTTCATAATTTTTGGTCAACATCCTCATTTTGAAGTTACATTCATCATTTGATCAAGGGTTGATCATGATTCATCAAGAAAACTCAAGATTTGCTCAAAAGTCAAACTTTCTAAATTAGGGTTTCATAGTGAAAAGTCAACCAAACTTTGACTGAGCATAACTTCTTCATACTTTCTCAAATTTTTTTCCACAACCTCTTGATTTGAAGGAAATTCAATTCTCTACAACTTCACGTCTCACAAGAATGTTCAAAAAATGCTTCATTTGAGAAGTATGGATCAAAACATTTCAGGTCCTTTTCAAAGTCAACAAAAAGTCAACTTTTTGTTTTGAAGATATATTGAGCATGGAAACTCCAATTGAGATGAGACCAAAAAGGTTGGTTAGAGGACTCTTATAGATTTCCAAAAAGTCCAAGAACACTCAAAAACATGGAAAATTGAGCAAGATACACCATTCACAAGTTGGGCAATTTTGAAAAGGTGCACAAAGAGAGATACTTCTAAAAATCAAATTTTTTGCAAATGGGCTTACTTTTTCTTTATCCAAACTTGTTCCTTACACAATTAGGAATGTCCAAACCCAATGCCACGAATTTTTATTTTATTTTTCTATTTAATTTGTATTTTATTCATTTAAATGCAAATTAAATTCAAAAATAAAGTATAAAATCAAAATTAATTGCAAATTTGATTTTTCTCTCTTCCTTGAGATCCAAGCAACTCAATAAAGCCAGCAAATTTCGAAATTTGATTGGATATGGCAAGAATTTGATTGAAATTGATCAAAAAAGAGAAAATTTGATTTGGCACAAAATCAAATATATTCTGCATTGATTGATGATTGATTCTTTCTCAAATCAGCTCTAATTCCATCTACTATATATATACAACACATGCCACACGAATTAGGGTAGAAAAACTGGCTGGAGAAACCCTATTGAAGCTCAAAAAATCCGTGGCTTACAAGCAACTAGCAGTCATTGATCCAGCCTGTTTCAATCGTTTTTGAGGATTCAAACATATTCCTTGGCATCCCTGGAAGCATTCCAGACCCTCACATTGCCCAAAACCATCAAGAAACTCGAAAACCAGAATTCGGTTTGTTCTCCTTTTTCAAAATTCGATTTTCAATTCTCATGCATCATTAACATGTTTTGTTGTTGTTTTTGTGATTAGAATGGAGTTTGCAAGCGTTCTGGGTAATTTGATTGCATTTCCATAGCCTGAAACACGATTTGCCATTGCTAGGGTTTTCAGTTTCAAATTAGGGTTTCTCTAAAATGGAAAAATTGGACCATGAGACTACCACCATCATGTTCAGAACGATGTTTCCAATCGATTCACACCCTTAGATGTTATTTATATTGCCTGTACATGCTTTTTGATTTAGCCAGGGCCATAGCGTCGAGCCAAGGCCGACGCAGGATTTTCAAAATTTCAAAACGAGGAAGATGAAGTTTGGCGCGAGATCGGTGTAACCAGGAGACGACACCTGTTTGTAAACCATTCGCTCCGTTTCCCTGACACGCGTGCACGCTGGTTCAGTTGGCAAAGGCATGGGGGTTGTGAAGCCAAGGTCTCCAGTTCGAATCCTGGCAAGACCAATGTTTTTTCCCTTTTGCAAAACTTCATATTTTTTATTTTCTATTTTATTTAATATTTTCATGCATTTTAATTATTTTCAATATTTTTTATCATGCATTAAAAATCATCAAAAAATATTTTTCTTTTTGCACTATTTCCAGAAAATGTTTATTTAATTTATAAAATTAAAAAATATTATTTTGCATGCATATTTAATTTAATTGCTAATTTATCATTTAAATCACTTTTAGTTGATTTTTAATTATTAAATTACCTCCAAAAAATCCCAAAAAATTATTTTAGCATATTAATGTTGTTTCTTGCATGAAATATTTTTCTAATTTAAAAATTTGCATTTTTACTAACATTTTTCTCTTATTCGATTTCTTCGTATTTTCCGATTTCTCATCTTTTAACAGGTTATCTTGTTTCGGACGATTTCTTTTTTCTGTTTTCTTTTTCCAATAATGTAATTGCTTATGGGATGTAATAGATTAATTAGGGCTTTTAATTTCCGCAAGTTTAAATTATGTATCTGCCCCAAAGCCATGTAATAGCGTAGGATTTATCTTTCCGCACTTTACGTTTTCGCATTTTAATTTCCGCACCCTATAAACTGCTAGTAATTAGGCGTGTATGGCAAGATAAAATTGGACATAGCTCACTCATAATTTCAAGATAAAATACGAAATCAACACACTCTTTCACACATACACCCTTAGGGTAATTCTCTCGCCTTAATTCAAATGGTCAAGTCCCTCGAACGTAGAGGTATTCTAGCACCGTTGCCTACAAACATATCATCATAGTCCCTTCGATACAAAGATCATAAGACCCACGATGTCGCCTCCGAATACATGATCTTGACCCTCGATTGTCGCCTACGAAAAATGATGATAGTCCCTTCGAATGTGCTAGGATACTTCCTACAAGTTGCCTTCTATGACCATACGATGTCCCTTCGAATGTCCCGTTTACATCCAACGAATAAGGTTACCTACCAACTAATGGTATGGATAGCACTATTCTAAAGGAACGTAAAATAACACAAAAACGACCAATTCTTAGTAGGTAATAAGACTTTTAGTTGCTTGCTCGATCAAAATACTTTTCACACCTCACACTTTTGTCAAAGTTCAAATTCTTTTCAAAAAACGAAACATTTCCGGACACTTTGTATACATTCCTACATGAATCATTACAAAGTCAAAGCGAAATGCCTTTTTTTTTTTTTTTACAAAACATTTTTCAAACACACAGAAAGCAAATTTAAAGTGATCTAAGAGCAACTAAGAGCCCGTAGATAACTACGGATGGAAAGGGGTGCTAATACCTTCCCTTTTCATAACCTTCTCCCTTACTCAGAATCTAACGAAGGTCTTTTTCTGTACTTTTTACCTTCCCTTAATTGGATAAAAGAAAAGTCGGCGGCGACTCTTGCTATCCGCACATTTGCGATACAAAATCCTACAAAGTCGGTTCACCGTGTTATGGCGACTCTGGGAAACACCTAAAGAGAATGCCTTAAGGATTTTAGATCATTTTACGCTTTTGTTTGACTTGCTTGCTTTATCTTTAAGGGTTGCTTGGGTATTATATTTGTGGGGATCCTACACGGATCCGGGTTTCCTTTTAGGTAAGTAGCAATAAATCGTCGCGACTGTTAGGCGATATCGAAACGGTCAACATGATGGCTACGTTAGCGTGACACTTTGGATGTCCTGATACTCTTCATTCCCAAGTTGAGGATAGTATTTGGCTTCTGCGTGGTGTCATCAAGCGCTAACTAAACTTTTAGAACCTTAATTGACCCATCTTGGCCATTAGAAGGTAGTGAGATGGCCGACTTTGGTGCAGACTAAGGTTGGTTGATACTCGATGCTACGCTCATTGAGATCAGACTTTTGGGATATTTTCGGTCGACCACTTGGTAGTCGTATTGAAATAAACGCCTACGAGAAAGATCAATGATGTGAGATTCCTAGAACCCGATTACTATTACAGGACATGATGAACCAACTCAAACTTTTGGTGGGGTAATCACCTATACCTCTTGCAAGCCTTAAACCTAGGCTCATTGTGTGAATTGTTTGTGTGTGCTAAACATGACATCATGACATCATTGCATTGCATATCATTTCTAACTATTTCAAGGACCTAGGGATTTATCTTTGCTCTGTTTTGTAGGGATTATGGCTTCTAGAAAGACTATCCGAATCAACTTCATGGGTATACCTTCTCAGCTCAAAGATTTGGTTTCAGAAATTCCTGATCATGCTCAATTCATCAAGAGATATGGTTACCTACTTGATTTGGTTATCTCCGGTTTTGAAGAAGATATGATGCATGTCCTATTCCAGTTCTTTGATCCGAAACACCATTGCTTTACATTCCTAGATTATCAGTTGGTTCCTACTTTGGAAGAGTTCTCTAAGCTACTTGGGGTACCTATTCTTGACCAAATGCCATTCACCGGTTTGGAAAAGGTTCCTAAGTACGAAGACATCGCATCCGCCTTACACCTTAAGCGCTCAGACATCGAAGCCAATTGGGAAACCAGAAGTGGAGTTAAGGGTTTACTTTCCAAGTTCTTAATTAAGAAAGCCCGAGAATTCCTCAAAGTTATGAGTTTCCATGCATTTGAAGATATTGTGGCCTTGCTAATCTATGGTTTGGTTCTATTCCCTAACTCGGATCAATTCATAGATGTCCACGCCATCAAGTTGTTTCTTACCCGCAATCCTGTGCCTACTTTACTTGGAGACGTCCTACATTCTCTCCACACTCGTACTATCAAGAGACAAGGAAGTCTCATGTGTTGCATACCGTTACTTTCCAGGTGGTTTATTTCGCACCTTCCTCCATCGGTTTTGAAGAACGAACAAAGGTTGAGATGGTCTCAAAGGCTAATGTCAGTCTCTCATTCAGATATCCGTTGGAATCTTTTCTCTCAAAAGGATTTCACCTTCATCGAGCGTTGTGGAGAATTCCCTAATGTACCACTACTTGGTATAAGGGGAGGTATTACTTACAACCCTTCTCTAGCTCTACGTCAGTTTGGTTTTTCTCGAAGAGATGGTCCGCATGATATGCTTCTCCAAGATATTGTGTTCGACTACAATCACGATCTCCAATTACCGAAAGGTTTATACACGCTTGGGCATGGTAAAGAAGACGATACCAAGACTTTGGGGCACCGAACTTCATTCCTTGGGAACCTTACCTCAAATGGGTGCGAGCTCGAGCTCAAAACCTCATGATGCCATTCACGCCTGTTTTACCAGGAATTATGGAACCTGTTGCTATAGGTGACGTACCCTATATTGTTCTCCATCCTGACATGCCTACTGATTTTGAAGACTTGAAGGGATCTTGGATTCAGCTTAAAGAAGAAAGAGATACCTTTGAAGCTCAGTGTTATGCAAGCGAGAAGAAGGTATTAGAGTTGACAAAGCTACTTCACGAGGAGCGGAACATCAATGCCTACCTCGGCATCAAGAGGAAGCGCCCATGGGAGACTTAGAGCTTTGAGATTTTATATGTTTTTCTTTTATTTGTTTTGAACTATCTTTTGTACTTAAAAAGAAAAAGAATAATAAAAAGAGAACTAATAAATGTTTGTTCATTGCTTGTTTAACAAATTTAAATCTCTAAGGTCCTTGAAAACATTGCATTGCATTCGCATAAACATTGCATATCATAGCATAACATTGCATCACAGGTACATTGAAGTTTGGTTTTCTCATTCTCTCGCTATTTATTTTAGCAGAAATGGCTCTTGAACATCACAAAGATCTTCAGCTCGAATGCTCGGCCAGCAGATGTTCACCATTTGGTTCAAGGCCAAGAAGATCTCAAGAAGCTCATCAACAAAAAGAAGAAGGTTGTTGGTCTTCTCAACATGGGCAGACGCTACAAAGGTGGTCCTAAGAGGGTCAGTCAGATAGAGCTCTCTGAAGGAAGTGTCAAGAATGAGGGGAGTGTCGAGGGTAATGAAGATGACCAGCGTGAGCCTAAGAAGGAGGGAGAAGATCGCTCTGACCATAGCCAGTACTCTGATGAAGATGACAAGTACAAACAACTTGAAGACCGCCTGAATGCTGTGGAAAACCTGAAGATGTCCGAGTTGAATTTTGAGGATCTGAGCCTTGTCCCTGGTGTGGTGATTCCTCCTAAGTTTAAAGTTCCAACTTTTGCCAAGTATGATGGCATGACTTGTCCGAAACTGCATTTGAAGTCCTACGTTCAGAAAATCAACCCCCACACTGATGACAGAAAGTTGTGGATGCACTATTTTCAAGAGAGTTTGTCCGGAACTCAGTTGGAGTGGTATTATCAGCTAGAGAATGACCGTATTCGTACTTGGAGTGACTTAGCGGATGCTTTCTGCATATGAGTACAATGTGAATTGACACCCACTCGCATGCAATTACAGAGCATGTCTATGGGTCGCGATGAGAAGTTCAAAGAGTATGCTCAGAAATGGAGAGATCTAGTAGGCAGAGTTCAGCCACCCTTGTCTAATAGGGAGTTGGTTGATATGTTCATGGGAACACCGACAGCCCATTCTTCAATCATCGATTGAAACTCTTCAAGGATTCACCGAAATGATCGACAGAGAGCATATTGAAGTCGGTATTAAGAGTGGGAAGATTCGATAGAGTCATCTTCAAATGCTGCAAAGAGATATTTTGGTGGTAAGAAGGAAACTAATGCTGTGTATGGTCAGAAAAGCCGAGCCAAGACCGACCGTGCTCAATCTGTGGGGGCAGTTGTGATCTCCAATCCTGCATCGGCACAACCTCGGAGACAACGCGTGGCGCGCGCCACGAAGATTTAAGATCAACATGCCTTTGTCGCAAGCCTTGCAACACATGTTGAAAGCAGAGTGATAACCTTGAGGATCCTCCTCAAAACATCAACACTTCCTCTCCGAGATACAATCCTAATGCTAAGTGTGCTTACCATTCCAATAGCCCGACATAGATGATTGTTGGGCTCAAGAACAAGATTCGTGATATGATTGAAGCTAAGCGATTGAGTTTGACCCTCCCGTTGAGACTCCAAATGTGATCAACGCGCTATGCCTAACCATGACAAGAGTTCCAATGTTGGTGATGATACTTATGTTTTCAACATAGATGACTTGAGCATTCCTCGATGACTATTAAGAAGAATTTGTTGCAAGTCGTGTCAATCCGTGATGCCCAGAATTGTCGTTGGTGCCCATCTCCGATGGTTGTGGTTGAAGACGTGTTCGGTGTATAATGGATAACCGTGAGATACTATTTCAAGCCACCGTGTAAGCGTGTGAAGAAATGTCTAAGTTGAAGATTGACAATGCGAATGAAACTGTACCATCTGTGTGGGATACCTTGGGGCAGCCAAGTGGAAAGTACGATTACATGGTGAAGTACACTGTTCCTGAGAGCTACAAGATTCCTATTGAAGATGTTAAAGCAACCGGGTGGGGTGACGATTTCCCAGAAGACTATGCTGATGTTAACACTGTAAGGGTTTCCTCTGCTGATCCTGTGCCTAGAGTGGCACCTCTCATCATTACTTCTCCCAGACCAATTCCATATTCCTCTGACAAGGCTATCCCTTGGAATTATGGAGCTGATGTTTACTATCATGGCATCAAGCAAGAACCTTTGACTATTGAAGATCTTACAGTTGAAGCTACCATTCCTAACATTGACAACATCACCGGATCAAGTAAGGTGACCCGAACCGGAAGAGTATTCTCTCCAGAAATCTCTCCTCCAAAAGCGACTCCAACTTGCATTCCAATATTCAATCCATTCCCAAGCTAGAGGAAAGAACCGGTGACTCATCCCTCACCGAAGTACCAAAGGAAGTTATCAAGACACCTCCAAATAAGAAATGGAGGAAATTCAAGATTATCAAGAAGAGTGACTACAATGTTGTGGAAGTTAGACAGACTCGCCCAAGATCTCCATGCTTGCTCTGCTCTTGTGCTCTGAGGCCCATGCTAATGCCTTGGTGAAGTTTCTAAAGAATGCTCACGTACCGCAAGACACTACTACTGACCAGTTCGAAGTTTGTATTGCTAGCCTGGCTGCCAACAACAGCCTAGGCTTCTCTGATGCTGATCTAACTCCTGCCGGAAGGAAACACAACAAAGCCTTGCACATCTCTGTTGAATGCAAGGGTACTACCTTATCTCATGTCTTGGTGGATACTGGTTCTGCTCTGAATATCCTTCCGAAGACTGCTTTTGATCGACTTGATGTTGAAGGGTTAGTTCTGAGACCCAGTGATATAATCGTGAGAGCCTTTGATGGTTCTAAGCGAACAGTGCTTGGAGAGCTCACTCTGCCTGTTAAAGTCGGTTCCCAGACTTTTGAATCTATTTTCTTTGTCATGGACATCCGTCCAGCCTACTCTTGCTTACTTGGACGCCCTTGGATACATGGGGAAGGCGCTATTACCTCTACCTTACATCAGAAGCTGAAGTATCCGGTGAAGGGGAAGGTTGTTACAGTATGTGGTGAAGAAGAGTACATGGTCAGTCATCTACAGTCATTCCGATACCTCGAGGTGTAGGGTGAATTCTTTGAGACTCCCTGTCAAGCTTTTGAAACAATCCCCAGAGTCATGCCTGACTCTCCCCTCCGGTTACACAAGCTCCGCCTAGGATGGGCTCACTGAAAGATGCTCAAGCCGTTGTTGAAGAAGGAGGTAGTACTATTTGGGGACAGCTCCCTGATCTTCCTTACAAATCTGACAAGACTGGTTTAGGCTTCACCATCAAGGGTCAGAAGATGATACGTCGCGAACGTGCGCCAACTTCCTTTCCATCGCCAGTGGAATCCATGCTATAGAGGACGCGATAGCGACTTCGACATCGCAAGTGGATCTTCCCAACTCCGACAATGGATGAGCAATTGGAAGATCAAGACGTCATACCAATCTCCTTTAGTCGAGTAATTGCTCTTGTTTTGTTTTGCTTTTCGTATTTCTTTATGTTTTGAACAATAAACTCTAAAGCCTAGTGCCTTGCCCGGGCATCATGGCTCGTTGTGAGGGTTATTATCATCATTTGCATATTTTCATTCAATAAAATCGTTGGACTTTTGCATTCAATTGTTGTTTTCTTTCTTTACTTTATCACCCCTTCAAAAGCTATGTGTTTCTTACACACCCACGTGATACATCGCAGAATCACTCCGAATCTCGTTGATAATATGCTATTGCTAAATATGACTTCGATAATCCGACCTACCAAGCCAAGACGAAAGTGAGGAAGATTGTGAAGTGCCGGAGAGCTTGTCGATGAAAGAAGAAGACGAGTTATACAACACGAAGAGCAAGTTGAGGTTGTGAACTTAGGTACTAACGAAGACAGAAAAGAGATCAAGATAGGAGCGGGTCTTGAGAGCAGTGTTAAAGAAAGATTGGTTCAGAAGCTACGAGACTATATTGAGGTTTTTGCTTGGTCATACGAAGACATGCCGGGTTTGGACATTGATATTGTGGTACACCGATTGCCGACAAAAGAAGGTTTTCTCCCAGTAAAACAGAAGGTTCGTCGCATGTGTCCTGAAATGTCAGAGAAAATTAAAGCTGAAGTTATGAAACAATTCAACGCCGGTTTCTTGGTTGTTACTTCTTATCCACAGTGGGTTGCAAATGTGGTGCATGTGCCCAAGAAGGATGGCAAGGTACGGATGTGTGTGGATTACAGAGATCTGAACAAAGCAAGTCCGAAAGACGATTTCCCACTTCCTCATATTGATGTTCTGGTTGACAACACCGCTCAACATAAGGTTTTCTCCTTCATGGATGGTTTTTCCGGTTACAATCAGATCACAATGGCTCCTGAAGACATGGAAAAGACTACTTTTGTCACACAGTGAGGCACTTTCTGCTACAAGGTTATGCCGTTCGGACTAAAGAACGCGGGCGCCACTTATCAGCGTGCTATGGCGACATTATTTCATGACATGATTCATCACGAGATAGAGGTCTACGTCGACGACATGATAGCTCGATCACAGACTGAAGAAGAACATCTTGATCATTTCGTGTTTGATAGATTGAGAAGTCATCGAGACTTAATCCTAACAAGTGTACCTTTGAGTCGATCCGAAAACCTCTAGGGTTTGTTGTCGATGGTAAAGGTATTGAAGTTGACCCGCCAAGGTTAAAGCTATTCAAGAAATGCCGCCTCCGCATCGAGAAGGAAGTCGAGGTTTCGGGCCGATTGAACTACATTGCCGATTCATTGCACATCTAAGCTACTTGTGAGCCAATCTTCAAGTTACTTAAGAAAGATCAAGTAGTAGAATGGAACGACGATTGCGATCACTTTTGAGAAAATCAAGGAGTACTTTCGAATCCTCCTATCCCGATGCCGCCCAAAGGAAGACCTCTTATCATGTACTTGACAGATTAGAGAACTCAATGGGGTGTGTGTTGGGGCAACATGACGAGTCCTGTCGAAAAGAGCATGTAATATACTACCTTAGCAAAAGTTTACCGATCGTGAAACAAGATACTCACACCGAGAAAACTTGCAACGCTTTGGCTTATCACGACTAAGACAAGATATGTTGACTCACACTACCTTGTTGATTTCAAGATGGATCCGATAAAATACATATTTGAGAAACCAGCTCTCTAAGAATAGCAAGATGGCAAATGATCTTGACCGAATACGATATCCAGACACTTCTCGATCAAAGGAAGTGTAGTAGCCGATCATTTGGCTCATCAAGCCGTAGATGAATATCCTATGCTTCGAGTTTCCGACGAAGATGTTTTACTAGTTACGATTGTGAAGAACCAGCTCGCACGAAGGACCGAACAAGGATCCCGATGGACCATGGTCTTTGATGGAGCCTCAAACGCACTTGGCAATGGCATTGGCGCCATCATTACATCCCCTGCAGGCGGACATACGCCTTTCACCGCCAGATTATGTTTTAGTTGCACCAACAACATGGCCGAATATGAAGCGTGCATCATGGGTATCAAGGCTGCTATTGACTTAAGAATCAAGTTCTTACAAGTGTATGGAGACTCAGCTTTGGTGATCAGTCAGATTAAGGGCGAGTGGGATACGAAGCATCCAAATCTCATTCCATATCGAGAGCATGTTTTGAATTTGATCCCCTACTTCAAAGAGATTACTTTTGATCACATTCCACGAGAAGAGAATCAGTTGGTAGACGCATTGGCTACTATGTTGTCTATGTTCAAGGTTAGATGGGACAACTAGGCTCCCCAGATCATCATCGAGAAGTTTGATGAACCAGCATATTGTTATGAGCTTGACGCGGAAGAGAAACCTTGGTACTATGACGTGAAGAGGTATCTTGAGACTCAGGAATATCCCGCAGGGGCATCCGTTAACGACAAGAAGTTCATGAGAAGATTTGCCTCCAAATTCTTCCTCAGCAACGACATCTTATACAAGCGCAACCACGACTTGTGCTTACTCCGCTGTGTAGAACGCAAAACAGCGGATCGTATTATGGAAGAGTTACACGAAGGCGCATTTGGTACTCATTCTAGTGGGCATACGATGGCTAAGAAGATTCTGAGAACAGGTTACTATTGGTCCACCATGGAAGCTGATTGTCACCGCTACACTCGATCTTGTCACAAGTGCCAGATTTATGCTGACAAAGTACACGTACCTCCAGTGCCTCTGAACGTTCTAACAGCTCCTTGGCCTTTCGCAATGTGGGGCATTGACATGATCGGAGAAATCAAGCCCACAGCCACAGCTTCCAACGGACACCGTTTCATCCTTGTGGCAATTGACTATTTCACCAAGTGGGTAGAAGCAGCCTCGTTCTCGCATCTATCACCAAGAATGTTGTGGCTCGATTCATCAAGCATAGTCTTATCTGTCGGTATGGCACTCCCGAAAGGATTATCACAGATAATGGCTCCAATCTTAACAACAAGATGATCACCGAACTCTGCACGCGGTTCAAGATCAAGCATCGCAATTCTTCTCCGTATCGGCCTAAGATGAATGGCGCTGTGGAAGCCGCCAACAAGAACATTAAGAAGATTATACAAAAGATGACAGTGACTTACAAAGATTGGCATGAGATGTTACCATTTGCTCTTAATGGTTATCGCACTACAGTACGGACATCAACAGGGGCAACCCCCTTCTCTCTTGTGTACGGTATGGAAGCGGTCCTACCTATTGAGGTTCAGGTTCCCTTAACCAGAGTCCTCCAGGATGCAGAGTTAGGCGAAGATGATTGGATCCAGACTCGCCTTGACCAGATTAACTTGATCGATGAGAAACGACTCGCATCCATTTGCCATGGACAGATCTATCAGAAGCGAATGATCAGAGCATTTAACAAGAAAGTCAAGCACCGAGTCTACCAAGTCGGTGATCTAGTAGTCAAGCGCATCATTCTTCCACAAGGTGATCCCAGGGGCAAATGGAATCCCACCTACGAGGGACCGTTTGTAGTCAAGTCAGTGTTTTCCGGCGGAGCTATGATACTTAGCACCATGGATGGTGAAGACCTCCCACACCGTGAACGCAGACATAGTCAAAAATACTACGATAAAGAGACCCGCTAGGTCGATCGACCTAGGCAAAATAAGAGATCTGGCGAACCAAAATGGTTCGGGCAAAAGTTAAGGATAAATACAAAACATGTACACCCGAGTCGAAAACCGAAAAGGCGGGCAAAAAGGTATCCTGGTGAAAACCGAAAGGCGGTCTAGGCAAAAGTTAGGGATTTAAGCGTACGACTATGTCTCGTCCAGATCACCTATCTACTTCCAGACTACTATCAGCATTCAAGATTCAAATGGCGAAAATCAATTCACTCACTTTCTACTGACAGCAAGGAGATGAGATAGTTGAAATATATGAGTACTAGCATAGTTGGAACTTAACGAGATTGTTTCCGCATAGCTTTTTACCTTTCTTGTATATAAACTACTTGGCCAGACGCCACATTTCAAATAAATACAAGTTTTCTTTCTCTTTACTATTGTTGTTTGCATAAAGTCCAATGTTTGCCTTGAATGATTATATGCATTTGACAATAAAAATCTAGTCACAAACATGCGAAAAGTAAACATAACAAAGTAATTACTACAGGCTTCAGGAATTGAGATGACGACGAAGGTCACCAATGCATTTCCCCCACAGAGCGTGATCCCCACAGAGATGTCACTCACCACAAAATCTTCCCCAGCAAAGAAGAAGAGGACCCCCAAGCAGTGATTCCACTCAACTTAATCAGGCCACACCCATCTTCGAGCAATAACACTTCATCCCCAGCCGAGGTGTTTATCCCCAGCAGAATATCTCTCAACAATTTCCCTTTCTTTTTCTCCAGCAGTAGTATCCAGACTTGAAACTTGGTCAGATAGTGCACCGGAGGAAACCTACATCCTTTTTCCCCAGCTAGAGATTACGACGGGCCCCCAGATCCTTCTAACCCGGTCTCCCAGCAACTATCAAATGCTCTCCAGCAGGATTTGCACGCAAAATCCCCAGCAAGTACCTCCCAGATTCTCCCCAGCAGGGTCTATGTATGAGATCCTCAACAACGTGTTTCTCGATTTCCATCATCCTCATCAATATCTAGGCTCAAGACGTGGTCAGATAGTGCACCGGAGGGATCAAAGTTTTCTTTCTTCTCAGGATTTCCGTCCCCAAACAGAAGTCAGAAATCTCCAAGCAGAACATCCACATCTTCTTCAAGATGGATATGTTTTGAAATACCACAACATCTATCATTCATACATTACTCATGAAAGTCATAATTTGTGCATATGTCATTCATACACATTGTCATGCATCATTATTTGCATAAGACTAACAATATTCTATCAAAGTTTCTCTTGTTTTCTCCAAAACAGGTAAAAAAATCGCTTCCGACGCATACAGGTCTAAGATTAATGCCCGAATCCAGACGGGAAAACTATCTGAACGACCGTCCTAGTTGTCCTCCGACAACTGGTCCAGGATTAAGACCCGAATCCAGACGGGAAAACTATCCGAACGACCACCCTCGTTGTCCTCCGGCGGATCCGTGATTAATACCGGCGGACGGAAACCTTATCCGAACGATCACAAGTTATCCTCCGATAACAGGCAGTGGACCAATACCCGACGCACAACAGGGAAGCTATCCACATTTTTGCCAGCTACTACATTCCCCAAAATAGTCAGCACGAAGAACTATTCTGACTCATTCTTATTATCAACAGCAACTACAGAGTCTGGCGTACGACTTAGTTGCCTTGGATGGCATCTTAAGCCCATCTCGACTACTTGTCATCTCCATCTTCGTATCGCATATTTGGTTAAAAACCAATACAAACCAATAACTTCATTCAAAGATGAGCACGAAGTCTGACGTACGACTCCCTCCGGATGGCATCTTAAGCCCATCCCCTTTCACTTTCAGAAACTTCTACAGAGCCTAGCGTACGACTCACTCCTCAGCACCGACCTTTCCAGATGGAATCTTAAGCCCATCCCCGTCAATTCTCCTATCAACAATCTCAAGTCCAGCGTGCGACTCATCCCCCAGCGAAGTATCCAACTTCTCCAAATGGCATCTGTAAGCCCATTCCCGCATCATCAGTCAACAGCGAGTGCAAATTTTCAGGTGTACTCGAGTGTTCATTCATCCTCTACCTCCAGGTCACGAAAGGCGAACATGCCAATCTAACCCTTCCGATACAAGAAGATTGAACAGGGGAAGCTGTCATACCCTAAAATTTGCCCTCCATCTTCTCAAGATATTTCATGCATCCATACTCAAGGATTCTTCAAGGGTTGATCAGACAAACCCTCTCCTAGACAATCAACCCAAACTAGGGTTTGGCAATTCTCAGATCCAGATGGACTTCCAACATCTCCAATGGTCTTCATGCCTCCTCATATGCTTCAAAGATTCTCCATGTCAAGTTTTAAGCCTCACAAGTCAAGTTTCCTCAGACAATTGCTCAGATGATTGAAAATCAGTTGCATTGGACAAAACGTCAACTGTGGTCAACATATAGTCAAACTTCATATTTTTTGGTCAACATCCTCATTTTGAAGTTACATTCATCATTTGATCAAGGTTTGATCATGATTCATCAAGAAAACTCAAGATTTGCTCAAAAGTCAAACTTTCTAAATTAGGGTTTCATAGTGAAAAGTCAACCAAACTTTGACTGAGCATAACTTCTTCATACTTTCTCAAATTTTTTTCCACAACCTCTTGATTTGAAGGAAATTCAATTCTCTACAACTTCACGTCTCACAAGAATGTTCAAAAAATGCTTCATTTGAGAAGTATGGATCAAAACATTTCAGGTCCTTTTCAAAGTCAACAAAAAGTCAACTTTTTGTTTTGAAGATATATTGAGTATGGAAAATCCAATTGAGATGAGACCAAAATGGTTGGTTATAGGACTCTTAGAGCTTTCCAAAAAGTCCAAGAACACTCAAAAATGTGGAAAATTGAGCAAGATACACCATTCACAAGTTGGGCAATTTTGAAAAGGTGCACAAAGAGAGATACTTCTAAAAATCAAATTTTTTACAAATGGGCTTACTTTTTCTTTATCCAAACTTGTTCCTTACACAATTAGGAATGTCCAAGCCCAATGCCACGAATTTTTATTTTATTTTTCTATTTAATTTGTATTTTATTCATTTAAATGCAAATTAAATTCAAAAATAAAGTATAAAATCAAAATTAATTGCAAATTTGATTTTTCTCTCTTCCTTGAGATCCAAGCAACTCAATAAAGCCAGCAAATTTCGAAATTTGATTGGATATGGCAAGAATTTGATTGAAATTGATCAAAAAAGAGAAAATTTGATTTGGCACAAAATCAAATATATTCTGCATTGATTGATGATTGATTCTTTCTCAAATCAGCTCTAATTCCATCTACTATATATATACAACACATGCCACACGAATTAGGGTAGAAAAACTGGCTGGAGAAACCCTATTGAAGCTCAAAAAATCCGTGGCTTACAAGCAACTAGCAGTCATTGATCCAAATTTCAATCGTTTTTGAGGATTCAAACATATTCCTTGGCATCCCTGGAAGCATTCCAGACCCTCACATTGCCCAAAACCATCAAGAAACTCGAAAACCAGAATTCGGTTTGTTCTCCTTTTTCAAAATTCGATTTTCAATTCTCATGCATCATTAACATGTTTTGTTGTTGTTTTTGTGATTAGAATGGAGTTTGCAAGCGTTCTGGGTAATTTGATTGCATTTCCATAGCCTGAAACACGATTTGCCATTGCTAGGGTTTTCAGTTTCAAATTAGGGTTTCTCTAAAATGGAAAAATTGGACCATGAGACTACCACCATCATGTTCAGAACGATGTTTCCAATCGATTCACACCCTTAGATGTTATTTATATTGCCTGTACATGCTTTTTGATTTAGCCAGGGCCATAGCGTCGAGCCAAGGCCGACGCAGGATTTTCAAAATTTCAAAACGAGGAAGATGAAGTTTGGCGCGAGATCGGTGTAACCAGGAGATGACACCTGTTTGTAAACCATTCGCTCCGTTTCCATGACACGCGTGCACGCTGGTTCAGTTGGCAAAGGCATGGGGGTTGTGAAGCCAAGGTCTCCAGTTCGAATCCTGGAAAGACCAATGTTTTTTCCCTTTTGCAAAACTTCATATTTTCTATTTTCTATTTTATTTAATATTTTCATGCATTTTAATTATTTTCAATATTTTTTATCATGCATTAAAAATCATCACAAAATATTTTTCTTTTTGCACTATTTCCAGAAAATGTTTATTTAATTTATAAAATTAAAAAAATATTATTTTGCATGCATATTTAATTTAATTGCTAATTTATCATTTAAATCACTTAGTTGATTTTTAATTATTAAATTACCTCCAAAAAATCCCAAAAAATTATTTTAGCATATTAATGTTGTTTCTTGCATGAAATATTTTTCTAATTTAAAAATTTGCATTTTTACTAACATTTTTCTCTTATTCGATTTCTTCGTATTTTCCGATTTCTCATCTTTTCACAGGTTATCTTGTTTCGGACGATTTCTTTTTTCTGTTTTCTTTTTCCAATAATGTAATTGCTTATGGGATGTAATAGCTTAATTAGGGCTTTAAATTTCCGCAAGTTTAAATTATGTATCTGCCCCAAAGCCATGTAATAGCGTAGGATTTATCTTTCCGCACTTTACGTTTTCGCATTTTAATTTCCGCACCCTATAAACTGCTAGTAATTAGGCGTGTATGGCAAGATAAAATTGGACATAGCTCACTCATAATTTCAAGATAAAATACCTGAAATCAACACACTCTTTTCACACATACACCCCTTAGGGTAATTCTCTCTCGTTGCCTTTACGAATTCAAATGGTCAAGTCCCTCGAACGTAGAGGTATTCTAGCACCGTTGCCTACAAACATATCATCATAGTACCTTCGATACAAAGATCATAAGACCCACGATGTCGCCTCCGAATACATGATCTTGACCCTCGATTGTCGCCTACGAAAAATGATGATAGTCCCTTCGAATGTGCTAGGATACTTCCTACAAGTTGCCTTCTATGACCATACGATGTCCCTTCGAATGTCCCGTTTACATCCAACGAATAAGGTTACCTACCAACTAATGGTATGGATAGCACTATTCTAAAGGAACGTAAAATAACACAAAAACGACCAATTCTTAGTAGGTAATAAGACTTTTAGTTGCTTGCTCGATCAAAATACTTTTCACACCTCACACTTTTGTCAAAGTTCAAATTCTTTTCAAAAAACGAAACATTTCCGGACACTTTGTATACATTCCTACATGAATCATTACAAATTCAAAGCGAAATGCCTTTTTTTTTTTTCAAAACATTTTTCAAACACACAGAAAGCAAATTTAAAGTGATCTAAGAGCAACTAAGAGCCCGTAGATAACTACGGATGGAAAGGGGTGCTAATACCTTCCCTTTTCATAACCTTCTCCCTTACTCAGAATCTAACGAAGGTCTTTTTCTGTACTTTTTACCTTCCCTTAATTGGATAAAAGAAAAGTCGGTGGCGGCTCTTGCTATCCGCACATTTGCGATACAAAATCCTACAAAGTCAGTTCACCGTGTTACAAGCGCCACATATTATTAAACTATAATTGTTATGTCTTGTTTTGTTTTGTATTCATTTGACATTTTTATTTCACACTAGATTTTGGATTCAGATGTCTTTGTTTTGTTTTATATTCATTTGACATATAACTTTCATGCTAGATTTTGGATTAAGTTGACATATATCTTTCATGCTATATTTTAGATTTTATTTTAATTTTTATATTTAGGATTGTGGAAAGTAGAAATATTAAAAGAGTGCACAAAACAATAGATAAGTCTGACAGAAATACATAAATCGTAGGATAATATATGTCACAAAATACAATATAAGTCTAAAAAAGGTATCGGTCCTCCTTGAGGTAGTGGTCCACCCTGAGCTACAGGTAACGATCGAAAAATCTCAATGAACTCATCGTCCTCCTCATTTGCACCGTGACGCTGCAAGTAGCGATGTAGCTCACCTGATATGTATGCTAACCTCTCGTCTTCTGGTCCCTCAGCATAAACAGGCACTGGGATCTCTCTCACCTCATTTTGTGGCGGTGCTACCAATCGAGGATGTGACACCATATAATACCAACCCAGATACTCATCAACTGTATCATATGGTCGGACAGCAAAAACTGCATCACGAATAACATCCAAAACCCCCTGAACATAGCTTAACCAGTCTACATCCACATCAAGAGACTCAACAGCAGAAGGATGGTGGGGTATGTATTGTTTGTACCCAAACTGACACAAACATATGTCGGGTAGATATAGAATCATTGTACCATACCATTTCAGACCACCCTTGTATAAACATATATCATCAAATGGACGTATATGTCGGTGATCCTCAAAAGGACGCCAAATGACATCATCCGGTGTCAATGCATCTAAATGCACCCTATGCTGCTCGACCTTTGTAGTGGATTGCCCGTAACACCACTTCATCACCCTCGGAAGTGGACTACCTACACCGCAAATCCCAAATAGACCTCTTTTCCCAATAGAGGGAAAATACTCGTGGATCCAGCACTGTTACACACCATGAATAATATAAATAAAATTCATAAATAACTAAAGATATATATATATATATATATATTTTGTACCTGTAATAGAGAGGCATATCCACCCAACTGTTTGCAAGAATAGAAAGAAACATCACCTAAATAGCGGTAAAGATTAACCAGTGCCGCAACTCCCCAACAATATCTACCACATCCATCCAAATCCCTAAATAGTGATAAATATTTTGCCTCCACCAGAGTAAAGGTCTTATCGGTCAGAATGGTGCAACCCAATAACAACATCATGTACGCTCTGGCAGCACACTCAAACCTGTTAGCAGCCCGCTGACGCTCAAAAATAATATTTAACCAATCCAATCTGTAGTAAGGACCTCTAGAAAATTGGACCTCCTCAGCAATCTCCTCCAACGAAACTCCCATAAGATCAATCGCTAATCTAATAACGTCATTATCAGTAAACCCTTCTGTAGGGTCAACCAAGTCACCCCTAATCGGCACGTGGAGAAGACATGAAACATCGTCTAAAGTAATGGTCATCTCACCAAATGGCATGTGAAATGACGATGTTTCACGATGCCATCGCTCTACAAATGCCGATACTAGATGTTGGTCAATCCTCGACAAACTGGTTCTTTGAAGAGATGATAGACCAGAATTCAACAACCAGTGCTCTATAATAGGAGGAAGCATGTGTGGAACCCAACCGATCAATTTGCTGCCATGTGCAGAGTAACCTCTAACTCTTTTTTAGGATATCTCTCCTGAAAATAATTTATGCCAAACATGTTATAAAATATATAAATTTTAACAAATAAAAATTATTCAAAATAAAATGATAAATATTAACTTACCTCGCCAAACCAAAGATGACGAGCAACGTGACCATCATATCTGATTAAAAGAGAAGTATCGGTGGGTCCTCCTGGAAAAGGTGGATGCACCTGATCCCCTGCAGGCGGCTGATGTCCCTCTACATCGTCTGCTTCACGGCGACGTTGTCGCTCCTCTATTCTTCTACGCACATTATTGTCACCCGCTCCTCGTCTGCGAACCACTGGAAAAAAAAGTCAAAAAACGGATAACCTAATGGGGAAAATTTTATGAAATACGCAGCAAAAATCCGGATAACCCAAGCAGTGGTTATCCGGGGTGAACGGAAGAAAACCAGATAATCCTGGGACGTGACTTCCAGAGTGTTAAACCCAAACCGGATAACCCACTCACGTGACTTCCGGTGTGTTTTAAAATTTTCAAAAACACACCGGATAACTTCTTAACATGTTATCCGGTTTGTAAAATTTCATCAATGCATAAACCAGAAAACTTACTCTTGTGTCCTCCGGAGTGTAAAATAAAGACCGGATGTAGGCTTCTTGGATTCTCCGGTTTGTCAAAAAAATATCTTTCTCTCGTTTTACAAAAGTTAAAATGGTAAAAGTGAAAAAAAAAAATAGATGATTAGTATTTATACAAGGGCAATTTCGTCCAGATGTCAAAATTGTAGGGGTATGAAAATAAATGTAGGGGTGTGTGGTAAAAAATTTTCATGAGATAAAAGGTCACAATTTGTTTTTCTTTTAGGTTCAATGGTATATTCTTCAAAAGTTTTTTTGTTAAAGAATATAAAGTTGAGTCTAAAAGAATACAATGTTATATTTCTTACCAAATATGCTTCAAAAATTTTGAGAATTTAAATTGGCATAATTTGATATTATTTTGATTAAATTGGTGCTATTTTCTTAACTTGTTTGAAATGAAATAATGATATGCTCAAGACATTATTTTTTTTAGTGAAAGATACGTGAGCATAAAGTCTACATATGAAGAATATAAACGTTGAGTCTATTTCAGTTTAGAATCGAAAGTTCTAATCGAGTTCGATGTGATGGTTCAATAACGGTTGATGAAATTATTAAGATATTGCAACTTCCACTCGAATATTGAAGTGTAATGTTTAAATCTCTTATGTATTGCTTATTTTATGTTATTTTTAGTTTGACAACTTTGTTTATCTTCAGTTCCGTTTTTCTGCATTCTGTGATAGCTAGTACCAAAAATATAATGTCAGGTTGGACAAGAAAATGTAACTCCAGTTTTTATCATTTTCTAGTTACCTATAGGTGTGTCCCAAAAATGCATATCCGGTTCCTGAGGACATTTATATATTTTCGCGTGGTCAAATAGAAATATATAGGGTGCTTTAAGAAATTCTCTAAATTTATATATTCATGCTTATTTATACTCAAGTCAAGGACAACCATATTATTAACCTTATAATAAAGATTTTGTCATGCATAAACAATGAAATCTCAACCTCTTTACAGTTCATCAATAATTTGAAACAAATAAAACATTGAAACTGACCTTAAAAATATGAAATACAAATTGTTCTTGACCAACCAAAGGTCCAACTGACAAAGTTCCTTGCCATCTCAAGTCCACTCTACTCGATCAAACATTTAAAATATTTCACATACTATGAGAAGGTACACGATTTCTGATCTCCAATTTTATTTTACTCGTCTTGAACCTTGAATTGACTTAGGCGTTGGAGTGTTAACCATGAAGGTCCACCTCGCATCATCGTAAAGTAGATTGAAGCCACCGCTCAAAGTTAACAATCTTTCATCTCTCATCATTTCTAGTTCTCGAACGGAAAAGTGGCGCCGTTTATGGGAATCGACTATTCCTATGATTTCCACGAGAATCGTGTTCGCTTTGAAAACACCTTCGAGCAAACGCATAATTTACAGATCAACAAATATGATTCTAGTAGTTTTAGATACAATTTATGATTCACCAGCTCCCAACCTCAAGTTTTTGAATTGAGAAACAAATCAATTTTAAATTCCTACATTTTTCACAAATTCACGTTCATTTTCAATTTCATAACTCTTGGCTTCTTGAGATCTCAAGATCGAGAGTACTTAGAGGTAAACATGGAGATCCGTCATAGACGATTCGATTAGCCTCAAATCCATCCTAAATCTTTGATTTCCTCGAAGAGATCCACAGAAAGTGAAAGAAAAGATTTCAGATCGAAGCCTAGAGTTACATTGGGGTATATAAAAGTTTTTTCTTGTTTTTTTTACCAAATTTAAATCCCTAAGGTCCTTGAAAACATTGCATTGCACAACATCGCATATCATAGCATATCATGTCATAACAGGTACTCTGAAGACCAATTTTCTTATTCTCTCGCTATTTATTTTAGCAGAAAATGGCTCTCGAACAAACTGTCAAAGATCTCCAGGCTTAGAATGCTCAATTCCAAGAGATGTTCACCAACTTGGTCCAAGGACAGAAAGAACTAAAAGAGCTCATCACCAAGAAGAATGTTGAAGAAAACAAGGATGACCGGTTGGAACAACTTCAAGCTAAGATATCAGATATGAGAACCCAGATGATTGGTCAGATGACTCTTATCCAAAACTTAGCCCGGGGGCAAGAAGAGTTGAGAATCTTCATCAACGAGCTTCTCAAGTTCGATGACAACAGAATGGGACGAACCGCTAGAGCTAGGGATCCAATCATTAACCAACTTCCAATAAGATAGAATCCGACTTGTTCACGAGAGAGGGAAAAGACTAGTTCACATTATTTTCTTTTATTTCGATTTAATCCTTCTCGCGATATTTTTCCGATTATTGTAACTGCTTCCAAGTTGTAATAGTTAGGTTTAATTTCTCGCATTTTTCATTATTATGTATCTGCTCACATGATGTAATAGTTTAATTAGGGTTTATTTTTTGCATTTACTTTCTGCACCTCCTATTATATAACCGCCCCAAAGCCATGTAATAGCGTAAGACTTTACTTTTCCGCTTTTACTTTCCGCACTTCTATTTTCCGTATATATATTAACTGCTTAGATGTATGATTAATAGGATTGCATGGAAAGACTAAAATCAATATTAGAATAAACTAACTTCAAGATAAATATATGAATCAACACACTTTGCACACTCACACCCTCTAGGGTATCCTCTCTTGTTGCCTAACGAATACAATGGTCATGTCCCTCGAATGTAGGGATGTCATTAGCAAAGATGCTTACGAATAACATCATCATAGTCCCTTCAATATAAATATCAAAGTCCCTCGATGACCTCAATGTTGCCTACCAATATATGATCTCGTCCCTCAGTTGTTACCTACGAATAAGTGATGAGCGCCCCTACAAATTTGCTAAGGTATCCTTACATGTTGCTGTTCGCGTTAAAAGGTGACGCGCTAGAGGATGCGAACGTGAGTTCGGATTCTCTGGCTCGAAATGATTTAATCTTTTGATTTGTTTATAAAGATGCCGCGAGCGTCAAGCTTTATTATTTCCAACACAAGAAAGATGATTTAATGATTATGAAAAAGGGGAAAGTCAAATACCCTCAATTGATATTGGTATGCGTACGACTAGCGCAAACTAGACGCAACGCATCGGGGAGATTCAGTAAGGGGATTGTTATATAAAGGGAATAGATGGAGCACCCTAAATATATATAGTTATCTATAGCTTTATATATGAATATATTTGATATGTTTGTGTGTTTTAATTGCTATTTCTATGATTGGGAAAGTTTCTCCTTTGGGATTTTAAGAAATGTAGATTATGAAGGATTCTAGGTTTGTTATTTATTGTGCTCGCAAAGATCTGTGGATCTTCTGCATACATATCCCCTAGTGGGAATCAGAGCATTTGTAGCTCGGATCTAAAGGGATCTATAGTTTGTTTGGTCTGAGAGAGAAAGAAATTTGCTCGGCAAGGATGAGACCAGGCCACGTATTCTCAAAAGGATGTTGAGAAAGTCGAGCAATCGTAGTTCCCACTTATGCTAGTGGAAAGCAACGGATGTTAGTAAGAGATGCACAAATGTCATCTTAATGAAAAATGTATCTAATCTATTTCATCACATACATTTTTGAAAAGTTTGATTGATGAAAATCTTTCGTCGTAAGTATTAGGTGTTTTGCTCGAGTGTAAGCGCTACCACTTACATGTTTAAGAAAGATGTTTGAAAAGATTGAATCTTTTAACTGCAAGCATTGGGTGTTTTGCTTGAGTGTACAAGCGTTACCACTTACAATTAAGAGATGTTTTTGTTTGAAAAGAGTTTGAAAAAAGTTTGAAAAGTTTTTGACTGTATGTGATGCTACAGATGAGATACTCCTTCCATAGAGATGATAGATGTCTAAATCTCAAGGAGAAAAGGATTGGATTTAAAGGGATGCTTTTAAGAAGCCCGTGGGTCCTTGTATTGTTAGCCCAAGAGGAGGCATTCCGAGGGTCATCGAGGGTCATCGAGGGTCCTTGTATGAAGCTCAAGAGGAAGCTATAAGGTATGGCTGGCTTTGTGTTAAAAGGATTTCACCGAGAAACCATCCTTTTGAATTAAGAGCAATTTCACCGGAAATTTTACTGGGATTTGAAAGTGATTTCACCGGAAACCATCCTTCGTGGTTCTATCTTAGCTGGTGATTCTTTGTATTGGAAGCCCAATAGGAGGTGTTAAGAGATTTCCTATCTCTTTCATTGTATGATGCCCAAGAGAAGGCTAAACTCAATGTGGAGTTCTTTTGAACGAAGCCCAAGAGGAGGCCGACTCAGGGAGTGTGTCTTATATAAGCCTAAGCGGAGGCTAAACTCGATGAATGAGTTTTTCTTATATGAAGCCTAAGAGGAGGCTAAACTCGGGGGAGAGTTATCTTGTATAAAGCCCAAGCGGAGGCTAAACCATAGGATGAATTATCTTGTATAAAGCCCAAGCGAGGCTACAATCGGGGAACCTATTGGTTAGACTAATTGTTATGTTATAATTAGACAATTGTATAAACAAGTGTGTGTGTGTGTGTGATATGTATTCACAGAGTTTATGAAGGAAATATAAACAATGCAATGATGTTTATTTACGTAAGTTTATGAAATATAAACAAGTGTCCGTGGAACTAACGCTTAAAACGAGTAACTTGATTATTTACAAGTTCGAATCGGTACAAGGAAATGAATATGTACACGAACGAGTATTTATGTACAAAGAAAGATGGATGCATAGAACGACTTACACCATAAGGGTGGCCCATTGGTTTGAAAGCAGTGTCATAAGGAATAATGCTCCTTTCAATTCCAATGGTACTCAACGTATATACAGATGAAACAGAAACGAACAATCGAATTTTGTCTGTGAAAAGTATCTGTATTATGTACAGATAAAGTTTGTATGAAAAAGAAATTGATATGTACAAGGAAAAGGTATGTACATAAAGAATGTTTTGTTTGTGTATACACAAGTGAAGTGAAAAACAAACGATCGAAGTTTGTCTGTACTTGAGTATAAAAATAATCTGTGTTATGTACAGATGAAAATTTGTATGTATTTGAAGAGAGTTTGATATGTACAAAGAAATATTATGTACATAAAAGAATGTTATGGGACTTATACCGTGAGGGAGGCCCATTGGTTTGAAAGCGCCATGTGAATAATGCTCCTTTCAATACCAATGGTATCGGTGTATAAACAAACGAATGAAAACAAACGAAAGAAATTTGTTTATGTTTGAATATTGACAATGATGATTTGAGTATGTACAAGTAAAACTAAATATGTACAAAAAGGATTGGGACTTACTGTAATACGGTGAACTGACTTTTAGTGATTTTTGTATCCAAATGTGCGGATAGCAAGAGTCGCCACCGACTTTTATTTTTATCCAATTAAGGGAAGGTAAAAGTAACAGAAAAAGACCTTCGTTAGATTCTGAGTTCGGGAGAATGGTTATGAAAAGGGGTATTAGCACCCTTTCCATCCGTAGTTATCTACGGGCTCTTAGTTGCTCTAGATCACTTTTTAAATTGCTTTCCTGTGTGTTTGACAAAAATGTTTTGAAAAGGCATTTCGCTTTGACTTTGTAATGACTCATGTAGGAGTGTATACAAGGTGTTCGGAAATGTTTCGTTTTGAAAAGAATTTGAACTTTGAAAAAGTGTGTGGTGTGGAAAGTATTTGGCAGAGCGAGCAACTAAAAGACTTATTTACCCACCTTAATTGGTCGCTTTGTTGTACTCCTACATTCCTTTAGAATAGCGCTAGCCATACCATTAGTTAGTAGGTAGCTCCATTCTGGATGTAAGACATTCGGGGACATCGGATGGTCATAGAAAGCAACTTGTAGGAAGTATCCTAGCACATTCAAGCGGACTATCATCATTTTCGAGGCGACAATCGAGGTCAAGATCATGTATTCGGAGGTGACATCGTGGGTCTTATGATCTTTGTATCGAAGGGACTATGATGATTTGTTTGGAAGGCAACGGTGCTAGAATACCTCTACGTTCGAGGGACATGACCATTTTGAATCGAAAGGCATCGAGAGAGAATTACCCTAAGGGGTGCGTGTGTGAAGAAGTGTGTTGATTTCAGAATATGTTATCTTGAAAATTAGTGGGCTATGTTCAATTTTAGTCTTGCCATACACGCCTAGTTACTAGCAATTTATAGGGTGCGGAAATTAAAATGCGGAATGTAAAGTGCGGAAATGTAAATGTGCGGAAAGATAAACCTACGCTATTACATGGCTTTGGGGCAGATACATAATTTTAAAATGCGGAAAATAAAGTCCTAATTAAAACTATTACAACCCATATGCAATTACATTATTTGGAAAATAAAATAAAAACGGAAGAATCGTCTGAATCGGATCAACCTGTACAAAAAGAAGAAATCGGAAAATGCAATATGAATCGAACAAGAGAAAAAATGTTAGAAAAATGCAAGTTTTAATATGGGAAAATTATTACATGCTGGAAATAAAATAAATAAGCTAAAATAATTTTTTGGGATTTTTTGGAAAAGATTTAATAATTAAAATGCAATTAAAAGTGAATTAAATGCAAAAATATAAATAAAAATAAATATGCATGCAAAAATTACATTTTTAATTTATTAAATTAAATAAAGATTTTTATGAAATAAATGCAAAAAGAATAAATATTTTTGATAATTTTATAATGCAGAATAAAAATTATGAAAACAATTAAAATAATATGAAAATATTGAAAATAAGAAAAATATAGAAAATATGCAAGTTTTAAAAAGAATGCAAACCGGTGCCCATAGGATCGAACTCGGACCCCGACTTCAGACCTTGAGAACCAACACCGACCAACCGAGCTATGCGTTTCACCGCTTGGAAACGAACGAATTGAAATAACACGCGCCGCCTCGGTCTCGCCGCGCCATTCATCGTCTTCAACCTTTTGAATTTTTGAAAGATAGCGTTGGCTTTGGCTCGACGCTACAGGCCCTGGCAAAATCAAAAATGCAGTATACATAATATAAATAAAATCCAAGGCCATGGTTCGATTCAGGACGTCATTCCGAATTCAATGGCATGGGTCTTATTGTCCAATTTTTTCTGTTTGAGGAAACCCTAATTCGAAACCAGAAAACCTAACTATGGCATAATACGATTTCGGCCATGGAAACTTAATTGGCTTGCCCAGAAAGCTTGCAAGCTTGATTCTAAACACAAACAAACAATCAAAACAAGTTAATAATGCATGAATATGAGAAATCGAAATTTGAAAATTCAAGAACAAACCAAACACGGATTGCTTGATTCTTGATGTTTTTGGCAAAGTAGTATCCGAATCACTCCGGGTATCAAGGAATGTGTTTGACACCTTAGAATTGATTGAAAACTACCGAATAAGGATTGCTACTTGCTTCAAGAACTCGATTTTTGAGTTTGGGAATAGGGTTTCGAGCAATTTTTCGCTCACTTGTGATTGATATGCATCCGTATATATGCCGGATGGATTTGGCATTGTTTTGGAAAGATTTGATCAATAATCAATGATAATCAAATTTGATATTTCCATGAAAATCAAAATTTCAAAACTTGACAAATTTCAATCCAATCTTGCCTTTTTGATCCAATTTCAAATTGCTGGCATTTATGGGTTAATTGATCACAAGCAAGCAATAAAAATCAATCTTTCAATTAATTTGATTTTATACTTTATTTTCAAATTAATTTGTATTTAAATGAATAAATTCCAAATTAAATAGGAAAATAAAATAGAAAATCGTGGCATTGGGCTTGGACATTCCTAATGGCATGAGGAATAAGTTTGGATGAAGAAAAGTAGGCCCATTTGCAAAAGATTTGATTTTTGAAGTATCTCTCTTTGTGCATTCTTTCAAAATTGCCCAACTTGTGGATGGTGTAACTTGCTCAATTTTCCACATTTTGAGTGTTCTTGGACTTTTGGAAAGCTCTAAGAGTCCTCTAAAAATGTCTTTGGTTTCATCTCAATTGAGTTACCATGCTCAATATATCTTCAAATCAAAAGTTGACTTTTGTTGACTTTGAAAATGACCAGAATGTTTTGAGCTATACCTCTCAAATGAAGCACTTTTGGACATTCTTGTGAGACATGAAGTTGTAGAGAATTGAATTTCCTTCAAAACAAGAGGTAGTGGAAAATTTCGAGAAAGTATGAAGAAGTTATGATCACCAAAGTTCGGTTGACTTTTCATCTAGAAACCCTAATTTAGAAAGTTTGACTTTTGAGCAAATCTTGAGTTTTCTTGATGAATCATGATCAAACCTTGATCAAATGATGAATGTAACTTCAAAATGAGGATGTTGACCAAAAAATATGAAGTTTGACTATATGTTGACCACTGACGTTTTGTCCAATGCAACCGATTTTCAATCATCCGAGCAATTGTCTGAGGAAACTTGACTTGTGAGGCTTAAAACTTGACATGGAGAATCTTTGAAGCATATGAGGAGGCATGAAGACCATTGGAGATGTTGGAAATCCATCTTGACTTGAGAGATACCAAACCCTAGTTTGGGTTGATTGTCTAGTAGAGTTTGTCCGATCAACTCTCGAGGAATCCTCGAGTATGGATGTATGAAATCTCTTGAGTAGATGGAGGGCAAATTTTGGGGTATGACACCTGCCCTGCTCAATCTTCTTGTAATCGAGGGTTAGATTGACACGCTTGTCTTCGTGACTGGAGGTAGAAGATGATTGAACACTCGAGTACACCCGAAAATTTGCACTCGCTATTGGTCGACGATGCGGAATGGGCTTACGATACCATTTGGAGAAGTTGGAGACTTCATTGGGAACGAGTCGACGCTAGACTCGAGGTTGTTAATAGGAGAGCTGACGGAGATGGGCTTAAGATGCCATCTAGAAAGGTCGATGCTGGGGAGTGAGTCGATGTTAGACTCAGATGTTCCCGAACGGAGAGGAGACGGGCTTAAGATGCCATCCGGGAGTCGACGTTAGACTTCGTGTTCACTTTGAATGAGGTTATCGGTTTGTATTGATTTTTAACCATATATGCAGATTCGAAAGTGAAGCATCGTTGATAAGTAGTCGGAGATGGGCTTAAGATGCCATCCAAGGCAACCGAGTCGACGCTAGACTCGTAGTTGCCTGATAATAAGGAATCGAATAAATCTTCGTGTTGATTACTCCGAGGGAGATTGTAGTTGGCAAAATGTGGATAGCTTCCTGTGCATCGGTGTTTGATCCATTGCCTGTTATCGAGGATAACGAGAGGTGGTCTTTCGATAGTTTTCCGCTCGTTCGGGCTTAATCCTCGACCACCGTCGGAGGACAACCAAGCGGCTTTCGATAGTTTTCCGCTTGGTTCGGGCTTAATCGACCAATCGTCGGAGGACAACCAAGGGCGGTCTTTCGATAGTTTTCCGCCGGTTCGGGGCTTAATCTCGACCTGCTTTGCATGATCACACTGCTTTGGAGAAAACAAGAGAAACTTTGATAGAATATTCGTTAGTTTTATGCAAAGTATGATGCATGATGTTGTATATGAATGACATATGCATGAATTATGACTTTATGAGAAATGTATGGATGATAGATGTTGTGATATTTCAAAACATATCCATCTTGAAGAAGATGCGATATTCGCTTGAAGATTTCGACTCGCTGGGAATTGTGTAGGCGAGAACCCGCTTTTGAAGGAGAAGAAAGATATCCCGGATTCCTCGATGCACTATCCGACCAAGTCTTGGGCCTAGATATTGTTGAGGAAGGTAGAGATTTGAGAAGCTCGTTGTTGGAGATCTCATAGACCCCCGAGGAGAATCTGAAGGCGATCCGTTGGGGACCTTGTATGTAGATCCCGCTGAGGAAATTTAAGAGGCGCCCATCGGGATTCGAGTGTAGATCTCGGAGAGCATTTGATGGTTGCCGAGACCGGCTAGAAGAGTCCGGAGTCCGTTGTAATCTCCGGCCGGGAATAAAAGGTGTATGTTTCTCCGATGCACTATCCGACCAAGTCTTGTGTCCGGATACCGCCGAGAAGGGGAGAATTGAGAAATATCCACGGGATGAAGTGTTACCGCTTGAGTCCGATGTAACGTTGCTCGGTTGAGTGGAATCACCGTCAGGATTAACATATACTCCGCTGGGGAAGGTGTGTGAGTGACACCTTTATGCTCATGGGAACTATTTGGTGACTTTCGCCATCCCACCCCGAACTCGTAGGTACCTTTGCATGTTCACTTTTCGTATGTTTGCAAAGAGATTTTACCGTCGAGTGCGATAATCATTCAAAGCAAACGTTGGACTTATTGCAAACGACAACAGGAAAATTGTAGAGAGCAAGAACTTGCATTTATTTGAAATGTGGCGATGGCCAAGTAGTTTTATACACAAGAAAGGTAAAAGCTATGGAAACAATCTCGTTAAGTTCCAACTATGCTAGTACTCATACATTTCGACTATCTCATCTCCTGTCACAAGAGAAAGTGAGTGAATTGATCTTCGCCATTTGAATCTTGAATGCGATAGTAGTCTGGAAGCGCTTGATCCGAAGAGACATAGTCGACGCTTGAATCCCTAACTTTGCCTAGACCGCCTTTCGGTTTTCACCAACGATACCTTTTTGCCCAAGCCGCCTTTTCGTGTTTTCGACTTGCCGTGTACATGTTTTGTATATATCCTTTATTTTGCCCGAACCTTTAGTTCGCCAGATGCCCTTATTTTTGCCTAGGTTCGCCGACCTAGCGGGTCTCTTTATGCGTAGTATTTTTGACTATGTCTCGCTCACGTGGTGTGGGAAGTCTTCACCATCCATGGTGCTAAGTATCATAGCTCCGGAAAATACTGTTTGACTACAAATGGTCCCTCGTAGGTGGGAGTCCATTTGCCCCGATCACCTGTGGAAGAATGATGCGCTGACTACTAGATCACCGACTTGGTAGACTCGGTGCTTGACCTTCTTGTTAAATGCTCGATCATTCGCTCGATAGATCCGTCCATGGCAAATGGACGCGAGCCGCTTCTCATCAATCAAATTAATCGTCAAGGCGAGTCCGAACCCAATCGCCTTCGCCTAACTCGCCTCCTGAGGACTCGTCGAGGGTATCCGAACCTCGATGGGTAAGACGACTTCCATACCGTAGACAAGAGAGAAGGGGTTGCCTGATGTTCGTGGTGTAGGGATGTAATGATGGCGCCAATGCCATTGCTAAGTGCGTTGAGGCTCCATCAAAGACCATAGTCCATCGATCCTTGTTCGTGTCCTTCGTCTGGCCTCGTTCTTCGTAATCAGAATTAGTAAAACATCTTCGTCTGGAATTGAATCGCATAGACCGATAGTCATCTACGGCTTGATGAGCCAAATGATCGGCTACCACACTTTTGATCGCTCGAGAAGTGTATCGATGTCGATTCGGTCAAGATCATTTGCCATCTTGCTATTCTTCCCGAGAGAGCTGGTTTCTCAAAGATGTATTTTATCGGATCCATCTTGAAATCAACAAAGTAGTGTGAGTCAACATATACCGCCTTAGTCGGTGAGCGTAAGCCAAAGCGTTGCAAGTTTTCTCAAGTCGTGAGTATCTTGTTTCACAACGGTAAACTTTTGCTAAGGTAGTATATTGCATGCTCTTTTCGACCATACTGGCTATGTTGCCCCAACACACACCCCATTGAATTCTCTAACACCGCAAGTACATGATGAGAGGTCTTCCTTGGTGGGCGGCATCGTAATAGGAGGATTCTCAAGGTACTCCTTGATTTTGTCAAAAGCGATCCGCAATCGCTGCTTCATTCCACTACTTGATCTTTCTTTAATAACTTGAAGATTGGCTCACAAGTAGCGCTTAAGTGTGCAATGAATCGCAATGTAGTTCAATCGGCCCAAGAAACCTCTCGACTTCCTTCTCTCGCGCATCTCTTGAATGGCTCTAACCTTGGCGGGGTCAACCTCAATACCTTTTCCACTAACAACAAACCCTAAGAGTTTTCCGGATCCGACTCAAAGGTGCACTTGTTGGATTCGCCTCAACTTGTACTTCTTCAACCTGTCGAATAGTTTCTGCAAATGATCAAGATGTTCTTCTTCAGTCTGCGATCGAGCTATCATGTCGTCGACGTAGACTTCTATCTCGTGATGAATCATGTCATGAAATAATGTAACCATAGCACGGTAAGTGGCGCCTGCGTTTTTCCGAACGGCATAACCTTGTAATGTAAAGTGCCCCACCGTAACAAAAGTAGTCTTCCATGTCTTCGGAGCCATTTTGATCCGATTGTAACCGGAGAAACCATCCATGAAGGCGAAAACCTTATGCCGAGTGTTGTCAACCGTAACATCAATATGAGGGTGGAAAATCGCTCTTTCGGACTCGCTTTGTTCGATCTCGTAATCCACACACATTCACACCTTGCCATCCTTCTTAGGTACGGCACCACATTAGCAACCCACGTGGATAGGAAGTAACAACTAAGAAACCGGCGTTGAATCGCTTCATAACTTCGCTTTGATCTTTTCTCGACATCTCGTGACGATACGACGAACCTTCTGCTTTCACCGAGAAAACCTTCTTTGTCGCAATCGGTGTTCCACGATATCAATGTCCAAACCAGCATGTCTTCGTATGACCAAGCAAAACCTCAATATAGTATCGTAGCATCCGAACCAATCTTTCTTTAACACTGCTCAAGACCCGCCCTATCTTGATCTCTTTTCTGCCTTCATCAGACTCAAATTCACAACCTTAACTCGCTGTGGGGCAGATAACTCGCTTCTTCTTGTCAGAAAGGGCAAGTTCTCCGCACTTCACAATCTTCCTCACTTTCGCTTGGTAGATCGGATTATCAAGTCATATTTAGCACTAGCATAGTTGTTATTAACGAGATTCGGAGTGATTCGCAGCAGTATCACGGGTGTGTAAGAAACACATAGCTTTTGAAGGTGATAAAGTAAAAAAGAAACAAACAATTGAATGCAAAAGTCCAACGAATTTATTGAATGAAAATACGCAAACGACAGATAATAACCCTCGCAAATGAACCATGATGCCCCGGGTAAGGCACTAGGCTTTAGAGTTTATTGTTCAAAACATAGAAAATACGAAAAGCAAACAAAAACAAAAGTAATTACTCCTGGCTAAAGGAGATTGGTATGACGTCTTCGGTCTTCCAATTGCTGAGCCCTTGATCTGGAGTTGGGAAGATCCACTTGCTGATGTCGAAGTCGTTGTCGCTTTCTATAACATGGATTCCACTCCGGGTCATGGAAGGAAGTTGGCACACTGCGATCATCTTCTCGACCCTTGATGGTGAAGCCTAAACCGCCTTGTCGATTTGAAAGGAAGATCGTGGAGTCGACCCAAATAGTGCTACCTTCTTCAACAACTTGAGCATCTTTCAATGAGGCCATCCTAGGCGGAGCTCGTAATCTCGGAGGATGGAGAGTCAATGCATGACTGGTATTATTTCAAAAGCTTGACAGGAGTCTCAAGAATTCACCTTCCATCTCGAGGTATCGGAATGATCAGATGACCGACCATATACTCTTCTTCACCACACATCAGAATAACCTTCCTTTCACCGGTATTTCACTTTGTAAGGTAGAGGTAACGCCCGCCCCATGTATCCAAGGGCGCCCAAGTAGGAAAGAATAAGTCGGACGGATTTCCATGACAAAGAAAGTGGAATCAAAAGTCCGAACCGACTTTAACAGTGTGAGTGAGCTCTCCAAGCATCAGGCGCTTAGAACCATCAAAAGCTCTCACGATAATGTCACCGGGTCTCGTAACCAACCCTTCGACATCAAGCCGATCAAAAGCAATCTTCGTAGGATATTCGAGCGTAACCGGTATCCACCAAAACATGAGATAAGGTAGTACCTTGCATTCAACAGAGATGCAAGGCTTTGTTATGTTTCTTTCCGTAGAGTCAAATCAAGATCGAGAAGCCTAGGCCGTTGTTGGCACCAAGCTAGCAATACAAACTTCGAACTGATCGCTGGTAGTGTCTTATACATGGGCATTCTTCAAACTTCACCAAGGCATTAGCATGAGCCTCGAGCACAAGAGCAGAGCAAGCATGGATATCTTGGACGGAGTTCATCCCAATTGTTCCACAACATTGTAATCACTCTTCTTGATGATCTTCGAATTTCCTCCATTTCTTGTTTGGAGGTGTCTTCGTAACTTCCTTTGGTACTTCGGTTGAAAGGATGAGTCACCGTTCTTCCCTCTAGGGATATTGATTGAGTAGCTGGAATGCGAGATGGAGTCGCAGTGTCTTTTGGAGGAGAGATCTCTGGAGAGAATACTCTTCCGGTTCTGGTCACCTTACTTGATCCGGTGATGTTGTCGATGTCAGGAATAAAAGCTCCAATGGTAAGATCTTCAATTGTCGAGGGTCTTGCTTGACGCCATGATAGTAAACATCACCCATAATTCCAAGGGATAGCTTTGTCGAGGAATATGGAATGGTCTTGGAGAAGTAATGATGAGGTGCCACTCTAGGCACAGGATCGCAGGAAATTCTTATTGTGTTAACATCGGCATGATCTTCCGGAAATCGTCACCCCATCCGGTCGAACATCTTCAATAGGAATCTTGTAACTATCGTGTACTTCACCATGTAATCATATTTTCCACTTGGCTGCCCTAAGGTATCCCACACGATGGTGTTGTTTCATTCGCATTGTCGATCTTCAACTTAGACATTTCTTCACACGCACGTGTGGTTTCGTAAATAGTATCTCACGGTTGTCCATCATACATCGAACACGCCTTCTCAACCAAGCACAACCATCGTGGATGGGCACCAACGACAGCTTCCGGCATCCTGGTTGACACCTATTGCAACAGATTCTTCTTAATCATCGAGGAATGGTCAAGTCATCTATGTTGAAAACATAAGTATCATCACCGGCGGAACTCTTGTCATGGTTAGGCATAGGCGCTGATCACATTCGAGTCTCAACAGGAGGATCACATTCAACTTAGCTTCAATCATATCTTGAATCTTGTTCTTCGAGCTCAACAATCATCGCAACTATGTCCCGGCTATTGGAATGGTAAGCACACTTAGCATTTGGATTGTACTTGAGAGGAAGTATTGACATTCCGAGGAGGATCCTCAAGGTTATCACTGCTCAACATGTGTTGCAAGGCTTATGACAATGGCATGTTGATCTTCAGAATGCTTCGCTGGCGTTCTGCTACTGCTGTCTCGCCGAGGTTGTGCCGATGTAGGATTGAGATCACAACCGCCACTATTGAGCGCGGTCGGACTTGGCTTTTTCCGACCATACATGATTAACTTCTTTCTTACCACCAAAAGATCTTTCGCAAAGATTTGAAGATGTCTCTACTTGAATCTTTCCACTCTTGATACGTTCAATACTCGCTCGTCAATATTTCGGTGAATCCGGATGAAGAATTTCCAATCGATGATTGAAGAACGGCTTCGCTGTTCCCATGAACATATCAACCAACTCCCATTGGACAAGGGTGGTTGAACTCACCGCTAGATCTCTCCACTTTGAGCATACCCTGAACTTCTCATCGCGACCCATAGACATGCTTTGTAGTTGCATGCGAAGTGGGTGTCAATTCAAAGATTGTACTACACTATGTAGAAAGCATCACCAAGTCACTCCACGACGGATACGGTCATTCTCTACTCGATAATACCATTCCAACGGGTTCCGACAAACTCTCTTGAAAATAGTGCATCCACAACTTTCTCACCATCGGTGTGGGATTGATCTTACGGACATAGGACTTCAAATGCTTTGGGCAAGACATGCCATCATATTTGGAAAAAGTTGGAACTTTGAACTTGGGAGGAATCACACACGTGAACAAGACTCAGATCATCAAAGTTCACCGACATCTTCAAGTTTTCCACAACATTCTGACGGTCTTCGTTGTTTGTACTTGTCATCTTCATCGAGTGTTAGCTATAATCGTAGTGATCCTCTCCTCCTTTCTTTGGCTCACGCGATCACCTTCATCACCCTTGGTACTCCCTCGGTATGGACACTTCCTTCGAGAGCTCGATCCGACCGACCACTTTTGGACCCCTTGAAACGCTCTACCCATGTTGAGGAGACCAACAACCTTCTTCTTGTTGATGAGCTTCTTCAAATCTTCTTGGCCTTGGACCAAGTTGGTGAACATCTCAAAACCGAGCATTCTCGAGCTTGGAGATCTTTGATGATCTGTCAAGAGCCATTTCGCTAAAATAAATAGCGAGCAAATGAGAAAACCAATCTCCAATGTACCTGTGATGCAATGTTATGATATGATATGCAATGTTTATGCGAATGCAATGCAATGTTTTCAAGGACCTAAGAGATTTAAATTTGTTAAACAAGCAATGAACAAACATTTATTAGTACTTTTCATTATTCTTCTTCTTTTTTTTTTAAGTACAAAAGATAGTTCAAAACAATAAAAGAAAAACATATAAATCCTAAAGCACTAAGTCTCCCATGGGCGCTTCCTCTTGGTGTCGATGTAAGCGTTGATGTTTCGCTCCTCGTGAAGTAGCTTGGTCAACTCTAGAACTTTCTTCTCGCTTGCATAACACTGAGCTTCAAAGGTATCCTCTTCTTAAGTCAATCAAGGATCTCTTCAAGTCTTCAAAATCGTAGGCATGTCGGATGGAGAAAAAGATAGGTACACCTATAGCAATGTTCCATAATTACTAGTAAAACAGGCGTGAATGGCATCATGAGGTTTTGAGCTCGAGCTCACACCCATTTGAGGTAAGGTTCCCAAGGAATGGAGTTCGGGTGCCCCAAAGTCTTGGTATCGGTCTTCTTTACCATGCCCCAAGCATGCATGAACCTTCGTCGGTAATTCCGGAGATCGTGATTGTAGTCGAACACAACATCTTGGAGAAGCATATCATGTGGACCATCTCTTCGAGCAAAGCCAAACTGACGTAGAGCTAAAGAAGGGTTGTAAGTAATACCTCCCCTTATACCAAGTAGTGGTACATTAGGGAATTCTCCACAACGCTCAATGAATGTGAAGTCCTTTTGAGAGAAAAGATTCCAACGGATATCGGAATGAGAGAGTGACATCAATCTTTGAGACCATCTCATCCTTTGTTCATTCTTCAAAACTGATGGAGGAAGGTGCGAAATAAACCACCTTGAAAGTAACGGTATACAACACATGAGAGTTCCTTGTCGCTTAGTAGTACGAGTGTGGAGAGAATGCGGATGTCAACAAGTAAAGTAGGCATTGGATCATGGTAAGGAACAACTTGATGGCATTGACATCTATGAATTGATCCGAGTTAGGGAATAGAACCAAACCATAAATTAGCAAGGCCACAATGTTCTCAAATGCATGGAAACTCATAACTTTGAGGAATTCTCGGGCTTTCTTGATTAAGAACTTGGAAAGTAAACCCTTAACTCCACTTCTAGTTTCCCAATTGGCTTCGATATCTGAACGCTTAAGATGTAAGGCGGATGCGATGTCTTCGAACTTAGGAACCTTTTCCAAACCGGTGAATGGCATTTGGTCAAGAATAGGTATCCCAAGTAGCTTAGAGAACTCTTCTAAGGTAGGAACCAACTGATAACTGGAATGTAAAGAAATGGTGTTTTGATCAAAGAACTGAATAGGACATGCATCATATCTTCTTCAAAACCGGAGATAACCAAATCAAGCAGATAACCATGTCTTTTGACGAACCGAGCATGGTCGGAATTTCGAAACCAATTCTTTGAGTGAGAAGGATACCCATGAAGTTGATTCGGATAGTCTTTCTAGAAGCCATAATCCCTACAAAAGAGCAAAGATAAATCCCTAGGTCCTTGAAATAGTTAGAAGTGATATGCAATGGATGATGTCATGATGTCATGTTTAGCACACACAAACAATTCACACAATGAGACTAGGTTTAAGGCTTGCATGAGGTATAGGTGATTACCCTACCAAAAGTTTGAGTTGGTTCATCCGTCCTATAATAATAACCGGTTCTAGGAATCTCACATCACGATCTTTCTCGAGGCGCTTATTTCAATCTGACGCCAAGTGGTCGATCGAAAATGTCCCAAAAGTCTAATCTCAATGAGTGTAGCATCGAGTATCAACCAACCTCGGTCTACACCAAAGCCGGCCATCTCACTACCTTCTAATGGCTAAGATGGGTCAATTAAGGTTCTAAAAGTTTAGTTAGCGCTTGATGACACCACGCAGAAGCCAAATACTATCTTCAACTTGGGAATGAAGAGTATCGGGACAACCAAAGTGTCACGCTAACGTAGCCATCATGTTGACCGCGTAGTTATACGTCTAGCGGTCGCGATGATCTAATGCCACTTACCTAAAAGGAAACCCAGATCCGAGTGTAGGATCCCCCAACAAAATAATACCCAAGCAACCCTTAAAGATAAAGCATACAAGTCAAACAAAAAGCAATAAAAGTTATCTAGAAATCCCTAAGGCCATTCTCTCTTTTAAGGGTGTATCCTCAGTAGTCGCTTTGAATACGGTGAACCCGACTTTTAGTGATTTTGTATCCAAATGTGCGGATAGCAAGAGTCGCCACCGACTTTTATTTTTATCCAATTAAGGGAAGGTAAAAGTAAAAAAAGACCTTCGTTAGATTCCGAGTTCGGAGAATGGTTATGAAAAGGGAAGGTATTAGCACCCCTTTCCATCCGTAGTTATCTACGGGCTCTTAGTTGCTCTATATCACTTTTTTAAATTGCTTTCTGTGTGTTTGACAAAAATGTTTTGAAAAGGCATTTCGCTTTGACTTTGTAATGACTCATGTAGGAGTGTATACAAGGTGTTCGGAAATGTTTCGTTTTGAAAAGAATTTGAACTTTGAAAAAAGTGTGTGGTGTGGAAAGCATTTGGTAGAGCGAGCAACTAAAAGACTTATTTACCCACTCAGAATTGGTCGTTTTGTTGTACTCCTACATTCCTTTAGAATATCGCTAGCCATACCATTAGTTAGTAGGTAGCTCCATTCTGGATGTGCGGGACATTCGAAGGGACATCGGATGGTCATAGAAAGCAAGGAAGTATCCTAGCACATTCGAAGGGACTATCATCATTTTTCGTAGGCGACAATCGAGGGTCAAGATCATGTATTCGGAGGCGACATCGTGGGTCTTATGATCTTTGTATCAAAGGGACTATGATGATTTGTTTGGAAGGCAACGGTGCTAGAATACCTCTACGTTCGAGGGACATGACCATTTTGAATCGAAGGCATCGAGAGAATTACCCTAAGGCGTGTGTGAAGAAGTGTTGATTTCAGAATATGTTATCTTGAAAATTAGTGGGCTATGTTCAATTTTAGTCTTGCCATACACGCCTAGTTACTAGCAATTTATAGGGTGCGGAAATTAAAATGCGGAATGTAAAGTGCGGAAATGTAAATGTGCGGAAAGATAAACCTACGCTATTACATGGCTTTGGGGCAGATACATAATTTTAAAATGCGGAAAATAAAGTCCTAATTAAAACTATTACAACCCATATGCAATTACATTATTTGGAAAATAAAATAAAAACGGAAGAATCGTCTGAATCGGATCAACCTGTACAAAAAGAAGAAATCGGAAAATGCAATATGAATCGAACAAGAGAAAAAATGTTAGAAAAATGCAAGTTTTAATATGGGAAAATTATTACATGCTGGAAATAAAATAAATAAGCTAAAATAATTTTTTGGGATTTTTTGGAAAAGATTTAATAATTAAAATGCAATTAAAAGTGAATTAAATGCAAAAATAAAAATAAAAATAAATATGCATGCAAAAATTACATTTTTAATTTATTAAATTAAATAAAGATTTTTATGAAATAAATGCAAAAAGAATAAATATTTTTGATAATTTTATAATGCAGAATAAAAATTATGAAAACAATTAAAATAATATGAAAATATTGAAAATAAGAAAAATATAGAAAATATGCAAGTTTTAAAAAAAGAATGCAAACTGGTGCCCATAGGGATCGAACTCGGACCACGACTTGAGACCTTGAGAACCAACACGCTGACCAACCGAGCTCTGCGTTTCTTCATTTGGAAGCGGAAATTGAAATAACACGCCGCTTCGGTCTCGCCACTCGCCATTCATCGTCTTCAACCTTTTGAATTTTTGAAAGATAGCGTCGGCTTTGGCTCGACGCTACAGGCCCTGGCAAAATAAAAAATGCAGTATACATAATATAAATAAAATCCAAGGCCATGGTTCGATTCAGGACGTCATTCCGAATTCAATGGCATAGGTCTTATTGTCCAATTTTTTCTGTTTGAGGAAACCCTAATTCGAAACCAGAAAACCTAACTATGGCATAATACGATTCCGGCCATGGAAACTCAATTGGCTTGCCCAGAAAGCTTGCAAGCTTGATTCTAAACACAAACAAACAATCAAAACAAGTTAATAATGCATGAATATGAGAAATCGAAATTTGAAAATTCAAGAACAAACCAAACACGGATTGCTTGATTCTTGATGTTTTTTGGCAAAGTAAGTATCTGGAATCACTCCTGGGGTATCAAGGAATGTGTTTGACACCTTAGAATTGATTGAAAACGGCTGGAATAAGGATTGCTACTTGCTTCAAGAACTCGATTTTTGAGTTTGGGAATAGGGTTTCTGAGCAATTTTTTCGTCTACTTGTGATTGATATGCATCTGGTATATATGCTGGATGGATTTGGCATTGTTTTTGGAAAGATTTGATCAATAATCAATGATAATCAAATTTGATATTTCCATGAAAATCAAATTTTCAAAACTTGACAAATTTCAATCCAATCTTGCCTTTTTTGATCCAATTTCGAAATTGCTGGCATTTATGGGTTAATTGGATCACAAGCAAGCAATAAAAATCAATCTTTCAATTAATTTGGATTTTATACTTTATTTTTCAAATTAATTTGTATTTAAATGAATAAATTCCAAATTAAATAGGAAAATAAAATAGAAAATCGTGGCATTGGGCTTGGACATTCCTAATGGCATGAGGAATAAGTTTGGATGAAGAAAAAGTAGGCCCATTTGCAAAAGATTTGATTTTTTGAAGTATCTCTCTTTGTGCATTCTTTCAAAATTGCCCAACTTGTGGATGGTGTAACTTGCTCAATTTTCCACATTTTTGAGTGTTCTTGGACTTTTTGGAAAGCTCTAAGAGTCCTATAACCAACCATTTTGGTCTCATCTCAATTGGATTTTCCATACTCAATATATCTTCAAAACAAAAAGTTGACTTTTTGTTGACTTTGAAAAGGACCTGAAATGTTTTGATCCATACTTCTCAAATGAAGCATTTTTTGAACATTCTTGTGAGACATGAAGTTGTAGAGAATTGAATTTCCTTCAAAACAAGAGGTAGTGGAAAAATTTCTGAGAAAGTATGAAGAAGTTATGATCAGTCAAAGTTCAGTTGACTTTTCATCTAGAAACCCTAATTTAGAAAGTTTGACTTTTGAGCAAATCTTGAGTTTTCTTGATGAATCATGATCAAACCTTGATCAAATGATGAATGTAACTTCAAAATGAGGATGTTGACCAAAAAATATGAAGTTTGACTATATGTTGACCACAGTTGACTTTTTGTCCAATGCAACTGATTTTCAATCATCTGAGCAATTGTTTGAGGAAACTTGACTTGTGAGGCTTAAAACTTGACATGGAGAATCTTTGAAGCATATGAGGAGGCATGAAGACCATTGGAGATGTTGGAAATCCATCTTGACTTGAGAGATACCAAACCCTAGTTTGGGTTGATTGTCTAGTAGAGAGTTTGTCTGATCAACTCTTGAGGAATCCTTGAGTATGGATGTATGAAATCTCTTGAGTAGATGGAGGGCAAATTTTGGGGTATGATACTGCCTGTTCAATCTTCTTGTCTTGAGGGTTAGATTGACACGCTTGTCTTTCGTGACACGGAGGTAGAAGATGATTGAACACTCAATACTGAAAATTTGCACTCGCTATTGGTGACGATGCGGGAATGGGCTTACGGATGCCATTTGGAGAAGTTGGAGACTTACTTGGGAGCAGTCGTCGCTAGACTCGAGGTTGTTAATAGGAGACTGACGGAGATGGGCTTAAGATGCCATCTAGAAAGGTCGATCTTTGAGTGAGTCGTATGTTAGACTACAGATGTTCTGGAGCGGAGAGGAGATGGGCTTAAGATGCCATCCGAAGGAGTCATACGTTAGACTTCGTGTTCACTTTGAATGAGGTTATCGGTTTGTATTGATTTTTAACCATATATGCAGCATTCTGAAAGTGAAACACTGTTGATAAGTAGTCGGAGATGGGCTTAAGATGCCATCCAAGGCAACTGAGTCGACGCTAGACTGTGAGTTCTTGTTGATAATAAGGAATCGAATAAATCTTCGTGTTGATTACTCTGAGGGAGATTGTAGTTGGCAAAAATGTGGATAGCTTCCCTGTTGTGCATCGGGTGTTTGATCCATTGCCTGTTATCGGAGGATAACGAGAGGTGGTCTTTCGGATAGTTTTCCCGTCGGTTCGGGGCTTAATCTGGACGATCGTTGGAGGACAACCAAGGCGGTCTTTCGATAGTTTTCTCGTCGGTTCGGGCTTAATCTCGGACCAATCGTCGGAGGACAACCAAGGCGGTCTTCGGATAGTTTTCCCGTCGGTTCGGGCTTAATCTCGGACTGTTTGCGTCAGAAGGATTACACTTTTGGAGAAAACAAGAGAAACTTTGATAGAATATTAGTTAGTTTTATGCAAAGTATGATGCATGACGGTGTATATGAATGACATATGCATGAATTATGACTTTATGAGAAATGTATGGATGATAGATGTTGTGATATTTCAAAACATATCCATCTTGAAGAAGATGCGGATATTACTGCTTGAAGATTTCTCACTTGGGAATGTGTGGGTGAGAACCACGCTTTTGAAGGAGAAGAAAGATATCCCGGATTCCTCCGATGCACTATCGACCAAGTCTTGGGCCTAGATATTGTTGAGGAAGGTAGAGATTTGAGAAGCTCGTTGTTGGAGATCTCATAGACCTGAGGAGAATCTGGAAGGCGATCCGGGGACCTTGTATGTAGATCCTGCCGAGGAAATTTAAGGCGCTCATGGGGATTACAGGTGTAGATCTCAGAGCATTTGATGGTTGTTGAGAGACCGGCTAGAAGAGTGGAGTCCGTTGTAATCTCTGGTGGGAATAAAGGTGTATGTTTCCTCCGATGCACTATCGACCAAGTCTTGTGTCCGATACCTCCGGGAGAAGGGAGAATTGAGAAATATCCATTGGGATGAAGTGTTCTTGCTTGAGTCGATGTAACGTTGCTCGGTTGAGTGGAATCACTGCTGTGGATTAACATATACTCCAGGGGAAGGTGTGTTGTGGTGACACCTTTATGCTCCGGGAACTATTTGGTGACTTTCGTCGTCATCCCAATTCACGGAACACGTAGTAAGTACCTTTGCATGTTCACTTTTCGTATGTTTGCAAAGAGATTTTCTTGTCAGTCGATAATCATTCAAAGCAAGCGTTGGACTTATTGCAAACGACAACGTGAAAATTGTAGAGAGCAAGAACTTGCATTTATTTGAAATGTGGCGTATGGCCAAGTAGTTTTATACACAAGAAAGGTAAAAGCTATGGAAACAATCTCGTTAAGTTCCAACTATGCTAGTACTCATACATTTCGACTATCTCATCTCCTTGTCGAGAAAGTGAGTGAATTGATCTTCGCCATTTGAATCTTGAATCTCGATAGTAGTCTGGAAGCGGTTGATCCGAAGAGACATAGTCGACGCTTGAATCTAACTTTTGCCTAGACCGCCTTTCGGTTTTACCTCGGATACCCTTTTTGCCCAAGCCGCCTTTTCGGTTTTCGACTTGCGGTGTACATGTTTTGTATATATCCTTTATTTTGCCCGAACCTTTTAGTTCGCCAGATGCCCTTATTTTTGCCTAGGTTAAATCGACCTAGCGGGTCTCTTTATCGTAGTATTTTTTGACTATGTCTGCGTTCACGGGTGTGGAAAGTCTTCACCATCCATGGTGCTAAGTATCATAGCTCCGCGGAAAATACTGTCTTGACTACAAATGGTCCCTCGTGGGTGGGAGTCCATTTGCCCACAGGATCACCTTGTGGAAGAATGATGCGCTGACTACTAGATCACCGACTTGGTAGACTCGGTGCTTGACCTTCTTGTTAAATGCTCGATCATTCGCTCGATAGATCATCCATGGCAAATGGACGCGAGCCGTTCTCATCAATCAAATTAATCCGGTGGCGAGTGCAACCCAATCGCCTTCGCCTAACTCGCCTCTGGAGGACTACGGTTGAGGTATCCGAACCTCGATGGGTAAGACTTCCATACCGTAGACAAGAGAAAGGGGTGCCCTGTTGATGTTCGTCTGTAGGGATGTAATGATGGCGCCAATGCCATTGCCAAGCGTTTGAGGCTCCATCAAAGACCATAGTCCATCGGATCCTTGTTCGTGTCCTTCGTCAGGACCGGTTCTTATAATCAGTAACTAGTAAAACATCTTCGTGGAAATTCGAACGCATAGATCGATAGTCATCTACGGCGATGAGCCAAATGATCGGCTACCACACTTCCTTTGATCGCTTCGAGAAGTGTCTTGGATGTCGATTCGGTCAAGATCATTTGCCATCTTGCTATTCTTCGGAGAGAGTGGTTTCAAAGATGTATTTTATCGGATCCATCTTGAAATCAACAAAGTAGTGTGAGTCAACATATCTTGTCTTAGTCGTGACAGCCAAGCCAAAGTGTTGCAAGTTTTCTCAAGTCGTGAGTATCTTGTTTCACGATCGGTAAACTTTTGCTAAGGTAGTATATTGCATGCTCTTTTCGACCCGGACTCGTCATGTTGCCCCAACACACACCCATTGAATTCTCTAACATCAAGTACATGATGAGAGGTCTTCCTTGACGGGCGGCATCGAATAGGAGGATTCAAGGTACTCCTTGATTTTGTCAAAGCGATCTGGCAATCGTCGTTCCATTCCACTACTTGATCTTTCTTTAATAACTTGAAGATTGGCTCACAAGTAGCAGTTAAGTGTGCAATGAATCTGGCAATGTAGTTCAATCGGGCCAAGAAACCTCTGACTTCCTTCTCTGTGCGGGGCGCTGGCATCTCTTGAATGAAATCTCTTGAGTAGATGGAGGGCAAATTTTGGGGTATGACACTTACACCATAAGGGTGGCCCATGATCGATTGAGAAATTCGAGAGAAAACGAATTTGATTTTATCATTTAAATCGGATCGATCGTGGTAAAAGATGTAAGTTTTGATGAAATGTTTTGAAAAAATGATTTGAAAAATGTTTTGAAATGTAAGGTTCATTTATGAAAAGTTTTGAAAAAAATCGGAAGTCGAAAACTTGAAACTTTCACCTTTAAAAGGAGGTTTGAAAAAGTGTTCAGAACGTCGTTTTCGGCTCGATTAAAATATGATCAGATGAAAGTTTTTTCTGAAAATTTTTGCACTATCATAAAATAGATGTATTTATTGACAAGTGTCCAAAAAATCACCTTAAAATAAGGAGTTTTGATTGGTTAAAAAAATTGTGAAAGTTTTGTAAAAAAAACATGAAAAATTGGAAAAGTATGAAAAAGAAATGGTCCTGATGGGAGTTGAACCCATGACCAAAGGGGTGACCACGTGTCAGAAAGCCTTAAGGGCAAGCAAGCTACCACTGAGCCAAACGCGTTTTGATGTTTAGTGGACAATAACACGTGTAAATAAAAGATTGGATTTTTTGAATTTGAAAAAGATCAAGAACACGCGCGCAGTGTTCTTCATCGTTTTGATCTTCAGATTCCATGATCCAAGCTACCATCTTCGTTTCTCAATGAAAATCAATGATGTAAAAATGAAACTTGCTCGATTTTTCATCACGAACACGATGGTACTTGTTAATTGTATTTATTTTAAGTCTAACTCAATTGAATTTCTGGAAAATGCTAAGAACCCTAAAACTGAATTTTCAAATTAAATGATGTATGTTTGATGATTCTTTGATTTTATTGAGGGTTATTGATCGTTATGTGTGCAGAAACAAAACGGCCATGAGCTTTTTCGTTTTAGTTCAAAGAAAATGGATATCCAAGTTCGTGTTCTAACCTGTTCAAGTGAGAATCGAAGAAGGTCTTAGAGCGTTTCCAGAACTTGTTTCTTGATCATTTGAGCATCAGCGGCATGTATGGAAGGTGTAGAAGTGGTCTGCTTGCTTCGAGCTTGCTTCAATCTTTCCAACCAAGTCAACCTGCACAGACTGAAAATGACACTTCGATTTATAGATTAGAGTTGTTACAGTTGGCTGTGATTGATCTGGACCATGTCTATGAAGTTCATAGATGATGTTTGAGTGGTTAGATCACAAGTTTATCAAGCTTAGAGAGTAGAATTCGAAAGTTAAGGCAGCTTGTACAAGCATGTGTCCATGGCATGTGATTTCTGCTTTTCAGCTTTGATCAAGTTGTTTTTAAGTTCTACACAAGTTTTATATTGATCATGAAGCATGTTTGACACCAAAATTTAACATGTTTTCAACTGATTTTCAAAAATGCAATGTTTGGCAATTTTACACTATGTTGCTTGATTTTTAAGAAAGAAGAGTGAAAGCATGGATTTGCATTGCTTTGGTGTGATTTTGAACTTGAATTTGTGATCTATTTATAGGCAAAAGAATTCTGAAATGTTAGGCAAGAGTACAATGCTTTTGGAAAATCAAAGATAACTTAGAGGGCAAGAATGGTATTTGCCAAAAAAGGAAACTTCCTTTTTTCACCATGTGCTCATTTTTACAATTTTGATCCAATCCTCTCAATTATTACCTCTAGCTGATATTTATCAGCTCAATGATCCATTTGGCATGGTTGGATTGCTTCTAGATGAAGAAAACACAAAAATGACCTTTAATTGAAGTTTTGGATTTTGGAAAATCAAGTTCATGGAGCCTTATGTTTCAATTTCAAAAGCATAGCTAGACTCCATGGATTTGAGATTTCTTGGACATTTTGGAAAGCTTGTTTCACAAGCTACAACTTTCATGTTTTGAGTTTTTCCCAATTCAAAATGGAACTAGGTGAAAAAATGGCATGAAGTTTGGAAAAAATAAGAAATTTCAACACTTAGAAATTTTTCTAAGTATGAAAACTTTTGACTTTTTGTTGACTTTTCCAAATTCTTTGATTTTTTATGATCATGATGGATCATTTGAAGTATTTTGATGATTGAAAAATTTTTGTTTTGAAAAATTTGATCAAAAGTCAAAGTTTGACTTTTCAGTGCAGATGAAATTTCATCAGATGTTTCTGAAATTGACTGATGAAGTCTGTGAACTTTTGTGATGTTTTGAATCCAGAAATTAGGTCAAGATGTTGTATCTAAGATATAATGACCAATCTCTATCCAAAAAAGTCATTTCTTATTCAAAAAGTCAGAGAAAACTCATGCCCGATCAAAACCCTAATTGGTCGATCCTTGATTGATCTGTGAGAGAAATGGATATCTGATGATCAGAGGTTGATATTTTGATCAAGATAGATCAAATGAGGTGAGAAAAACTCAAACCCTAATTGATTGCCTCTTGAATCAGATGAAAATCTGATGAAACCCTAATTTTGACCTCTGAAATCCACACCCGATTAATGTTGTCTGAGATGTTAGTTATGCAAATGATGCAAATGTAAAGTGGTATATTAGGTCAAAATTTGGGGTATGACAGTTGCCTTCAATGACCATACGATGACCCTACTCATATCCCTTCACATCCAATGGATAGAGTTATCTACCAACTAATGGTATGGATAACGCTATCCTAAAGAAGAAGGAAAATAACAAGAACGACCTTCCTGAGTAGGTAATAAGACTCTAAATTGCTTGCTCCAATAAAAAACAAATACTTTTCACACCTCACACTCTTCTGAAATTACTTTCAAAAACACTTTGTATACATTCATACGAGAATCATTACTAAGTTAAACTTTCAAAATATTTTCAAACAGTTCGTATACATTCTTGAGGACTGATACAAGAATCATTACGAAGTCAAAGCAAAATACTTTTCAAATGACACACACAGAGAAAGTAGGTTTTCAAAAAGTGAGCTAAGCAATTAAGAGCCCGTAGATAACTACGGATGGAAAGAGTGGTAATACCTTCCCTTTTCATAATTACCTCGTGTACTCATAATCGATAAAAGGTATTTCCTATTCTTTTCACCTTTCCTTTATTGGATAAAAGAAAAGGCGGTGGCGACTCTTGCTATCCGCAACATTTGCAATAAAACGCAAAATAAATAAGTCAGTTCTCCCACCGTGTTACACATGTTCTCTCACCACCGCGAGAAATCCCTATCTATTATAAACCTACTAACACCTATGAGTATCCCATATCCTTGTAGGGATACAAGACACACCTATACTTTTATACCAGTACAGTGGCCCCCATCTTAGAACCCCAGTAAAACTAACATGGGCTACACCTTCTACAATTACCATATCCATTATCACCCTCACTCCTGTACCCAGGAATTCTCAACCATGATTAACAGGAGAGTAATTTCACTTTTTCGAAAGATACTGAGGGAGGAAGTGAAGCCAATTTCATGGCAGGAATGTGTGTTGCCATGGATGAACTATGCCGTCAAAATCAAATCCTACAGGACAACATCCTCAATATCTGACAACGCCAATAAAAGACCAATCCCCTATAAGAAATGGAAGTGCTTGATTCCCAACCACTCTCATACAAAATATGGGAAATGTTTATCCCTAAAGGATTCAAGCCTTGCTCTTTGTCCAAGTTTTACACTCACAATGACCTTTAAGAACACATCATCTCCATCACTACACAAATGGACATCATAATATCATTTGACTCCCTGAAGTGCAAGTTGTTGTCTAACATCTTCATAGGCGCTTCATTGTGATAGTATATGAGTTTTCCCTGATTTCCATTGTATGTTATTAAGAATTGATGAAGAAACTTGTATACAATTTCTCCTCCAATCGTCACATGAAAATTTCCACTAACATGTTAAACATACGAAAGGTCTCTCAGAATCATTGAGGAACTATCTTACTTGGTTAAATGAAGCTACCATAAGGTTCGTCCCCTCAAACCAAGAATGTTTGTGGGGCATTAAATAACAGTCTCAAGGAGGAACAATTAAACGAGTCTCTCGCCCAAAATCCACCACTTTCACTATTAGAAGTGTTCACCAGAGTAGAATGTTACATAAAATGCAAGAAGAAAAACATTGACAAGACGGTGCAAGATGTCAAAGAGCGTATTCATAGCACTGAAGGATCACACCACTATATAAAGAGTAACTACACGTCTCCCATCAAGGAAAAATGGCATTCAATTGAGTAGGAAAGGCGACATAGAGCTTTACAACCCTGAATACTATCCAAAAATAAATATGGCGTAAGGTCTTTCACCTACACAACATCCCTACGCCTCTAGCTCCCAAAACGGACGTGATGGGTCCTGAACTAGGTAGATAGTGCAAATTCCACATAATTAAAGAGAGTTCTGCCTGTAGAAGGTATGCTCGCCAAGTTTTGAATATATAAGACCTCTCCAATAAGGAAAGTGTAGGTTAGTAGAGGATGCCAGAAGATGAAATCAACTTCTTTGAGAAGGACGTGCCTGACATCCACCCTCACAAGGATGACCTATGGTCATTACCGTTAGGTGTGATGAATGGGAGATCATAAGAGTCCTTGTAGATCATGGACGTTCTACAAATATCCTATACTAGGATGTGTTTCAAAGGCTCATCCTCGACCTAGATGACCTAAATCCCTTCAAGGGCTCTCTAGTTAGATTCTCTAAAGTGCATGTGTCAGTGAAAGGCTACACCACGCTAAACACCATCTTTGGAAAACAAGAACAAGCCCACCAAATTAAGTTCGAGTATTTGGTTATTCACGACTCCTCTTCTTACAATATGATTATAGGGTGGATAACTTTTAATCAGTTCGGTGATGTCTTATCCACTTTGTATTTATGCATGAAGTACCCACTCTATTACGGATGGGTAGGAGTTATCCAAGGAGATCAATAAATTTCCAAGAAGTTTTACGTAGAGAGCCTTAAGCTGGAAAAGCTCTTTATTCAAGGTGCGGATGCAAGTAAAGTGGGCTCATGAGAAAAGCCACCGAGAGAAGCTTGTAAATGTTATGAGGTTCCCCCTCAAGTTAGCAAGGAGATCAAAGATTGAAATCCCGAGATAAATGACCCATGGCACCACTTTCTTTAATTTCATTCATTATTTTATTTATTGTCATTTAACAGTTTTACTACTATTTTTGGTTAGGCAAGTATCACATCTCTGCCGTTTGTAAGGACATGTTATTTCTTAAGTTGCATTATTATCCCTCTAAACCTTTTATAGCGTGGGGATTTTTAATGAGGCTCCCCATTTTATTAACTTGAATAATTTAAATTTGCTATTGATAACCCACATTTGAGAGTTATAACATGCCATAATACTTGGATATTTCTATTTGTTTTACCATTCAGTAGTTAAATTCATTGTAAATTGATGCTTTTAGAAATACGCTGTAAAGAGCACAACATGTGCTCTCTTTTGTAGTTTTCGTATTTGTTGCTTTTGAAAGGTTAGTTCTAATAAGTAAGGCACGACATCCTAGGACAGTAACTAGTACCCAAAGGAAATTAGAAAGATGTAAGCGGTTGAGATAAAAGGAGAAACATAAATTACATTAATAAGGCATACATGGAAACAATCTACGTTGAAAGGAGAGTTGATTTGAAAGGATAAGAATGAGCGCTAGAAGACATAGTACCATAACACAATCACTAAGCGCGCCATGTTACAAAAAGGACAATATTTTATGCTCATCTCCACAAGCAGACTTCCATGCTACACTTTGTCTCCCACTACTCTTTATACTCGACTCCACTATTATAAAAATAGGAAGAAATAGAGGGAACTTTGTTGATTCACTTTTGGGCCTGATTTGATTTCTTCTCAAGCACATGATCCAGGGCAATTTGCAAAATCCTAGCTGAAGCAACTATAAAAGTAACTCTACTCTAGAAGAAGGAAAATAAATTCAACACTTGTTAGAGAAAATCACATAGAATAAACCAATGAAGAAAGTGAGTTGAGCGAAAATGAAGATTCTTCTTCTCACCATCTCAAGTGACTACTCCTGATACCTGGTGTGACAAAAGTTGTCTCTTAGTGATTAACCGTTGTAAGAAGACGAAGACTTAACTCTTAGGTTGTTATTTGTTTTTCACTACATGTTTGAGAATGATTAGCTTAAGAACCATTATTGTTATATGTACTCTAAATTGATATAATGTAGTATTTATGTTAAATGGTTAGTGGTTAATGCTTTGTTTTATTATGTGTTACATTGATATACATCTGTTTTGTTGAATGGTTGGCTTGGAAAAAGATGCAAGCTTATTATTGTGAGAGAGCCAACAACAAGCGGGGTCGACATCCTTACAAATAAATCACTTGCTACATTAAAAAACATGTATAATTGCATGTGACATCACATGTTTTTAACCAACAAGTTTTTGGCTCCTTTGTTAGAGAGTGCGTTAAAGGTAACATTTTGATTCTGTATGAAACACTTGTTTTTTTAATAAATTAGCATTTGAGCTGTTTAAGTTTTTTGTACTTTGATGTCACAATAGGTGATTAGATATAGTATGTGTGGGTTGTTAAATCAAGTATACAAAGTAAATTTCTAGCTACTGGACACTTACCAGGAAACCCTAATCCTTTTCTTGTCTTTAACCCAGAGGAGTGCCATATTAAGTAGACATTGTCATAGAGAATAAGGGCATCATTGGCAATGCCAATGATAGAGCGAGAAACATTAGGGACTATGTAGTCTTTGATCCTAATTCTATGAACACATGTATTACTTATCCATATATCATTTTAGCTCAATTTGAGTTTAAACCAATGATGTTTTAGATGTTGCATGCCATTGGTCAATACTCAGGCGCTACGCATGAGGATCCACACTTGTAAGTAACTTTAACCTCCTTGATATTATAAATGAAACATTCATGTTGAGGTTATTTTTATATTCTCTAAGGGACAAAGCCAAGAGTTGGTTGAATTCTCTAGAACCAAATCCATAGCCACATGGAATGCTCTAGTTGAAAAAAATTTGGCTAAGTACTTTCCTCTTGTCAAGAATGCTAAACCAAAAAATGAGACAATTTCATTTAGACAAGGATATGATGAATATTTTTTTGATGCTTAGGAAATATTTAAAGAACTACTTAAACAATAACCCCATCACGGGATGCCAATTTTCATACAACTAGAAACCTTTTATAATGGGTTGGTTCCCATATCAAGAAATATTCTTGATGCTTATAGTGATTAAGCTTTGTTGTCTAAGTCATATGAAGATGGGTATAAGTTGATTGAAAGCATCATAAACAACACCTACCAATGGCTAGTCAAAAGAGTTTTTGTGGTATCAAATCAGCGTAAATCAGTTGTTGTTCGTGAAGCCACTGAGACTGCAACCCTTACTGCTCAAGTGGCTCGGATTCACAAAATGATGAAAACATGATGATGAGTCCTGAAGTGTTACCAAATAAACTTATCAAGATCATTACTGATGCGTTAGAGGTTGCATGGAGGTGCGCACTTGTTTAAGAACTATTCTATAAATCCTATTTCTATTAACTATGTTGGTAATAACAAGTACAATAACCCCTACAACAACATTTACAATCCTGGTTGGCACAATCATCCAAATTTTTCATGGAGCAACAATCAAAAACAATTTAAACCTCAAGCACCACAAGTTCCACCTGGTTTTTCTACATCAAATTATGTTGTGGCTAATCAAGGTAAACTAGATAGAAAACATACTTACATTATTCATTCAAGAGGTTAATATGAATTTTGCATAGTTGAACATTTATTAAATTGCATTAATCAATGGTGTTACACCCCAAAATTTTCCCTCAAATTTCTCAAGACACTCCATATCTCTATACTCAAGAACTTCTCAAGGGTTGACCAGATGAACCTCTCCTAAGCAATCAACTCACAACTAGGGTTTTGATTCTCTCAAGTCAAAGATGAGTTCTAATGCCTCAAGTGGACATCATACCTCCTCATATGTATCAAGGTATCACCATATCAAGTTTCAAGCCTCACATCTCAAGTTTGCTCAGTCAACTGCTCACATGGTTGAAAATTAGTTGTATTGCACAAAAAGTCAATTGTGGTCAACATATAGTCAAACTTCATCATTTTTGGTCAACATAAATATTTTGAAGTCACATTCATTATTTGTTCATGGTTTGGTCATGATTCATCAAGAAAACTCAAGATTTGATCAAAAGTCAAAGTTTCCAAATTAGGGTTTTCGGACAAAAAGTCAACAGAACTTTGACCAGGCATAACTTTCGCATAATTTATCAGAATTTTTTCCACCAAATCTCATTTTGAAGATAATTAAATTCTCTACAACTTCATGTCTCACAAGCTTTGGCCAAAAATGCTTCATTTGAGAGTTATGGATCAAGACATTATAGGTCCTTCTAAAAGTCAACAAAAAGTCATCTTTTTGCAAAGAAGTGTACACGAACATGGAAACTTCAATGAAGATGAAACCAAAAATAGTATTTAGGGGACATCTTAAGATTTCTAAAAAGTCCAAGAACACTTAAAAATGTTGAAAATTTAGCAAGATACAAGTTATGCAAGTTTGACATTTTTGAAGAGGTGCATGAAGAGAAATACTTAGCAAATTCAAATTTTCTCCAAATGTGCCTAAGTTTTTGTGATCCAAACTTGTTATTGATATTATCCATGACCTACAAACTCAATTTCACGCCCTCCTCTCATTTATTTAATTTATTTTTGAATTAAATCATTTAAATTCAATTTAAATAAAATAAAATGCAAGGAATGAAGTCATGGCGTGTTGGACTTATCTTCCAAGTATCTTGAGGTCCAAGGAAGCCCAAGCAAGCTGGAAAATTCGTGCAAGAGGCATTAAGGCAAGATTGAGCTAATTTTTGAAGGATTTGATAAAATTTTCCAATCAAATATTTTGCATTCAAAGCAATATATTTTCATTCAAGTATTGACCTAATTTCACTCTCCTATATATACACTACAAGATCAGACATAGAGAGAACAGATTCATGTAGCCAAATAGCTAGGGTTTATGCTCAAAAATTTCATACAAACTTGCACCTTCGAATTTCAAATTCCAGCCACTTTCCAGAAGTTTCAAGCACTGATTCGTGCTCCTGAGGTATAGTAGGGTAAGAATGGATCATTATCCATGGCCAAAAGTCCCTGAAACGTGCATACCATGAACCTCCGGTTGCTTACTTTTCATTAATTCATGTTTTGTTTTTTTAACGTGTTTTCATTGAAACTAACAATTCTAACGTGTTCTCGAGGTTCATTAGAGCATGTTAGATAAATCGTAGCAAGCTTTTCATGGCTGAAACACAAAATGCCATTGTTAGGGCTTCAAAACGATGAAGCTTCAAACCTCACATTATAGACGCTTTCAGGCCAAACGGCCACCACCATCGTGATCGCAAGGATCAAATTATACAATTTGGGCTCTTTGTTTTCGTTTGTTTGGTCCTTTTGCAGGTTTTTAGGTTTGGAGCTAACCGGGGAAGACGACCGGAGCCCTAGTTCCACCGAGGGACTCTGGCGTTGAATCTTTGACCATGGCGTGGCACGATCTAATTTGCCCATTTAAACCCTGGGGACCCACATACGCTTGTTTTGATTGAAATTGGTTTTTTCTGAATTATTATTACACATATATTTATGCTTTTGGTATTATGAATATATGTATCACCACCCCAGTGGTTAACCATGCACGTCAGTCCCCTTAATCCTTTAGGTCATGCGTTCGAGCCTGCCTTTTGCCATTTTTTTCATGATTTTTTTTATTTGCGCAGGGAACACACATATATTTATGGAGGCGCACATATATATCACCATGGCCAAGTGATGTAGTAGCGGAATTTTGAACCTACAACCCCAAGGGCGTGGGTTCAAACCTCAGCAGGACCAAATCTTATTTTTGCCACTTGTTTTCTCTAACATTTTCTTATTTCTTTTTTTTTTTTCTTTCTATTTTTATTTAATTTTCTTTCAAAATTAATTTAAACTATCATAAAAATCACAAAAAATATTTTCCTTTTAGATTTAGGTTATTAAAACTTTTAATTTATTTTTGTCATAAAAATAATTTATTTTTATCATGATTTAAATTATTTTTCATAATTAATTATTAATTTAACCTATTTTTTCCACACTAAAATCAATCCACAAAATTTCAAAAAATGTTTTCTTTCTTGTAATTAGGTTTACTAACCCTAAAAACAATCTTACTAATTTCTAAAACATTTTCACTAACAATTTTCTTATTATTCTGATTATTTATTTACTATTTCGCATTTACAATTCTAGAAATCGATGTATAGGTCACAAGGTTTATTCTGTAATAGCGTAGGTTTACTTTTCTCGCAATTTACTCACCGCACCTATATTATGTAACTTCCCCAAAGTCATGTGATAACGTAGGACATTTACTTTTCGGACCTTTACTTCCTGTACATATATATCTAATTGCTAGTAACTAGGGTTTGTATGAAAAGACTAAAAACAATCCTAGATCACTCTAAATCAAGACTAAATATCTGAACCAAACACACTTTGCACACTTGCACCCCCTTAGGGTATCCTCTCTTCTTGCCTTTTGAATATAATGATCATGTCCCTCTAACGTAGGGATACCATTAGCAAATATGCTTACAAATAACATCATCATATTCCCTTTTATACAAAGATCATAGTCCCTCGATGACCCTCGATATTGCCTACGAATATATGATCTCGTCCCTCGATTGTTGCCTATGAATAAGTGATGATCGTCCCTACGAATTGATAAAAGTATCCTTACATGTTGCCTTCTATGACCATACGATGACCTTTCCATTGTCCCTTCACATCCAAACGAATAAAGTTACCTGCCAACTAATGGTATGGATAGCCTTATTCTAAAGGAGAAGGAAAAATAACATGGAAACGACCATTCTGAGTAGGTAAATAAGACTCTATTGCTTGCTCCAATCAAAATACTTTTTCACACGTCACACTTTTCAAACACTTTGTATACATTCCAGCGAGAATCATTACAAAGTTAAATATTTTCCAAACAAACATTTCCGAACGCTTCGTATACATTCCAACGAGAACCATTACGAAGCCAAAACGAAATATCTTTTCAAAATACTTTTCAAACTACACAAACACAGAAAGAAATTTTTCAAAAGTGAGCTAAGCAACTAAGAGCCCGTAGATAACTACGGGATGAAAATGGTGCTAATACCTTCCCTTTTCATAATTGTCTCTCGTACTCAGAATCTAACAAAGGTCTTTTCCTGTTCTTTTCACCTTCCCTTTATTGGATAAAAGAAAAGTTCGTGGCGACTCTTGATATCCGCAACATTTGCGATAAAACGCAAAACAAACAAGTCAGTTTTCCCACCGTGTTATAAATGGTATGTTGATGTGTAGCTGTTTCAAAATCTCCATAAATTTTCCAAACTATTGTTCTTCCTTAACCTTTCTAATTCCTTGAGAAAAAGAGGTTGGGGTATTTCTTAAGCAAATATGGGCACACTATCAATCTCTGGCACAACAATTGGATGCTTCTATTGATTAGATGTCATGTGAAGAGTCTTCAACATGCTCCTCTTTTGTGTTATCAATTCCTCATTGGGTTCCATTATAGGTATATCTTTAGTGGGTTCAAACACTTCTGCTTCATAACCGTCAAGAGTGATCAGATCCTCTCTTGGTGATTTTTCCCTTCTAGATATTGATCATTTGCATTATTTTCCACTTCTTAACTTAATGACCTTGCATGTTTCAATACTCTTGCATCCAGATGTTGATGGTGGAGTTTTAGTGGAGTTAGGTATTGCTCACATAGTCCTTGAGCTTGTAGAAGCAATTTTCCCCACTTGATTTTCCAAGTTCTTTATGCTCACTTCTTGAGCTTGAAACTGATTTACTTCTCATCAATAGCAATATTTTGTTCCTACTCCACCTTCTCTTTCCCATATTTTTTGGTGAATCTTTCTTGCAGTGTTTGTTTAGTCACCTTCTCCCTTTCTGAGTTCCTCTGCTCAAGTCTCATCTCATGAGCTTCTAGTGAAGCTTGAATTTCTTCCAACTTCATCTCATCAATTTTCTTGGACTCTTAAATGGACACGATAATGTAATCAAAATTTACAGTCAGAGATCTCAACCCACTACAACATTTGTTGTCTCTGGCAACACTTTTTTAGGTAACATGTAGAAATTGTTGCCTTAAATTCATATAGGCAACGATTTACGACTGTTGTCAAAAATATATTTGCAAACCTTGATAATCGTCGCCTAAAATACTTTTGGGGACGTTTATGGAGCGATACTCTTTTATTTTTTTGGCTACGATTGTTAATGGTGCCCTTAACTACTTTTGGGGACGATTGTAGAACGTTAAAATATTATTTCTTTAGCAATGTTTGATAATTGTCCCCTAAAATATTTTTGGGGACATTTTTAGATTGTTACATTAGTTCTAATAAAAGGCTACATTTCTGAAATGTTGTATAAAATTTTAGCATTATCAAATATTTGGTGGCAATCTTCCCTCCAAAACTTATACACTAAAAACATTATTTTATTATATGTATATAATAAATAATAAAATATAAAATATAACAATAATAAAAAAAAAACAAAACACAATTTGGCAGATTATTTTCGTTTTGCCTCACAAATTTGGTCCTTCATAGGAAAAAACACACACGCCGTCACTCAAACACTTCAAACCTTCCTCAACTTAGCCACGCCGTTAATCTTTAAACATTCACCGTTGAATCTCGAACCCGACCACGATCCTCTTCCCGTCGACCCATAACTCACACTCTTCACCATCGTTTGTTGATTCACCATCGGTTCACCACGAAAAGAAAGCACAATCAATTCACCTCTTATTTACCACTTGGAGGAAACGGAAAGAAAGAGCGAAGAAACCCATTCTTGTCGTCAAACTCAACTCTTAAACCACCACCGTCATCCATCTCTTCATTTGTATTTGGTAATCTTTCTATTCTCGATTCTTGATTTGCGTTGTAGATTGTAGAATTATGGGTTTGAAATTAATGATAATTTAGTTTATACTATTATTGACTAATTGGTGAATCCTAATTTTATGAGCTTTGGAATATAAGAAAATTAGGTTCATACTCAAGAATGAATGTGATACACATGTTCTTCTTTGTTACACGGATGTGTTACCGCATTCTTCTTATTACAATTATAAGATTATAGATTTTAATAAAGGCAAGACACATTACACACATGTATATACACATTCTTCTATGTGAAATTGAAAGATTATCTGAGACTTTAATAAATGCAAGATACGGTTCTACCAAGTATTGAGAGCTTGGTTCTCTCCCACCCAATTAACCACTTACTAATTTCTGGATAAATCTCTAATTCTGATATTTCCTTATTTATTTCTAGTAGAAACCGAATTATGGCTTACAAATAAGAGAAACTATCACAGACAGTTATGGCTGGTCAGTTAGAGCCTCTCCTCTTACAATAATTACTAATGAGAGGTTATAGAGATAAGATTCCTGAGTGGACACGTGATATTTGATTCTTCAGGAGTGAAGAGTATCTGCGAGTTGACCATGCTAAAGAGTGTAATGTACGCGGAACATTAGCAGTTCCAGTTTTTGAACAAGGGAGCAGGACATGTTTGGGCGTTATTGAAGTGGTGATGATTACTTAGTAGAGCAATCACGGTTGTGAACTTGAGACTGTTTGCAAATCGCTTGAGGTTATTTTCCTTCTATATTTTCATAGAGTTTTTGTTTGTTTGGTGTCATTTTAACAACACAGAATGCATGTAACCCAAAAGAACATGAAACAAAGAATTTTTGATTGTATTCAGCATGCTATTTGCGGTTTCTAAAGGGATAAACTGCACTTTTATGTAATGAATTGCTCATTTCGCATTTGATATTTATGGTGACGAATATTTCAACGGATGCATAATGTAATTATGTTAGGTGACATGGTTGAATTAGGGGTTAATCATGATGTGTGGTACAAGCAGGATAGGCAAGTGCATATGTTATTTTGCGGCAGCAACAAGGCATGTGCAATTTTATATAAATAAACATCATAATGCAATATCTAGATAAGCGCAATAGATGCTATGAAGGAGTCACACATTGCCAAACAGGTTATCGATCTTGATATGGTGTTATTTTAAGCGATTTCAACTACCGGTTTTGGTATATCATACGATGAAGCGGGGACTTTCTTTCTCAAAGGCACTTTGATTAGCTTAGAAAAGGACCATTTCGGGGAATATATGAGAGTCGAAAAAGTTTTCCAAGCAATGTGGGAGGCAATTATCAAATTCCTTCCACCTATAAGTTTGAGAGACACCTTCAAGGTTTAGGAGGTAAATATAGATGGCATTGTCAAGCACTAATAGTGCCCATTTATTACACTTTGATTTCAATTTGGTTCCTTCGCCTAATGGACTAAAATTCACAAATCAATGAAGATGTGAGTTTCAATTTTGTCTTACATCAATATGGATTTAACAATTGTTTCTAGATCATAGGACATTAGTGTGTAACTTGTGTACATACTTCGGTATGATTTTGGAGAAAAAGTGAATTCTGCTTGATGTGATTGAGAGCAATTTAAAGCGCCTGTTGTTTCATTTTATTTTATCAATTTTTGACCTCTATTCTCAATATGTCTCTTGTAATTTTCACATATTTTATTCCTTTTGTTGTTAACTTGGTTTATGCGTCAAAATATTTTGAGACCACCTTGAAGAATTGGAGCTACTTTTGAATGGGATAGCAATGATGAAAGAGCTAACTAAACGAACTAAGGCTAAAATTATCCTAACTCTTCTCCCATATTCCTAGACAAGTTTGCATAGCATTCATGAGAAGTCCTCAACATTCTCTTGTTTTGAGAGTTTTATGCTTATCTTTGTCACTATTTATAAATGCTCTACTTATTTACATTTGAATAATTAGTTACGGTAATAATCATGTTATTCTAAAACAAGCTTAAATAACTTGTGGCGGTGGATAGAAAATTATCTTACATAGATTGCTTCTTTAAAAGTTATGGCGGACAGCGTTATTGGAATGAGGACGCACTCGAGAGAACTTGGAATTGGTTGGTTCATAAATCCGGTCATGTCGACCCAATTGTGGCATCCTTTTCGGGTGGAGCAATTGGCGTGATTTCGATCTTGATGTTATTTGAGGCAAATATTGTTGATCAACAAGAAAACCAGTGCAAGTATTCCCTTGAAATTGGTATGTTTTGACTCTTGAAGATTGTCACTCTCTTAATAATATAAGGTCTAAAAGAATTTATGAAAATGATGCATACTACTTTATCATACATGCGGTGGAGACTTTTCTCTCTGTTATTTTTAGTTGAAGGAGCTTTTATCTTGCGGCGATGATTTTGAATTATATGTTGTTTCTAACTTTAGATCTATATAGGATCATGATGCTATGTTTGCATTCTATTAACATTCTTACGGTGTAAGAGACGGAACTACTTGACCAATGCATTATATTAACATTCTTACGGTGTGAGGACGGCGGACAACTGTTTAGTGACCGCCTTGATGTAACTAACATGATGTGGAGGTGAACCACTAAGTTTGGAGAATTTGTGCCTTTCCATAAATTCACTCATAAAATGAAGGTGTTCTTCCTGGAAGGTACTTATATGTGTGTGTGATACGGTGAACTGACTTTGTAGGATTTTTGTATCCAAATGTGCGGATAGCAAGAGTCGCCACCGACTTTTATTTTTATCAATTAAGGGAAGGTAAAAGTATGAGAAAAAGACCTTCGTTAGATTACGAGTTCGGAGAATGGTTATGAAAAGGAAGGTATTAGCACCCTTTCCATCCGTAGTTATCTACGGCTCTTAGTTGCTCTAGATCACTTTTTAAAATTGCTTTACGTGTGTTTGACAAAGATGTTTTGAAAAAGGCATTTCGCTTTGACTTTGTAATGACTCATGTAGGAGTGTATACAAAGTGTTCGGAAATGTTTTGTTTTGAAAAGAATTTGAACTTTGAAAAAGTGTGTGGTGTGAAAAGCATTTGATAGAGCAAGCAACTAAAAGACTTATTTACCCACTCAGAATTGGTCATTTTGTTGTACTTCTACATTCCTTTAGAATAGCGCTAGCCATACCATTAGTTAGTAGGTAGCTCCATTCGTTGGATGTAAGCGGGACATTCGAAGGGACATCGGATGGTCATAGAAGGCAACTTGTAGGAAGTATCCTAGCACATTCGAAGGACTATCATCATTTTCGTGGCGACAATCGAGGTCAAGATCATGTATTGGGCGACATCGTGGGTCTTATGATCTTTGTATCGAAGGGACTATGATGATTTGTTTGGAAGGCAACGGTGCTAGAATACCTCTACGTTCGAGGGACATGACCATTTTGAATCGAAAGGCATCGAGAGAGAATTACCCTAAGGGGTGCGTGTGTGAGAGAAGTGTGTCAAATTCAGATATTTTATCTTGAAATTAGTGTGAGCTATGTCCGATTATTATCTTGCCATACACGCCCTAATTACTAGCAATTGATAAGGGTGCGGAAAGTAAAATGCGGAATGTAAAGTGCGGAAAGATAAACCTACGCTATTACATGGCTTTGGGGCAGATACATAATTTAACTTGCGGAAAATAAAACCCTAGATTAAACTATTACAACCCATGAACAATTACATTATTTGGAAAAAATAGAATGATAAAAAGAAAACGTCCGAAACGGAGCAACCTGTGAAAGAATAAGAAATTCGGAAAATATGATGAAATCGAAATAAGAGAAAATGTTAGAAAAAATGCAATTTTAAATATGAGAAAATTAATATATGCTGGAAATAAGATAAATAAGTTAAAATATTTTTTTGGGATTTTTTGGAAAAGATTTAATGATTAAAATGCAATTAATAGTGATTTAAATGCAAAAATAAAGATAAAATAAATATGCATGCAAAAATTATATTTTTTAATTTATTAAATTAAATAAAGGTTTTTAGAAAAATAATGTAAAAAGAAAAAATGTTTTTGGTAATTTTTTAGTGCAGAATAAAAATTATGAAAACAATTAAAATTGAATACAAAAATATTAAAAATAATGAAAATAGGAAAATAGAGTTTTGTAAAAATGAAAAAGGGATTGTCTGAACCAGGAATCGAACTGGAGACATCCCTTTCAAACCTTGAAAACCACATGCTTGACCAACTGAGCTGGCGTGTTGCACTGTTTGGAAACGGAGTTAGTGGATTATACGCGTCGCCTTCCCATTGTCTCCTCCTTCGCGCCAACGATCGTCTTCTCCGATTCAAATATTTGAATTTTCAGCGTCGGCCATGGTTCGACGCAAGGTTCCTGGCAAACATCAAAAATGCAACACACGTAATATAAATAAAATCCAAGGCCATGGTTCGATTCAGGACATCAATCCGAATTCAATGGCATAGGTCTCATGGTCTAATTTTTTCTGTATAGAGAAACCCTAATTCGATACCAGGAACCCTAACAATGGTGAAACGCGATTCCGGCCATAGAAATCCAATTGGCTTGCCCAGAAAGCTTGCAAACAACTCACTAAACACGAATATAACAACAAATCACGTTAATAATGCATGAATATGAGAAATCGAAATTTGAAAATTCAAGAACAAACCGAATTCGGTTTACACGATTCTGAATGGTTTTGTGCAATGTGAGGGTCTGGATCGATTCAGGAGATGTCAAGCAATGTGTTGGACCCCTCAAAAACAATTGAAAACGGCTGGAAGTAGGGTTGCCAATTGCTTGAGTGACACGGTTTTTTGAGCTTTGGAATAGGGTTTATGGAGCAATTTTTTCGTTTGTTCTTGATAGGTATGCATTGTACATTTATACTGGATGGATTTGGGATTGAATTTGGAAAGAATCGATCAATATTCAATGGAAATCAAATTTGATATTTCCATGAAAATCAAATCTTCAAAGCTTGATCAATTTCAATCCAATCTTGCCTTTCTTGCTCCAATTTCGAATTTGCTGGCATTTGTGAGTTAATTGGACCTTAAGGAAAGAATAAAATCAATCTTTGCCATTAATTTCAATTTTATAATTTATTTTAAGATTTAATTTGCATTTAAATGAATAAATTACAAATTAAATAGAAAAATAAATCAAAAATTCGTGGCTTTGGGCTTGGACACTCCTAATTGCTTGAGGAACAAGTTAGGATGAAGAAAAAGTAGGCCCTTGCAAAAGATTTGATTTTTGAAGTATCTCTCTTTGTGCATTCTTCCAAAATTGCCCAACTTGTAGATGGTGTAACTTGCTCAATTTTCCACATTTTGAGTGTTCTTGGACTTTTGGAAAGCTCTAAGAGTCCTCTAACCAATGTCTTTGGTCTCATCTCAATTGGAGTTACCATGCTCAAAATATCTTCAAAACAAAAGTTGACTTTTGTTGACTTTGAAAATGACTGTAATGTTTTGAGCTATACCTCTCAAATGAAGCATTTTTGGACATTCTTGTGAGACATGAAGTTGTAGAGAATTGAATTTCCTTCAAAACAAGAGGTGGTGGAAAAATTTTGAGAAAGTATGAGAAAGTTATGATCGGTCAAAGTTCGATTGACTTTTCATCTAGAAACCCTAATTTAGAAAGTTTGACTTTTGGGCAAATCTTGAGTTTTCTTGATGAATCATGATCAACCCTTGATCAAATGATGAATGTAACTTCAAAATGAGGATGTTGACCAAAAATCGAAGTTTTGTGTATGTTGACCACATTGACTTTTGTCCAATACACGATTTTCAACCATCGAACCATTATGGAAACTTGACTTGTGAGGCTTGAAACTTGACATGGAGAATCTTTGAAGCATATGAGGAGGCATGAAGGCCATTGGAGATGTTGGAAATCCATCTTGACTTGAGAGATACCAAACCCTAGTTTGGGTTGATTGTCTAGGAGAGTTTGTCGATCAACTCTTGAGGAATCCTTGAGTATGGATGTATGAAATCTCTTGAGTAGATGGAGGGCAAATTTTGGGGTATGACTGCCCTGTTCAATCTTCTTGTCTTGGAAGGTTAGATTGACATGCTTGTCTTTCGTGACACGGAGGTAGAAGATGATTGAACAAAATACACAAAATTGGTTGGTGGATGATGCGGAAATGGGCTTACGGATGCCATTTGGAGAAGTCGGAGACTTATTTGGGAACAGTCGTCAGCTAGACTCGAGGTTGTTAATAGGAGGCGAGATGGGCTTAAGATGCCATCTAGAAGGTCGATCTTTGGAGGGTGAGTCGTCGTTAGACTCTAGATGTTCTGGAGTGGAGAGGAAATGGGCTTAAGATGCCATCCGAAGGGTCGTTAGACTTCGTGTTCACTTTAAATGAAGTTATTGGTGCGTATTGATTTTTAACCATATATGCACATTCGATAGTGAAGAGATATTGACAAATAGTCGGAGATGGGCTTAAGATGCCATCCAAGGCAAGCCCAAATCGCTAGACTACGTAGTTCTTTGATAATCGAATAAATCTTGATTACTCGGGAGAGGTTGTAGTTGGCGAATGTGGATAGCTTCCTGTTGTGCATGGTGTTGATCCATTGCACATTATCGGAGGATAACGGAGGTGGTCTTTGGATAGTTTTCCGTCGGTTCGGGCTTAATCTGGACCATCGTCGAGGCGGTCTTTCAGATAGTTTTCCGTCGGCTCGGGGCTTAATCTGGACTGTTTGCGGTCTTCGAGATAGTTTTCCGTCGGCTCGGGGCTTAATCTGGACTGTTTGCGTCGAAAATGGTATTACTGTTTTGGAGAAATCAAGAAAAACTTTGATAGAATATTTGTTAGTCTTATGCAAAGTATGATGCGTGATATGAATGACATATGCATGAATTATGACTTTATGAGAAATGTATGAATGATGAATGTTGTGATATTTCAAAACATATCCATCTTGAAGAAGATGCGGATATTACATTTGAAGATTTCTAACCACTGGGGATTGAGTAGGTGAGAACCACGCTTTTGAAGGAGAAGAAATATCTTGGATTCCTCCGATGCACTATCGACCAAGTCTTGGGCCTAGGCGTTGTTGAGGAAGGTAGAGATTTGAGAGGCTCGTTGTCGGAGATCTCATATATAGACCTGCGAGGAGAGTCAGGACCTTGTATGTAAATCCTTGAGGAAATTTAGGCCTCTACCAGTGTAGATCTCATTGGAGAGCATTTGATGGTTCTTTGAGAGGGCTTGAAGAGTCTAGAGTCCGTTGTAATCTCTGGTGGGGAATAAAGGTGTATGCTTCCTCCGATGCACTATCGACCAAGTTTTGAGTCTGGATACTGCCGGGGAGAAGGGAGAAAATCCAATGAAGTGTTCTTGCTAGAGGCGATGTAACGTTGCTCGATTGAGTGGAATTGCTGCTCGTGGATTTCCTTATACCTGGAAGGTGTGTTGTGGTGACACCTTTATGCTCTGTGGGACTATTCGACTTTCGTCGTCATTCCGGAACTGTAGTAAGTACTTTTGTATGTTCACTTTTCGTATGTTTGCGAGAGATTTTTTTGTCAATAATCATTCAAAGCAAGCGTTGGACTTATTACGCAAAACAATTCAAAGAGAAAGAAAGATTCATTTGAAAGGTGGCATATGGCCAAGTAGTTTGTACACAAGAAAGGTGCTAACAATCTCGTTTAGTTCCAACTATGCTAGTACTCATATATTTCGACTATCTCATCTCCTTGTTGTCGGTGAAAGTGAGTGGTGATCGCCATTTGAACCTTGAATCTTGATAGTAGTGCAGGCGGATGATCTGGAAGACATATTAAATCTAACTCCTAACTTTTGCCAAATACCCTTTTTGCCCAACCGCTTTTCGCTTTCTTTACCATATACCTTAATTTTGCGAAATCCCTTGCCCCTAATTTGCCGCCTATCCCTATTTTTATCGTAGTATTTTTGACTATATATGCGTTCACTATGTGGGAAGTCTTCACCATCCATGGTGCTAAGTATCATAGCTCCACCATATCTCTTGACTACAAATGGTCCCTCATGGGAGCCCCATTTGCCCAGGATCACCTTGTGGAAGAATGATGCGCTTGACTACTAGATCACCGATTTGGTAGACTCGATCTTCTTTTAAATGCTCGATCATTCCGAAATAAACATGGATCGCTTCTCATCAATCAAGTTAATGCGGTCAAGGCGATCCCACTTAACTCTCCTCCGGAGGATTACGGTTGAGGGTATCCGAACCTCGATGGGTAAGACGCTTCCATACCGTATCAAGAGAGGGGTTGCCCTGTGGATGTGTTGTAGTCGATAACCATGAAGAGCAAATGGTAACATCTCATGCCAATCTTTGTAAAATCTTATATCTTCTTAATGTTCTTATTGGCGGCTTCCTGCGCCATTCATCTTAGGCCGATATGGAGAAGAGTTGTGATGTTTGATCTTGAGCTGCGTGCGAGTTCGGTGATCATCTTGTTGTTGAGATTGGAACCGTTATAATCCTTTCGAGTGCCATACCCGAGATAAGATTATGCTTGATGAATCGAGCCACTACATTCTTGGTAAGATGCATACTTGCTTCACCCATTTGGTGAAATAGTCAATTGCCACAAGGATGAAGCGATGTCCATTGGAAGTGGGCTTAATCTCTCAATCATGCCAATGCCCCACATTGCGAAAGGCCACGGAGAAGTTAAAACATTCTTGGACGTGCACTGTCGGCATAAATATGGCACTTGTGACAAGACCGGCGTGCGGTGACAATCGACTTCCATGATGGACCAATAGTAACTTTGTTCTCAAAATCTTCTTAGCCATAGTGTGTCCTTTGGTGGGTACCAAATTAGCCGTGTAACTCTTCCATGATACGTATTCTTTGTTTCACGGTCTACAGTGGATGGCACAAGTCGTGGTTGCGCTTGTATAAGATGTCGTTCTTGAGGAAGAATTTGGATGCAAATCTTCTCATGAACTTCTTATCGTTAATGATGCCCTGGATATTCACGAGTCTCAAGATACCTCTTCCGTCATAGTACCAAGGTTTCTCTTCTTCGTCAAGCTCACAACAATATCTTTGGTTCGTCGAACCTCTCAATGATGATCGGGGAGCCTCGTTGTCCCATCGACCTTGAACATAGGCGACATAGTAGCTAATCGCGTGCACTGATTCTCTTCTCGTGGAATGTGATCAAAAGTAATCTCTTGAGTAAGGAATCAAACTCGAACATGCTCTCGATATGGAATGAGATTCGGATGCTTCGTATCCCACTATAATCGACTAATCACTAAAGTGAGTCTCCATACACTTGTAAGAACTTGATTCTTAAGTCAATAGCGACTTTGATACCCATGATGCAAGTACTCGGCCATGTTGTTAGTGCAATTGAAACATAATCTGGCGGTGAAAGGAGTATGTCCGCTGCGGGGCGTAATGATGGCGCCAATGCCATTGCCAAGTGCGTTTGAGGCTCCATCAAAGACCATAGTCCATCGGGATCCTTGTTCGGTCCTTCGTGCAGGCTGGTTCCTCATGATCTGTAACTAGTAAAACATCTTAAAAATTGAACTGCATAGATTGATAGTCGTACGGCTTGATGAGCCAAATGATCGGCTACTACACTTCCTTTGATCGCTTTAAAGTGTCTTGGATGTCATATTCGGTCAAGATCATTTTCCATCTTGCTATTCTTAGGAGAGATGGTTTCTCAAAGATGTATTTTATCGGATCCATCTTAGAAATCAACAAGGTAGTGTGAGTCAACATATCTTGTCTTAGTCGTGCAGAGCCAAAGCGTTGCAAGTTTTCTCAAGCTGCAGTATCTTGTTTCACGATCGGTAAACTTTTGCTAAGGTAGTATATTGCATGCTCTTTTCGACCGGACTCGTCATGTTGCCCCAACACACACCCGTTGAGTTTTCTAACATCAAGTACATGATAAGAGGTCTTCCTTGACGGCATCGGATAGGAGGATTACATGTAGGTATTCCTTGATTTTGTCAAAGCGATCGGCAATCGCCATTCCATTCCACTACGATCTTTCTTTAGCAACTTGAAGATTGGCTCACGGTGCGATTAGGTGTGCAATGATACGGCAATGTAGTTCAATCGGCCCGAAACCTCGACTTCCTTCTCGGTGCGGGGAGGCATCTCTTGAATAGCTTTAACCTTCGTGGGTCAACCTCAATACCTCTTCCACGACTACAAACCCTAAGAGTTTTCGGATCGACTCCAAAGTGCACTTGTTAGGATTAAGTCTCGATCATCTTCAACCTATCAAACAGTTTTGCAAATGATCAAGATGTTCTTCTTGATCGTGATCGAGCTATCATATCGTCGGCGTAGACCTCTATCTCGTGATGAATCATGTCATGAAATAATGTTACCATAACGCGATAAGTGGCGCCGCGTTCTTCGATCCGAGCGGCATAACCTTGCGAGAAAGTGCCCCACGTATGTAGTAGTCTTTTCCATGTCTTGAGAGCCATTTTGATTTGATTGTAACGGAGAAACCATCCATGAAGGAAAACCTTATCTTTGGCGGTATTGTCAACCAAAACATCAATATGAGGAAGTGGGAAATCGTCTTTCGGGCTCGCTTTGTTCGGATCTACGTAATCCACACATTCGTACCTTACCATCCTTCTTAGGCACGGGTACCACATTTGCAACCTTTGGGATAGGAGGTGATGACTAAGAAACCAGTTGAGCGCTTCATAACTTGGCTTTGATTTTCTCGACATCTCGGGACGCGACAGACATACATTTCCTTTGGGAAAACCTTCTTTTGTCGGCAATCGGTGTACCACAATATCAATGTCTAAACCGGGCATGTCTTCGTATGACCAAGCAAAAACCTCAATGTAGTCTCGTAGCATCTGAATCAACCCTTCTTTAACACTTCTCAAGACCGCTCCTATCTTGATCTCTTTTCATCTTCGTCGATGCCCAATTCACAACCTCAACTTTTCTTCGTGTGGTTGTATAACTCGCTCTTCTTCTTTAGCGATCGCAAGTTCTCCGGCACTTCACAATCTTCCTCACTTTCGTCTTGGCTTGGTAGATCGGATTATCGAAGTCATATTTAGCACTAGCATTTGTTATTAACGAGATTCGGAGTGATTACGCGTGTATCACGTGGGTGTGTGTAAGAAACACATAGCTTTTGAAGGGTAATAAAGTAAAGAAAGAAAACACACAATTGAATGCAAAAGTCCAACGAATTTATTGAATGAAAATCATAAGCGACAGATAAAACCCTATAAGCGAGCCATGGCCCGGGCAAGGCACCGAGCTTTCAAAGTTTATTGTTCGAAACATAAAGAAATCGAAAAGCAAAACAAAACAAGCAATTACTCGACTAAAGGAGATTGGTATGACGTCTTGATCTTCCAATTCTTGAGCCCTTGATGCGGAGTTGGGAAGATCCACTTGCGATGTCGAAGCCGTTGTCGTCGTTTTCTATAGCATGGATTCCACTCGGTGATGCGGAAAGGAAGTTGGCCGCACGTTCGCGTATCATCTTCGACCCTTGATGGTGAAGCCTAAACCGGTCTTGTCGGTTTGAAAGGAAGATCGGGGGTGACCCCAAATGCTACCTCCTTGTTCAATGACAGCGTCTTTCGGTGAGGCCATCCTAGGCGGAACTTTGGCACCTTCAGAGTGGGAGAGTCAACAGGCATGACTCGGGTATTGTTTCAAAAGCTTGACGAGGAGTCTCGAAGAATTCACCCTCCATCTCGAGATAAGCGGAATGGTAGATGAATGACCATATACTCTTCTTCACCACATCTTGTGACAACCTTCCCTTTCACGGGTATTTGGTTTCGATGCAAGGTAGAGGTACGCCTGCCCATGTATCGTCCAAGTAGGCAAGAGTAAGTGGACGGATGTCCATGACAAAGAAAGTGGAATCAAAAGTCAGGAACCGACTTTAATAGCGAGTGAGCTCTCCAAGCAAGCTTAGAACCATCAAAAGCTCTCACAATAATGTCACTGGGTCTCGAACCAACCCTTCGACATCAAGTCGATCAAAAGCGGTCTTCGGAAGGATATTGAGAGAACACTGTCAACAAAACATGAGATAAGGTAGTACCCTTGCATTCAAAATGTGCAAGGCTTTGTTATGTTTCTTTCGGAAGGAGTCAAATCGACATCGAGAAGCCTAGGCCGTTGTTGGCAGCCAGGCTAGCAATACAAACTTGATGGTCGGTGGTAGTGTCTTGCGGTACATGAGCATTCTTGAAAACTTCACCAAGGCATTAGCATGAGCCTCGAGCACAAGAGCAAAGCGAGCATGGAGATCTTGACGATCTGTCCCAGCATTCCACAACATTGTAGTCACTCTTCTTGATAATTTTCGAATTTCCTCCATTTCTTGTTTGGAGGTGTCTTGACAACTTCTTTTGGTACTTCTAGGCGGGATGAGTTCTTGGTTCTTTCCTCTAGTGGGATATTGATTGAGTAGTGGAATGCGGTGGGGTCGATGTCTTTTGGAGGAGAAATCTCGGAGAATACCCTTCGGTTCGGTCACGGATCCGGTGATGTTGTCGATGTCGAATGGTAACTTCAACAATAAGATCTTCAATGGTCGAGGATCTTGCTTGACGCCATGATAGTAAACATCACTCCATAATTCCAAGGGATAGCCTTGTCGGAGGAATATGGCACGGTCTTGGAGAAGTGATGATGAGGTGCCACTCTAGGCACGGAATCGAGAGGAAATCCTTATAGTGTTAACATCGGCATAGTCTTACGGGAAATCGTCACCCCATCCGGTCGCCTTAACATCTTCAATAGGAATCTTGTAACTATCGGGGAGTGTACTTCACCATGTAATCATATTTTCCACTTGGCTGCCCCAAGGTATCCCACAGATGGCACATTTCGTTCGCATTGTCGATCTTCAACTTAGACATTTCTTCACACGACACGCACGGTGGCTTGAAATAGTATCTCACGGTTATCCATCATGCCGAACACGTCTTCTCAACCAAGCACAACCATCGGTAGCGATGGGGCACCAACGACAATCCTCGGGCATTCGGATTGACACTTGCAACAAATTCTTCTTAATAGTCATCAGAGGAATGGTCAAGTCATCTATGTTGAAAACATAAGTGTCGTCACCAACAGCATTGGAACTCTTGTCATGGTTAGGCATAGGCGCGTTGATCACATTCGGTCTCAGCGGGAGGTCAAACTCAATCGCTTAGCTTCAATCATATCTTGAATCTTGTTCTTGAGCCCAACAATTGTCGATTGTCGTGCCGGGCTGTTGGAATGGTAAGCACACTTAGCATTAGGATTGTACTTCGGAGAGGAAGTGTTGACATTCTGAGGAGGATCCCTCAAAGTAATCAATTCTGCTTTCAACATGTGTTGCAAGGCTTGCGACAAAGGCATGTTGATTTTCGTAAACTATCTTCGTGGCGCGTTACGTTACGCGTTGTCTCTTGAGGTTGTCTTGATGTAGGATTGGAGATCCTGGCCCCAGATTGAGCACGGTCGGTCTTGGCTCGACTTTTCGACCATACACATTAGCTTCTTTCTTAGCACCAAAAGATTTCTTGACATTTGAAGATGACTCCATGAATCTTCCCACTCTTGATACCGGCTTCATCGCTCGCTGTCAATATCATTTCGGTGAATCCGGATGAAGAATTTCCAATCGGATGATTGAAGAACGGACTGTCGGTGTTCCCATAAACATATCAACCAACTCCCTATTGGACGGGGTTGTTGAACTCTGCTGCTAGATCTCTCCACAGCATACTCCTTGAACTTCTCGTCGCGACCCATAGACATGCTTTGTAGTTGCATGCGGTGGGTGTCAATTCAACATTGTACTCATATTATGCATGAAAGCATCGGCTAAGTCACTCCAAGTACGGATACGGTCATTCTCTAGTGATAGTACCATTCCAACGAGTTCGGACAAACTCTCTTGAAAATAGTGCATCCACACTTTCATCATCGGTGTGGGGTTGATCTTACGGACATAGGACTTCAAATGCACTTAGGGCAAGACATGCCATCATACTTGGCAAAAGTAGGAACTTTGAACTTGGGAGGAATCACAACACCAGGAACAAGACTCAGATCATCAAAGTTCAGCCCGGACATCTTCAGGTTTTCCACAGCATTCAAACGATCTTCAAGTTGTTTGTACTTGTCGTCTTCCTCAGAGTACTGGCCATAATCAGAATGATCCTCTCCTCCTTTCTTTGGCTCACGCTGCTCACCTTCATCACCCTTGGTACTCCCCTCGGTATGGACACTTCCTTCAGAGAGCTCGATCCGACTGACTACTTTTGGACCCCCTTTGAAACGTCTACCCATGTTGAGGAGACCAACAACTTTCTTCTTCTTGTTGATGAGCTTCTTCAAATCTTCTTGGCCTTGGACCAAGCTGGTGAACATCTGCTGAAACTGAGCATTCTGAGCTTGGAGATCTTTGTGATCTGTTCAAGAGCCATTTACTAAAATAAATAGCGAGCAAATGAGAAAACCAATCTCCAATGTACCTGTGATGCAATGTTTATGCTATGATATGCAATGTTTATGCGAATGCAATGCAATGTTTTCAAGGACCTAAGAGATTTAAATTTGTTAAACAAGCAATGAACAAACATTTATTAGTACTTCTCATTATTATTATTTTTTTTTTTAAGTACAAAAGATAGTCCAAAACAATAAAAGAAAGCATAAACATCCTAAAGCTCTAAGTCTCCCATGGGCGCTTCCTCTTGGTGCCGATGTAGGCGTTGATGTTTCGCTCCTCGTGAAGTAGCTTGGTCAACTCTAGAACTTTCTTCTCACTTGCATAGCATTGAGCTTCAAAGGTATCCCTTTCTTCTTTTAGTTGGATCCAGGATCTCTTCAAGTCTTCAAAATCAGTAGGCATGTCGGGATGGAGAACATTATAGGTACGTCACCTATAGCAGGTTCTATAATTCTTGGTAGAACAGGCGTGAATGGCATCATGAGGTTTTGAGCTCGAGCTCGCACCCATTTGAGGTAAGGTTCCCAAGGAATGGAGTTCGGGTGCCCCAAAGTCTTGGTATCAGTCTTCTTTACCATGCCCCAAGCATGTATAAACCTTAAATCGGTAATTCGGAGATCGTGATTGTAGTCGAACACAACATCTTGGAGAAGCATATCATGTGGACCATCCTTTCGAGCAAAACCAAACTGACGTAGAGCTAGAGAAGGGTTGTAAGTAATACCTCCCCTTATACCGAGTAGTGGTACATTAGGGAACTCTCCACAACGCTCAATGAATGTGAAATCCTTTTGAGAGAAAAGATTCCAACGGATATCGGAATGAGAGAGTGACATCAATCTTTGAGACCATCTCAACCTTTGTTCATTCTTCAAAACTGATGGAGGAAGGTGCGAAATAAACCACCTTGAAAGTAACGGGACACAACACATGAGAGTTCCTTGTCGCTTAGCGATGAGTGTGGAGAGAATGCGAGATGTCTCCAAGTAAAGTAGGCATGATTGCGGGTAAGAAACAACTTGATGGCGTTGACATCTATGAATTGGTCGAGTTAGGAAAAAGAACCAAACCATAAATTAGCAAGGCAACAATGTTCTCGAATGCATGGAAACTCATAACTTTGAGGAATTCTCGGGCTTTCTTAATTAGGAATTTGGAAAGTAAACCCTTAACTCCACTTCTAGTTTCCCAATTGGCTTCATGTCCGGCGCTTAAGATGTAAGGTGATGCAATGTCTTCGCTTAGGAACCTTTTCTAGACCGTGAATGGCATTTGATCAAGAATAGGTATCCCAAGTAGCTTAGAGAACTCTTCTAAGGTAGGAACCAACGATAATCTGAAATGTAAAGCAATGGTGTTTGGATCAAAAGAAGGAATAGGACATGCATCATATCTTCTTCAAAACCGAGATAACCAAATCAAGTAGATAACCATGTCTTTTGATGGGCCGGAATTTCAAAACCAATTCTTTGAGTGAGAAGGATACCCATGAAGTTGATTCGGATAGTCTTTCTAGAAGCCATAATCCCTACAAAACGAGCAAAGATAAATCCCTAGGTCCTTGAAATAGTTAGAGATGATATGCAATGCGAATGATGTCATGATGTCATGTTTAGCACACACAAGCAATTCACACAATGAGCCTAGGGTTAAGGCTTGCATGAGGTATAGGTGATTACCCCACCAAAAGTTTGAGTTGGTTCATCCGTCCTATAATAGTAACCGGTTCTAGGAATCTCACATCATAGATCTTTCTCGTGGCGCTTATTTCAATACGACGGCCAAGTGGTCGATCGAAAATGTCCCAAAGTCGATCTCAATGAGCGTAGCATCGAGTATCAACCAACCTCGGTCTACACCAAAGCCGCCATCTCACTACCTTCTAATGGCCAAGATGGGTCAATTAAGGTTCTAAAAGTTTAGTTAGCGTTTGATGACACCACGCAGAAGCCAAATACTTTCTTCAACTTGGGAATGAAGAGTATCGGGCAACCAAAGTGTCACGCTAACGTAGCCATCATGTTGACCGTGTAGTTATCGCTAACGGTCGCGATGATCTAATGCCACTTACCTAAAGGAAACCGGATCCGGTGTAGGATCCCCAACAATATAATACCCAAGCAACCCTTAAAGATAAAGCATACAAGTCAAAGAAAGCGATAAAAGTTATCTAAAAATCCCTAAGGCAATTCTCTCTTTTAGGGTGCGTCCCAGAGTCGCCATTACGTGATACGGTGAACCGACTTTGTAGGATTTTGTATCCAAATGTGCGGATAGCAAGAGTCGCCACCGACTTTTATTTTTATCCAATTAAGGGAAGGTAAAAGTAAAAAAAGACCTTCGTTAGATTACGAGTTCGGAGAATGGTTATGAAAAGGGAAGGTATTAGCACCCCCATCCGTAGTTATCTACGGCTCTTAGTTGCTCTAGATCACTTTTTAAAATTGCTTTGTGTTTGACAAAGATGTTTTGAAAAAGGCATTTCGCTTTGACTTTGTAATGACTCATGTAGGAGTGTATACAAAGTGTTCGAAAATGTTTTGTTTTGAAAAGAATTTGAACTTTGAAAAAGTGTGTGGTGTGAAAAGCATTTGATAGAGCAAGCAACTAAAAGACTTATTTACCCACTCGAATTGGTCATTTTGTTGTACTTACATTCCTTTAGAATAGCGCTAGCCATACCATTAGTTAGTAGGTAGCTCCATTCGTTGGATGTAAGCGCACATTCGAAGGGACATCGGATGGTCATAGAAGGCAACTTGTAGGAAGTATCCTAGCACATTCGAAGGACTATCATCATTTTCGTGGCGACAATCGAGGGTCAAGATCATGTATTTGGAAGCGACATCGTGGGTCTTATGATCTTTGTATCGAAGGGACTATGATGATTTGTTTGGAAGGCAGCGGTGCTAGAATACCTCTACGTTCGAGGACATGACCATTTTGAATCGAAGGCATCGAGAGAATTACCTAAGTGCGTGTGTGAGAAAGTGTGTCAAATTCAGATATTTTATCTTGAAATTAGTGTGAGCTATGTCCATTATTATCTTGCCATACACGCCTAATTACTAGCAATTGATAAGGTGCGGAAAGTAAAATGCGAAATGTAAAGTGCGGAAAGATAAACCTACGCTATTACATGGCTTTGCGGATACATAATTTAACTTCGGAAAATAAAACCCTAGATTAAACTATTACAACCCATGAACAATTACATTATTTGGAAAAAAGAATGATAAAAAAAACGTCCAAACGCAACTGTGAAAGAATAAGAAATTCGGAAAATATGATGAAATCGAAATAAGAGAAAATGTTAGAAAAAATGCAATTTTAAATATGAGAAAATTAATATATGCTGGAAATAAGATAAATAAGTTAAAATATTTTTTTGGGATTTTTTGGAAAAGATTTAATGATTAAAATGCAATTAATAGTGATTTAAATGCAAAAATAAAGATAAAATAAATATGCATGCAAAAATTATATTTTTTAATTTATTAAATTAAATAAAGGTTTTTAGAAAAATAATGTAAAAAGAAAAAATGTTTTTGGTAATTTTTTAGTGCAGAATAAAAATTATGAAAACAATTAAAATTGAATACAAAAATATTAAAAATAATGAAAATAGGAAAATAGAGTTTTGTAAAAATGAAAAAGGGATTGTCTGAACCAGGAATCGAACTGGAGACATCCCTTTCAAACCTTGAAAACCACATGCTTGACCAACTGAGCTGGCGTGTTGCACTGTTTGGAAACGGAGTTAGTGGATTATACGCGTCGCCTTCCCATTGTCTCCTCCTTCGCGCCAACGATCGTCTTCTCCGATTCAAATATTTGAATTTTCAGCGTCGGCCATGGTTCGACGCAAGGTTCCTGGCAAACATCAAAAATGCAACACACGTAATATAAATAAAATCCAAGGCCATGGTTCGATTCAGGACATCAATCCGAATTCAATGGCATAGGTCTCATGGTCTAATTTTTTCTGTATAGAGAAACCCTAATTCGATACCAGGAACCCTAACAATGGTGAAACGCGATTCCGGCCATAGAAATCCAATTGGCTTGCCCAGAAAGCTTGCAAACAACTCACTAAACACGAATATAACAACAAATCACGTTAATAATGCATGAATATGAGAAATCGAAATTTGAAAATTCAAGAACAAACCGAATTCGGTTTACACGATTCTGAATGGTTTTGTGCAATGTGAGGGTCTGGATCGATTCAGGAGATGTCAAGCAATGTGTTGGACCCCTCAAAAACAATTGAAAACGGCTGGAAGTAGGGTTGCCAATTGCTTGAGTGACACGGTTTTTTGAGCTTTGGAATAGGGTTTATGGAGCAATTTTTTCGTTTGTTCTTGATAGGTATGCATTGTACATTTATACTGGATGGATTTGGGATTGAATTTGGAAAGAATCAATCAATATTCAATGGAAATCAAATTTGATATTTCCATGAAAATCAAATCTTCAAAGCTTGATCAATTTCAATCCAATCTTGCCTTTCTTGCTCCAATTTCGAATTTGCTGGCATTTGTGAGTTAATTGGACCTTAAGGAAAGAATAAAATCAATCTTTGCCATTAATTTCAATTTTATAATTTATTTTAAGATTTAATTTGCATTTAAATGAATAAATTACAAATTAAATAGAAAAATAAATCAAAAATTCGTGGCTTTGGGCTTGGACACTCCTAATTGCTTGAGGAACAAGTTAGGATGAAGAAAAGTAGGCCCACTTGCAAAAGATTTGATTTTTGAAGTATCTCTCTTGTGCATTCTTCCAAAATTGCCCAACTTGTAGATGGTGTAACTTGCTCAATTTTCCACATTTTGAGTGTTCTTGGACTTTTGGAAAGCTCTAAGAGTCCTCTAACCAATGTCTTTGGTCTCATCTCAATTGGAGTTACCATGCTCAAAATATCTTCAAAACAAAAGTTGACTTTTGTTGACTTTGAAAATGACTGTAATGTTTTGAGCTATACCTCTCAAATGAAGCATTTTTGGACATTCTTGTGAGACATGAAGTTGTAGAGAATTGAATTTCCTTCAAAACAAGAGGTGGTGGAAAAATTTCTGAGAAAGTATGAGAAAGTTATGATCAGTCAAAGTTCATTGACTTTTCATCTAGAAACCCTAATTTAGAAAGTTTGACTTTTGGGCAAATCTTGAGTTTTCTTGATGAATCATGATCAACCCTTGATCAAATGATGAATGTAACTTCAAAATGAGGATGTTGACCAAAAATCAGAAGTTTTGACTGTATGTTGACCACAGTTGACTTTTTGTCCAATACACCCGATTTTCAACCATCTGAACCATTGTCTGAGGAAACTTGACTTGTGAGGCTTGAAACTTGACATGGAGAATCTTTGAAGCATATGAGGAGGCATGAAGGCCATTGGAGATGTTGGAAATCCATCTTGACTTGAGAGATACCAAACCCTAGTTTAGGTTGATTGTCTAGGAGAGAGTTTGTCTGATCAACTCTTGAGGAATCCTTGAGTATGGATGTATGAAATCTCTTGAGTAGATGGAGGGCAAATTTTGGGGTATGACAGTGTGCCTTTCCATAAATTCACTCATGTCAAAAATATATGCCTCAAGTTCAAAACATGCCTTTCCATAAATTCACTCATGTCAAAAATATATGCCTCAAGTTCAAAACAAAACTGTTATTGAAAAAGCCAGAAATTAATAAAATCAATCATTTTTAGTATGTGTCTATGTTTACCTCTATGTTAGAAGATATCAACAAAACAAATGCAATGCACATCTTTTTGATTGACATTATGCATAACCATAAGTTAACAGTATATTTGAATCTAGTTTGTTATGGTTTAAGTAAAAAAATGACAGCTTGCATATTCCTGGTATGAGAAGATAAGTAAAGTAATATAAAGCCCACCCATGACATGAGATGTGAAGAATATAAACAATGTGTTTTGCTCATTGGTTTAGTTTTTATTTGTGCGAGGTTTAATTCTTGTTGATGTCTTAATTGTCCTTTGGACCAAAAATATTTATGGTTAATGTGTTTTATTTTATTTTCTTATGTAGCAATGTATCAATGAAGATGTTGAAAAGGACGATATAAATGATGAAATTCAAGAGGACGACATAAATGATAAAATTCAAGAGGACGGCCTAAATGATAAAATTCAAGAGGACGACGTAGATGACGAATTTCAAGAGGACGACATAGATCTAGATGATGAATTTCAAGAGGACGATATAGATGGTGAATTTCAAGAGGACGACGTAGATGAAGAATTTATGGAGGATGACATATCTAACGAATTTCAAGAGGACGATCTGGATGCTTTATTCCTAGAAGACAAACTTGAATGAGTTGGATGATGTCTTTTTTTTGGCTTGTAGTTGAAAGCATTAAACTTGAAATATGATTTTTGTTCTTTTGCCGAACTATGTTTTTAGTTATTTTACTAGGGTCATACTTCAAAGTATTAAAAGTAATGTTACGTTAGGCATTTTGTGTACTCTATATATATCTTGAATTAAAGTTTGAACTCGATTTTATTATATTACAACTTTTATGGATGTATGGTTTAAGTTATATAATCAATGTTATTTTTGAAGCCAATTATTATTGACTATATTATTTTGATAATAATTGCAAAATTGTATATTTTACGTGGACACTAAAAAACAACAACCTATAAGCTATGGCTACACTTCAAAAATGATCTTCCTGATTCAGGTTTAAGGCAACGATTGTTAATTGTAGCCGAATTTGGCAACGCTTAAAAAACGTTGTCTCAGAGGCCGCAAATAATCGTCCCCTATTCCTTTTCTATAGGCGATGTTTTTCAAAAGCGTGCCCAAAAAACATAAAAAAACGTCGCCTCAAACAATAGGCAACGCTCGCACAGGAGACGCCTAGAAAACGTCCCCTATTTGTTTAGGCAACGATTTTCAGAGTTCTGACAACGCTTTTCAATTGTTGTTGGAGAGGCTAAATGTTGTAGTGACCATTTCTAAATCTTTTACAAATCGTTGATTGATTCACCATATGTTGTCATCTGGTTTGTCAACAACACCACACGTGAAAAGTATTCAGAGACTGATTCATCTTCTTTCATCTGAGTGATCTCGAATTACTTTCTCAACGTTGGTAACTTCACTCTTTTCAATTTTTTATCTCCACCGTACAAGTTTTTCAACTTGTTCCATGCTCCTTTAGTTGTTTTCTCTTCGAACGATATTCTTTCTAATAAATTGTTAAGGTTAAAATTTAAAATCATAACCGCAAAACCATTCAAAACTCTTACGAAATCAAAATTCATACTCTCTCCGGTCACTATTATAAGTAAAAATTCTCTTTTTAGGTTCATTAAATAATTTATGTATCTAATCTCTATGTAAGCTATATACATCAATTATTTAATGAATCTAAAAAGAATTTTTTTGTTTATAATAGTGACCGGAGAGAGTGCCATATATCTCACAAATTAAAGCATCGCAAAACTAATTAAGTTTTTTTTTCATGTATAATATTTATTTCATAGTGAATAATACTGAGCAGTGTCAACCGTAATCAATACTAGTATGTCTTATCAACATCATTAATAAAAAGTACAAATTCAAAAAAAGATGTAACGCTATTTGCTGCAAACTATATTGTGGATTGAATACTTATGAGTTTCCAAATCAAACTATATTGTTGATTAATAAATACTTACGAGTTTCCAAATCAAACTATATTGTGGTTTGAAATACTTATTAGTTTCAAAATCACACAGGTGAATGAAATTAATGAAAGAGTAAATTAAAAAGTGATAGGACGATGGATGTTCAATGGATGTAGTGGTCATTTTCAAACGCTAATTGGACAATTAGATGACATTTGTCAAGAACAGTGACACATGGTCCTATGAAATGTTGATATCATTATGAATTAAACCCATATTTCTATCTCCCACCAACCAAAAAGCCTGGAGCTCAAAAAGGTGAAACAGTCACATTCATCCCATGCAAGGGAGAGACACTTATTGGTCCATCTAGTCCCAACATCAACGTGTGCATGTTACAACACAAGCGCATTATACGCTCTTGTTCATGCTATACGTATCACAACCCTAATTTCCATTTCATATTTCACTGTCAATGCAGCTTGCAAGCTGCTAGTTATAAAGTGTTCAAATCATCATTATAGGGTTAGATTTTATTTATAAAGAAGTAGTATGATAGAGCGCAAGCGCAACATTAAAAAAAAAATATTGGTTGTAAGATTGTTATAGAATGAAGAAGACCATTACAAATAAATGACCACTTCATATGATTTTAAATGTTTGGATCAATGATATGAAAAATATGATGTTTTTTTAGTTTGAATATGCATATTTAACGCACTGTAATTAATAAATCTAGAAAAATAACAAGGCACTCACAAATTTTTTCAACATTCCTTCTTCAAAGACTTCAGTCAGAAGACTATATACATAACTGACCTGAAATTAGGGATGACAACCCGCATGTACGTCTTCTTTAGGTCGCCTTACAGAAAAATGAGATAAAGTGAGACATTTATAGAGACACTTATAATTAAATATGAGAATCTAATAAATGAGTGTGAGGCGGAAAAAGCCTACAAACACTACACTTTTTAAGTTTAGAAATGTAAAATATATGTTAATATTCGTACCCGTAAAAGTTCAAAAAAATGGGGCAGAGCAGAACAGACACATTAAAAAATGAAGGTCTAATTCTTGATCCGTTCAACACTAAAATGCGGATAAAAATGACATGTCCAGCTGAACGCCGTTTTACCAACCCAACTTGGAATATCCCAAAAAAATAAAAGAAGAACAAAAAAATTAATCTTTATAGTAATACAAAAAATAAAGAAATGAATAATATTTGTCAGCACAAAAAATAAAGAAATGGATAATATTTGTCAGCACATAATGAATATAAAGTTGATGATATCATTCCACACATTTGGGAGGGCATTTACGTAATAACATATTGCCGTTAATTTATAAAAGAAACTGAGACACACTGAGATAGAGTCAAAACGGTTTCAAGGGTAGAAACTGAGAATGGACGAAAATAAACCAACACCGTCCATTGAAGATGACGTAACCACCGCTGACAGCCGGAGAGTCGGAACGCGCCACCCTATCTACCGTGGTGTCAGGAAACGGAGATGGGGAAAATGGGTATCAGAAATTCGAGAACCGAAGAAGAAATCTCGTATATGGCTAGGATCATTTCCGGTACCGGAAATGGCCGCAAAAGCGTACGATGTTGCAGTATATTGCCTCAAAGGCCGAAAAGCTCAACTCAATTTTCCCAACGAGGTTGAAAATCTACCTCTTCCGGCCACACCTACGGCCAGAGACATTCAAGCGGCGGCGGCCAAGGCGGCGAGTATGATGAAATCTTCGGTTGATAAAAAGAGTTGCATTGTGTCTGATGCAGACAGCTGTGGTGATGATTTTTGGGGTGAGATTGAGTTGCCGGAGCTGGTGGAAAGTGAGTGTTGCTGGAATTCTCCGAGTGGATCGACGTGGAATTGCTCTGCTGATATGACAGGGTGGCCGGAGGTTGAGGTTTTGGCGCAGCAACCTTTGATGTCTTGTTGTTTTAATAACTAATGCTGCTTAGTGTGGTGTCGTTGGTATGTCTCTTGCATGTCATTATATGTTTTCTATACTAAATAATAATTTCATGTTATCAAGACTTATATCATCATTAGTACTTATATCTTTATAAATATATATTACTTCAAAAAAAATTGATTTCCTCTAAATTTAAATTTGAAGGATTGTATGAATGAGTTTTGAATATTTATTTAGTAAATTTTTTGCTACGCTATATAAATTTAAGAGTAATTTATCCTTTATGATGTGTATCAATTAAATTTTATATTATAAAATTTTTTAAAATCATATATTAATCTAAAATCTTAAATAATTAAAATGAAATCAAAAAAATACTAATATATAAATTGATTTTTGAATAGTGAGATGTTGTTATGTCAAGTGTGAGTAATGATTCTTATATTGGATGAAAATAGGATATTGAGATTAAGTGAGAAAAGACATAGACACAATATATTAAAATTTTGAATTAATATGTAATTTTAAAAATTATATGATAAAATTTCATTGATATAGGTCATTAAAGATAAATTACTCCTAGTTTTAGGATGGATAGCATAAATATCACCTATTTATTTACTTTATTTAAAAAATATATATTTTTCTTATCTTCACGTGTTATGCTAAATATATTAAATATTTTTATAATATGTTAAATTTTGAGTTTGATCTAATTTTTTTTAGATTATCTCTTTTTCAGTAGAAATTGGATAGATTGTATAATGTATATATTAATTCCTCAATTTATTTTTATTTTTTAAAATCTTATCTGGAGGCGTTTAAGATCTTAAAAGGAACACTCTCTCAGAATCCAAGTTAAAAATTAATCTCTCAAATTAAAAAAATTACAATGAGTGGCAAAATTCTTTCTAAGAAGATTTAATACACTTTAATGTCTCAAGCTGAAATTGAATCTTAAACTTCCTTATTAAAAAGGTAGAAACACATGAACAATTTTACTTTTGATTAGTTGAAATAATGTTTTATATTTTACTTTTGGCTAGTTGAAATAATGTTCTATTTCTATCGTTCACTTAGAGATTTGTTTAAAAAGCAAAACCTTAAATAAATTTGTTCCAATACATAAATTATTTGCATTAACATAATTTAAACCTGTAAACTTAATTCCTCAGTAGACCAATTTCAGGGGGTCAGGGTAAGTTGAAATAATAAACATTCAAGCTAAACCTCGTAACTTTCTAGAAGGCTATCATGTGCATCAGGGCTGTTTATGTTTTTATGTTTTGTATGAATCTTACATAACATAACAACGTGGGGGCAACCAAACATTTTGAGGGAAAATCATGTCAACAACACCTATAGAGGGATTTGATCATGTTTTACTTTGTACTTTTTCTATTACGAAAAAGTGACAAGAAATTGACCTTTTACTTGCAATTTTTAATGTTTATTTGTCTTTAACTCGGTAGAGAGGTGGTTGATATATACGTCTAATAATTAGTTAGGAACTTTTAGAGTTTGAGAAAATGAGATTAACAGCTAGGGTGAGTAATTTCTTTTGACATTGAATTCAATCAACATCTAGAACGCGTTATTCGTGAATGAGTGGGATTTTCCTCAATAACTCAGGTAATAAGATTAATGGGGAATGAAAGGGACTTTTGTTTGTGTCTAGGGGAGTGCATTGTAATTGGCAAAAGATTAAGAAACTTCCCAATGAAGACTAGGATTGAGTAATAATTAAATCAGACTAGGATTGAGTAATAATTAAATCACTCCGTTGAAAGAAAATGACATTTATTTTAAAATAAATTTTATTTGTTAAAATGATAATATTTTAAAATGTAAGAGTATAATAAAAATATTTTTAATTTTGACTACCATATTGTAAAGATATTTTAAGTTGTTATTGGAGAACAACAAACAATTGAATAAAAAGTAATTGATCAAATTCTTTATAGTTGAGGATAAACATCACTCAAATTGAAAGTAGTTGAATATGAAATAATTAAATCTTTTTTAATTTCACTAAAGTTTACTTAGGTCCGTATTGTCATAACCACTCAAAAACACGATAGCGCTATTAATTAAAATGATTATGATTACACATGTATGATTAGAGGCACAGGTACACAAGTGGGAGAAACAAGTCAAACGTTAAATTAGGGCTAGACAAAATTTTATAATCCAACCCAAACCGTCCAATCCATATGGCCCGTGCGTGTACGGTTCGGTTGAGCCGGTTTACCGGGTCGCAGATTTATCATGGCTGGTTTTGTGTGGGTTTTAGTGGTCGGTTTCAGATTGTTGGTTTGAGCCCAATAAAAACTAGATTCGACCGGTCCAACTTTATTTATTCTGAATTACTAAGCCTAATCATTTACTTTGGCCCAATATTATCTCCAACTCAACACAACATCTTCATTCCATCCATTCTCTCACCATCCTCTCACACCACTACGCCACCACCGTCCGCGGGTAAGCTTCACTCCTTCCATCAAAGCTTTTTGATATAGATGTTCATGAGACCCTTCTTTTTTATTGCAACATTAATGTCAAATTCAATATCTTTTCCTTTTTGTTTTCTGAGTTGGTTCTAATCACCACAATGCTTCTTCTCTGTGCCTTAATTATGAGATTTTGAAAGCTTTAATCTCTGTAATATGCTCTAAAGTTTGATTCTTGTAGTTAGGGTTTTCGGTTGCAATCTACTCTGTTCTTCAGGAAATTATTTTTTGATTAGAAATATTATGTTTGTATGGTTTTAAATCTCTAAAAATCTTTACTTTTGATTAAGTTCAAGTGCATTTGTGTTTTGGTTTACTATGTGTAGTTATTATTTTGTCTCTGTTAAATCTACATTGGATTAGAAATACTATGCTTTTATATTTTCATATCTCTGGTTTAATTTGGTGGTTGTTTAGCGTTTTATAAATGTAGTTAATTTTTAATAAAATATGTATGTGTAGTTATGAATTTTACTAGTTTCTTGTAAAATGATGTTTTTTGTTTTCTTACCGATGATGAGGTCACTGTATAATTTATGCAAGTAGTTAATTGTATGCAAAACATACAATGATAGTAACATGCATACACACCATATATAAGTTGCAGGTGTTGTTAGAGTCCACTAATTCCCCCTGTTTACAACTCTTTTTTTGTGTAAGCTTTTTATTGAGTAAGAAATATTAATTTAGCAGAAATTTATGTGATGGTTGCATGCACGCACTATCATGAAGAGCAAAACAGGTTCATACACATATTATCAATTGAAATTCCCCCTTTTTTTTAAATGATGAAATTGATTAATACAAAATCTTTATAACCCTTAATTTCAATGTACAGATAAATTCAGCAGGAGTTTGAATCATGTTAGGCAAGCAAGGAATACTAATTTAACAGTGTGTTTACTTATGAGTTTATTTTTGTAACATATTTCAAGTTTTAAATTTGTATGAGTGTAATATATTGAGAGGCTCCCTATGACCTGTTTGCTATATTAGATACTACCTTGAAAAATTTAAAGTCCCAAATTTAGTTTGTTATATTTGAATGACCAAAGTGTTTATTTAATATTGCTTTATATAAAAAAAAATTATAATGTAACAGACTTTTTATAACAAATTTAAATGTCAGTTAACCGAACAAACCAATCCATTTAAACCGATTAACCGATTAGATCGAATCCGATCAAACCGATTTAAAATTCAGTCGGAATTGGACCTAACAATTACATCCATGGTTTCAAATGGTTTTGATATTTTGGGCCCGAATCCAATCCAAACCGACCGTTGTCCACCCCTATGTTAAATGTTATGTATCAACGAGGAAAATCACACATTCTCTACAAAAATAGTCAAATCAGACTAAATTTTGTAGGTCACATTGTTTTGAACAATAGGTATAAACGTGTTCACAAATATCATATTTCACCATGTGTTCAAAAATATACATTCAATCAAATAAGTTATTTTCGTAATTATTTTTTTTGTCTTTCTACTTACATCCTCTAGACACATTTATAAGCAACAAATTTTTTTTAGATTCGTTGAATCATTGATGTATCTAGTCATTATTTTGTATCAGATACATCAATAATTCAATGAATTTAATTTTTTTTATTGCTTTTAAATGCGTCTGAATGATGTATATTTTACTTTTGTATTTTTGGTTCTTTATCTCACAAAAATCCATTTGTGCAAGTATAGATGGTAATCTAAGAGGGAGTGAATTAAGTTTAAAGATGCTTTTAGAGATGTATGGTATTTTTCTAGTTTCTTAAAAGTTTTCGAAATTATGAATGATGAACATAAGCAAAAAAAAGTAAAGGGCAAACAAAATAAAGTGACACAAAAATTATACTATTTCTCTTTTCTAATCAAGGGTGCATCTACTCCCCTCACAGACATGGTTTCTCTACAGTGGGGTTTTCACTGGATTTCATCCAGTGTCAATTTTCACCCTTCAATTTTAAATTAAATAATTAAAAAATGTAATGTACAAATAATAAGTGCTTGGGATTTCACTGATTTTTTTTTTCAAGGGAGATGATCTCTTCCCCTCCCCTCACACTCTTGTGAGAGATTTCCACTATAGTTAATTTTTGTACAAACCTTACATTTAAGCTTCTTCTACAATCTTCTAACAACAACAAAAAAGCATAATTCTTCCTTGATTTCCAAACACCTACAACCATTATATACTTTAAATCACTCTCAATTCAAAGGTCTTTTCAAACAAATAGAAAGACAAACTTCCCTATTTGCAAACTCTTTGTAAAAAGCACAACAACTTTTTACAAATACAAATCACCACTCACTTGGTAAAAAATACAATAAATTGTATAAAAGTGAATATAAAAATATTTGAATGTTTATTTTTCAATATCTTGAAAATTTAATCTTCTCTTTCAATGAACAATTCAAGAATGTATAAACAATTAAGTGATCAATGATTAGCGAAACTTTTTCTCAATGTATGAAAATTTATGCAGTACAATTTTCTAAGTCCTTTTTGTATCAACACATGGAAAATTAGTAATAATTTTTTTAAAAATATTTGATGAAAGAGGTGGATTTGAATGATGAAAATGTTGGGGTTGATTGAAAATATACATATTGGAGAAGTCTCACATCAGTTAGTTTTGTGAAGGAAGAGAGAGTCCAAGACTATATATAGGATTAACATTCTTCTAAATTCCACATTCCTTAGTTTAATGATGGAAGAGAGAATCCAAGGCTATATATAGAATTCAAGTTTTGCTTTATAAGATGTATCATTCAAAAGCACATTAAGTTTGTATTTGACGTTTTATATTTTTTCTTATTCTTTAGTAGTCATTTAACAATGGTCGTGGTTTTTATTTGGTTTTGCAGTTTTCCACGTTAATCTCTTATGTTGTTATATTGTTCCTATTTTCTCTATGGTTTAGTTTTTCCATCAAGTGGCATCAAGAGTCTTGGTTTGGTAGGTATAAATTTTAGTATGCTTTATGGTTGCTGAAATTCTGACACGCACAATATTAGAGAGATTTAATTTAGTTCCAAAATAGGTATTCTGGGCTTTGTAGTTTTGAGTTTTGGCTTATGGAGCAAGCTAACCTAAAACTGTAAATAGAGGGAGTAACCCCTATTTTTGTAATCAATTAAGTTGTATTCACAGAATTTACAGTTGCAAGTGAATAAAAAGTTTTTCACACTTTGGGACAGAGATAAACTCTGTAGAAAATTAATTGTTTTATCTTTCTTTCTTTCATATTTTTAATCGTTATTGTGTGGTGATAACAATCTTTTTCATTATGATTGATAGAAATTCATCATAAATTTTGATGGATTTCCAACATCTAGTATCAAGAGCTCTGGTTATGTGATCAAAGGAAGAAGAAGAAAATCAATGGCGATGAATTATGCGAATGAAAATTTTCCATCGAATCTCCCAATTCTTAAAGGTGATAACTATGAGAATTGGTGTAAGCATATGGAGGTTATATTCTGTTTTCAAGGTCTGTGGGAACTTGTTAAATATGGATTAGAACCACTTGATGAAAAATTGAAGTCACAATGATGTACCTATTTGTTGTCTTGTTTCCTAAATGGGTGACTTTATTAGTTTATGCGACAACAAACTTTTTTTATACGGTGTCAATAATGTTTGGCGCACATACATAAAAAATAAAGGAATATCAGCACATACTACCTTAAAATTCCTCAAGTGCTCCACAAACTCAATTTTCCTTCGTTCCTTTTTAAATGTCATTTTTTGACTTTTTACACATACCAACAAAACTAATGATTGTTGTTACTTTTTAAACAATAATTTTTCTTTTACATATAATACCCTTAAATTTTTATTATTTTAACTTAATGTTCTCTCTATATAATAAATAGTTAGGGATAATTTTGACAAAACTATCAAAAATGCTACTTTGAAATTTGAAAGTGACAATTAAAAAGAAACATACAATTTTCACGACAATTAAAAAGGAACAGAGGAAGTATATGAATTTGTTCTATATATCCATAACATGTTCTTGTCTATCATATTCAACATACTTATTACACTTCATACTAACATTTTTGAAATATGAAACATACACAACAAATGAATTAAGGAAAGACACATGAATTCTATGGCATTCATCAACACAAGTTCATAGTCTGTCACCATAACCTTCGGTAGAAACTTCTTGGATGCGAATAACTCTTTCAATTTCTTCAATTTTCATGTGAAGTTTTCTTTCCTTTCATCTTCTAAATAGGAAATCCAACATAAAATGCCAACTTCGTTGACATAACACCCACAATCTCAAATAGTGGAAGCTGATACTTGTTTGTTTTATATGTACAATCAATAATAAACACAATATGAAATTTAATCATTAACTTCCCATAATAAAATAAAGGAAAAGTTACATTTGTGAAGAAGGCAATACTTATTTGTTTTGTATGTACAATAAAAAATACACACTAAATGAAATATGTTCAACAAATTCACGTAATCAGGATCTGTCTACAAGATATCAGTAATAATATTTAATTTCCCCATATTTCTAGTCTAGTACATATATTTCTCATCATGAATTAGACTTTGCATATGTTGCATATCAGTCAATGGAGCTCTCTTGCTCGTCTTGTATGTAGATATTGTCTTATACACATCATTAACACTTATCATATTTTTTGGATATCTATCTTTCGAAGTAGAAAAAGTGTATCGAAGAGCCATATTATTTTGTCATGTCATTCACAAATTGTCTTTCATTACGTTTTAAACTGTCTAATATGTCATGACCATCTAAATCTATAGCTAGTTCCTGATTGTGAATTACATACATAAATCCAACCATCAGACCTCTACCACTTGACACTGATCTCAACATAAATAGACATTTAACTTTCATACTAAAAGTATCTTGAGAAGAAGAACTCTTGTAGTTTCCTCCTCTTCTACGAACCATAATCAATTTATCTTGCCTTCCTCTAATCTCATTTGTGGTATCATAGCAAATAGTAATAACAATAACACCGTGTTTTTTACTAATGGATTGTGCTTATGTTATTTACCTTTTTTTGTTGAAAATATTGTATAAATACATTGAGTTTAAAAAAAATTGATAAAAATTCATACTAATGCAGTAAAAATACAAATGTAAGATATAACATAAGGGTGGCAGAATAAAATCTCAATCATAACCTCTTAAAAAGTTAGCTCACTTTTTTAGAAAGAGAAGGCTCAGTCTTCTTATTCAATTTCATAATGAAGAGAAAAAAAATAATCATCAAAGAAAAAGTTATATGAGAACTATCAACGCAAAAATCATGTAAGAAATTTAGAAGTCCTACTTCAAATGTTAAAGACTGCTTATTAACACTATTACCTAAGTTTGAGCTCAAGAGTTATATACATGATTTTTAATTGAATACTTGCAATTGAGTGTTGAATGACGTGTTGAAAATGATATGGATTAATTGATGTTGAAAAGATTCAACATGTTGAATGAGAGGGAGTGAGGGTCACATACAATTCTTTACAAAATCTTATTAGTTGTTGTGATTATTTATATTTTTAGTGTGTTGTGAATGTTAAAAGTAATTCCTTGTGTCAAAAATATTTGATTTGATTTGATTTAAGAGTGTGGAAACAGTTTGTTACACGCATATTTGATTTTAGATTTAGATTGATTTGATTTAAATCTAAAATAGAATAGATTTGATTTAGCTCCAAAATAGATATTTTGGGCTTTTATAGTTTTGAGCATTAGCTAAACTAAATCTATAAATAGAGGGAGTAACCCCTATTTTTTGTAATCAAGTCATTCACAGAATTTTGCAGTTGCAAAGTGAGTAATAAAGTTTTCCACAGTTTGTGGGCAGAGAGAAACTTTGCAGAAAATAATTTTGTCTTTCTTCTTCTTTTCTTTAATTGTTCATCGTTATTGTGTGGTGATATCAGTATTGTTCATCAAGATTGATAGAAATTCACCATAGATTTTGGTGGATTTCTAACATCTGGTATCAAGAGCTCTGGTTAAGCGATCAAGGAAAGAAGAAGAAAATCAATGGCGATGAATTTTGTTAACGAAAATTTTCCAGCAAGTCTCCCAATTCTTAATAGAATTGGGAGACTTGCTGGAAAATATGGAGTGGAACCACTTGATGAATGAGCTTCAGAAGCGGAATACAAAAATTAAAGAAGAAGAAGTATAAAGCTCTCTTTATAATTCATCAATGTGTCAACCAAGACAATTTCGAAAAGGTCAGTAATTTCAAATGTGTTATACATTTCAGGCATGAAGAACAACTTGCTTAGCATAGGGCAGTTAGTCGAAAATAATTACAAAGTGATTGTCGATGACAAGATGGTGAGAGTCATCGACGTTAGTGGAAGATTAATCTTGAAGGCTCTTATGTCCTATAATAGAACCTTCAAGATCGAACTAAATGTGATGGAGCACCAATGCCTTTCGACTCCAGCTAGCAGAGATGAATGGATATGGCACTATCGACTAGGTCATCTCAACTTCAGAGACATCATATATTTAAAGAGAAAGAATATGGTTTCAAGATTGTCAAAAAATGATATTCCAAACGAAGTATGTGAAGAATGTGTGCAAGCGAAGCAACACAAGAATAGCTTCAGAAAGGAAGTAGGAAGTAAGTCGAAGATTGTTCTCAAATTCATATACTCTAATGTATGTGGACCAATCCAGATGTTTTTGTTTGGAGGTAATAAATACTTTGTCACATTCATAGATGATTTCAAGTTTAAATCTATGGTCGAAAGGCAAAGTGGTGGAAAGCTCAAAGTTTTGAGAATTGGTGGTGGTGGAAAGTATGTGTCGAAAGACCTCGACATGTTATGTGGAAAAGAAGGGATATTGTGCATGAGGTGGTGCCATCCTACACTCCACAGCAGAATGGTATTACAGAAAGAAAGAATCGAACCATCATGAATATGGTTCGAAGTATGCTAAAAGGAAAGAATTTACCTCAAGAGTTTTGGGGTGAAGCTGTGTCTACTTGTAACACGGTGAACTGACTTTGTAGGATTTTTGCATCCAAATGTGCGGATAGCAAGAGTCGCCACCGACTTTTATTTTTATCCAATTAAGGGAAGGTAAAAGTAACAGAAAAAGACCTTCGTTAGATTCTGAGTTCGGGAGAATGGTTATGAGAAGGGAAGGTATTAGCACCCTTTCCATCCATGATTTATTCTACGGGCTCTTAGTTGCTCTAGATCACTTTTTAAAATTGCTTTCTGTGTGTTTGACAAAAATGTTTTGAAAAAAGGCATTTCGCTTTGACCTTGTAATGACTCATGTAGGAGTGTATACAAAGTGTTCGGAAATTTTTTATTTTTGAAAAGAATTTGAACTTTGAAAAAAGTGTGTGGTGTGAAAAGCATTTGTTTTAGAGCAAGCAACTAAGAGACTTATTTACCCACTCAGAATTGGTCGTTTTTTTTTGTACTTCTACGTTCCTTTAGAATAGCGCTAGCCGTACCATTAGTTAGCAGGTAGCTCCATTAGTTGGATGTAAGCGGGACATTCGAAGGGACTTCGGATGGTCATAGAAGGCAACTTGTAGGAAGTATCCTAGCACATTCGAAGGGACTATCATCATTTTTCGTAGGCGACAATCGAGGGTCAAGATCATGTATTCGGAGGCGACATCGTGGGTCTTATGATCTTTGTATCGAAGGGACTATGATGATTTGTTTGAAGGCAGCGGTGCTAGGATACCTCTACGTTCGAGGGACCGTTTGAATTCGTAAAGGCAACGAGAGAAAATTACCCTAAGGGGTGCGTGTGTGAAGAAGTGTGTTGTTTTCAGTTATTTTATCTTGAAAGTTAGTGGGCTATGTTCAATTTTAGTCTTGCCATACACGCCTAATTACTAGCAATTGATAGGGTGCGGAAAGTAAAATGCGGAAATGTAAAGGTGCGGAAAGTAAAACCTACGCTATTACATGACTTTGGGGCCGATACATAATTAAAAATGCGGAAAATAAAGTCCTAATTAAAACTATTACAAACCATATGCAATTACATTATTGAACAATAAAATAAAACGGAGGAATCGTCAATCGGATGAACACAACAAACGAAATCGGAAAATATGATGAAAACGAAATAAGAGAAAATGTTAGAAAAATGCAAATTTTAATATGAGAAAATTAATATATGCTGGAAATAAGATAAATATGCTAAAATAATTTTTTGGGATTTTTTAGATGCATTTTAGTAATTAAAAATTAATTTACAATGATTTAAATGCTAAAATAAAAATAAAAATAAATATGCATGCAAAGAGATATTTTTTAATTTATTAAATTAAATAAAGATTTTTTAGAGAATAATGCAAAAAGAATAAATGTTTTTGGTAATTTTTTAATGCAGAATAAAAATATATAAAGAAATTAAAATTGAATAGAAATATTAAAATAAATATGAAAATATGAAACAAAATGCAAACTTGTTAAAAATCCAAATGCCATGGCCAGGGATCGAACACAGGACACTAGCTTCAAACTTTGAAAACCCACAACTTGACCAACTGAGCTGGCATGTCTTACTGTTTGGAAACGAAGTTAATGGAATTTACACGCGTCGCCTCCTGGTCTCGTCCCGCTCGCGCCATACATCGTCTTCAACCTTTTGAATTTTTGAAAGATAGCGTCGGCTTTGGCTCGACGCTACAGGCCCTGGTAAAATCAAAAATGCAGTATACATAATATAAATTACATCTAAGACCATGGTTCGATTCCTTGAAGCATTCCGAATGCAATGGTATAGGTCTTGTTGTCCAATTTTATGTATTTCGTGAAACCCTAAAACGAACTCAGGAACCCTAACCATGGCACCTTGAGTTTCCGGCCATGAAAATGCAATTAAAGTACCCAGAAAGCTTGCAATCTTCCGATTTCGAATTTCACGATTCTGGATGGTTTTTGGCAAAGTAAGTATCTGGATCGACTCTGGAGATGCCAAGGAATGTGTTTGACACCTTAAAATTGATTGAAAACTGCTGGAAATAGGATTGCACTTTGCTTGAGAGGCACGGTTTTTTGAGCTTGCAACAAGGGTTCTTGAGTCAAAAATTCTGCCCTAATCCGTGTGGTATGCATCACATATTTATATTGGATGGATTTGGGATTGATTTGGGAAAGAATTGATCAATATTCAATGGAAATCAATTGTGATTTTTTCATGAAATCAAATCTTCAAATTTTGGTCAAATTTCAATCTAATCTTCCCATATTGATCCAATTTCGAATTTGCTGGCTTTCAATGTATTAATTGGATCACAAAGAAGAAATAAAAATCAATCTTCCAATTAATTTTGATTTTATAATTTATTTTTAAATTTAATTTGCATTTAAATGAATAAATTACAAATTAAATAGAAAAATAAATCAAAAATTCGTGGCATTGGGCTTGGATATTCCTAATTGCATGAGGAATAAGTTAGGATGAAGAAAAAGTAGGCCCATTTGCAAAAGATTTGATTTTTTGAAGTATCTCTCTTTGTGCATTCTTTCAAAATTGCCCAACTTGTGAATGGTGTATCTTGCTCAATTTTCCACATTTTTGAGTGTTCTTGGACTTTTTGGAAAGCTCTAAGAGTCCTCTAAACAATGTCTTTGGTCTCATATTAATTGGAGTTACCATGCTCAATATATCTTCAAAACAAAAGTTGACTTTTGTTGACTTTGAAAATGACAATGTTTTGAGCTATACCTCTCAAATGAAGCATTTTTGGACATTCTTGTGAGACATGAAGTTGTAGAGAATTGAATTTCCTTCAAAATGAGCTTTGGTGGGAAAATTTCGAGAAAGTATGAGAAAGTTATGATCAGTCAAAGTTCATTGACTTTTCACCTAGAAACCCTAATTTAGAAAGTTTGACTTTTGAGCAAATCTTGAGTTTTCTTGATGAATCATGATCAACCCTTGGTAAAATGATGAATGTAACTTCAAAATGAGGATGTTGACCAAAAATTATGAAGTTTGACTGTATGTTGACCACGATTGACTTTTTGTCCAACACACCCGATTTTCAATCATCGAGCAATCACGAGGAAATTTGTGAGGCTTGAAACTTGACATGGAGAATCTTTGAAACATATGAGGAGGCATGAGGGTCATTGGAGATGTTGGAAATCCATCTTGACTTGAGAGATACCAAACCCTAGTTTGGGTTGATTGTCTAGGAGAGAGTTTGTCTGATCAACTCTTGAGGAATCCTTGAGTAGGGATGTATGAAATCTCTTGAGGAGATGGAGGGCAAATTTTGGGGTATGACACTTCCCTGTTCAATCTTCTTGTCTTGGAAGGGTTAGATTGACACGCTTGTCTTCGTGACACGGAGGTGAAGATGATTGAACACTAGTACACCCGGTGGATGATGCGGGAATGGGCTTACGGATGCCATTTGGATACTTAGGAGGATGAGCCGTCGCTAGACTCAAGAAGGTTGATAGGAGAATTGAGATGGGCTTAAGATGCCATCCGGAAAGATCGATCTTTGGGAGTGAGCCATACGCTAGGCTCATGTTCTGGAAGGAGCATGGAGATGGGCTTAAGATGCCATCTAGAGGGAGTCATACGTTAGACTTCGTGTTCATTTTGAATGAAGTTATTGGTTTGTATTGATTTTTAACCATATATGCACAAAGTGAAGCGCTTGATAAGTAGATCGGAGATGGGCTTAAGATGTCATCCAAGATCGACGCTAGACTGTTGATAATAAGGGATCAGAATAAATCTTTGTGCTGATTACCCTGAGGGGAATAGTAGTCGGCAAGAATGCGGATAGCTTCCGTGTTGTGCATCGGGTGTTGATCCATTGCCTGTTATCGGAGGATAACCAGAGGTGGTCTTTCAGATAGTTTTCCGTCGGTTCGGGGCTTAATCTCGGACCATCGGAGGAGGACAACCAAGGCGGTCTTTCGAGATAGTTTTCCGTCGGTTCGGGCTTAATCTGGACCATCGTCGGAGGACAACCGGGGCGGTCTTTCGATAGTTTTCCGTCGATTCGGGCTTAATCTCGGACTGTTTGCGTCCATTACTGTTTTGAAAAACAAGAGGAACTTTGACAGAATATTGGTTAGTTTTATGCAAAGTATGATGCATGACAGTGTATATGAATGACGTATGCATGAATTATGACTTCATGAGAAATGTATGAATGATAGATGTTGTGGTATTTCAAAACATATCCATCTTGAAGAAGATGCGGATGTTCTTTGAAGATTGACTCCGCTGGAATTGAGTCGGTGGAAGTCCCTGCTTTTGAAGGAGAAGAAAGATACCCTGGATTCCTCCGATGCACTATCTGACCAAGTCTTGGGCCTAGATATTGTTGAGGAAGATAGAGGTTTGAGAGGCTCGTTGTTGGAGATCTCATATATAGACCCTGCTGAGGAGAATCTGGGAGGCGATCCGTTGGAGACCTTGTATGTAGATCCTGCTGAGGAAATTTAATTTGGGGATTACAGGTGCGGATCTCATGGAGAGCATTTGATAGTTCTTGGGAGACCGGTGGAAGAGTCAGGATCCCGTTGTAATCTCTGGTTGGGGAATGAAGATGTAGGTTCCTCCGATGCACTATCTGACCAAGTCTCGGGTCTGGATACTGCTGCTGGGGAAAGGACTGAGAGATATCCACTGGGGATAAATACCTTGACTGGGTGAAGTGTTACTTCTGGGAGCATTGATGTAACACTGCTTGGTTGAGTGGAATCACTGCTCGGGGACTAACGTATATTCCGCTGGGGAAGGTGTGTTGTGGGTGACACCTTTGTGGGGATTTCGCTCTGCGGGGGATTGTTTTGGTGACTTTCGTCGTCATCTCAATTCCTGGAACCTGTAGTAAGTACTTTTGCATGTTCACTTTTCGTATGTTTGCAAAGAGATTTTTATTGTCGAGTGCGTATAATCATTCAAAGCAAACGTTGGACTTATTGCAAACGACAACAGTGAAAATTGTAGAGAGCAAGAACTTGCATTTATTTGAAATGTGGCGTATGACCAAGTAGTTTTATACATAAGAAAGGTAAAAAGCTATGCGGAAACAATCTCGTTAAGTTCCAACTATGCTAGTACTCATATATTTCAACTATCTCATCTCCTTGCTGTCAGTAGAAAGTGAGTGAATTGATCTTCGCCATTTGAATCTTGAATCTTGATAGTAGTGGGCGGTGATCCGGAAGAGACATAGTCGCTTGAATCTAACTTTTGCCTAGACCGCCTTTCGGGTTTTCTGGGATACCCTTTTGCCCGCCTTTTCGGTTTTCGACTTGCGGTGTACATGTTTTGTATATATCCTTAATTTTGCGAACCTTTTGGTTCGCCAGATGCCCTTATTTTTGCCTAGGCACCGACCTAGCGGGTCTCTTTTATCGTAGTATTTTTGACTATGTCTGCGTTCACGGGTGTGGGAAGTCTTCACCATCCATGGTGCTAAGTATCATAGCTCCAAAACAACATCTTGACTACAAATGGTCCCTCATAGGTGGGAGTCCATTTGCCCGGATCACCTTGTGGAAGAATGATGCGCTTGACTACTAGATCACCGACTTGGTAGACTCGGTGCTTGACCTTCTTGTTAAATGCTCGATCATTCGTTTCGATAAATTTGTCCGTGGCGGATGGACGCGAGTCGTTTCTCATCAATCAAGTTAATCGGTCAAGGCGATCTGACCCAATCGTCTTCGCCTAACTCGCCTCCGGAGGACTCGATTGAGGGTATCCGAACCTCGATGGGTAAGGCGTCTTCCATACCGTCTACGAGAGAGAAGGGGTTGCCCTGTTGATGTTCGTCTTTGTGGTGCGGTAACCATGAAGAGCAAATGGTAACATCTCATGCCAATCTTTGTAAGTCACCGTCATCTTCAGATAATCTTCTTAATGTTCTTGTTGGCGGCTTCCACGCGCCATTCATCTTAGGCCGATAAGGAGAAGAGTTGTGATGCTTGATCTTGAACTGCGTGCGAGTTCGGTGATCATCTTGTTGTTGAGATTGGAGCCGTTATCGTGATAATCCTTTCGAGTGCCATACCGGCGAGATAAGATTATGCTTGATGAATCGAGCCACACATTCTTGGTAACGATGCATACGAGGTACCCACTTGGTAAAGTAATCAATTGCCACAAGGATGAAACGATGTCCGTTGGAAGTCTTAATTTCTCCAATCATGTCAATGCCCCACATTGAAAAGGCCAAGGAGAAGTCAAAACATTCGAGGTCTTGGAGGCGTGTACTTTGTCGGCATAAATCGGCACTTGTGACAAGATCGAGCATAGCGGTGACAATCAGCCTCCATGGTGGACCAATAGTAACCTTTTCTCAAAATCTTCTTAGCCATGGTATGTCCACTAGAATGGGTACCAAATGCGCCTTCGTGTAACTCTTCCATGATACGCATTGCCGTTTTCTGGTCTATACAGCGGAGTAAGCACAAGTCGTGGTTGCGTTTGTATAAGATGTCGTTGCTGAGAAAGAATTTGGAAATCTTCTCATGAACTTCTTATCATTAATGTATGCCCTCGGGATATTCCCGAGTCTCAAGATACCTCTTCACGTCATAGTACCAAGGTTTCTCTTCTGCGTCAAGCTCACAACAATACTGTTGTCGAACTTCTCAATGATGATCGGGGAGCCTCGTTGTCCCATCTAACCTTGAACATAGACGACATAGTAGCCAATGCGTCTGCCAGCTGATTCCTCTTCTCGTGGAATGTGATTGAAAGTGATCTCTTCAGTAGGGATCAAACTCGAACATGCTCTCGTCGGAATGAGATTCGGATGCTTGTATCCCACTCGCCTTAATCGATGATCACTAAAGTGAGTCTCCATATACTTGTAAGAACTTGATTCTTAAGTCAATAGCACTTTAATACCCATGATGCACGCCGATTCGCCATGTTGTTGAAACAAAGTCTGGGTGAAAGGAGTATGTCACTAGGGATGTAATGATGGCGCCAATGCCATTGTCAAGTGCGTTTGAGGCTCCATCAAAGACCATAGTCCATCGGGATCCTTGTTCGGTCCTTCGTCGGGCACGGTTCTTCGATCATAATTAAAAACATCTTCATCCGGAATTAACGCATAGATCGATAGTCATCTACGATGAGCCAAATGATCGGCTACTAGACTTCCTTTGATCGCTTTAAAAGTGTCTTGATGTCATATTCGGTCAAGATCATTTGCCATCTTGCTATTCTTCGGAGAGGTTTCTCAAATATGTATTTTATCGGATCCATCTTGAAATCAACAAGGTAGTGTGAGTCAACATATCTTGTCTTAGTCAAGCAAAGCCAAGTTTTCATTTGAGTATCTCGTTTCACGGTTGGTAAACTTTTGCTAAGGTAGTATATTGCATGCTCTTTTCGACTGCACTCGTCATGTTGCCCCAACACACCCCATTGAGTTCTCTAACATCAAGTACATGATAAGAGGTCTTCCTTCGGACATCAAGATAGGAGGATTACAGGGGTACTCCTTGATTTTGTCAAAAAATCGACAATCGTTCCATTCTACCACTTGATCTTTCTTAAGTAACTTGAAGATTGGCTCACGGTGATGAATGCAATGTAGTTTAATCGCCCAAGAAACCTCGACTTCTCCTATGCGGCATCTCTTGAATAGCTTTAACCTTGGCCTCAATACCTTTTCTCACGACAACAAACCCTAAGAGTTTTGGATCTAACTCAAAGGTGCACTTGTTGGGATTAAGTCTCAACCGTACTTCTTCAATCATCAAGCAGTTTCGCAAATGATCAAGATGTTCTTCTTGATGTGAGCGAGCTATCATGTCGCCGACGTAGACCTCTATCTCGTGATGAATCATGTCATGAAACAATGTCACCATGATAAGTGGCGCCCGTTCTTCAATCCGAAGCATAACCTTGTAGCGATGCCCCATGTATAAGTCTTCTCCATGTCTTGAGAGCCATTTTGATCGATTGTAATTGGAGAAACCATCCATGAAAGAGAAACCTTATGTCGGTGTTGTCGACGAACATCAATATGAGGAAGTGGAAATCATCTTTCGGACTTGCTTTGTTCGGATCTCGTAATCCACACACATTCGTACTTTGCCATTCCTTCGGGTACCACATTTGCAACCGTGGATAAGAAGTAAGAAAGCTTCATAACTGGCTTTGATCTTCTCGACATCTCGGGGCGCATGCGAACTTTCTGTTTCAGGAGAAAACCCTCTTTGTCGCAATCGATGTACCACAATATCAATGTCCAAACCAGCATGTCTTCGTATGACCAAGCAAAACCTCAATGTAGTCTCGTAGCATCCGAACCAACCTTTCTTTGACCTTCTCAAAGACCCGCTCTATCTTGATCTCTTTTCTTCGTCGGTACCCAAATTCACAACCTCAACTTGCTTTCGTGTGGTGTATAACTCGCTCTTCTTGTCGGCAAGTTCTCCGCACTTCACAATCTTCCTCACTTCGTCTTGGCTTGGTAGATCGGATTATCGAAGTCATATTTAGCACTAGCATAGTTATTAACGAGATTCGGAGTGATTCGCATTGTATCACGTGGGTGTGTGTAAAAACACATAGCTTTTGAAGGGTGATAAAGTAAAAGAAAGAAAACAAACAATTGAATGCAAAAGTCCAACGATTTATTGAATGAAAATACAATCAATGGATAATAACCTCGCCGAGCCATGATGCCCAAGGCACTAGGCTTTCAAAGTTTATTGTTCAAACATAAAGAAATACGAAAAGCAAAACAAAAGAGCAATTACTCGACTAAAGGAGATTGGTATGACGTCTTGGTCTTCCAATTCTGAACCCATGATCCGAGTTGGAAGATCCACTTGTTGATGTTGAAATCGTTGTCGTCGTCTTCTATAGCATGGATTCCACTGGCGATGCGGAAGGAAGTTGGCCGCACGTTCGCGTATCATCTTGACCCTTGATGGTGAAGCCTAAACCAGTCTTGTCGGATTTGAAAGGAAGATCAGGGAGCTGACCCCAAATAGTACTCTTTCCTTCTTCAACAGCAGCTTGAGCATCTTTCAACGAGGCCATCCTAGGCGGAGCTTGTACAACCGGGGAGTGATGGGAGAGTCAGGCATGACTGGAATTGTTTCAAAAGCTTGACGAGTCTCAAAGAATTCACCTTCCATCTCAAGATAACACATTGCAGATGGTGATCATATACTCTTCTTCACCACATCGTGATAACCTTTCCTTTCACCGGTACTTCGATGCAAAGTAGAGTAACGCCCCATGTATCCAAGGGCGTCCAAGTAAGCAAGAATAAGATGGACGGATGTCCATGACAAATAAAGTGGAGTCAAAAGTCTGGGAACCGACTTTAACAAGCAGAATGAGCTCTCCAAGCACTGTTCGCTTAGAACCATCAAAGGCTCTTACAATAATGTCACTGGGTCTCAAAACCAACCCTTCAACATCAAGCCGATCAAATGCAGTCTTCGGAAGGATATTCAGAGCAGAACCGGTATCCACCAAGACATGAGATAAGGTAGTACCCTTGCATTCCACAGAGATGTGCAAGGCTTTGTTGTGTTTCTTTCCGGCAGGAGTCAAATCAGCATCAGAGAAGCCTAGGCCATTGTTGGCAGCCAGGCTAGCAATACAAACTTCGAATTGATCAGTAGTAGTGTCTTGTGGCACGTGAGCATTCTTCAGAAACTTCACCAAGGCGTTAGCATGAGCCTCGGAGCACAAGAGTAGAGCAAGCATGGAGATCTTGGACGGAGTCTGTCCCAACTGTTCCACAACATTGTAGTCACTCTTCTTGATAATTTTCAGAATTTCCTCCATTTCTCGTTTGGAGGTGTCTTCAGCAACTTCCTTTGGTACGGTTGAGCGGGATGAGTCACCGGTTCTTTCCTCTAGCTGGGATATTGATTGAGTAGTGGAATGCGTGGAGTCGATGTCTTTGGAGGAGAGATCTTTGGAGAGAATACCCTTCCGGTTCTGGTCACCTTGCATGATCCGGTGATGTTGTCGATGTCAGGAATAGAAGCTTCAATAGTAAGATCTTCAATGGTCAGAGGGTCTTGCTTGACACCATGATAGTAAACATCACCCATAATTCCAAGGGATAGCCTTGTCGAGGAATATGGAACCGGCCTGGAGAAGTGATAATGAGAGGTGCCACCCTAGGCACGGATCGCAGAGGAAATCCTTATTGTGTTAACATCAACATAGTCTTCGAAATCGTCACCCCATCCGGTCACCTTAACATCTTCAATAGGAATCTTGTAACTATCAGGGACAGTGTACTTCACCATGTAATCATACTTTCCACTTGGCTGCCCCAAGGTATCCCACACAGGTGGTACTATTTCATTCACATCTTCGATCTTCAGCTTAGACATATCTTCACACAGCTACTGCACAGGTGGTTTCAGAAATAGTATCTCACGGTTGTCCATCATGCACTAAACACGTCTTCTCAACCAAGCACAACCATCAGGTGCAGACGGGCACCAACGACAATCCTCTGGGCATCCTGGATTGACACCGGCTTGTAACAAATTCTTCTTAACAGTCATCAGAGGAATGGTCAAGTCATCTACGTTGAAAACATAAGTATTGTCGCCAACAGCATTGGCACTCTTGTCATGGTTAGGCATGGGAGCGTTGATCACATTCGGGGTCTCAACAGGAGGGTCGAACTCAATCTGCTTAGCTTCAATCATATTTTGAATCTTGTTCTTCAGAGCCCAACAATCATCAGTACTATGTCCTGGGCTATTGGAATGGTAAGCACACTTATCATTAGGATTGTACTTCGGAGAGGAGGTATTGACATTCTGAGGAGGATCCCTCAAGGTTATCAGCTCTGCGTTCAACATGTGTTGCAAGGCTTGCGACAAAGGCATGTTGATCTTCGTGCCTTCGTGGCGCTGCTCGCGTTGTCTCACCGAGGTTGTCTTGATGTAGGATCGAGATCACTGCTCCCAGATTGAGCACGGTCGGTCTTGGCTCGGCTTTTCGACCATACACATTGGCTTTCTTACCACCAAAAGATCTCTTCGCAACATTTGAAGATGACTCTACATGAATCTTCCCACTCTTGATACCGACTTCAATACGTCAATATCACCGGTGAATCCGGATGAAGAATTTCCAATCGATGATTGAAGAATGGGCTGTCGGTGTTCCCATAAACATATCAACCAACTCCCTATTGGACAAGGGTGGTTGAACTCACTGCTAGATCTCTCCACTTCGAGCATACTCTTTGAACTTCTCACGACCCATAGACATGCTTTGTAGTTGCATGCGAGTGGGTGTCAATTCACATTGTACTCATATCGCCTATAGAAAGCATCACCAAGTCACCCAAGTACGGATACGGTCATTCTCTAGTGATAGTACCATTCCAACTGGTTCGGACAAACTCTCTTGAAAATAGTGCATCCACAACTTTCATCATCGGTGTGGGGATTGATCTTCGGACATAAGACTTCAAATGCACTTAGGGCAAGACATGCCATCATATTTGGCAAAAGTAGGAACTTTGAACTTGGGAGGAATCACAACACCAGAACAAGACTCGGATCATCAAAGTTCAGCCGGACATCTTCGTTTTCCACAAGATTCGACGATCTTCAAGTTGCTTGTACTTGTCATCTTCCTCGAGTCTTGGCGTTATCATAGTCTTTCTCAAGCTCAGGCTGACTGCCTTCGTCCTCACCCTTGTTACTTTGCTCGTCTTCCTTCTTGAAACTTCCTTCTGAGAGCTCAATTCGGCTGACCACCTTAGGACCACCTTTGTAGCGTCTGCCCATGTTGAGGAGACCAACAACCTTCTTCTTTCTGTTAATGAGCTTCTTCAGATCTTCTTGGCCTTGGACCAAGCGGTAAACATTTTTGGCCGAGCATTCGAGCCGAAGATCTTTGACATCTGCTCAAGAGCCATTTCTGCTAAAATAAATAGCGAGCAAATGAGAAAACCAATCTTCAATGTACCTGTGATGCGATGTTATGCTATGATATGCAATGTTTATGCGAATGCAATGCAATGTTTTCAAGGACCTTAGAGATTTAAATTTGTTAAACAAGCAATGAACAAACATTTATTAGTACTCTTTTTCATTATTCTTTTTCTTTTTAAGTACAAGAGATAGTTCAAAACAATAAAAGAAAACATAAACATCCTAAAGCTCTAAGTCTCCCATGGGCGCTTCCTCTTGGTGCCGATGTAAGCGTTGATGTTTCGCTCCTCGTGAAGTAGCTTGGTCAACTCTAGCACTTTCTTCTCACTTGCATAGCAGAGCTTCAAAGGTATCCTCTCTTCTTTAAGTCGAATCCAGACCGCTTAAGTCTTCAAAATCGAGGGCATGTCGGGATGGAGAAAGATAGGTACGCCACCTATAGCAACAGTTCCATAATTACCGGTAAAACAGTGAATGGCATCATGAGGTTTTGAGCTCGAGCTCGCACCCATTTGAGGTAAGGTTCCCAAGGAATGGAGTTCGGTGCCCCAAAGTCTTGGTATCGCCTTCTTTACCATGCCCCAAGCATGTATAAACCTTCGAATCGAGATCGTGATTGTAGTCGAACACAACATCTTGGAGAAGCATATCATGTGGACCATCTCTTCGAGCAAAACCAAACTGACGTAGAGCTAGAGAAGGGTTGTAAGTAATACCTCTCCTTATACCAAGTAGCGGTACATTAGGGAATTCTCCACAACGCTCGATGAAGATGAAGTCCTTTTGAGAGAACAGACTCCAACGGATATCTGAATGAGAGAGTGACATTAGCCTTTGAGACCATCTCAACCTTTGTTCGTTCTTCAAAACTGATGGAGGAAGGTGCGAAATAAACCACCTGGAAAGTAACGGTACACAACACATGAGAGTTCCTTGTCGCTTAGTAGTACGAGTGTGGAGAGAATGCAGGATGTCTCCAAGTAAAGTAGGCACTGGATTACGGGTAAGAAACACCTTGATGGCGCTAACATCTATGAATTGATCCGAGTTAGGGAATAGAACCAAACCATAAATTAGCAAGGCCACAATGTTTTCAAATGCATGGAAACTCATAACTTTGAGGAATTCTCGGGCTTTCTTAATTAGGAATTTGGAAAGTAAACCCTTAACTCCACTTCTAGTTTCCCAATTGGCTTCAATATCTGAGCGCTTAAGGTGTAAGGCGGATGCGATGTCTTCGAACTTAGGAACCTTTTCCAAACCGGTGAATGGCATTTGGTCAAGAATAGGTATCCCAAGTAACTTAGAGAATTCTTCCAAGGTAGGAACCAACTGATAATCTGGAAATGTAAAGCAATGGTGTTTCGGATCAAAGAACGGAATAGACATGCATCATATCTTCTTCAAAACCGGAGATAACCAAATCAAGTAGATAACCATGTCTTTTGATGAACTGAGCATGGTCGGGAATTTCTGAAACCAATTCTTTGAGTTGAGAAGATATACCCATGAAGTTGATTCGGATAGTCTTTCTAGAAGCCATAATACCCTACAAAACAGAGCAAAGATAAATCCCTAGGTCCTTGAAATAGTTAGAAATGATATGCAATGCGGATGATATCATGATGTCATGTTTAGCACACACAAACAAATCACACAATGAGCCTAGGGTTAAGGCTTGCATGAGGTATAGGTGATTACCCCACCAAAAGTTTGAGTTGGTTCATCCTGTCCTATAATAGTAACCGGGTTCTAGGAATCTCACATCACAGATCTTTCTCGTAGGCGCTTATTTCAATACGACGGCCAAGTGGTCGATCGAAAATGTCCCAAAAGTCTAATCTCAATGAGCGTAGCATCGAGTATCAACCAACCTCGGTCTACACCAAAGTCGGCCATCTCACTACCTTCTAATGGCCAAGATGGGTCAATTAAGGTTCTAAAAGCTTAGTTAGTGCTTGATGACACCACGCAGAAGCCAAATACTATCCTTAACTTGGAAATGAAGAGTATCAGGACATCCAAAGTGTCACACTAACGTAGCCATCATGTTGACTGTTTAGTTATACGTCTAGCGATCGCGATGATCTAATGCCACTTACCTAAAAGGAAACCCGGATCCGGGTGTAGGATCCCCCAACAATATAATACCCAAACAACCCTTAAAGATAAAGCAAGCAAGTCAAACAGAAAGCAATAAAGGTTATCTAGAAATCCCTAAGGCAATTCTCTCTTTTAAGGATTTTTCCCCAGCAGAGTCGCCAGTTCTGTAACACGGTGAACTGACTTTGTAGGATTTTTGTATCCAAATGTGCGGATAGCAAGAGTCGCCACCGACTTTTATTTTTATCCAATTAAGGGAAGGTAAAAGTAACACAGAAAAAGACCTTCGTTAGATTCTGAGTTCGGGAGAATGGTTATGAGAAGGGAAGGTATTAGCACCCCTTTCCATCCGCAGTTTATTCTACGGGCTCTTAGTTGCTCTAGATCACTTTTTAAAATTGTTTTCTGTGTGTTTGAAAAAAATGTTTTGAAAAAAGGCATTTCGCTTTGACCTTGTAATGACTCATGTAGGAGTGTATACAAAGTGTTCGGAAATTTTTTATTTTTGAAAAGAATTTGAACTTTGAAAAAAGTGTGTGGTGTGAAAAGCATTTGTTTTAGAGCAAGCAACTAAGAGACTTATTTACCCACTCAGAATTGGTCGTTTTTTTTTGTACTTCTACGTTCCTTTAGAATAGCGCTAGCCGTACCATTAGTTAGCAGGTAGCTCCATTCGTTGGATGAAAGCGGGACATTCGAAGGGACTTCGGATGGTCATAGAAGGCAACTTGTAGGAAGTATCCTAGCACATTCGAAGGGACTATCATCATTTTTCGTAGGCGACAATCGAGGGTCAAGATCATGTATTCGAAGGCGACATCGTGGGTCTTATGATCTTTGTATCGAAGGGACTATGATGATTTGTTTGAAGGCAACGGTGCTAGGATACCTCTACGTTCGAGGGACATGACCGTTTGAATTCGTAAAGGCAACGAGAGAGAATTACCCTAAGGGGTGCGTGTGTGAAGAAGTGTGTTGTTTTCAGTTATTTTATCTTGAAAGTTAGTGGGCTATGTTCAATTTTAGTCTTGCCATACACGCCTAATTACTAGCAATTGATAGGGTGCGGAAAGTAAAATGCGGAATGTAAAAGCGGAAATGTAAAGGTGCGGAAAGTAAAACCTACGCTATTACATGGCTTTGGGGCAGATACATAATTAAAAATGCGGAAAATAAAGTCCTAATTAAAACTATTACAAACCATATGCAATTACATTATTAAACAATAAAATAAAAACGGAGGAATCGTCTGAATCGGATGAACCTGTGAAACAAACGAGAAATCGGAAAATATGATGAAAACGAAATAAGAGAAAATTAGAAAAAATGCAAATTTTAATATGAGAAAATTAATATATGCTGGAAATAAGATAAATATGCTAAAATAATTTTTTGGGATTTTTTAGATGCATTTTAGTAATTAAAAATTAATTTACAATGATTTAAATGCTAAAATAAAAATAAAAATAAATATGCATGCAAAGAGATATTTTTTAATTTATTAAATTAAATAAAGATTTTTTAGAGAATAATGCAAAAAGAATAAATGTTTTTGGTAATTTTTTTAATGCAGAATAAAAATATATAAAGAAATTAAAATTGAATAGAAATATTAAAATAAATATGAAAATATGAAACAAAATGCAAACTTGTTAAAAATCCAAATGCCATGGCCAGGGATCGAACACAGGACACTAGCTTCAAACTTTGAAAACCCACAACTTGACCAACTGAGCTGGCATGTCTTACTGTTTGGAAACGAAGTTAATGGAATTTACACGCGTCGCCTCCTGGTCTCGTCCCGCTCGCGCCATACATCGTCTTCAACCTTTTGAATTTTTGAAAGATAGCATCGGCTTTGGCTCGACGCTACAGGCCCTGGTAAAATCAAAAATGCAGTATACATAATATAAATTACATCTAAGACCATGGTTCGATTCCTTGAAGCATTCCGAATGCAATGGTATAGGTCTTGTTGTCCAATTTTATGTATTTCGTGAAACCCTAAAACGAACTCAGGAACCCTAACCATGGCACCTTGAGTTTCCGGCCATGAAAATGCAATTAAAGTACCCAGAAAGCTTGCAATCTTCCAATTTCGAATTTCACGATTCTGGATGGTTTTTGGCAAAGTAAGTATCTGGATCGACTCTGGAGATGCCAAGGAATGTGTTTGACACCTTAAAATTGATTGAAAACTGCTGGAAATAGGATTGCACTTTGCTTGAGAGGCACGGTTTTTTGAGCTTGCAACAAGGGTTCTTGAGTCAAAAATTCTGCCCTAATCCGTGTGGTATGCATCACATATTTATATTGGATGGATTTGGGATTGATTTGGGAAAGAATTGATCAATATTCAATGGAAATCAATTGTGATTTTTTCATGAAATCAAATCTTCAAATTTTGGTCAAATTTCAATCTAATCTTCCCATATTGATCCAATTTCGAATTTGCTGGCTTTCAATGTATTAATTGGATCACAAAGAAGAAATAAAAATCAATCTTCCAATTAATTTTGATTTTATAATTTATTTTTAAATTTAATTTGCATTTAAATGAATAAATTACAAATTAAATAGAAAAATAAATCAAAAATTCGTGGCATTGGGCTTGGATATTCCTAATTGCATGAGGAATAAGTTAGGATGAAGAAAAAGTAGGCCCATTTGCAAAAGATTTGATTTTTTGAAGTATCTCTCTTTGTGCATTCTTTCAAAATTGCCCAACTTGTGAATGGTGTATCTTGCTCAATTTTCCACATTTTTGAGTGTTCTTGGACTTTTTGGAAAGCTCTAAGAGTCCTCTAAACAATGTCTTTGGTCTCATATCAATTGGAGTTACCATGCTCAATATATCTTCAAAACAAAAAGTTGACTTTTTGTTGACTTTGAAAATGACCTAATGTTTTGAGCTATACCTCTCAAATGAAGCATTTTTGGACATTCTTGTGAGACATGAAGTTGTAGAGAATTGAATTTCCTTCAAAATGAGCTTTGGTGGGAAAATTTCGAGAAAGTATGAGAAAGTTATGATCACCAAAGTTCATTGACTTTTCACCTAGAAACCCTAATTTAGAAAGTTTGACTTTTGAGCAAATCTTGAGTTTTCTTGATGAATCATGATCAACCCTTGGTCAAATGATGAATGTAAATTCAAAATGAGGATGTTGACCAAAAATTATGAAGTTTGTATGTTGACCACTTGACTTTTGTCCAATACACCCGATTTTCAATCATCTGGGCAATTGCCTGAGGAAATTTGACTTGTGAGGCTTGAAACTTGACATGGAGAATCTTTGAAACATATGAGGAGGCATGAGGGTCATTGGAGATGTTGGAAATCCATCTTGACTTGAGAGATACCAAACCCTAGTTTGGGTTGATTGTCTAGGAGAGAGTTTGTCTGATCAACTCTTGAGGAATCCTTGAGTAGGGATGTATGAAATCTCTTGAGGAGATGGAGGGCAAATTTTGGGGTATGACACTACTGCACCTTATATCTTGAACAGATGTCCTACGAAGAAGCTATAAAGAATTACTCTAGAATAATGTTGGCCTGGTGTGAAGCCTAGCTTGAGTCATCTAAAGGTATTTAGATCTATTGCATATAGACATGTTCCAGATTAATTGAGAAGAAAACTTGATGACAAGTTGATTCAAATGATTCTAGTAGGATATCCTTCGACGAGAGGTTACAAGTTGTTCGACCCAGTGAACAAGCAAAGTGTGATCAGCAGAGACGTGATCATAAATGAGATGAAAGAATGAGATTTGACTCAAAATGTCAAGAAAGATTCAGTGAGAATCTTACTTGAGGAACCAAAAACTCAAGTCGAAAGAGAAGTTTGACAAGAGGAACCAGCAATTATAGATCAACCAAGTACAAGTACAAGCAGACCTCAGAGAACAAGACGCATGCCTGCAAGATTGAAAGATTGTATGGTTACATCAGATGATGTGGATGATAATGAAGGTGAACTTATACACTATGCTTTCTATGCAGATGTCGAACCTGTCAATGCAGTTGAAGAATTTAGAGATTCGAAGTGGGTGAAAGCGATGAACAAAGAAGTGAAGTCCATCGAAGACAACAACACTTGGTCACTTGTCGAATTGCCTCAAGGCAAGAAGGCAATTGATGTCAAGTGGGTATACAAAGTGAAGATGAATCCTAAAGGGGAAGTAACTCGACCCAAAACAAGGCTAGTGGCAAAAGGATTTCTCAAGTTCGAAGAGAAGCAGCTATGTATTATGATTCACATGATGATAATGCCACAACTGGTTCCTTTCTCGAACTCCAAGCAACTGGCGCACCACCTAACATAAACACAAATGCTGCTGTGGATTTTCGATCCTCGACATCACTGCACTAACCCGAATCTGTGTACCCCACTAACTTGCATTCTTTTCCTTTATCAACTGCTGGAAATAAAATGTCATATTCAAGAGTTCCTTTCAAATACCTCAATATTCTCTTCGTCACTGCTAGGTGTGATATGTAACACCCCAATATTACCCAAAGTTTTAAATATGAAAATCAGAGTAAATTAAAATTCCATACATTCAATACTGAGGCATCACACCTTCAAAACCAAATTACTTTAAACAGTTTGTTTTAAAGTCTACATCTCGGATACATAACATCATCGGAAAACATAAATGGATTCGTAAACATCAAAACATCTTCTTTATTAAATTTCCTTAATAAATCAGGTTTTCATAAAGTATGATTCTTATACATAAAGGAATAACACAAATATAACAGCAACAAGACAACATAAATATCCCCCTGAGTGCTACGTATCAGAGCGACACCGACTCGACTAACAACAGCTAAAAACTCCGTCTTCAACCTGCACGTTACCAATATATAGGTAACGGCGAAACAAGTAAAGGGTGAGATAATCCAAAACATATAATTAAAGGCATGATAAAGTATATATATAGTTTCGAAATTATAAAGGGTATAGATTAATAAGTGTAATTCCAACACATAAACTTTCATCACCATGAAATCGTCACAAGCTAATACATCACTACTTAGCACGGCAATCAACAACAACAACAACATCAAACAACAACATTAAATAATGCTAATGACATAAACAACATAACCAAATCATCACAAATCGGCTAAAGCCCATCGTCGCTTTTGGCATAAAAGCCCATCATCACAAACATCATCACATCACATTTTCAGTAAGCATTTCATCAAGTTAAATCATCACAAAGTTCATCACTTATATTCATCGCTTAGTTATCATAAAATTACTAAGTTATATTCATTTCATGTTTATCATAAAGATCCTCGCCAAACAAAACATCATATATCATCGCAATTTAACATCGTCAATCAATTAAACTCAACGCCAAACAACTCAAACATAAACATAACCGACTCCATGAGACACGACTATGTTATGCATGTGGTACCCATCACTTTGTCCATAATTAGGGACACTTGGCATAAAAGCCTCTTCGCTTGGCATAAAAGCCTCTTCGATTGGCATAAAAGCCTCTTCGCTTATGCAATGTATGTGACTCGACAATAAAACAACACAACACAAACACACCATCATCGCTCGTCAAAATTGGCATAAAGCCCACATCGCTATAATTTATCCACATCAAGATAAATATATCATCGCATCATATTTGCATTATGCAAAATATCACTAATAACTCATCATCATCAAAATCATGCATTCACAAATCGGAAGCATTTATTAACAACATCAATATAAGCATCATGTACAAAGACATATATCATTGCATCGCATATCATCAAGCATTCATTAATAAATACACCGTCGCAAACATTATGTTTATTCACACCGCGTCATTATCAATTAATTCGCCAAATTCCAAAAATGGAAAAATAGTCAAAACGTCAATAATCGTCGCGAAAGTAATTTCTAATAACCGGTATTAATCATAATCCTCAAAGTCGAAATCGGATTGTCCATACGTGCCTTAAATCCACTAAAACACAATCCGGTTCAATTTACCGTAAATTGGCCTATTTCGGGTCACTTCGTAAAAACTCGTAATTTCTAAAAACTAACCTCACCACTACGTTCTACACGTCGAACTTAGCTAGCACGTCAATTTTCGTTGAATTCAGAGCAACTTGTTTCGTCGTCGAATTTACCGGAATCAGAAAATCAGAACATAATCGGGTTCTAAATTAAATCGGCTAACTTGTGCCCTAGTTATATTTTATTAATATAAACTATTACTATGTAGAATTGGAAGGTTTAAAAGAAACAGAAACTAGGAAGCAAGTTATGCAGAAAAATCAATTATGCAAGTAACAGAACAACAACATACAGAAAAACAGCAAAACAGCAAAATGCATAATCCGTTTCATCCTCCCTCCCCCCCCCTACAAACATACAGGGACGATCGTCCCTTGGTTGAACACAAGTGGAGGCGTGTGCCCTAGGGGCATGGGATGGCCTCCCCTCATGGTGAGGTGGGCGCCTCCCATGTCCTCCACCCCACACCTCATCTTCTTCGTCCATTGCATTACAGTGTGTTCTGTGTTCTTCTTTTACAGTTTTGTTTTCCAGTTTTCTATTTTCTTTCTTTTATAGTTTTTCTTCATTTCCATTTTGCAACTTAGTTCTACTAGTATAGCAATTAAAAACACCACCAATTCATACTCCTAACCCAACATTTTCTAAGTTGTTTTCAACCATTAATCAACCAAAACTCACAACTCATCCTAACAATTTTTCTCAAAATCCAAAATATACTATCAAACCCTAATAATATGAAATGGAGAAATCAAACCCCTTACCTCATAAGCTTGGATGATCAATGATGATTCTACAAAGCTCAATCCACAAGCTTGCTCATGATCTTCTTCCTCTTCCCCTCATGCTCTTCTTCTCAAAACCTTTTTTCTTTTCTCTCAAACTCTAAGTTTGGTTTTGTGAGGAAAAATAGAAAGGAAAGGAGGAAGAAATGGTTTTATAAAGCTTCCAAGTTCCATGCTTGCTTTGTGTTTTGCCAAAGGAAAGAAAACAAGGAGAAGTGTTTGGATGGAAAGAAAATAAGAAAAGTGGTTTTATAATAACCTTACTAATAAACTAAGGTGTAAACCCAATCCTTTCCAATTAATCCTCACACTCCTAATAAATTAATATAATTAATTCAATCAATTAAAATAATTCTGGAGAATTAAATATCGGATCCGAATAATATTTTATCGGACCGAACGGAACATCGCCTAATATATTAATAGATATATTGATTAATATAAATATCGATAGGAAATTCAAAAATATTGATATAATATAATATTAATAAAAACGGGGCGTTACATGATACCTTTGGATTCTGCATGAATCTACTCACCATACCCACATTGTATGCTAAGTCAGGCCTCGTATGACAATGGTATCATGAGCCTATAGTTTTGAGATAAGAACCGACTAACTTGTATCGAAACACTTCCTGCAGGTGGTGGGTAGAATGTGTTATGTTGAAGAGTGCCAAAGGTGGTACAAGTGAATGTGGAAGATAGCTTTCACATGAGGGAGAGCATTGTGGCTCCCACTTGAGGGGGAGTGTTGAGAATCAAGTGTGAGGAAGAAGTACCACATTGGTTAGAAAAAGGAAGAATGAACACCTTATAAGAGAGAGAACTCACACACCTATCACCTTAAGGTTTTAGGTGGATATGTGGCGTGCTTCTCACAAATGTGTGTCCCAAGTACATGTTATCTCCTCGGAATTGTCCCCCTATAATAGTGAATGATGGTGGGGTAGGGTGTTGAATTTTATTAAGCAAAACTATTATGTTAGTGACAATTTCAAGGATGGAGCATTTACTTTGGACACACCTTTGTGAGAGACACACCACATACCGATCTAAAACCTTAAGGTGATAGATGTGTGAGTTCTCTCACTTATATAGTGTTCAATCTTTTATTTTCTAATCAATATGAGACTTTTTCCTCACACTTAATTCTCTATATATTATAATAAATAAAAATTGAATAAATATTAAATTATTAGGTGAAAGAAAGAGAAGATGATATGAAAGACAAAAGGAGAAAAAATAGTGTGTTAAATAATAAAATTATTATAAATATTTTAAACAAAACTAAACACGCATTTAATATGGAGCTTCAATAGGGTAACTTTGATACGCCAAGGTTAATGTCATGTTGTGTTTCTATTTCACTACAAAGCACTGTGTTTCAATACATTATCAAATAAATTAGATGTTGGCAACTCTCCCGAACAAAAACATCTAATGAGATTGAATGATTCACTTATACCAAACTTGAATATGTTTGATTTATTTTTGCAATAGTAAAAAGTAATTTTAAAGACGTAGAATTAATTTTAAAATGAGTTTTGATGTTTGATTCTTCTAAATAGAATTAATTCTCTCTCTAAAATTAATTCTATTTGAAATTATAATTTATAACTTTTGAATACATAATTCATTTTTATATAAAAATTTATTGTTCAATTCAACTTTAAATAAATTTATTTAAACATAAATTATTTCATATTCGACTCACTTTTAACTAAAATTAATTTTACATAATCAATTTTCTTAAAATTAATTTTTTTTTTCATTTTAGAACCAATCATACCCTAAACTTATGTCATTTTCTTCTCACAATTTCATACTAAACTACTCATATATATTAGGGATATATATTAGGGGTGTTCAAAATATAGTTAGTTGAATTGTATTTCTGCATTGAATTGGATTGAACCATAAAAAATACTGAACCATTTAAATGGTCATTAAACTGAACCATTTATTCAAAACAAGTTTAATACAGTTTTAAACTAGTTCAAAACTAGTTTTTATCATAAATTGGTTTTATTATAAAAATTAATATTTTATAAAAAAATCAAATAATTTTTTTTTCTAAAAAATTTTAGCAAAGAGAAAAAAAATTCAGAAATATACAAAAAAATTGGAAAAAGTTTCCCGAAAAAAAAACTGAAATATTTTAAAAAAAATAATAAAAAAATTGAAATTGTTTTTCCAAAAAAAAAACTGGTAAAAGTTTTCAAAAAAAAAAACTTTTGAAATTTTTTTTCTGAAAAATAAAAAAAAAATTGAAATTATTTTACCAAAAAATATAAAATAGAAAATTTCAGAAAAAAAACTGAAATTATTTTATCAAAAAATATAAAAAATTAGGATTTTTTTAGAAAAATAAAAAAAATAAAATTTTAGAAAAAAAACTGAAATTTTGATTTTTTTATAAAAAATATATATTTTTCAAAAAAAAATGTTTTTCGAAAATAAAATAATTTGAAAATATTTTTTACGAAAAATTTTAAAAAAAACTGTAATAATTTTTTTTTAAAATTTAAAAGTATTTTTTCCAAATAAAAAAGTTTCAGAATTGTTTTTCCCAAAATAAAAAAAAAAAACTGGAAAAAAATATTTTATAAATTTTTTTTTTTAAAGAAATTATTTTTCGAAAAAATATATATATTTTTTGAAAATTAAAAAACTGAAAAAAAAAAATTTAAAACCAATTTAAAATTTTATTAAAAAAAATTAAAATTTTCAACAAAACTAGTTTGAAACAAATTAAATTATATTAAACTGATTTTTTACTATAAATTGGTTTGAACTGGTTATAAACTGAATTGTAACTGATTTAACAGATTAACTATTTTTTTTTAAATGGTTTTTAATAACTGAATTGAACCATTAATATGGTTCAATTCAATTCAGTTCATGAGCCACGAACACCCCTAATTATGACTGCGTGATTGCGGTTTTTTGGTGACGGCACGAGATTCAACAATAGTTTATTAAATTGGATTCCTTTAACAAAAATATAAATTCTGAAATTTAAATGGTAGATCAAAGCATACATAAATAGCTGCATTTATCCAATCATTTATATTACTACTTGTCTTTTCCAAATCAATAGTTGTGGAAAGCAGTTCAAATTATTTATTATTACTAGTTTCTTGTTTACTTGCATTTATATATTTACTTGCATGTCTTAAATTAATTTATACTACTACTTCCTTCCTTATATATTTATCATTTATATTTATATATTTCTACTTGTCTTAAATTAATTTATATTACTACTTGTATGTATAAATCACATGTTTAAATAAAAGTTCACTGTCATTGATGCCTTGGCAAAATACTGAATTTCGAATTTTTGCAGGTAACAATCTTAAATAAGAATTATACTTATAAAGCAACAAAATATTTCAACAAGCATAATGTATAGTCCTAAATTACTACAATCATTTCAACAATCACCTACTTAATAAGATTTGTACATAGGAATCACCTTAATATTTATGCTAAAACAATACTAGTACATATCTCATTAAAAATCACAAACATCAATAATTTGATCCAGGAGAATCCCATGTATCAGGTATGATTTGATGAAGTGAACAACATTCTTGATTAGATCCACTTGAACAACATTTTGAAGTAGAAAATTCCAACTCTTGTTTTTCATGTGCATTCATAACCCCTTCTATTATCTCCAAAACCTCTTCAATTTTTGGCCTATTTTCTTGTAAACCAGACACACACTTAAGAGCAATATTCAATAATGAAAATGCATCTTGTTGATCATTCTCTCTAACCTCTTTATCAAAAACCTCTCCTGTCCATTCCTCTCTCACCATTGATCTCACCCATCTAACAAGATCGATTCTACTAGCTTCGGTGCTTTGTCCGGTTAGTAATTCTAATAGAATTACTCCGAAGCTATAGACATCGCCTTTTTCATTTAAACTTTTTTCGGGGGCCATGTGTCCATGAGAGGAAAAGAGAGTAGTTCCTCTATTTGGTTCGAAGAATTTTGATAAACCATGTTCGCTTATTAGTGCTTCGTTTTTTTCGTTAAGAAGAATATTTGATAGCTTGATGTTTCCATGAGGAATATTGGTCTCTCCTTCTTCCAATTTCTTGTATATGAAGGCCAAACCTCTAGCAATTCCACATGCTATTTCGAGACGAAGTTTCCATGGAAAAACTTTTCTCTTTGCTATATAATCTACATAAATACAATATCTCTTTGTTATCACTATAGATTGTTAATTGTTAGTTAGATCGATTGAGACGAAAGATTGAAACCAAGTCTCAACTAGTAATATTGTGCAAATGATCACGGACCGAAATAAATTTGGATTTTTTGAATTTAGTAACTCACCGATTCACGCATTCACAATTCTTAGTAAACCAAACCTATTAGACCAACGACTCACATTTCAAATTTGATTACTTAAGTAGAAATGTGAGAGTGTTACAATTTACTTATTGGAATAAATATTTCAACACTTTTCTATAATGAATTTGAGGCATGGATGTATATATGTGTATCATACTATTCACTAACTCTAACACAAAAGTTCAAAACTTTGATAATGTAAAAAATATAAGAAATCAAGACAGTTACATATATGATAATATTTTTAGAACATTAATCTGACTTTTTCATCACATGTTATATATATGGGATATATAGTAGACGCTGACAAGTGTCGTACGTTACGACACGTCTACTTCTAGCCGTGTTAATGCATGCATGTGGTTGTGTGTATGTGCTTAAATATATTGCATGTGCATATGTGTTTGTGTGTATGTGAAGTATATATATATATATATATATTTTATTTTTTTTGACTTAGTGTATGTGAAGTATATTGAAACTAAAGAAAACTTACAATCTTAACTTACCATTCAAAAGATTGAGCAAGCTTCCATTGCTTTGATATTTGTAAATGATAAGTTTCTCTTCACTTGTACAACGATATCCAACAAGAGGGAGAATATTCCGATGTTTCACTTCACTTATCTTCTTCAATATTTCACAAAACTCATCACAAGAAACTTGCAAATTCTTCATTCTTTTCACCCCATATTCAACATTATTCTCAAGTTTCACCTTAAAAAGACTACTACAAAAGTTCTCACTTCTCAAATCAGCTTTAGCTCTTAATAAATCCTCCAAACTAAACCTTTCATCCTCTTCAACAAAGAACACAAGCTCTGAACTACTATTAACACTCCCTTTTAATCTCACCTCACTTGTCACCTTTTTCATAGGAGAAACTATATGCTTCGTCTTCATCTCACTCTCTCCCATTAATTTAGATGATTTTTTCACCATAAAGTATAGTGATGATAAAAGCAATCCAATTCCCAAAACCAAACCTACCAAAATCTCAATATGGGAATACCACGATTTCTTTCCATGTTCAGATTTATCATTAGAATTTAAAGAACTTGGTGTTGGTTCTATTCTATCTACATCATTTTCACTCTCTAGCTTACTAAATTGTACCATATAATTAGTAGAAAAATTATTGTTAGATAAATCTAAATTCATAAGATATTTCAATCTTTTCAAAGCCTTTGGTAACCTACCACTTAGTTTATTATTCGTTAAATTTAAATAAACCAAACTTCTACAATGAAAAATTGAGTTTGAAATGTTCCCTTTGAGATTATTACTAGCTAAACTAACAACTCTAAGGTTTTGGAGTTTACATAGTGAATCTACATCTAATATGCCACTAAGGTTCATGTTATCAAGGTTTATCTCTATAATATTTGTAGCATTTGAGTTGCATGTTACACCATTGAACATGTTGTTAAAACATGGATTTGATATCTTGGTAATGTTGAGAACATTATTGGAATCAAGAGCTTTAATGAAAGTGAAGAAAGAACGAGAGTTTGATGATGATGATGATGATAACAACTCACCTCTTGAATAGAACATGATCAAAAAGAAAGATATTAAGAACATTGTGAAGTCTCTTGTGTTCTTCATTTTTTGTGTGGATGTATGTTGAATGAATTATGGGTCTATATTGTTGACACTATGGATAAGCACATGTGTAGTCATTATAGGATTCTACGTTGGATGTTTGTCATTATCTTGTACACCTTGTTAATATCGTTGCTTTTCCGTGTCTTTAGATAAAACAAAACATTTCGTGTGTGAAACATAAGAAATGATCATTGTCATCCGTTTGCTGCCAAAATAAATATTCCATGTCTTCAAATCATTTTTATATACATATTAATTTCTTACAATTATTTATTTGTTGAGAAACAGTTTAATATAAGTGTAATTGTTAAGTTTAATACATTTCATTTTATCAAGTTTACTTTTTTTTTTTGAACACATCAAGTTTACATATTTAAATATATATTTACTAATATTTTAAATTATATGATAATATGTAAAGTATTCATTAATACTATTTTCTAAAATCAAATAGAGATTTTGATAGTAGTTCTAGTCCAACCCAATTTTTACATAAACCAGTATAATCTCACCTAAATGAATTCAAACCAATATTTAAAACCACCACTTTTTTCCTCCTAACTTTGAAAACGACCAGCCATGATTGACAAAAATTTTAATCCAATGTCTAATTTGCCTATTGCTTAAAGGAGAAAAAAATAAGGCATTATAAAAGATAAGAATCAAAACATTTATTATAGAATCATCATTCAATATATATGCTTCACAACATTTGTTGAAAATCTCCTATGTACAAAATGACAACATCCCCAATTAAGCCCTCCCTAATATACAGCCATAGCAGAAGGGAAAAAATCAAAACAAATCATATAGTACCATATAATCCAAATTAGGGGTGTTCAAAATATAGTTAATTTTATTGTATTTCTGCATTGAATTGGATTGAACCTTAAACAAAACTGAACCATTTAAATGGTTATCGAACTGAATCATTTAATAAAGCAGTTTTAATGCATTTTTAAACTAGTTCAAAATCAGTTTTAATTATAAATTGGTTTTATTTTAAAAATTAGTATTTTATAAAAAAAAATTAAAAAAATCGGAAAAAAGAATTTTCAGTTTTATTTTTCAAAAAAACACTTTTTTACAGTTTTTTTTCTGGAAAAAAAAAATAAAATTTTCAATTTAAAAAAAAATAACTTCAGTATTTTTAAAAATAAGAATCGGTAATTTTATTCAAAAAAAAAATTCCCAATTTTTTTCAGTTTTTAAAAATAATAAAAAAAAGTTGCAGTTTTTAAAAAAACAAATTTCAGTTTTTTTAAGTGAAAAAAGTTTTTTTTTTTCCAATTTTTTAAAAAAATATATAAAAAAATCAGTATTTAAAAAAAAATCCCAATTTTTTTCAGTTTTTAAAAATAATAAAAAAAAGTTGCAGTTTTTAAAAAAACAAAATTCAGTTTTTTTCTGTAAAATTTTCTTTTCCAGTTTTTAGAAAAATATTTAAAAAATTTAGTATTTAAAAAAAAAATCAGTTTTTTTTTCAGAAAAATTTTTTTTAGTTTTTCTTTTTAGAATTTTGTTTTTCGGTTTTAAAATAAATAAATAAAAGTTGTACTTTTTTAAAAAAAACTAAATTCAGTTTTTATTTTCAAAAAAATTGTTGTTCAGTTTTTTTTTCAAAAAAAAAAGTCAGTTTTTTAAAAAAATATTCAGTATTTAAAAAAAAGTTCAGTTTTTTTTTTAAAAAAACAAATTTTTCAGTTTGTTTAAAAAAAAATGTTTCAGTTTTTTAAATAAAAACAAAATCAAAATCGGTATTTATTTAATCTAAAAAATAATCTATTGAATTATTAAAATATGATTAGTTAATTTTTTCAATAAAACTAATTTAAAATTAATTAAAGTATATTAAACTAGTTTTTTACTATAAATTAGTTTGAATTAGTTATAAACTGAATTCAGATTAACCACTTTTTTTTTAAAATGATTTTTAATAACTGAATTGAACCATTAATATGATTCAGTTCAATTCAGTTCATGAACCACGAACACCCCTAGTATATATATATACACACATGTTAAAAACTTCAAACCAAAATAAAAAACTTTAAAGATTGACAAGGATATTTTCAACTTAAATAGAGTCAACGTTAACTATGTGCTAGCTAGCTCTCTAGTAAACTTTTGGGTGAGGCATATGTTCATGCTATAAGCTTTGGATGCCAAATTAATACTATGGCAGAGTAAGAGATAATCACTTATCAAGTCCCTAAAGTATGCCGACAAAACAGTGCATAATTTTTGTCTTTTTGTAAAATGGACTTGGTAGTGGTCTAATTGAGTGGCTTCTTTTTTGTTACTTTTGAAATGATGGAAAAATGTTATTATCAGTCCCTAAAGTTTTGGCACGAGACAAATATGCTGGTTGATGTTATTTATAAAAGAAGGGTGTCATGATGCAAATAATGGAATTGATAATGTCATTTTGCACCTTATAAAACAAAACACTAAGTATCATACCATACGTATTTTGTATTTTCACCTAATCATATGTCCACACTTTCCTCTTTTGCAAATCCATTTCAGCTATATGATTCACTCTCATAATACTCACTCACCAAATCATCATTTTCTCTCTTCCTTACACAAACTCATCATCATTTTCTCTCTTCCTTACACAAACTCTTTGTTTCTTTGAGTGTGTATTGTGTGTGTGATGGGTTCTGAGGGAAATCAACATAGCAGCATACCAAGGCTTCCTTTGTTCTCTACTCCACCAGCAATGCAGATGAAGTCGTCTCCGGAGAGATCCGGGACGGTGACTCCACCGCTGCAAACCTCAGGTTCGGTACCGTTTCAATGGGAGCAAGAACCTGGAAAACCAAAGATATGCAATGCACTTGTCACCTACGTCAATCCGGCTGACAAGAGTTTGGAGCTTCCTCCAAGGTTGTTAGTAGTACCTTCACCCATACTCCAGCAACAGGGTCCTTATGTAACTAGCAACAGATTCCGGTCACCGTCTTTTAGAATAGAAGACAACACCAATTGCTATGGCTCTTCTGGTACTAAGAGTATTCTTGTCAAAGGAGACAGTGGTTGGTTTGGTTCCTGGAGAAAAAATGTCAAAAGAGATTCTGGGGGTAGTCATGTCTTTCCATCTTCTACTGGCATTGCAGAGACTCCTGTTACTCACAACAACAAGATGGTACGTTCTGGGAGCTCTTCCAGCCACTCTCATCGTAACAAGCCTCGTGTCTGGGTAAAGCTTCAATTCTTTCTTCATTTAATGTTTCAACTTTCATGAAACTGTATATGTAATTGTTATATTATTATCGTTACAATGCATTTGCAGAGAACCGTCCGTGAGGGGATGAAGCAGGTGGTTACACTTCAATGGAGGAACAAAAAGCTGATGAAGAAAGATGGAAGTAGCCTTAAGCATTGAGATTTTGATGGTAGGTTAAAATCAACCACATCACCAGTACTATATTACAGTAGAAGACACAACACAACCAGCTTATTCTGTTGCATCACTACTGTAAAAAAGTGTGTGGGGCTAGTTCATATTGTTTTCTAGTGGGATGGTGATAAGTTGTACAAGATTTTCAAAATTATAATCATGTCTCTTTTCTCATTTCCTTCTCCTCTTCCATTCCTTTTGCTTTTAGTGCTTGTCTATATTAGGGCAAAATAACAAGTGCTTATTTCAACTCAACCACTAATGATTTCTTAGCCTAGTGCCAATGCCAAGTGAATATGATATTTTATGAACAAACATTTTTTCCCAAATTGTAACCATTGAATTGAATACAGTTCCCAGATATTTCTAACAGCAGACAATTAAATTCTGTACAATAATTATGACAACATACTAGATGTTTTTATATTCAACTTGAAATATGAAATATTCACCTCAAAATACAAGGTATCTTTAGTTTTGATTTTTATAGAAAAAAATCATTTGCAAATATCATTATTACATAAGTTTGAAAAGTAAATTAGCACAAACTGTTGATTAATGATAATAATTTATGATAACATAATATTAAAAGATCTTTATTTTTGGATTAGTTACTCTTATAAATAATTGAAAATATAATTTCAACTTTTGAAGTATTTTATAATGATTATATAATTACTATTAGATGAAATTTTTTTGCAAAATAAAAAATATAAAAAATGACGTTATATATTGTATCTAACCAATAAAACGAACAAACTACTTTTCTATTATAAAATTTAATAATACAAAGTAATTAGCCCTGATTAATAACAATATATTATGCTCATTCATGCAATGACCACATATAAGTCCGTTTGCACCACTTATGAACTTCACTTTTTAGTGCTAAAGTTTTATTTTAGTAGTGACACAAGCAATTGTTTACTCAAATTTGATTTTGTATGTAAGATGCATAAAAATAAAAATAAAAGTACTTGTGTCTCAAGTTAGGTTAACAAAACTCCATTATATTACTGGCGGAACAATTCAGAAAGTGCATTTGATATTAGAGACAAAATCAATAAGGCGACAGAATAAACTTGATATTCAACCAACCAAACACTTAACCTAAATATGAAATGAAGCCCCCGGGATGAATCTGGAACTGATGGATTGTAACAAATTAATGCTCAATCAAATGTTTTGTAACTAAGTACTTTTATTACTCACAAAATGAAATAAAAAGTTGGCAATTATCCACTTGTATCTCAAGTAAATCAGCTTACTTTTGACCTGCCATACCTTTAACCACCTGCAATAAGGCATAACACCAATATCAAGAAAGGAAACCATAAATGTAAATGATTGTCTGTTTCGGGAAGCGGGGAGTAAGGACTAGGGAGCATATCAAAAACCCATTTAAGAGATGGCAATCTAGACCTTTGGACTTGAAGATAATTCACCACCCGAACACATTTATAAGCAACAAAAAAATTTTAGATTCATTGAATCATTAATGTATCTGGTATAAAATAATGACTAGAATCTAAAAAAAATTGTTGCTTATAAATGTGTCCAGAGGATGTACATAACAAAACAGTTTCTTTTGACAGTGAAGGGGGTAGAATTTATAAAGCATTGACATATTATCTGGTTTCAAAACAATACTACAAAGTTAAAGGTTAAAGCCAAAAGAAAGACTCACATCACTCAAAGCAGGTTGAGGAGGTTGCTCGGTTGTTTGATATGAGTCAAGAATAGGCCTCACAACAGCAGGAAGAAAAAGGCCTACAGAAAAGTTTGCAAAGTAAGTAAAAAGCATGTAATAGAAAACAACTATATCCATCCAACTAGAAACATGTGCAAGCGTATAATAAATCTAATTTCAAGGCAAATCATGAACTCTTCATGTTGTTACTTATAAGTTATAGCCCTATTTTAGACAAGATAATCAATGGGTAGGATTCCTCTGTAATATTTTCATTTCTAATGATAAGACTAAAGGGTTTGGATTCAGTATTCACACCTCATTACTTTTGAGAAATTGAGAGGTTCTCAGCACATAGCACATAATCAATGAACAAATTGAATTCATCGGTTAAATCAGAATGATATTTGGCAAACAAAATGAGAGATTTGTATCATTTTTGGCACAGCGAATTGGAAGGTAAAGAAAATGAGCAATTAACCCTAATACCGATATTGGGTATGAAATAATTGAGAAAAGGGTTAAGAGAGATACCAAAACCGGCGATGGCACATGAAGCAGCGACAACTGGTTCTTGAACAATGAACATCTTGAGCTTCTCCATCACAGGCATTTTTTATTTTCGATTTCGATTTCGATTTCCAACTTCCAACTCCTTCGTATCTTCCACACTCTCTTCTCTTCTCTTTTTCCTTTTTTCCTTTTCCCTTAACAAATTTGGGCCCATCCACTCCGCTAAACTATAAACCCAACAGAGTATGGCCCAATTATTTATTTATTTAATTTCTAGTTAAATTTAGTTAAATTGTCATTTAGGTTAGAAATTGTGAATTTTTTTGTCTAAGTGTTGAAAATCTCATTTTTATGATCAATAAATATTTTTTGGAGGTCATTTGTGCCTCTGCTTCACCATCTACAGAACTTTGAAATATTATGTCGTACCGAAAATGTATTTTTGATTTTTATTTTAATAGCGGAAGAAAACCTCTGATACATTTCTGATTTTAGGTTATTTCTATTTTTTCCTTCATTTTGAACATTAGTCTTTATGTTAACGTTTGTTTTGTACTTCTACATGAGTAATGGTTGAGATACCATCTAGGTTGAGGCCATTAATCATGGCCAAAAGATCATTAAACTCGAAGCCCCTCTTGAGCCATGGTTTGATGAGTTGTTGTTGCTTACAGGGTTAAATGTTTTGACTAAGTGTGGTTATAGCGCTATTAATTAAGGTATGATTAACGCTTTTCTTGAGAGGTAGCACCATGAAATCTCGTCATTCCATCTACCACATGGCGAGATGGCGATCAAATGGACGACGTCGCGTCTCTATTGCATCTTCCAATCCGATAATAAAATTTAGTGGTCTTTGTATCATTTTGTTAATTATTGTGATTTTGTTACTAATTAATAATTATTCTTATTTCAGAATTAGATCCTACAACACGCATCTTTAATTGGTCACTCACAACCAATCACATGGAATGCTTTTATATTTAATTTAAGAAAATGAATTTAATTGTATTTAATTGAAATACAATGTAAAATTTATTTACGTGTATTTCAATTAAATTCAATTGTAAAGAGAATAATTGTTCCCGACAGTGTAAAAGATTTTACACAATCACTGCATTCTTCATAATCATAAATACAATCCTAGCTGCTTTTCATCATCATCATCACAGAAAGATTTACATTCATAATCTCTACTCAATACAAAATTACAAAGCAAAATGTACAGTTTATGCACTAACTAATCTACAAAAATACAGACAACTCTGATAACTTATAACCAAGCAATACAATGATTCAAATATATTACAGAACTATAAACATGGTGACATCCAACCCACCGTCCATCCTAATAGCAATCCCGCTCCAACGAGACTTAATCCTAAAGCAATCGCAACAGCATACGTTGTAATATCACAATTCCCCTGGCCTTTTCTGTCTCGTTGGCTATTGGAATATGTCTGTTTTCGCTTCCGTGATTTCCTACGTTCATCCGACATCCATGGAAGAGAAACCGGAAAGAGAGGTGAGGTTGACTGATCATTATTCTTGATCTGATTGCAGAGAGTTTCCAGCTGCAGAAGTTTAATCAATTGCTTATAAGCAAAAAGCTGTGAAGCCTGTTTGAAAATGAGTGTCACAATGTGCTCTTTCTCCGCGTAAGCTTGTTTCGCTGCTTCCTCGGCTTCCCGTGCACGTGTTTGAGAGTGGCATAATGCCTCCATTAATTGAGCTTTGCTGGTGTCTCCCTCAGAAATTTGTCGACTCTGCTCGATATCATCCTCAGGTATAGGTGTATCACTGCAATGAAGTTGCAAGTCCAAACAGATATTAAGTAAATCAAAAGCCCAAGTTCAATGAGTTATACATTAGGCAGCCTCTGTCTAAATTGACTTATTTGAGTTTATTAACAAGCATAAGCACGCGTATCACTATTCGCTATACTGTTTTTTGGTAGAAATAGCTTACAAGTTACACGTAAGCGCCTATCATGACAAGTGCTTATACCACAAGTGCACGACTAAGTTGATTATTCAGATAGACCTTGAACAATTTACGTCACAAACTATAATCCCCTATGGCACTAATGTGATTATTTAATATCGACGGCAAAATACCTTGAAGATTTGGCAGAAGCAAAATACAATAGTCCTTCATTGGCGGAAGAACCCTGCTTTGAATTGGAAAACCTTCTGGATTCAGCCTCCAAGTTATAAGATGCTGTCTTTGTTTTGGCATCATTAGTAGTAATACTAGAACAAGAGTATCCAGTAAGATGCTTCTTCTTAGGAGGAGGGAGATCGCAATTCTCAATATGGTTGAGTGATTTGTGAGAAACAAAGGAAGCTAACTCATCTCTATCTGCCATCCGCCACCACGGCTCAGCTTTATCACCTTCAATCCAAGAATAATCAGGTTCCGAGGAAAAATCCTCCGTTTGCTTGGAGGCCAACGGACAAGCAATTGAATCGTTCTCCATTTTCTCATGCTTTTCCATCACACCCATTAACTCAAGAAACGATAAAGAACTTTTACTAGATGCCTTACTTTCATCACTAGCTATCAAAGTTTCTACCTCTTTCTCCAATGCACTTAACTTTTCATTTGTTAAACCTTTTTGATAACCATAACTAGGCTGAGATTGTGAATGTGAATGCAACCACCACCTAGGATCAGGTGATGGATTACAGAACGATGATTTACTGCTAAAATGAGTGGATTTAACAGCAGCGCAATCTGATTCGTCTGCTGCATTTGTAGGTCCAGCATCAACAAGTTTCGATGATGCACTCGAAGATTGACGACAAGCCAACTTGGGAGCTCTTTTTGCATCTTCTTGCACAAAGCACCGGTTCGCAGTTCTCTGCCACAGAGTCCTTGCTTCTGCTGCCGCCATCACTTATCTATTCTTGTTCATAGTTTCTAAGCAAAACAATAATATCAGCAGTTTAAATCTATATAAAACCGACACCTCTAATAAAAGATGAATCAGTATCCGTGTCAGACACTGCCAGTTGATAATTTATTTATTTTTTCAAATTATTAATGGTATCGACTTATCAGTGTAGTGTTGGTGTGGTGTCCATGATTCATAGGTTTAAACATAAATTGTATGAATACATACATTACACAGGACAAGATTTTGAAGCTTATAGTAAAAGTATTCGCCATAACAATACCAAATTTATCAAAATTGAACTGTAAAAGAATACCCTAATTTTTCAGCAACCCCGCTTCAGAATCAGATTTTGAGTTTTACTTCATATACTCACCAGATCAAAAGACTCTCAAAGACTTCAAGTTTTACAAAACTATACAATTGCAATGGTAAAATAACTCAATCATAGTCATAACATGCGTGAAGATCAAGCAAAAACCAAATGAAATTAAAGAAAGTCCAACACAAATTATGAACCACACAGAGAATTGAGAGAATGAAAAACTAACCAAGAGAAAAAACTGTAGGTAGTGGTGAAGGGTAGATCAAGTTGACTGGATCGAAACAAAGGTCATGAATTTGAGATTCAGAGAATGATGAAACATGTGACAGAATAACATGTCTTTTGTTTATGTTTTTCTTGTTTTTTGTTTTGTTTTTGTTTTTGTTATTGTTATTATCATACTAGTGTTATTTTTTTCCGGCTTGGTTCATTCGTTACAGAAAGAAGAAGGAACAAGTTTAATAGTACGACGTCGTTTGATGTGTTATCTTTTTTGTTTGTTTTTTAAAGTGTCTTTGTCAAATGGTTGGGTGGTCCATATGGTTAAGATGGGTCCACAAAAAAATCTAAATCTAATGTAGGGTGATTTGTATGGAGCCTCTATGTAGTGACACGTGGTAATGGTGAGAGGTAATCGACGGTGGATTATTTGTCCTTTCGGTCATTTTATAGATAAGAAGAAAGAACTATAGTCTATGACTTGTACTAAAAATAAACTATACTACTATTCTATGATGACTCTATCTTTCTTACATAGATGGACACCTTTTTCTTTTTAAATTACTTTTTATAATTAACATAGGAAAAATATCCCTACTATGAAAGCCATACTAATCATTATTTTCACCAACCCTAGTTTAGTTAGAATCTCGAATAAAAGATTTTAGATTTTACAAAATTAAATTTTATTAAGAGAATGAGAAAGATTAATTAAAAATAATAATAACATTTAAAAAAATAAATATTCGATGGTATATTAGGAAGAGTAACACTATGATTCACTAATATCGTAAAATGAGTTATAATTTAGTATAATATTTTTAAACGAGTAATGTTATTTTGATACTATTGAGAATCAAGTGTGAGGAAGAAGTCTCACATTGATTAGAAAATAGAAGATTGAATAATATATAAGTAAGAGAATTCACACACCTATTGTTGAGAATAATTCATATCCAGAACTTCTGAGGGTCGGTCAGAAGTTCTGATGTTCAGTAAGACATATTTAGAACTTTTAATATTCTGATGTTCTGGTGTTGTTCAGAAGTTGTAGAACTTCTGAGGTCGTGTCCAGAAGTGTTTAACTTCTGGTTCCTTAACTTAGCTATTAAATTTAGTTTTAAGGGTACTTTAGTATTTGTTAGTTTGTACTGTTAGTATCTTTTATCTTGGTCACCAAAATTAGTTTTAATTAGGGTTTACTAACATATTTACTTTTGGCCATTTTTATGTATAAATAGGTATTCCTATTTCATTAATAATACGACAATCCTTATTTCTTTACTCTTTTTGGTAACCGTCATTCTCTTTTATTCTTCCATCATTCCAATCACTTTTATTCTTGTGCACCAACAAATTGGTATCTAGAGTTGCGGTTAGAAACACAGGGAAACACGAGTGGACGTGAGTTTGTGTTGTGTGGTTGATTTTACTTCTAGGGTTCACGTTGAATCTAGAACAAGAATCATTTTTTTCTAATTTTGTGCGTTGGGAAACACTGTGTGAGTGAATATCTAAGTGTATTGCACAAGGTAAATGATGAACGAAAACGGCAACATGAACACCAAACTTTCAGTTTTTGATGGCAAGAACTGGAATAGATGGATGATTCAGATGCGCGTGTTATTTAGAGCTCAAGATGTTCTAGAGCTTGTTACTGATGAGTATATTCCAGTTGCAGAAGATGCAACAGAAGATGAGAAAGAGGCGTAGAGAAATAAGAGGAAGAAAGATCAGAAAGTTCTGTTCTACATCTATCAATGTGTGGATGTGAATGTGTTTGAGAAGATTGTTGATTCTATGACGTAAAAGGAGGCGTGCGACACACTGGTCAGATGTTACGGTGGTGACGCATCAGTGAAGAAGGTGAAGCTTCAGTCCTTGAGAAATCAATATGAGAATCTCAACATGAAGAACAGTGAGAAAGTTTCTGAGTACATTTCAAGAGTTTTTCTGATCACTAATGAAATGAAATCTTGTGGAGAAACACTTTCTGAACAAGTAATCATAGAGAAAGTTCTGAGGTCACTTACTCCTCAGTTTGATTACATTGTCGTAGCTATTGAACATTCTAAAGATCTGGAAACCATGAAAATAGAAGAGCTGCAAAGTAGTCTAGAAGCGCATGAGTTGCTTTGACCGACGTAACTTCGAGAGGAAGTCGAAAGGCTCAAAGCTTCTTTGTCAAGAAGGATCGCGCCTTGGTCGAGGACAAGAATAGATGTGGTGATAGATTCTAGAGGTTAAAAACCTCAACTTCTAGTGAGAAGAAACATCATAAGGGAAAGGAGAGGAGGAAAGTTCAATGTTATTGTTGTAAGCAGTTTGGCCATTTTGCTAGAGATTGTTGGTCAAACAAAGAAAAGAAATCAGAAGAAGCAAACATAGCCAGAGGAGATTCAGATGATGAACCTGTGTTATTGATGGCTTTTAATTCTGATTGTAAGCGGTCAGAAGATTGGTGGTATATGGACACTGGGTTTTCAAACCACTTGAGTGGGAACAAACAATGGTTGATAGACTTTGACTCCAGAAGGAGAACAAAGATCAGATGTGTTGATGATAAGTACCTTAATGCAGAAGGTATGGGAAATGTCAAAGTCAAGGTGAAGAATGGGAAAAACATTCTAATCAAAGATGTTTGGTATATTCTTGGAATTAAAAGCAATCTGATGAGTGTAGGTCAGCTCATTGAGAAAGGTTTCTCAGTTGTAATGAAGGACAACCTCTTGAAGTTGTATGATTCCCATCAAAAGTTGATTATGAAGTCTGAACAGGGAAGAAACAGAACATTCAAGGTGAATATTAGTACAGTTAAAACAGAGTGCCTTAGTGCAGAAGGCGCTGAAGGTGATAGTAAGTTGTGGCACAAGAGGTTGGGGCATCTGAACTATAGAAGCTTAGGGCATCTAAGTTCTAAGAAGCTCGTACGTGGCATTCCAAAGATTGTGAATCCTGAGAAGTCATGTGAGGTGTGCATGAAAGGCAAGCAACCAAGATTTCCATTTACATCAAAAGTTGCTCCAAGAACAAAACATGCTCTGGGAGTAGTACATTCTGATGTGTGTGGACCATTTCCAGTACCTTCACTTGGAGGAAACAAATATTTTGTGTCCTTTGTGGATGAGTTCACAAGGATGGTGTGGGTAACACTCATTAAGTTCAAACATGAAGTGTTTACTGAGTTTTAGAAGTTCAAGGTGAAGGCTAAGAAGCAGAGTGGTCAGAAGATGAAGATTTTGAGAACAGGTGGTGGAGGTGAGTATAACTTTAAAGAGTTCCAGAAGTTCTGTGAGGAGATTGGAATAGAACTTGAGGTTACTGCTCCATATACTCCTCAGCACATTGGTCTTGCTGAGAGAAGAAACAAAACTTTGCTTGATATGTCCAGAAGTATGCTAAAAGAGAATAAGCTACCTCATATGTTATGGGGAGAAGTTGTTGCCACATCAGTATATGTTCTGAACAGGTGTCCAACAAAGAAGCTGAAGGAAATTGTTCCTTTAGAGAAGTGGACTGGAGATAGGCAAAATGTTAGTCATCTGAGAATTTTTGGTTTTGTATGTTACAAACACGTCCCAGAAGCTAGAAGACATAAGTTGGATGATAGAAGCAAGGTAATGTTACTGGTGGGGTACCACAGTATAGGTGCATATAAGCTCTATTATCTAGAAACCAATAAAGTTGAAATCAGCAGAGACATTGTTGTGAAAGAGTCAGAAGTTTGGGATTGGAGCAAGTCCCAACCAACTTCTGATGTAGTGATAACTTCTGAAGACGAGTTAGAAGTTGAAAGTTTTGAAGAAGAGTCAGAGTCATAAGATGATTCTGCAAACTCTGAAGATAAAGATGATGACTCTGATTTTGATCCAGATTCTGATGATGATCCAAAATCTGGTCGTGATCATGCTTTTGGAAGGGAAAACTCTGAAGACCTAGGTTATGGAGGACAAGCTTCTGAAGGTGATCATGTCTCTGAAGGTGATAATTCTAAAGATGAACTTCTGGAAAAGGTCCAGAAGTTAATATTGTTCCAAGTTCTAGAGAACAAGTTCAGAGGTCACAACGAGTCAGAACCATACCAAAAGGTTTACAGATTTTGACATGCTGCAAGATGATCGCGACTTTATCGTCTATTATAATCGGGAGACTGCAAGTATACAGCCCTATCGCGTAGTTTTAAAAGATATCGAACCTAAGGGACTATAAATTGAACTAGCGTAATCCAAACTTACTATGTAAAGCTATAGCTATCGAATAAATAAATGGGGAATTTTTGAGTAATAAAACTTAATTTTAATTAAAATAATAATAATGCGAATATCGGTATGTATTCGTTAATTCTAAAGAATCCGGCTTTCCACTGGCTTATTTTCTAAAAATGATAATAATTTCTTTTTCAGCAAAAAATATTTATTTAAAAATCTATTCTCAAACTCTCGCTCTATTGAAATAAATTATAACTTTAAACTCTAATGTATGCTTTCGCTATCCCATTGATTTTAAAATTACTTTTTGAAAATAAATAAAGTTTAATTGGTTTTAAAACGCTGTCGCAGTCTTTAAAAACAATACCTAGTATCTACTATCTGATTTTAAACCTCAAACTGTCGCTCTATTGGTTTCTAATCTTTTTTAAGTTTATTAACCTCAAACTTTCGCTCTGTTGGTTTCTAAACCTTTTTTAGAAAATAAATTAGATAACTAAATCAGAAAAAGTATTTACTTTATAAAATATAATCAAGCCAGTTTATTCCGGATACTTTCAAATTAACTCATTACATACCGATATTTAAATAATTTAGCCAGACATATTCATAAAAACAAACATGAATAAATTAAAGGTTTTAACATTCATTAATAAATTCATGGCAAACAAATATATCTCATGCAACAATTAATTAAATAAATAAAACAATGTAAATAGAAACCTGAATTAAATAAATGCTGGAAAGAATCCTTGAAGCTGGAAATAACTCGTACAACGTCTCGGTTCTTCAACAGGAATTTAAATAACAATGCTTGAAAAGAAACTAGCTCTAAGAACAATGGAAAATAACTCTGGAAATAAAAATCTAGAACTGGGAAAAGAATGCTCAGAACTGGTGTCTCTAAATATGATTTGGAGAGGTCCTTTTATAGTGGTAGGAAGTAACCACTTGTTGAGAGATTTTCGTAGCTTTCTCCTAAAGAATCTCACTCCCAACTGCCTTGGTCGTCCCGGATTTTTCTCCACTTTTTCCTCCACGTTGAGACGGGCATCCCACGCAACTCCTAGGGCTACGTGGAGCTGGAGACGGACGCCTCCTTTGTAGGAGGGAGTCCGAGGCGGGCGCCTCACTTGTAGGAGAGAGTTGAGACGTGGGTCTTACTCTTGTACGTGGCATTTAGGGCTTGCTTGCATTTGGGCTTGGCTTTGTTTGGGCCTTTGCTTGCTTGGGCTCTAATAAATCTTTGATCCATCACTTTGCTTTTCACACCTCTTTTTCTTCATTTAATTAAATAATCCTCCTAATTTCTTCACTTTGCTCAATTTGTTTATTTAAAGTAAAATACCTGAAACAATGAAAATACCAGCGTAATATGGAAATAAAATGAAATAATTAAATAAAAATACTAACATTATTTATGAAAATTAAATCAAATATACTATATAAAATCGTGTTATCAAACTCCCCTATACTTGAACCGTTGCTTGTCCTCAAGCAAAAAGTAAAAATGGAAATCACTGAAGCACAGCTAAACACAGATATAAGATCATACATCAATTCGTATCAGGTTTCAGGTTGATTTAGTTAGAAAATCCAAGTCGAACTTAAACACTAAAGTTATCGTAGGAACACTAGACAACCCCACTTAAGCAGACCAATTTAAATCATATCACTATAGCTCAACCTATTACTATGTTCTATTTCACCCGTTTTCATTCTAGTGCAATCACATTAAGCCCTTTACCTTACACGCACATAGTGGAGTAACCGGTTAGTGAATTTGATCTTAGTAAGCCGCTAGAGTTACGTAATTAAACATTTGGTACTCCTTTTCCGATTAAAATTGCGGGGATCGAACCGTAATTCCTACCAAGTTCAAGACTGGACCACTGAACCAATTTATAATGGGTTGTTTTGCATTAATTTTATAGTTTTCGCAACTGTTGGATTAAATGATCTGGTAAGGACCATCTAACTTAGTAAGTGCATCATCAGATAAAAGCAATTTCTTAAAAATATTTGATCAATCACTTATATTCATCGGTTCTCCACGTAGTTTGTGTTTACGGCAGTGCCGACTGCTTAATAAACTACTCGGGGCTAATTTAGAACTAAGTTTTTAAAGGTTTTGGTATAATGGGTACTTAAATCGATCCAACACATCGGGGGTTTTAAAGTGTTAAAACGATAGCAATTTTGCTAAGTTGCTCAAATTCTTAATTTATAATAAGCAACCTTAATACTAGTTGAATAATGTTTATAAATGCGTTTTAAAATTGTTTTATATATATATTTTTTTGTTATGGCTCAAGAAATAGGAGGAATTCGAGTAAGCACAAATTTTTGCATAATATAAAAGATTAAAATTTGCATAAATATGTATTTTATTGAATTGAAATTTGCATTACAAGAAAAGAAATAAAAGGAAAATACCATAAAGAGAGCAAAGGAAATAAATGATCCGACTCCCCTATACTTAAAAGGAGCAATGTCCTCAATGCGATAAAAACAAAGGAAAATCGGATGGAGAAAGGTGTTCACTCGTTGCTACGAGAATCTTGACCTCTTGTTCTTCGTCCTCGCGTACGCGGTCGTTCGTCAGAATCAGAATCATTAAGATGAAGTGCATCTGCTATGCGAGCTTGCAATGATTCGAGGTTACGATCATGGCGAAAAGCATATTCTCGGTGTTCGCGTCGCATGTCTTGTACGAGGCGGATAGTCTCAGCCTGTGTTTGTTGCATGGCGTTGAACAACTGATCTTGACGAAGCATATGAGCCTGCATAGCTGCGAAATTTGCAGCGGGATTATCTGGTTGTTGGGCAGCAGGTGCATCAAGAGCATAACGCCAATTGGCGCGGATGCGGACGTCGATACGATTCGGACAAGGTAACACAAAATCAGGAATCTGGCGACGATTTATCACTAATGTAAACCGGCCATCTTGTCTTGGAGAGATTATGTGGGAATCCCGGCAATAAATTATATCAAGTAAAGTGCTCGGCATCATGAATGGCGATAAAGTCAACAATTCGTCAAAAAGGCCTAATGCATAAGCGAGAGAAGTTATGATGCCACCAAAGACAAAAGGATTAGTACCTGCGGCATTCACGCATGAGTGGATGTGACTGAGCATAAAAGGAGCGACGTTGACAGCCTGACCATTAAGGGCACAGAAAATGATGAACAACTCATTTTGGTTGACCTTGTGATTATTGGTCCGACCAAAGATGGTGTTAGCAAGAACGCGGTGAAAATACCTTAATGCAGGGTTATGTATTTGAGAAGCATAGAGATCACGCCAGCTTTCCGTGGTTTGACCAGTTAGATCATTCCATAAGGAGAAACCGACTTGATCCCAAGAAAGATCATTGTCGTCGTCAAAAGGCTTGTAATGAACATGCTCGCCGCGAGTGAAAGATAAGAGTTCGGCGACTCGTTCTTGGTCAAGAGAGTACTCTTGGTTGAACATGCGGAAATTGGCGGTTCCGGTTGTGTAGGGGTCATCGACAGGTGTTGTGTAAGAGAAGGAACTAAGAAACTCAAGCATGAGGGGTTCAAAGGTAGGATACGGGTTTGTGCACAGACCGAGTAAACCGGTATTAGTGAGCAAGAAGATGACGCTATCCTCCATTCCTAAATTATCCAAACAATTGGAATCGACGTATTTCGTAGGGACGACTGAACGGGTATAGAATTTTTTATATTTTTGCTGCTGTTGGCCGTCGTCGTCATCTCGGAAAATGATATTGGATAGGTCGGGTGGTGGTCGATCGGGCTTAACTTGTCTTTGGTTGTTTCGTGGAGCCATAGATGGATATGGATGGAAGAAGGGAAAAGGTAGAAAATATGAGTGTATGAGAGAAAATGGTAGAGATGGTTAGAAATGTTGTGAAATAAGAAAGAAGAATGAAGGGTATTTATAGTGGAGGTAGAGTTAAGAGGTATAAATTATAATAATATGATGTTGGAAAGTGAGAGGGAAAGTTTGAATTTGAATTGATGGTGGGAAATGGAATGAATATTATTTTTAATGGTATAGTAAATAGTGTTTGAATGGAATTGAAGTGTGGGAAGTGGAGAAAAGAAACGGACAAGACAAGTAAATGCCAGAGGAGACCAACTTTAATTCTGCACGAAGCACATGCTGAGGCGACCGTCTGACACAGGAGACAACACGTGAGGCGTGCGTCTCGAAGCTGCATGGCGTGGGAACAGTTGGAGACGTGTGTCTCCAGTCAGCGTGTTGGGCTGAGGCGTGCGTCTCACTATATAGGGAACAAGCCAGCGTGCGAATCACAAGGTACAGCATGTAAGGAATCTAGGAAAAGCATGAATATAGAATAATAATGAAGGCAGCGACCGGATTACCGAGGAGCTATTAAATATGTAGCAACAAGAAGAATGCAATTAAAGAAAAATGCAACAGTAATAATAATAATAATAATATAATATTCTAATATAATATAATATATTATACTGCAACATTATAATAATAAAAGATAACATGAATTTCATTAGAATGGAGATCAAAGTTGCTTACAATTAAAGAATCAAGTATTTGGAAAGTAAAACATAATAATAAAAAGAACATAACGAAAACATTGTAATTCCTAATAAAATCAAACTAAACTAAACTAAATAAAACGAACTACTTAAGAATGCTAGCCACTAGATGGTCCTGCCTTAGGAGCAGAGGAAGAATGAAAATAAGAGAGAACTTCTTGAAACTGCGCAGAAACTGTATCCATAAAACCAAAGAAGTCAGCTCGCAGATTAGTGAACTCGTCTCTCAAAGCCTGATGTTCCCCCTGGAGAGCGTGTATGGCAGTGGCATAATCAACAAGAGGAATCTCATGCATCACGGTGTCGGGAGCAGTAGAGGGACCGGTGGAAGCGTGCGAAGCAGAGGGATCTTCCTCAGCATCCTCTAAAACCTCAAAGTCTTGTGGAATCTCAGGAGTGCTTGGCGGAGAAGGGTGCTGATCAAGACCATAAAGCCAATTGGCTTTGTTATGCACACTTGTAGCAGGGTTAGGCAAGGTAAACAACTGCATAGCTTGACCATTAATCAACAAGGTAAACTGAGTCGGGCCAAGATCACCAATCATACCAGTGTTGAAACAGAACTCTATGGTCATGCAAGTAACACCAGTAAAAGCGTTCAGATGCCTAAAGGGTCGTCGAAGTCCAACAACATTTGCAATCATAGTAACGAGACCTCTCATCCGAATGGGTGCATGATCAGTATCAATGAGATCCACAAAGGTACGGAGCAGATAAGTGATCGCATTAACCGGGCGGTTTTGCGAAGCACAAAACATGATAAAAAGCTCATCCTTAGAAACAGTAGTGACATTCTGGGGTTTTCCAAAAATGGTATGGGCCAGAATCTTATGGAAATACCTGAAGGCCGGGTTATGGATATTCTCTGATACAAAGTCCTCGGGCTCAGGGTTAAGGATTCCAGAAATAGAACCCCAAAAATAGTCAAGATCTCTAAACCCAAGATACTCCTCCTGAGTTTCAGTATAAACTCCTAAACCACTAGGAAAACCAAGAAGATCAGCCAATTCCTTATGGGTAAACTTGAAGGTGAAGCCAAAAAGTCTGAAAATAATAAGTCCCCGGCAACAGCGCCAAAAACTTGATCGCGACTTTGTCGTCTATTATAATCGGGAGACTGCAAGTATACAGCCCTATCGCGTAGTTTTAAAAGATATCGAACCTAAGGGACTATAAATTGAACTAGCGTAATCCAAACTTACTATGTAAAGCTATAGCTATCGAATAAATAAATGGGGAATTTTTGAGTAATAAAACTTAATTTTAATTAAAATAATAATAATGCGAATATCGGTATGTATTCGTTAATTCTAAAGAATCCGGCTTTCCACTGGCTTATTTTCTAAAAATGATAATAATTTCTTTTTCAGCAAAAAATATTTATTTAAAAATCTATTCTCAAACTCTCGCTCTATTGAAATAAATTATAACTTTAAACTCTAATGTATGCTTTCGCTATCCCATTGATTTTAAAATTACTTTTTGAAAATAAATAAAGTTTAATTGGTTTTAAAACGCTGTCGCAGTCTTTAAAAACAATACCTAGTATCTACTATCTGATTTTAAACCTCAAACTGTCGCTCTATTGGTTTCTAATCTTTTTTAAGTTTATTAACCTCAAACTTTCGCTCTGTTGGTTTCTAAACCTTTTTTAGAAAATAAATTAGATAACTAAATCAGAAAAAGTATTTACTTTATAAAATATAATCAAGCCAGTTTATTCCGGATACTTTCAAATTAACTCATTACATACCGATATTTAAATAATTTAGCCAGACATATTCATAAAAACAAACATGAATAAATTAAAGGTTTTAACATTCATTAATAAATTCATGGCAAACAAATATATCTCATGCAACAATTAATTAAATAAATAAAACAATGTAAATAGAAACCTGAATTAAATAAATGCTGGAAAGAATCCTTGAAGCTGGAAATAACTCGTACAACGTCTCGGTTCTTCAACAGGAATTTAAATAACAATGCTTGAAAAGAAACTAGCTCTAAGAACAATGGAAAATAACTCTGGAAATAAAAATCTAGAACTGGGAAAAGAATGCTCAGAACTGGTGTCTCTAAATATGATTTGGAGAGGTCCTTTTATAGTGGTAGGAAGTAACCACTTGTTGAGAGATTTTCGTAGCTTTCTCCTAAAGAATCTCACTCCCAACTGCCTTGGTCGTCCCGGATTTTTCTCCACTTTTTCCTCCACGTTGAGACGGGCGTCCCACGCAACTCCTAGGGCTACGTGGAGCTGGAGACGGACGCCTCCTTTGTAGGAGGGAGTCCGAGGCGGGCGCCTCACTTGTAGGAGAGAGTTGAGACGTGGGTCTTACTCTTGTACGTGGCATTTAGGGTTTGCTTGCATTTGGGCTTGGCTTTGTTTGGGCCTTTGCTTGCTTGGGCTCTAATAAATCTTTGATCCATCACTTTGCTTTTCACACCTCTTTTTCTTCATTTAATTAAATAATCCTCCTAATTTCTTCACTTTGCTCAATTTGTTTATTTAAAGTAAAATACCTGAAACAATGAAAATACCAGCGTAATATGGAAATAAAATGAAATAATTAAATAAAAATACTAACATTATTTATGAAAATTAAATCAAATATACTATATAAAATCGTGTTATCAAACTCCCCTATACTTGAACCGTTGCTTGTCCTCAAGCAAAAAGTAAAAATGGAAATCACTGAAGCACAGCTAAACACAGATATAAGATCATACATCAATTCGTATCAGGTTTCAGGTTGATTTAGTTAGAAAATCCAAGTCGAACTTAAACACTAAAGTTATCGTAGGAACACTAGACAACCCCACTTAAGCAGACCAATTTAAATCATATCACTATAGCTCAACCTATTACTATGTTCTATTTCACCCGTTTTCATTCTAGTGCAATCACATTAAGCCCTTTACCTTACACGCACATAGTGGAGTAACCGGTTAGTGAATTTGATCTTAGTAAGCCAGCTAGGAGTTCTGGTAATTAAACATTTGGTACTCCCTTTTTCCGATTAAAAATTGCGGGGGATCGAACCGTAATTCGCCCTACCAAGTTCAGCACCAGGGACCACTGAACCAATTTATAATGGGTTGTTTTGCATTAATTTTATAGTTTTCGCAACTGTTGGATTAAATGATCTGGTAAGGACCATCTAACTTAGTAAGTGCATCATCAGATAAAAGCAATTTCTTAAAAATATTTGATCAATCACTTATATTCATCGGTTCTCCACGTAGTTTGTGTTTACGGCAGTGCCGACTGCTTAATAAACTACTCGGGGCTAATTTAGAACTAAGTTTTTAAAGGTTTTGGTATAATGGGTACTTAAATCGATCCAACACATCGGGGGTTTTAAAGTGTTAAAACGATAGCAATTTTGCTAAGTTGCTCAAATTCTTAATTTATAATAAGCAACCTTAATACTAGTTGAATAATGTTTATAAATGCGTTTTAAAATTGTTTTATATATATATTTTTTTGTTATGGCTCAAGAAATAGGAGGAATTCGAGTAAGCACAAATTTTTGCATAATATAAAAGATTAAAATTTGCATAAATATGTATTTTATTGAATTGAAATTTGCATTACAAGAAAAGAAATAAAAGGAAAATACCATAAAGAGAGCAAAGGAAATAAATGATCCGACTCCCCTATACTTAAAAGGAGCAATGTCCTCAATGCGATAAAAACAAAGGAAAATCGGATGGAGAAAGGTGTTCACTCGTTGCTACGAGAATCTTGACCTCTTGTTCTTCGTCCTCGCGTACGCGGTCGTTCGTCAGAATCAGAATCATTAAGATGAAGTGCATCTGCTATGCGAGCTTGCAATGATTCGAGGTTACGATCATGGCGAAAAGCATATTCTCGGTGTTCGCGTCGCATGTCTTGTACGAGGCGGATAGTCTCAGCCTGTGTTTGTTGCATGGCGTTGAACAACTGATCTTGACGAAGCATATGAGCCTGCATAGCTGCGAAATTTGCAGCGGGATTATCTGGTTGTTGGGCAGCAGGTGCATCAAGAGCATAACGCCAATTGGCGCGGATGCGGACGTCGATACGATTCGGACAAGGTAACACAAAATCAGGAATCTGGCGACGATTTATCACTAATGTAAACCGGCCATCTTGTCTTGGAGAGATTATGTGGGAATCCCGGCAATAAATTATATCAAGTAAAGTGCTCGGCATCATGAATGGCGATAAAGTCAACAATTCGTCAAAAAGGCCTAATGCATAAGCGAGAGAAGTTATGATGCCACCAAAGACAAAAGGATTAGTACCTGCGGCATTCACGCATGAGTGGATGTGACTGAGCATAAAAGGAGCGACGTTGACAGCCTGACCATTAAGGGCACAGAAAATGATGAACAACTCATTTTGGTTGACCTTGTGATTATTGGTCCGACCAAAGATGGTGTTAGCAAGAACGCGGTGAAAATACCTTAATGCAGGGTTATGTATTTGAGAAGCATAGAGATCACGCCAGCTTTCCGTGGTTTGACCAGTTAGATCATTCCATAAGGAGAAACCGACTTGATCCCAAGAAAGATCATTGTCGTCGGCTTTTAGAATGAACATGCTCGCCATGAGTGAAAGATAAGAGTTCGGCGACTCGTTCTTGGTCAAGAGAGTACTCTTGGTTGAACATGCGGAAATTGGCGGTTCCGGTTGTGTAGGGGTCATCGACAGGTGTTGTGTAAGAGAAGGAACTAAGAAACTCAAGCATGAGGGGTTCAAAGGTAGGATACGGGTTTGTGCACAGACCGAGTAAACCGGTATTAGTGAGCAAGAAGATGACGCTATCCTCCATTCCTAAATTATCCAAACAATTGGAATCGACGTATTTCGTAGGGACGACTGAACGGGTATAGAATTTTTTATATTTTTGTCGCTCATCGTCATCTCGGAAAATGATATTGGATAGGTCGGGTGGTGGTCGATCGGGCTTAACTTGTCTTTGGTTGTTTCGTGGAGCCATAGATGGATATGGATGGAAGAAGGGAAAAGGTAGAAAATATGAGTGTATGAGAGAAAATGGTAGAGATGGTTAGAAATGTTGTGAAATAAGAAAGAAGAATGAAGGGTATTTATAGTGGAGGTAGAGTTAAGAGGTATAAATTATAATAATATGATGTTGGAAAGTGAGAGGGAAAGTTTGAATTTGAATTGATGGTGGGAAATGGAATGAATATTATTTTTAATGGTATAGTAAATAGTGTTTGAATGGAATTGAAGTGTGGGAAGTGGAGAAAAGAAACGGACAAGACAAGTAAATGCCAGAGGAGACCAACTTTAATTCTGCACGAAGCACATGCTGAGGCGACCGTCTGACACAGGAGACAACACGTGAGGCGTGCGTCTCGAAGCTGCATGGCGTGGGAACAGTTGGAGACGTGTGTCTCCCATGTCAATGAGGCGCGGCCTCACTATATAGGAACAAGCCAGTAAATCACAAGGTACAGCATGTAAGGAATCTAGGAAAAGCATGAATATAGAATAATAATGAAGGCAGCGACCGGATTACCGAGGAGCTATTAAATATGTAGCAACAAGAAGAATGCAATTAAAGAAAAATGCAACAGTAATAATAATAATAATAATATAATATTCTAATATAATATAATATATTATACTGCAACATTATAATAATAAAAGATAACATGAATTTCATTAGAATGGAGATCAAAGTTGCTTACAATTAAAGAATCAAGTATTTGGAAAGTAAAACATAATAATAAAAAGAACATAACGAAAACATTGTAATTCCTAATAAAATCAAACTAAACTAAACTAAATAAAACGAACTACTTAAGAATGCTAGCCACTAGATGGTCCTGCCTTAGGAGCAGAGGAAGAATGAAAATAAGAGAGAACTTCTTGAAACTGCGCAGAAACTGTATCCATAAAACCAAAGAAGTCAGCTCGCAGATTAGTGAACTCGTCTCTCAAAGCCTGATGTTCCCCCTGGAGAGCGTGTATGGCAGTGGCATAATCAACAAGAGGAATCTCATGCATCACGGTGTCGGGAGCAGTAGAGGGACCGGTGGAAGCGTGCGAAGCAGAGGGATCTTCCTCAGCATCCTCTAAAACCTCAAAGTCTTGTGGAATCTCAGGAGTGCTTGGCGGAGAAGGGTGCTGATCAAGACCATAAAGCCAATTGGCTTTGTTATGCACACTTGTAGCAGGGTTAGGCAAGGTAAACAACTGCATAGCTTGACCATTAATCAACAAGGTAAACCGAGTCGCCAAGATCACCAATCATACCTGTTGAAACAACTCTATGGTCATGCAAGTAACACCAAGAAAGCGCTCAGATGCCTAAAGGGTCGTCGAAGTCCAACAACATTTGCAATCATAGTAACGAGACCTCTCATCCGAATGGGTGCATGATCAGTATCAATGAGATCCACAAAGGTACGGAGCGATAAGTGATCGATTAACGGTTTTTAAGCACAAAACATGATAAAAGCTCATCCTTAGAAACAGAGTGACATTCGGGTTTTCCAAAATGGTATGGGCCGAATCTTATGGAAATACCAAGGCCGGGTTATGGATATTCTCCGATACAAAGTCCCGGCTCGTGGTTAAGGATTCCAGAAATAGAACCCCAAAAATAGTCAAGATCTCTAAACCCAAGATACTCCTCCTGAGTTTCAGTATAAACTCCTAAACCACTAGGAAAACCAAGAAGATCAGCCAATTCCTTATGGGTAAACTTGAAGGTGAAGCCAAAAAGTCTGAAAATAATAAGTCCCCGGCAACAGCGCCAAAAACTTGATCGCGACTTTGTCGTCTATTATAATCGGGAGACTGCAAGTATACAGCCCTATCGCGTAGTTTTAAAAGATATCGAACCTAAGGGACTATAAATTGAACTAGCGTAATCCAAACTTACTATGTAAAGCTATAGCTATCGAATAAATAAATGGGGAATTTTTGAGTAATAAAACTTAATTTTAATTAAAATAATAATAATGCGAATATCGGTATGTATTCGTTAATTCTAAAGAATCCGGCTTTCCACTGGCTTATTTTCTAAAAATGATAATAATTTCTTTTTCAGCAAAAAATATTTATTTAAAAATCTATTCTCAAACTCTCGCTCTATTGAAATAAATTATAACTTTAAACTCTAATGTATGCTTTCGCTATCCCATTGATTTTAAAATTACTTTTTGAAAATAAATAAAGTTTAATTGGTTTTAAAACGCTGTCGCAGTCTTTAAAAACAATACCTAATATCTACTATCTGATTTTAAACCTCAAACTGTCGCTCTATTGGTTTCTAATCTTTTTTAAGTTTATTAACCTCAAACTTTCGCTCTGTTGGTTTCTAAACCTTTTTTAGAAAATAAATTAGATAACTAAATCAGAAAAAGTATTTACTTTATAAAATATAATCAAGCCAGTTTATTCCGGATACTTTCAAATTAACTCATTACATACCGATATTTAAATAATTTAGCCAGACATATTCATAAAAACAAACATGAATAAATTAAAGGTTTTAACATTCATTAATAAATTCATGGCAAACAAATATATCTCATGCAACAATTAATTAAATAAATAAAACAATGTAAATAGAAACCTGAATTAAATAAATGCTGGAAAGAATCCTTGAAGCTGGAAATAACTCGTACAACGTCTCGGTTCTTCAACAGGAATTTAAATAACAATGCTTGAAAAGAAACTAGCTCTAAGAACAATGGAAAATAACTCTGGAAATAAAAATCTAGAACTGGGAAAAGAATGCTCAGAACTGGTGTCTCTAAATATGATTTGGAGAGGTCCTTTTATAGTGGTAGGAAGTAACCACTTGTTGAGAGATTTTCGTAGCTTTCTCCTAAAGAATCTCACTCCCAACTGCCTTGGTCGTCCCGGATTTTTCTCCACTTTTTCCTCCACGTTGAGACGGGCATCCCACGCAACTCCTAGGGCTACGTGGAGCTGGAGACGGACGCCTCCTTTGTAGGAGGGAGTCCGAGGCGGGCGCCTCACTTGTAGGAGAGAGTTGAGACGTGGGTCTTACTCTTGTACGTGGCATTTAGGGTTTGCTTGCATTTGGGCTTGGCTTTGTTTGGGCCTTTGCTTGCTTGGGCTCTAATAAATCTTTGATCCATCACTTTGCTTTTCACACCTCTTTTTCTTCATTTAATTAAATAATCCTCCTAATTTCTTCACTTTGCTCAATTTGTTTATTTAAAGTAAAATACCTGAAACAATGAAAATACCAGCGTAATATGGAAATAAAATGAAATAATTAAATAAAAATACTAACATCATTTATGAAAATTAAATCAAATATACTATATAAAATCGTGTTATCACAAGACACTGAAGTTGACTCAAAGGGGGAAGTCATTTAGTGTTCCATGTTAGTAGATTCTGAACCATTGGATATAGAAGAAGCACTCAAGAATAAAGTCTGGCTGGATGCCATGAAAGAAGAACTTGAGGCTATAAAGAGAAACATAACTTGGGAGTTGACAGAGCTTCCAAGGGAGAAGAAAGCCATCAGCATCAGATGGGTTTTCAAAGTGAAGTTTAAGCCAAATGGATCAGTTGGAAAGCACAAAGCAAGGCTAGTGGCCAGGGGTTTTCTTCCAAAACCTAGACTAGATTATTTTGAGGTGTTTTCTCCTGTAGCTAGGCATGAAACAATCAAATTGGTGATTGCTTTAGCTGCAAACAGAAGTTGGTCGTTGATGCATTTGGATGTGAAGTCAGCATTTTTGAGCGGTCCATTATAAGAGGAGGTATACGTGTCACAACCTCCTGGCTTCTTGAAAAATAATTAGGAAGGATGGTGTATACGTTACATAAAGCTCTGTATGGATTGAAGCAAGCACCCAGAGCTTGAAATTAGAAGATTGATTCATTTTTCAAGAAGCAAGAGTTTCATAAATGTGAGATGGAGTATGGCGTGTATGTGAAACATTCTGGAAGCAATATGATTCTAGTGTGTCTTTATGTTGATGACATATTGCTTACGAGGAGTTGTCTAGAAGATATAACCAAGTTCAAGAAAGTGCTGATGAATGAATTTGAGATGACAGATCTAGGAAATATGGTATATTTCCTAGGGATGGAATTTTTGTACTCAAATGAGGGTCATTTTGTATCAGCTGAAGTATGAACTTGAACTTCTGAAGAGATTTAAGTTGCAGAATTATACAGTTGTTGTGACACCATCAGAAACCAATCATAAATTGGACTCTAACTCCGATAGTGATTCTGTGGATGCTAAAACCTTCAAGTTGTTGGTTGGTTTTCTTATGTATTTGTGCAATACCAGACCTAACATTTGCTATGCAGTTGGAATGGTCAGTAGATTTATGAGTAATCCAAAGTGGTCCCATTACCAAGTTGCTGTCAGGATTCTGAGGTATATAAGGGAACTCTGAAATATGAAGTGCTATTTCCCTCTAGAAGGAAGTCAAAACCAAAACTAGTGGGCTATTCTGATTCTAAATGGTGTGGAGATAGAGTTGACAGAAGAAGTACCTTTGGCTACTTGTTCAAGTTTCTGGGAGGTCCTATTTCTTGGAGTTCCAAGAAACAACCTGTTGTGGCTTTGTCAACATGTGAAGCTGAGTATATTGCAGGCTCTGTAGCTGCATGTCAAGCTGTTTGGCTTCTGAATCTTCTGGAAGATTTGAAGATTATGATAGAGAAACCTCTGAAGTTGTTGATTGATAATAAGTCTGCAATCAATCTTTCCAAGAATCCGGTGTTGCATGGAAGAAGCAAGCATATTGAGACGAAGTATCATTTTCTCAGAAGTCAGGTACAGAAAGGAGTGTTAGAAGTTTTGCACTGCAACACCCAGAAGCAATTAGCAGATGTTCCGACAAAGGCTATCAAAACATACCAGTTTCTTCGTTTAAGAATGAAATTGGTGTTGTTAGTTTTGATGGATATGAATTAAGAGATGGTGTTAAGAACAATTCATATCCAAAACTTCTAAGGGTTATTCAGAAGTTTTGATGTTCAGTAAGGCATATCGAGAACTTCTGATGTTTTGGTGTTCTGGTGTTGTTCAGAAGTTGTAGAACTTCTGAGGTCATGTCCAAAAGTGTTTAACTTCCGGTTCCTTAACTTAGCTATTAAGTTCAGTTTTAAGGGTACTTTAGTATTTGTTAGTTTGTACTGTTAGTATTTTTTATCTTGGTCACCAAGATTAGTTTTAATTAGGATTTACTGGCATATTTACTTTTGGCCATTTTTGTGTATAAATAGGCATTCCTATTTTATTAATAATACGACAATCCTTATTTCTTTACTCTTTTTAGTAGTCGTCATTCTCTTTTATTTTTTCATCATTCCAATCACTTTTATTCTTGTGCACCAACACCTATCACCTTAAGATTTTAAGTGAATATGTGGTTTGTCTCTCACAAAAGTGCGTCTCAAGTAAAATGCTCACTCCTCGGAATTGATCCCTAATAGATACCCAATTTTATACATATATCGTAGTTATTATTCACAAATATAGTGATCAATAAATTTTTTATTTTAACTTTAGGATGAGACCATTCTATGGGGCCGAGACCCTCTAGGTCGTTATAGGATGCACATCTTTTGGGAGATCCTATAAGACCCGTTAAATGGATATGATGGCCAAGTTGTCAAGTTCTATGATGGGCATCATAGTATTTTGGGTTGAAGTATATTGGGCCTTGGCCAAGACAATAACCTATAGAAAATTTTACCATATACCCCTACTTTCATTCCTATACCCCTACATTTTTGACACCTGGACGAAATTGCCCTTATATAAATAGTAATTTTTTTTTTCACTTTTACCATTTTGAGTTTTCAGAAACAAGAGAAAAGTTAATTTTTTGGCAAAACCGGAGAACCCAGACAGCCTAAATCCGGTCCTCAAATTGCACTCCGGAAGACACAAGAGTAAGTTATCCGGTTCACTTTTCTGGAAATTTTAACACTCCGGATAACCTGGCTAGTGGGTTATCCGGTTTGTATTTTGGGGAATTTAACACTCCGGATAACCTGGCTAGTGGGTTATCCGGTTTGTGTTTTGGTTTTAACACACCGAATAACTTGGCTAGGGGGTTATCCGGTTTGTGTTTTGCACTCCGGAATACACCTCCCAAGGTTATCCGGTTTGTGTTTTGCGTATTTTCTAAATTTTCCCCAATTTTTGACTTTTTTTTCTTCAGTGGTTCGCAGACGAGGAGCGGGTGACAACAACGTACGTAGAAGAATAGATGAGCGACGACGTGTCCGTGAAGCAGAATATTTAGAGGGACCTCATGCGCCTGCAAGGGATCAGGTGCATCCACCTTTTCCAGGAGGACCCATCGACACTTCTCTTCTTATCAGATATGATGGTCACGTTGCTCGTCATGTATATCTCCCTAACTCACAAGCACAAGGTAACCCATACACTTTTCTATGAGTACACCCGCACTTTTGGGTGTCTGTACCAACAATATCAACCCTCACCCACTCTTCAGCAATATGTCTCAAAGCAGCTCTAGATACAGATCCACGCAAATTTCCATAAAATGGGCTAGTGTGTGCATGTTCAACTTCATAAAAACTCTTCTGAAATGAAGCTCTAATGTTTCCCAATTGTATCTTAAGATTGCCATTCATAGCCTCCCAACATTTGCACATATCACCTAAACTATTCTCCAACATTTGCTTCAATTTCCAATGTGCGGATTCAACCCTTTAAATAAATTAAAAAACAAGTAAGTCGACAATAAAATTAATATAAAAAAACATTGACTAAAATCAAGATATATTAACATATGCATACCTATTGGTCGTGGTGTTTCCCAAATGCAACACTTGATTAGTCCATGCTTGACGAATCTATGTCTATGCGGAGACAACCATGTATCTTTCACATAATCAATAAATGTTGTAAAGTCAACACATGCATGCTCAAGTTGTTGCAACCGTTGTTGATACTCCACCTCATCACCAGCCCTTACAAGTTCATACCACATTTTCTATCGACTCCGCATGTCATCCACAACATATTCCTTACACTTCGCTTTCACATTTTTGTTGATGTGAAATCGACAAAGCAAATTGGTTGTTTTGGGAAATCTGTTTCAATTGCTTTCATCAAGGCAAGATCTCTATCATCAACACCACTTGTGGCCAAAACCGTCCTTGGTAAATAATCGTTTCAACTTATCCAAAACCCAACAAAATTTTCATCGCTCGATTCCATATATGCAAATGCAACAGCAAATGTCAACTCAGTGGATGTCACACCAACTATTTCAAACAGAGGTTGTCTATACTTATTTGTCTTGTATGTGCTATCCATAATCAACACAACAGAAACATATTCAACAACTTCACGATTGGATGAGCCGGAAAATATCCCTCACAACTTCGAATCATCTTTTTCCTCGCTCCGATACATAATCGATTCCTCTATCGACTTAAATAAATGTTGCATTTACTCTAGGCCCCTTATATCTTTACGTATTTTACTCTTGTGCTTGTATATTTGCGTGATCCGAGTGACATTTTCGGATCTTGCTCCTTCAATGACAAAAGTATGTGTCTTGGTGGAACATGACGTTTTGTCAAATCAACAATATGTTGTTGTTGTTCGCATTAAGTCGACTTACAAACGGATGCCCCGCAAATGTATCGTAACCCATGATTGTGAACTCCACATTTTACATCAATCTTCCATCCGAACCATCTTTTGACGGTGTGGATCTAATTTTGAGCGGACAACCACATTTCTTACTAGCACTCTGTGTTTCACTTTCTCCTTCTGTGTATTTTCCACTTTTATCACAACCAAATATTACTTTATCACTTCTTCCTCTCTTGCCTGTTTTGGTATCTGAACGAGTTATTATAACGGTCACTTTATTCCTGATTCCAATCTCCTTAACCCATCTTATTACCTCTTCTCTTGTGGCAAAACGTTCTGCAGAAGTAAACAGATTAGTGGTATCTACGCATGTCTGATTTTTATCGCATAACTGAGGAATAACACCTGTTAAAAAAATAATTTTAAAAAAATAAAAAAAAATAAAAAAAAAAGGAACCGGATAACTGCACAACAAGTTATCCGGTTGGCAATAGTGTACAAACCGGAAAACATAGAGCAAGGTTATCCGGTTTGTTATTTTTGTGAACCGGATAACTCAAGGCTGGGTTTTCCGGTGAAAAAGGCGTTCCAGGTGTAGCTAGGCTGGGTTATCCGGTTTGTGTAAAAATGCATACCGGATGTAGCCATTCTGGGTTATCCGGTTTGTGAAATTTTTGCTCCTTTGGCTTTTCCGTACGCTCTCAGAAAAAAGTAAAAATAAATAAAAAAGCCATATAAAAATAAAAAAAGTAAAAAGGGTAAAATTGGAATATTAAAAAATGCGTAGGGGTATTAGAATAACAGTGGGGGTATAGGGTAAAATTTTCTAACCTATAATATAATTTATAGAAGGCCAACAATTTGTGAATATGTTCTTTTCTTAAGGATGATTTCCAAATTATTCATTTGTAAAAGCTTGATTTTTCTCCCAATTTAGTCAAGCTATGGAATCCACTTGATCTCCATCTTATAGTCCTTTTGTTAGAGCTATAACTATTATATCATAGCCAAGAAAGATATATTTAAGAAGACCAAACTACCTTGTCGCGAAATAGGAATTATAAAGTTTGGATAAAGTTTTGTTGTTCCTACTAGCTACTTTTAGGCCACAAGGAAGGTCTCTAGACTTCGAAAATCTAACGTAAATTTTTCTCACGAGACTTCGACTAAACAATGACATACCACATATTGTTTTTATCAACAATCCAATTTGGATCATATTCTTTGGAAAAATATGTAGTCTAGTCGCCTGAAACACAAATAACTGAAAAAATTGATCAACTTATGTAAAGAAACAAACAATACTAGTATGGTAACAAATCAATGAATCCCATATAATTCTCCCATTATTTGGCTTCAAGTTAGGATCAAAGTTCTAATGAATAAATTTAAGAAAGTATAGATGAAACCACGGTTGTAGAAATAAAATGGAGCCATTTACAATTTTATTATTTTTTATTTTTAAACAACTGATCTATAATATTGAAGAAATAATATTAGAATTAAGAAATTACTTGACCTAGTTTTCAGCAAAACTACTATTATTCAACAATATGAATATCGTAATAATAAAAAAGATGTAGAAAAAACCTAAGAAAAATTTACTTACAAACCTATGATATAAGTTGAAGGACAAAGGGAAAATGATTTTGAGTTGGGAATTAAGGAATGAGATGTTCAAGCGCATATTTTTTAGTGGAAAAAAAGAAAAGAAGCATAAGATTGTGAGTAAGAACTCTCAACACCGCCATAAATGTGAGAGGGAGTTGGAGAGTTAGGTAAATACATGGTCAATATATAGAGTTTTAAAAGAAGAAAATACTACTTAAGAGTAAGTCATAAAAAAAGAAAAGATTACTTAGCAAAATGGGCAAGAAAATAAGAGAGAAACATAATATATAGCTAAGAAATAAAAACAATATTCTTCTCCGGATATTAATATAAATGATTTTCCTAATAATTAAGACGATTAATTATTTAGTCAGTTGAGAAGATCAATGTTACCATTATGGTAACTACATCAACAAAACTTGTGAGTTTTTTCGCATTTATAGACTAATGCATAATTTGCAACTACTACTATTTATGTTTTATTGTGCAATGATGACATTATTTAGACGCATTAATATTTATATAAAAAAACATGGTTATCACATCAGCTTCGTTTGTCACATAGGTATTTTGGTAACGAAAGTTCAAAAATCAAAATCTTGCTAATTTACATGGACGAGAACAATATTTAAGTCATAAAATACGATGTAATATGACACAAATATGGTATGACAAAATGATGAAATTCCTAGCAACATAATAGAAACTAGCAACAATATTGTACAAGCTCAACTGTCAGTTGTATGGTATGCATGTTATATTAAAAAAAGTAATAATTCAGATTGAACTAAAATTTTATAATAAATACAAGTTAACTTCTAAAATCACAAAAACAAAAATTTAACCAGGTTTCTAACTTCTTTGCAATATCCGGAAAGCAACACACATGAACAAATATGCCTCAAAATACAACAGAGTTTATGCTAACTATAAAAAAATTTATCACAGTTTATTCAAATTTATTCAATGTTTATGCAAACTATAACAAAGTTTATTCAACACAGAATTTCATGTGCCCAATCGATACAATGGTTTATTCAATGGTTCACTACAACATGCATTCTTACCCTTATTTCAAATTTCCTATGAACAAAAAGCAACATTTGAAGCCTAGTACAATGTTGTTCTATCGAAAACTAAACACAGTGTAAGATACTAGCATTTGTTTTTTAATTCAACATAGCCTTTGCACAATACTCGAATTACCCAGACAAATCGAAACCACTAATCAAAACATAACTAACAACACTAAAACTATTTTTTACATGACCTAATCATAGAGTCTGTAACATATCAGTTATGTAGAAGAATACGAGAAGGCCTGAAAGCTTTCCCTGTTCGCGTTAAAAAGTGTCGCGCTAGGGAATCGAATCTGAATTCGAATCCTCTGGCTCGAAACGATTTACTCTTTTGATTTGTTTATAAAGATGCCCGCGAGCATCAAGCTTTATTATTTTCAACACAAGAAAAGATGATTTAATGATTATGAAAAAGGGGAAAGCTGTTAATACCCTCAATTAATTTGATATGCGTAATGACTAGCGCAAACTAGATGCAACGCATTGGGGAGATTCTGAGTAAGGGGGTTTGTTATATAAAGGGAATAGATGGAACACCCTAAATATATATAGTTATCTATAGCTTTATATATGAATATGTTTGATATGTTTGTGTGTTTTAATTGCTATTTCTATGATTGGAAAAGTTTCTCCTTTGGGATTTCAAGAAGGATAGATTATGAAGGATCCTAGTGTTTGTTATTATTGTGCTCGCAAAGATCTTTGGATCTTCTGCATACATATCCCCTAGTGGGAATCAGAGCATTTGTAGCTCGGATCTAAAGGGATCTATGGTTTGTTTGGTCTGAGGGAGAAAGAAATTTGCTCGGCAAGGATGAGACCTTGTGCCTACGTATTCTCAAAGGGAAGTTGAGAAAGTCAGAGCAATCATAGTTCCCACTTATGCTAGTGGAAGCAACAGGATGTTAGTAAGAGACAGACAAATGTCATCTTAATGAAAAATTTATTTAATCTATTTCATCACATACATTTTGAAAAGTTTGATTTAAAATCTTTCATCGTAAGTTATAGGTGTTTTGCTTGAGTGTACAAGCGTTACCACTTACATGTTTAAGAAAGATGTTTTGAAAAAGATGATTGAATCTTTTAACTGTAAGCATTGGGTGTTTTTCTTGAGTGTACAAGCGTTACCACTTACAATTAAGAGATGTTTTTGTTTGAAAAGAGTTTGAAAAAAAAGTTTGAAAAGTTTTTGATTGTATGTGATGTGATAGATGAGATACTTCTTCCATAGAGATGATAAACGTCTAAATCTCGAGGAGAATTTGATTGGATTAGGGATTCTTTTAAGAAGCCCATGGGTCCTTGTATTGTTAGCCCAAGAGGAGGCACTCCGAGGGTCATCGAGGGTCCTTGTATGAAGCTCAAGAGGAAGCTATAGGGTATGGCTGGCTTTGGCTTTAAAAGGGATTTCACCGGGAAACCATGTAACACCCCATCTAAATACCCCGAATATATTAATTAAATTAATATCTAAATCAGCTTTAATCAGAGTTAACACGGAAAATGAGGGATGTCACAACTAATAAATAAAACAAACTTCATTCAAACAGTAGCCATGCTACACTGAGGATCATTATCCAAATAAATCAATCAATTTAAGACCATGTCTTACACAGCGGAAATACCAAATCAAAATTTAATAAACCATCATGGTTCTCAAGGAATCCAACTAAAACAATTAAACGATAATAGTTCTCTTAACTAAACGTTCCCAGTGTTACAATCTAATCAGAGCATGACACTGACACGCGGACTTAAAAGATAAGCTCTAGAGCCATCCTCACCAACTCCTCAGCTGCTAACTTTAATCTAAAATTGTAAAGTAAGGGTGAGATTTCTCATAATTAAAACACACTATAAGCTTCTCATTTAACAATATATTACAAGCATATCATTTCACCCACTTAACACAATTCAGAATTCAACATACAACCATATTCATATAAGTCATCATGCATAATCAATAGACAACAAAAGAATTGCAACACTGGAAGATATCCTAACATGTTACAATTCCATACAAACACAAATGCAGACTCGAATGCATGCGGTACCGACACGTGACCAAGTCACCCAATACTGATCCATCGTCAACCGGATACAGTACCATCGATTCGTCCATAACCACCCGGACACGAATCCAGCCTAACCACCCATCCTCACTCGGGTATCGGTTATCGGCAATCCAAGTCAAATTCCGCACAATGGGAATTAACTTCACCAAACAATGCATATGCACGCACATCACTAGCATGCAACATCAATCAGTCTATGTAATACATCAATTTAACATAACTGAATCAACCAATCAACATGATATTTCAACCAATCATGCATACAAATAAGCGATCGCATAAACATGCTTTACATCCACACACTACCAAGATATCCATAACACGGGATCTCTACATACACATCCATATTCATCACCAAAAGTCACCTATCCGAATTTGGCTCGTTTTCAAAATAATTTCAAGTTTTGGAAAATATTTTCATTTCATAAAATAGAGCTTTAAATTTAGGAAATAACGTCAAAACAAATACAAAACGGACTTACGGTTTGAAAGTTATGAATTTCAAAGTTTGACATTTTCAAAAATAAAGCGAACCGGTTCCTACATATACAGAACCGGTTCTGCTGAAGTTCAAAACACGCTCGAAAATGTATGGAACCGGTTCCTACCCATACAGGAACCGGTTCCTGAGTGCATTTTTCCAGGTTTTCACTTTTCAATGTGGAACCCGGTTCCTCCCCACTGGGAACCGGTTCCCACGTGTTATAAAGCCATTTCCTGCACTTTTGACAGCATTCCTTCATTCTCAATCAAACACAAACTTACCCATACGAATCCCAACATGGAAAACACCAAAACATATCCAATTTGCATCATTATCACATCAAACAACATATTTTCATCATTTCTTTTCATCTACTGACACCCTAATTGTTTTCAATCCATAATCTGACACAATCTGACATCATCTGACACAATTAGGTATACATCCATGGAAACCTAGAAATTCCCAAACTAAGGTTTCCTAACATGCTATGATCTATAGTATCAAAATCAAAACCTATAATACGAAATAATCAATCGAAATCACCCCTTACCTTGTGGGTTGTTCGACTTCTGACACTTCTAGGTTTTCTTCCTTCTTTTCTCCTCTTCTCACTTCACGTATCTTGTTTTCTCCAAAAATGACTCTATTTTCCTTCTTTTCTTATTTTATTCCTTTTATTCCCTTTAACATAAATAAAAAAAAAATTTACTCCTCACACCTCAATTAAATCCATAATTAATCTCAATAATTCAATATATTAATAAATTATGTTCTCAATTAATTTAATAATTAAAAATCATAATTATTTAATTATCGAATTATTTTCGGGGTGTCACAAACCATCCTTCTGGAATTAAGAGCAATTTCACCGGGAAATTATACTCTCTGGGTTCTATCCTAACGTGGGTGATTCTTTGTATTGGAAGCCCAATAGGAGGCTGTTAAGCGATTTTATGATCTCTTTCATTGTATAATGCCCAAGAGAAGGCTAAACTCAATGAGGAGTTCTTTTGAACGAAGCCCAAGAGGAGGCTGACTCAACAGGGGAGTGTTGTCTTATATGAAGCGTAAGCGGAGGCTAAACTAAGATGAATGAGTTTTCTTATATGAAGCCTAAGAGGAGGCTGAACTCAGATGAAATGAGTTACCTTGTACAAAGCCCAAGAGGAGGCTAACTCTGTGGGGAGAGTTATCTATTGGTTAGACTAATTGTTATGTTATAACTAGACAGTTATATAAACAAGTGTGTGTGTGTGTTATGTATTCACAGGAGTTTATGAAGGAAATATAAACAATGCATGATGTTTATTTACAAGAGTTTATGAAGGAAATATAAACAAGTGTCTGTGAAACGAACGTTTAAAACGAGCGTAACTTGATTATTTACAAGTTTGAATTGTGTACAAGGAAGTAAATATGTACACGAACGAGTATTTATGTACGAGGAATTGTGGATGTACATAGGACATAGGAGGGTTGGGACTTACACCATAAGGGTGGCCCATTGGTTTAAAAGCAGTTTCACCGGGAATAATGCTCCTTTCAATACCAATGGTATTCAGTGTATATACAGACGAAATAGAAAACAAACGATCGAAGTTTATCTGTGTTTAAGTTTTTACAGAAGTGTCTGTATTATGTACAAGTAAAAATTTGTATCTACATGAAAAGTATTTGATATGTACAAAGAAAATATGTATGTACATAAAGAATGTTGGTTGGGACTTACACCGTAAGGGAGGCCCATGATCGGTTAAGAAAAACGAGAGAAAACGAATTCGGTTTTATCGTTTAATCGGATCGATCATGGAAAAAGATGCAAGTTTGATGAAAAGTTTTGAAGAATGTTATTTGAAAAATGTTTTTGAAATGTAAAGTTTACTTGTAAGAAGTTTTGAAAAGAATCGGGATCCGAAAGTTTGAAAAAATCACCTTTAAAGGTGTTTTGAAAAGTACTCAAAGTGTCGTTTTCGGCTCGATCAAAATATAATCGGATGAAAGTTTTTTATGAAAATTTTTGCACTATCCTAAAATAGATACATTAATTAACAAGTGTACAAAAAATCACCTCAAAATGAGGAGTTTTGATTGGTTTTTAAAAAATGTCAAAGTTTGTAAAAAATAACAAAAGTTTGGTAAAAAATGGTCCCAAAGAGGCTTGAACCCGGGACCTGTTAGGCAAGATGTGGCATAATGACTTAAGAGTGAGCTGGCAACCGCTGGGGCGGCAATACATCCGTGTATTGTGTTCAAACTATGAAATTATATTTTAAACTCTTATTTTAAATTTGAAAACACGCGCGCAAGCTTCATCATCTTCTCCAATCTTCAATCAGCCATGGATTTCGTGTTTCTTGATGAAATCAAACAATGTAAAGATCAAACTTGCTCGCCTCAAGCCCAGGAACATGATGGCACTCTTTAATTTCATTTATTTTAAGCCCAGAATGATTAAATTTATGAAGAACACGAAGAACCCTAAAACTGAAAAACCTAATTGAAATCGTGTATGGTTGATGATTTATTCAATTGATTGAGGGTTAATGATCGTGGATGGTGCAGAAAACAAATGGCCAAGAGTTTTTCTCAATTGAATCAAGAAACCATGGAGTTCGAGTTTGAAGTTCTTACCTGTTGAAGCTGGAATCGAGAACTGGATTGGAGTGTTTCCAGTTGTTGTTTGAGGATTGCTTGAGCACCAACGACCTCTATGGAAGATGTATGAGTGGTCCGCACTTCATGAATTCATTTGGATCATTCTACCCAAGTTGACCTGCATATGGCTCAAAATGAAACTGGAAATCGTGGTTAGGAGTGTTACAGATTGTTGTTTATGATCTGCATCATCTCTATGATGTATGTTGATGATGTTTGGATGATTAAAACTCAGGTTGCTCGAGCCAAACCAAGAATTCGAATCTTAAGGCAGTTTTGGCAAGCTTATGTGTATGGCATGTGAAAACTGATTTCTAGCTTGGCTTGTGTTAATTTTAAGTTATAGACCAATTACATATGATATTTAAAACATGTTAGACACCAATTTATTCAAAGTTTTTCACAAGTTTTCAAAGATGCACAATTTCTCCAATTTGCACTATGTTTCATGAATTTTGAGAAAGAAGAATGAAAGCATGTATTTGCATGACTTTGGTGTAGTTTGAATGGCAAGCAAGACATCTATTTATAGGCCATGAGTTCTGAAAATAATTGAGAAAGTTTGGCCATTGGTAAATTTGACTTGCCTTAGAGGGCAAGGAAGTCTTTTTTGCATTAAATGCAAAAGGAAGCTTCCTTCTTTTAACCATGGTTAATTTCCAACTTTGATCTTATCTATCATAATTACATCCAACTGATTTTTATCAGTTCTAACTTATCTTTGCAAGGTGGCATGTGTTCTAGAAGAAGAAAATGCAAAGTGACCTATAATCTTGAAGTTTTGAACTTGAAATCCATGGCTATGGAGCCTTATGTTTCAAAATCAAAAGTATAGCTAGACTCCATGGATTTGAGAGTTCTTGGACATTTTGGAAAGCTTGTTTCAAGGGCTACAACTTTAATGTTTTGAGTTTTTTCCAATTCAAAGTGGAACTATGTGAAAAAATGCCATGAAGTTTGGAAAAAGTACAAAATTTTAACACTTGAAAATTTTTCCAAGTGTTAGAAATTTTGACTTTTTGTTGACTTTTCCAAATTTCTTGATTTTTTATGATCATGATGGATCATTTGAAGTATTTTGATGATTGAAAAAGTTTTGTTTTGAAAAAGTTGACCAAAAGTCAAAGTTTGACTTTCCTGTGCAGATGAAATTTCATCAGATGTTTCAGAAATTGACTGATGAATCCTGTGAACTTTTGTGATGTTTTTGAATCCAAAAATTAGGTCAAGATGTTGTATCTAAGATATGAAGATCAATCTCCAACCAAAAAAGTCATTCATTGATCAGAAAATCAGAGATTACTCATGCTCGACCAAAACCCTAATTGGTCGATCCTTGATAGATTAATGAGAAAAGTTGGATATCTGAAGATCAGAGGTTGATGATTTGATCAAGATAGATCAAATGAAGTGAGTAAAACTCAAAACATAATTGGTTGCTGTCATACCCCAAATTTTGACCTAATATACCACCTTACATTTGCATCATCTGCATAACTAACAGTTCAAACAGCATTAATCGGGTCTAGCAGTCACAGGTCAAAATTAGGGTTTCATCAGATTTTCATCTGATTCAAGAGGCAATCAATTAGGGTTTGAGTTTTTCTCACCTCATTTGATCTATCTTGATCAAATCATCAGTCTCTGATCATCAGATACCCATTTCTCACACAAATCAATCAAGGATCGACCAATTAGGGTTTTGATCGGGCATGAGTTTTCTCTGACTTTTTGAACAAGAAATGACTTTTTTGGATAGAGATTGGTCATTATATCTTAGATACAACATCTTGACCTAATTTCTGGATTCAAAACATCACAGAAGTTCACAGACTTTATCAGTCAATTTCTGAAACATCTGATGAATTTTCATCTGCACAAAAAAGTCAAACTTTGTCAAACTTTGACTTTTGGTCAATTTTTTCAAAACAAAACTTTTTCCATCATCAAAATACTTCAAATGATCCATCATGATCATAAAAAATCAAAGAATTTGGAAAAGTCAACAAAAAGTCAAAAGTTTTCATACTTAGAAAAATTTCTAAGTGTTGAAATTTCTTATTTTTTCCAAACTTCATGCCATTTTTTCACCTAGTTCCAATTTGAATTTGAAAAAACTCAAAACATGAAAGTTGTAGCTTGTGAAACAAGCTTTCCCAAATGTCCAAGAACTCTCAAATCCATGGAGTCTAGCCATACTTTTGAAATTGAAACATAAGGCTCCATGAAACTTGATTTTCAAAATTCAAAACTTCAAATTATAGGTCATTTTGTGTTTTCTTCATCTAGAAGCAATCTAACCTTGCCAAATGGATGATTGAACTGATAAATATCAGTTAGAGATAATAATTGAGAGGATTGGATCAAATTGTAAAAATGAGCACATGGTGAAAAAAGGAAGTTTTCTTTTTTGGCAAAAGTCTTTCTTACCCCTTAAGCTATCCTTGATTTTCCAAAAGCTTGTACCTCTTTGCCTAACATTTCAGAACTTGTTGCCTATAAATAGCTCACAAATTCAAGTCCAAAATCACACCAAAGCATCACAAATTCATGCTTTCTCTCCACTTTCTCAAAATTTACAAAACATAGTGCAAATTGGAGAATTCTTGCATTTTTGAAAAACAGTTGAAAACATGTTAAAATTAGGTATCAAACATGCTTCACTATTGATATAAAACTTGTTTAGAACTTAAGATCATAGCAAGAACAAGCAAAAATAAGTTTTCATCTTTCATGCTCATAAACTTGCAAAACTGCCTAAGCAATTGAATCCATAGCTTGGCTTGATCAAACTGTGTTCTAATCATTCAAACATCATCACTATACCTCATGTATATGATCCAGGCCATCAACAGCTAACTGTAACACGATTTACATCAAAATCGAGCTTCCATTTTTGAATTGTGCAGGTGGACTTGGCTGGATTGATTGGGAAGGATTCAAGGAGTGCAGACTATCCACATAGCTTCCATACATGCCGATGAAGCTCAAATGATCAAGAAATCCGTTCTGGAAACGCTCTAAGACCTTCTTCGATTCTCACTTTACCAGGTATGAACACGAACTGTGATATCCATTCTCTTTGATTCTTTTTGAAAAAACTCTTGGCCGATCTCTTTCTGCACTCATAACGATCAATAACCCTCAATAAAATCAAAGAATCATTAAACATACATCATTTAATTTGAAAAATCAGTTTTAGGGTTCTTAGCATTTTCCAGAAATCCAATTGAGTTAGACTGAATATAAATGAAATTAACAAGTACCATCGTGTTCGTGATGAAAAATCGAGCAAGTTTCATTTTTATATCATTGATTTTCATTGAGAAACGAAGATGGTAGCTTGGATCATGATTTCTGAAAATCAAAACATGAAGAACAGGTGCGCGCGTGTTCTTGATCTTTTTTCAAATTCAAAAATTCCAATCTCATATCAACACGTGTTCTAGTCCACTAAACAACCAAACGCGTTTGGCTCAGTGGTAGCCTCTTTGCCTTTAGTCTTCTGTGCCACGTGTGTCACCCTTTGGTCATGGGTTCAACTCCCATCAGGACCATTTCTTTTTACAACTTTCCAATTTTTCATGTTTTTTTCATAAAACTTTCACAATTTTTTTGACCAATCAAAACTTCTCATTTTGAGATGATTTTTTAAACACTAGTCAATAAATACATCTATTTTATGATAGTGCAAAAATTTTCAGAAAAAACTTTCATCTGATCATATTTTAATCGAGCCGAAAACGACGTTCTGAACACTTTTTCAAACCTCCTATTAAGGTGAAATTTTCAAGTTTTCGACTTCCGATTTTTTTTCAAAACTTTTCATAAGTGAACCTCACATTTCAAAACATTTCATCAAAACTTACATCTTTTACCACGATCGATCCGATTTAAACGATAAAATCAAATTCGTTCTCTCTCGAATTTCTCAATCGATCATGGGCCACCCTTACGGTGTAAGTCCCAACCCTTTTATGTACATATTTAGTTTTACTTGTACATACTCAAATTATCATTGTCAATATTCAAACATAAACAAATTTCGTTCGTTTGTTTTCACTCGTTTGTTTATACACCGAATCCATTGGTTCTAGGAGAAGAATTATTCCCGATGAAACTTCTTTTAAACCAATGGGCCTCCTTCACGGTGTAAGTCCCATAACATTCTTTTATGTACATAATATTTCTTTGTACATAACAAAACTCTTCAAACACATACAATTTTCATCTGTACATAATACAGATACCCTTTACAGATAAATTTTGATCAGTCGTTTCTGTTTCATCTGTATATACGCTGAATACCATTGGTATTGAAAGGAGCATTATTCCCTGTGAAACTGCTTTTAAACCAATGAGCCTCCCTTATGGTGTAAGTACCAACCCTCCTATGTACATCCATCTTTGTCTGTACATAAATACTCGTTCGTGTACATATTCATTTCCTTGTACACAGTTCAAACTTGTAAATAATCAAGTTGCGCTCGTTTTAAACGTTCGTTTCACAGACACTTGTTTATATTTCATAAACTTCTGTAAATAAACATCATTGCATTGTTTATATTTCCTTCATAAACTCCTGTGAATACATATCACACACACACACACACACCTGTTTATACAAACTGTCTAGTTATAACATAACAATTAGACTAATCAATAGGTTCCCCACAGTATAGCCTCCGCTTGGGCTTCATACAAGACAATTCATCACCAGCATGAGTTTAGCCTCCGCTTGGGCTTTATACAAGATAACTCATCCCTAGTTGAGTTTAGCCTCCGCTTGGGCTTTATACAAGATAACTCTCCCCATAGAGTTCAGCCTCCTCTTAGGCTTCATATAAGAAAACTCATTCATCTGAGTTTAGCCTCCGCTTAGGCTTCATATAAGACAACACTCCCCTGTTGAGTCAGCCTCCTCTTGGGCTTCGTTCAAAAGAACTCCTCATTGAGTTTAGCCTTCTCTTGGGCATCATACAATGAAAGAGACAGAAATCTCTTATGACCTCTATTGGGCTTCCAATACAAAGAATCACCCGCGCTAAGATAGAACCCTGAAAGGATGGTTTCCCGGTGAAATCACTTTCAAATCCCCAGAGAGTAAAATTTCCCGGTGAAATTGCTCTTAATTCCAAAAGGATGGTTTCTCGGTGAAATCCCTTTTAACACAAAGCCAGCCATACCCTATAGCTTCCTCTTGAGCTTCATACAAGGACCCTCGATGACCCTCGGAATGCCTCCTCTTGGGCTAACAATACAAGGACCCACGGGCTTCTTAAAAGCATCCCTTTAATCCAATCAATTTCTCCTCTAGATTTAGACATCTATCATCTCTATGGAAGAAGTATCTTATCTATCACATCACATATAGTCAAAAACTTCTTTTCAAAATTTTTTCAAACTCTTTTCAAACAAAAAAACATCTCTTAATTGTAAGTGGTAACGCTTGTACACTCAAGAAAAACACCCAATGCTTACAGTTAAAAGATTCAATCATCTCTTTCAAACATCTTTCTTAAACATGTAAGTGGTAACGCTTGTACACTCAAGCAAAACACCTGTAACTTACGATGAAAGATTTCATTTCAAATCAAACTTTTCAAAAATGTATGTGATGAAATAGATTAGATACATTTTTCATTAAGATGACATTTGTCTGTCTCTTACTAACATTCCGTTGCTTTCCACTAGCATAAGTGGGAACTACGATTGCTCTGACTTTCTCAACATCCTTTTGAGAATACGTAGGAACAAGGTCTCATCCTTGCCGAGCAAATTTCTATCTCCCTCAGACCAAACAAACCATAGATCCCTGTAGATCCGAGCTACAAATGCTCTGATTCCCACTAGGATATGTATGCAAGATCCACGGATCTCTGAGCACAATAACAAACACTAGAATCCCACATAATCTATGTTTAAAATCCCAAAGGAGAAACTTTCCCAATCATATAAATAGCAATTAAAACACACAAACATATCAAATATATTCATATATAAAGCTATAGATAACTATATATATTTAGGGTGCTCCATCTATTCCCTTCATATAACAATCCCCCTTACTCAGAATCTCCCCAATGCGTTGCGTCTAGTTTGCGCTAGTCGTTACGTATACCAATATCAATTGAGGGTATTTCAGCTTTCCCTTTTCATAATCATTAAATCATCTTTCTTGTGTTGAAAATAATAAAGCTTGATGCTCATGCATCGTTATAAACAAATCAAAAGATTAAATCGTTTGAGCGAGAATTGAACTCACGTCGATCCTCTAGCGTCACCTTTAACGCGAACAGTTGCCTCTTGAATCAGATGAAAATTTGATGAAACCCTAATTTTGACCTGTGAATGCTACACCCGATTAATTCTGTTCTGAACTGTTAGTGATGCAATGATGAAAATGTAAGGTGGTATATTAGGTCAAAAATTGGGGTATGACATTACCGAATAGCTGCGAAGACGGAAAACCAATGTGCTACGACGGACTCTAACAACAAGGAAGCAAGTCAGGAACGTGATAATGGTGATGAATCAGAGTTGACGGAGAGATGGAGGGATAGACAGGGGTGACAAAACGAGAGAGTAGGAGAGAAACTGAAGGTTTCGCGGCGGTGGTGACAGTGCTGTAACGGCGGAGATGGTCAGTCAAACTGAGGGGTTGCACTGAAACGGAGGGGTTTGTGAAGGTGGAGAGGAGGAGACGAGGTTGGAACGGCTGGAGGTGGAATGGTTGGAGGTGGATTGAGAGACATCAAGAACGGAGAGAAGAAGAAGATGAACAGGGACGGTCAAACGATTTCTGAGAATGAAAGAATGAGTGAGTATAGGGTTTATTAATTTTAATTAAAATTATCTATGAAAGCGCTTTCTAAAGCCCAGATATAAGAGTGTTTTTTCCTTTAAAAGCGCTTTCGTATCATAGGCCTATAGCAGCGCTTTTAAAAGCGCTTTCTTAAGGTCAGCTATAAGAGCGCTTTTGAAAAGCACTTTCTAAGGTTAACCTTTAGCAGCGCTTTTCAAAAGCGTTTTCTAAGATGAGATCTTTCTAACGCCTTTAGCAGCGCTTTTTGAAAAGCGCTTTCTTAGGGTACCCTATGAAAGCGCTTTTTTAAGCGAAATTTTTTTAAAACCTATGAAAGCGCTTTCGTAGAGGTGCTGCCAAAACTTATTTTTGGTGTAGTACAAATTCTGTGAATACAACTTGATTACAAAAATATAGGTTACTCCCACTATTTATAATTTTAGATTAACTTGCTCCCTAAGTCAAAAGTCCGAAATATCTATTTTAAAACTAAATCAAATCTATCTATTTTAGACCTATATTAAATCTATCTATTTTATATCTAAATCAAATCTATCGACACTTCCTTGTTGTCTGTCGAACAAACTGTTTCGACACAAGAAATTACACTTCAACAATAATAATATTGTAATATATAATTAAATCAAATATTTAATAAAATATTCTAAGAGGTGACCATATTTTCACATGAAAAACAATGAATTAATAAATATTAATGAATCTTTTAGTGGATTTTTTCTAAAAATTGGTTATCCTACGCGTGTAATTGGAGAGACTACCTTTCAAACTGGAGAAGACTTAATAGATGGCAAAACTTCTCCTCAAAAATTTAACATTGATGCATGTTTTGAGTTGAATTCGATCTTAAATTAGAACAAACCCTTATCATCTAAACCGTGTGTTCTTGAATGTCTTTAGTGCATTGGTTAGGAAAACAAATAAAAGAATTATTAGATATCTTAAAATTTGATAAAATTTATTTAAAAATTAAGTTGTTTTAAAAATAAACCTGCATAAAAATGATATAATATTAAGTAATTAGATGAGGAATACATATATAATCAAACTCAAAATATTGTGTCATCAAACGAATAATGAAATATTATGTTAATCAAATTTTTCAAATAAAATAAAATAAATTTTCAATACAAATTTAGCTTCTTTAACAACTTATTAGTTGTTGGCATGAACCTTTTCATAATTATTGGTGTTTCGTTCTTTTGCTTGATATGAGAGTAATGTTGGATAGAGTGATTATAAAAACAAAAAGTAATATTGCATAATTTTGATTTTCCATACGTTTGTGATTGTACACAAAAATGGTCTTTCAATGAGATGAAGAGTCATTGTATGTATACCATGACTTCAGTAAATAAAAGTGGTCACCAGTTCTTGTGACAATCATGTTTCTTGAAAATGGAGTGTCTTCATGCCATATAATATAACAAGTAATTTTCTGAATAGAAACAATTTTCTTTTGTCTGTTAACAAAAACATTAATTATTGATGTAAAAAATAATTTTCTTCTGAATAGAAACAATTTTCTTTTGTCCATATTTAGACCCCACATTTCCACACAAAATCAATAAATTCTATATGTTTTTATTTTCTTTCCACACTTTCCTCTTGTAATACACTCTCTTCTGAAAGTTACTATTTTTTCTTTCCTAATATAAAATATGCATAATATAAGTAAAAAATACGAAACATTTACCACGATATAGGGAAGAAGTTTTTTCTACATTTTTTTATATAAGTTTAAATTCTCAGAATGTATTATTTCCATTTTTCTTATTTTTAAATTTCTAGAATATAAAATACATTTTGTACTTTAAATAATTAAAGTCAAATGTGTTGAATTTTTTTATATATTTTAAAAAATATGAGGGTGGGAATTTTTGGACATTTTCAAAAGTAGAAATATTTTGAATCAATTTTTTAAAAAAAATTTTAGATATGAATGACGAAATTGACAAAAAAATTTATAGTATATGGAACTCAACAAAGTTAGAAAGTGATTGAGAATTCTCCTTGATGAATGTTGTTTTTGTGATGGATCAGAGTTAATCGGTAAACAGAGAGACAAAGTTTATGTGAAGGTTATGTGTGAAGTTGTCTCTGACTTCGAGGATTTATGTTTTGTTGCTTATTATTTAGCTTTTGATTTTGATTTTATATTTATTAAGTCTCTTCATAACTACACATCTTAAGATTGAGTTCTTAATTTATTTTTACGCATGAATAAATCAAATTGTTTATTATAGTCCTACCAATATGTTTCTAGTCAAATTGTCGAAGTTTTGAATCAAGAACCACATTTGAGAATGGTTCAAGTCATGTCAAGTTGGGATTCAGAATAACACTTTATGTTTTGCAAAAATTAAGTTTCTAGAAGTGTGATTCAAATCACAAACTTACATGATTCGAATCAAAAGATATAGAGAATCTAAGATTTTACTTTTGTGAATCTCATTTGAATCATAGAAGTTCCTGACTCAAATAAAACATATTATGGAAAAGTAAGATTTGGTTTAGTTTGTGTGATTCGAATCTTAGTCCATTACTAGAATCAGATAGGTTTGATTCAAATATCATATATGTTTGACTCGAATCAAACATAGATAACATATCTTAGGTTTTGGTTATGTGGATGTGATTTGAATCAAAGGTTTCGTTGACTCGAATCTTAAAAAGCTTGATTCAAATCATGGGAGCAGTTTTTTCTTGGATCTTGATTCAATTGTTTACTCTCTTAACTTGGCTCATACTTTTGTGCTAGATCTCCAACACATATATAAACCTTTTCTCAAATTCCATTCACAATGTCCATAACATAGATTTCTGTTCTGGACTGTCCGAATGTCTGTCGGGCAGATCGCTCTACCACGATTTATAACGAGCCACTAAGGACCGATAACATACTGGGGGCTCTTATCTGCCCGTCTCGCACACCCCTTAGTTACCTCTGCTCGACATACGTCGAGCATATTCGGCCCTGTTGTAACCCCTCCGCTCGGTATAACGGTTAGTTTCAAGCAGCAGTGCCCAGTCTAACCAGGTCGGCTCGGATAACTATATTCGCGACTCTGCATATCCATACCCAAAAATAGCGACCTATGAGAAACCTCCTATGATCATTATATAAACCCTCATATTTTTAGGGAAAGGTATCACTTTATTAATCTAAAACCCTAATATTGAATATACTCACCTTAAACATTTGCTTACTTTAGCATCAGAGTGCCTTGCAGGTACACCACCTCATCCTCACCATCAACATTGTTCGTGGGATCTCAGTTTTCTCTGGTCGTCTTTAGTTCTGATCAACTGACCAAATCAGTGGTGCCGTTTGTGAGAAACTATCTTCCCCATCTTCATTCATCACCAAGAAATCTGAAGATCAAAGATACCTCAAAATTTCCAACAAGATGCCCGAGAACAACGACCAGTTCCCTTCCAGCAAGACCGTCATCTCGCATGTCCGAAAGACAGACGAGAATGATAACCTTCCCCACCTCGAGGATTTCGCAGAAGACAGGGACGGAAAGACTACCTCCCTAGATTCAGACAATGCTCACGACCAAGATTCCGTCTTGGATAACCAAAAATCAAGGAACCTCGCCGACGACATCGTCACCACTCATCCCTCGATACCATTACCGACCAACGCATACCCAACTCTGGCCGCAATCCTATCCGCCCTCAACCATACCAACAACCTTCCCCTCCAGCAAGGTTAACGAATCGAGGCCCTGTAAAAGAATCGTCCCTAGTCTCTACCTCAGAGGCCAAAGACGATCATTTCCCACAGCCCCTCACAGAGAAGGCCTGGTCGAAACCAAGCTCACCCCGACCAAATTTTTCCCAAAAAGAGGGGACACACCCCTCCTCGGAAAAATTGGGGCTCTCCTTCACACAAGAAGACGAAGAATGAACCACATCACTCTCACGATCGTTCCCTGTCGCCTAGACCAAGGCGAGAAAGGGACTTCTCTCCCCATTGCGGAAGAAACAAATGCTCTATCTCCCTCTCCCCCGACCAAAGCGATGAAGACGAACACCATGGTCCCCTATGTCGGGCTATCATGGACATCACTATTCCCTCCAGCCTAGAAAAAACTCCCAGGCTCGGACAATACGATGATACCACCGACCCAGACGAGCATATCGAGAACAGCGATGCCTTACTTGACTACCGAGGAGTTTGAGGAGCCATCAAGTGACGTATGTTCCCTACGACCCTATTGAAAGGGGCCATGGCTTAGTACAAAATCCTACCCGACGGGTCAGTCACCTCTTGGAAGCACTTGGAGAGACTATTATCCAGACACTTCACCGTCTCTCGAAGCCAACCAAAGTCAGAAGCATCCCTGGAAGTTATCATCTAGGGGAAGGAGGAATCTCTGCGAGCATACATCGAGAGGTTCAATAAAGAAGTCGTCCAAGTTTCTACCACAGACGACATGAAGAAATATCTCCTTGAAAGAGGATTTCTCCCTCACAATGACTTTGCGAAGGCCAAGGGGATCGAAACCCCACCCATGCTGGATGTTTTCCTTCTAAATGCTCAAGCATACATCCAATATGAAGAAAAAAGGCATCCAATTGTGCTCGCGATACTCGACATAGAGAGAACGTCAAGGGTTCAAAGAGCGAAGACACCTCGACATCTCGTCGAGGGGGAGAGAGAAGACGGGAAGACAAACCCCATGATTCTAGAGATCACAAGGGGCTAGTCAGTCGACTCAACGACAATACCCCTCTCACCACATCTCAGGAACGTATCCTCACCGATTGTGCGAACTTCGAGTTCAAACAAGGCGGGGTACGTTTCCCCCGACAGACCCCGACAAAACCGGGGAACGATAAAAGCAAATATTGTAGATTTTATAAAATTCACGAGCACGTGACAGACGACTACATCCACCTGAAGGATGCGATTGAAATCCTAATCAGAGACGGGCATCTCAAGCAATACAAGAAGAATGAGTATGCAAAAGAGGAAACTCTCCCTCGTCCAGCAGGGTCGAGGAAGAAAAACCCAGTGAAGAGTCCTTCATGCCCGTAGCTATGAGCATATCTAGGCCAGAAGACTTCATATTTCCTGACCTCGATACTACCTAGGGATGTCAGTTTGGACCTGTTAATGGGGATCCCCGCGGGGAACGCCCCGTTCGGGGCCCCAAAGATGGGGAATTTTCCCCCGTGGGGGCGGGGATGGGGAGAAAAATTCCCCCGAGAGCATTTCGGGGACGGGGACGGGGAATACACCCCCCGTCCCACGGGGACCCCGCCCCGCCTATTATTTTAATATAGTTAATTTAATATATATATATATATTTTAGATTAGGTTTTTTAGTCATTTCCTTTATGTTTATTTATAAAAATAAATAAATAAATATTTATGTTTATTTATAATTATCCCTTATTAGTTTTGATGAAGTATAGTTTTTTAAGCATAATTATGTTGTTGGATTTTTTTAGTTGTTTAGGCATATTGTTACTTTAAAAAGTATTATAGTTCATTTTGTTGAATTTTATAGCATTTTATAGAAATTTATAAAAAAAATATTATTATTTTGTGTTCCATTAGTATTTTTAATAAAAAATAATAAATGTCAAATACTAGTATTTTTTAATAACATAATAAATATGTGAATTCTTTGTGCTTTTTATTTTTATAGAAAATATAAACATTTTAAAAAAATAAAATATTAATGAATAAATGTAAGATCTATGGGGATCCCCGCGGGGAACGGGGATCCGCGGGGAACGGGGATGGGGATAGAAATTCCCCCGTGACGGAGATCGGGGACGGGGACGGGGAATGAATTTGATGGCGGGGAAAAAGATGGGGAAGTGTCCCCCCGGCCCCGCCCCGCCCCATTGACATCCCTAATACTACCTCTGTATACTTTGCCTCTCATAGCCCCTGAGAGTCTTTCTCCATGACCATGGTCATCTCCGGTGGAGGTTTTACCAAAAACACCATCGGGTCAACTAAAAGAAGGCTTGACGATCTCGTCAAGACAAGTTCAGATATGGGAGCTACCCTCGATAAAATTTAAGGCAAGTCTCACCCACTGGCCTTTTACAAGGAAGAGCTACCTGGGGGCGCCCCCAATACAAATATTCCCCTGCTCGTGCGCGCTCGGATGACTAACTTCGATGTTAGAAGGATATTGGTCGATCAAGGGAGTTCGGATGATATCATGTACACTCAGCTCTTCCGCACGTTGGAACTCAATGAGACCCACCTGACGCCTTACATTGGCTCAAATCTACAAGGATTCAATGGATCCACGAAGAAATCTTAGGGGTACGTAGAGCTAATCGTGACCTTCGGCGTCGGCGAGATGGGCAGGGCGATCAAAACCTAGTTCCTAGTCGTTGACTGTCCGTCTTTATATCAGTGCATTTTTGGCCGACCCACTCTCGCCGAGTGGATTGTGGTACCGTCCACAGTCCACCTGAAGATGAAATACAACACAGCGAGCAGGCAAGTGGCAACCTTGCATGGAGATATTCAGGCGGCCCGAAGATGCTTCGAGGCATCCTCAAAAGGCATGGATTCTATCAATCTTCAACCACATGTCAGAGGCAGGGTCAATCTTCTTGAGAGCTTGGATAAGCCTGAACCCCTCCCTCGAGTCGATGTCATCGACCTCTACAGTCGTTTGGAGCCCGAGGACTTGGCAAAAAGAAAGAGGAAAGGTAAAGCGCCAATGATCGAGGAAGACTCATCTGTTCCCAGCAGCTCAGAGGGACCTGACAAGCAACACATACGACCAATTCTAGATGGCAAATTTGAGCTTATGTCGCTCGGTAACGACCCTAGCAAAGGAGTCAAGATAGGAGCAGATCTCCCAGAATTTGCACGAAATCAACTCAAAGCATGTTTGAAGGACAACGCGGATCTCTTCGCATGTAGTGCGTCTGAAATTCCTAGTCTCAATCTAGAGGTGGCATGACACCATATGACGATCGATCCCGCCCTTAGGGTCGTAGCACAGCGCAGGCGAAAGCAGTCCTCGGAAAAAACTGAGGCTGCATAACAAGCTGTTAGGGACCTTCTAAAGGCAAACTTTATTTCGGAAGCCCAATATACTACTTGGCTATCCAACCCTATACTTGTCAAAAAGAATAATGGAAAATGGCGCATGTGCATTTCTTACTCTGATCTCAATAAGGCATGTCCTAAGGACTCCTACCCCTGCCTAACATTGATAAACTCATTGGCAATTTTGCAGGTTTTAAATTGCTTTCATTCATGGACGCCTATTATGGCTATAACCAGATCCTCGTGGTCAAAATGGACAATGTCTATACGGCCTTCATGACCGAATTGGGAAACTATCACTACAATGTGAAGCCCTTCGGCCTGAAGAATGTCGGTGCGACTTATTAACGAATGATGAACAAAGTCTTCAAGGGTGAAATCGGGGACATGCTCGAAGTGTATATGGACAATATGATCGTAAAATCCTAGAAGGAGGTCGATCATGCCCTACACCTTCAGAAAGTCTTCGACCAAGCCAGAAGAGTCAAAATGAGGTTCAACCCTGAGAAATGCACCTTTGGAGTTCGGGCCGGGAAGTTCCTCAGCTTCTATCCCACCGAGTGTGCCATAAAGGATAACCCCGACAAATGTCAGGAATTTTAGGAACTACCCACCCCGAAGCCTAAAAAATCTATTCAAGTTCTTAACAGGATGCTCACTTCGTTGTCACGATTCTTCACGATGTCGGCACAACACGCACTCTCATTCTTTAAACTGCTAAGAAAAGAGGTTGCGTTCGACTGGACCGAAGAGTACGAACAAGACCTACTTCACCTCAAGCAAACCCTATCGCAACCTCCCATATTGTCTCAACCAAACAAAGAAGAGATAATGTACCTATACCTGGCCATAACGCCCGAGTCCATTAACGCGACCTTCATCCGAGAAACCTAGGAAGGTCAGAAATCGATCTGCGTCATAAGTGAATCCCTCTCACTAATCAATGCAGCAGGATGACTCAGACACTATTTTCTAGCGCACATTATTATAGTTCGGACAAATCAACCCATCAAGCAATTGTTAGGTCGTCTTGACATGGCCGAACGAATGCTCAAATGGTCCATGGAGCTATATGAGTTCGATATCATATACGAAAGTAGAAAGGCCCTCAAAGCCCAGGTATTTATCGATTTCGTGGCAGAGATGACCTTCCCCACTTCCTAAGAAGGGACCAACAAATGGACGATTTTTGCTAAAGGTGCCTCCAGCTTGATCGGTAACGGGGCTAGTATAATTCTAGAAAATGGAGAAGGAATCATCATAGAAGTATCCTTCTCCCTCACATTCCCCACTTCTAACAACCAAGCAGAGACGAAGCCTTCCTCGCTAGTCTCCGCCTTGCCGAGGATATGAGAGCCAATGAGGTCAAAATCCTCACGGATTCACAACTCGTGGCCTCCCAGGTTCAAGGCGAATACCAGGTGAAGAACGACCAACTAGCAGAATATTGGGCCCTCGTACAGGACAACTTGAAGAAGTTCACCTCGGTCGACGTATAACACATTCCCCGAGAACACAACACTCGAGCAGACGTTTTGTCCAAACTAGCCAGCACAAAAATGAAGGGGGGAAACTAGTTAGTAATCCAAGAAATACTACCTCGACCAAGAATCGAGAAAAAACGCCTCATCCACAATATGCTCGTTATCGAAGAGGGAACCTCCTGGATGACGGCAGTCTATAAATACCTTGAAAATGGAACTCTGCCCGATGATTCCAAAGAAGCGAGCGCCATCAAGCGAAGGGCATGTTCATACATCATCCTTGAAGATAAACTCTACATAAGGGGATTCTCCACCCCCTCCTCAAATGCGTCGAAGAATCCAAAGTACCATACATATTGAAAGAGATACATGAAGGCATCAACGCCCAACACCTAGGAGGAAGATCGCTCGCCAGAAAATCCCTCTAGTCAGGCTACTATTGACCGACCATGCAGCTCGACGCCAAGCAACACGTGAAGAAATGCGATAAATGCCAACGACACAGACACATGCACCTAACCCCTCCGAACGAAATCAAGTCCCTCTCCTCCCCCTATCCCTTCTCATGGTGGGGGCTAGACATCCTCGACCCATTCTTCATGGGAGTCTATCAAAATAAATATTTGATAGTAGGCGTGGACTACTTCACCAAATGGATAGAGGCCGAAGGATTGACCAAGATCACCGCTCAACATATCCTACGTTTCTATAAGAGAAACATACTCGTCCAATTCGACATACCACAAGCTATAGTCACCGACAACGGGACACAATTCACCGACATAAATTTCCAGGACTTCGTCACTCACCTAGGAACCGTGCAACATTTCTCCTCGATCGAACACCCACAAACAAACAGGCAACCCAAATCTGCGAACTGAGTCATACTATACGGACTCGGACGAAGGCTAGATGAATCAAAGAAGAAGTGGGTTGAAGAACTACACAACGTGCTCTGGGCCTATAGAACTAATCCTCATTCATCCACGGGCAAGACCATATTCCGATTAGCGTACGGAACCGAGGTCGTCATTCTAATAGAAATTGTCGAGCCATCAAAAAGAATCGAATTTCCATTCGACGAGAAGATGAACGATCAATCCTTAAGATAGGAACTCAACTTGGTCGAGGAGATAAGAATGAGGTTTGCCTTGAGAGAAGCATCACTCAAACAGAGAATAGCCCTCCGCTATGACGCCAAAGTCATCCCTCTCTAATTCGACGTCGGAAGCTTAGTCCTTAAACGGAACCTTAAAAGCTTCACCAAGGGAAAACTCGCAACAAACTGGGAAGGCCCCTACCGTGTTTACGCCAAAACAGGAACGAGGGTCTACTACTTAGAAAATCTTCAAGGGGGGCAACTTGCTCGATCATGGAATGCCGAAAAACTTAAACAATATTATAGTTAAGGCACATACTGTTGACACCCCTCTGGAAACCACTCAGATGCTTACAGCTCGACATCAACCGCATGCCCGGTACCAGCGTTGCATAATATCATGGCACTGGAGAGATACTCGCTCTAATCATATAACGAGCTAGATCTCTGCCTCGACGCGGGGGACTCAAACGAGCCCTGTTGTCTAAGTACCTCGTCCGACAAGACACCCAACTCGCGATGGGACGTTCACACCATCGATCTCAGGCCTTTAATTAAAGCTTGAGTTCCGAATCAAGCCCAACAAACAAACTGACCCCCTTCGACTAGTTGCCTCACACTAGCGAAGACCACACTTAACAAACGAGCATTCCCCCCAAACAATAAATACCACATCAAACAAGCATGCCCCAATCAACGAATATCACAGACAAACAACAAACGATTAACAAAAAATATTAAAGTTACATTAACGACCACAAGTATTTGTGGCAACCGGCTAAAAATATTGAGAGTCGCCACTATTAATTTTTATCCTAAGATGGGAGATTAACGGATAATCCTAAATTAATATCGGAGATTCTAAGTTCTTAATTCTTTTAGAAGGAGGGAAGGTGTTAGACACCCTTCATCTACCTTGCTCGCAAAGATACTAGGGTTTAGATCTTATAGGTTTAGGGAAAGAGTTTTAATTTTTTAACAGCTGCACTCACCTCGATTTTAATTCAGTGCCTACGTATCTCCTTGCGAAGAATCAGAGTCCAATTTCGTAGTTCGTAGTTGTTTGGTTAGTTTTTTTATGGATTTTAGAAATGTTTGAAATTATCCTTGAACCAAGTCTGATTTGAAAATAGCGTAGTCGTAGACGCAGTTCGCAGTTAATATAAATTATCTCCACAATCCTTTTTTGAAAATAAAGTTGAATTTAAATTAAGTTAGTGAAAAAATGTTAGTGTTTGGTGGGTTAGCTGTCTTAAATTTAATTGGTCGATAAAGAGTATAATAGAACACATAGCAGGAGAAGTTCGATATTGTCTCCTCATTACGTAGTTAGAATTGGCCACGTACCACCCACGGATGAAATATTGAGTGAATTGTGTGGATTAACATATTGAATTAATTCGAGGTGAACTCTAAAAAGTTGACATTAATCTGTATTATTCCAAAACCTAATAAATGAGTTAAACCTAATTATTTAGCCTGAATCAATAAAATAAGTCTTTTTGTATCCTTCATTTTAGAAAAATAAAGTCATATTCTTAATATCTTCAGATTTTGTAAACAACATACAATATGTAAGTAAGCGAAAATAAATTAATCTGAAAAGAGTAACTAATCTATATAAATTATTTTTGTATTTAAAGAATATTAAGTACCTATTAATTAAGTAAGTGACTAAAACTAATGAAATAGAATAAAGGGGTGTAAATTGATATAGGGTGTACTGAGAAAGGTGTAGGAATGCTAGAACCCAAAGCCTAAATCAGAAAAAATTTCGGTCCCCTCCTCTACGAATTTCTTCCGCTAAAAGGGTGTAAATTGGTTTTAGTAATAACAATAACTAACTGATAATACTACTAAATCAAAAACTAAAACATGCTAATAACTAAATATAATTATAGTAGTAGTAATAATAATAATAAAAAATTGCTAAAATATAATGATTTTAACAATCAAAAGAAGAGAGAGAGAGAAAATTATGAATGAATTTAACGCTAATTTGTGATAATGTAAATTTATTCTTTTTCTTTCTTTTATTTTTTTGACAATGAAATATTAATAATAACTAAAATAGTAATTAGATAACAATAACAAAAATTATAGTATTCTATATGATAATTATAGTAATAACAATAATAATAATATTAGATGTTGACTTGGGTCAACCCCTCCATCTAATGGGCCTAAAAATCTCAATGGATGTCTTACATTTAATTTAGGAATAATAAACCCCTTCAAAGAAAATACACCCCCTTCCTATAATTTAATCCTACTGCATTTAAGCTAGTAACAAAATAATTGCGCCAAAATCTTAAATAACTAATAAAAATAAATTGATTACTAGAGGGACAAATTTGGGGTATGACAGGGTCAAACTTGTTTTGGAGTTAAAACAGGGATTCCACCCCAACAAAATACATCAAAACGGTCACGAGGACCGAAACTGTCATTACATAAAAAGGGTCATGCCCAAACGAACACAATACAAAACCAACATATCACGAACAAAACGAGGAATCACTCGACAAGCTAAGCTGGATCTTCTCTGGGGTCACATGCGGCGGAGTCTCTTCCACGATCATATCATCAAGGAAGGTGAGCCTCTTTATCATACCATCTTCGACGTAATGATGAACCCTCATTCCCTCGGTCACCAACTCTATGTCCGGGTTAAGCACCCGTATCTAGGCTAAGGAATTCTCGAAACTCCCTGTCAAAGCAGCCACTGGATCATAGGCCAATTGTATATGCCCGATCAAATCTGCCCAGGTCTTCAACCCCGCGAACTCTTCAGTTTCCCCCTCGATCAGAGCAAGGTCAACCTTCAATCCCACAACTTTGTCAACTAATAGCTGCTTGTCCCTCTGAGCCTCATCGCTCTCCTCGACTGCCCGTTTAAGGTGAGCAGATAATTTCTTCCGAGCCTCCTCCCGATTCTTGTCGATCTCCTTCATCTCCTTCAACTTAATTCTGAGCGCTCGAAGTTCAACTTCAGGGGATTGGCCGAGTTCGGAATAAGTTGCAGCCATCTCAAAAATGTGCATCCACGGGTCCGCATCTTTAGCGAGAGCCACCTTTTCTGATGGCCGATCCATTTCTTCCAGTAAGAGGGATTCCGCACGAGGCATATTTACGCTCATATTCTTGAAGTAAGTTCGGTCGAGCCAACAAGGGGGAAGATCAAACTTCCCGTTGCCCTTCTCTCGGGTCAAATCCACCGCCCCATCAACCCGGACCTTCTTATTCTTCGAGGGAGTCTGTTGAGGGGAGAGTTCCCCAACCGCTTGACTTGTCGATGATCGGTCTAGAGTAGCTTTAGGAGTCACCCCCGGATCACTCGAAGATCCTGTTCCTTTCCCTCTCTTCCTCTGTAACATTTGTCGAGCAATACGCTCCTGCGTCGGATCCATCTTAGCTGCAATCAACAAAAAGAATTCGGGTCAGAACCGGACAGATTTGAAAAACACTCGGCAATAATGCAAAAGAAAAATGATTCACGAATGTTAAAATAGCAAGTCATCTATCCAAATAAGCCTTAGGATCCCTTCTAAGAAGGAGATCCCTCACATTGATGAGCAGAGGTTCAAAAACATAACCCCATCTTCTCCCACGAACGCCTTTCCCCCTTTTCCCATACGCTGGACTTGGGGAAGACCCTCAACGTAGGACGACATCACGCCAAGGCTGGGCAAATCCTCCGTATCCAGTTCCTCTTTGGCCCACACATATTGGTCCACATTCCTCTCAAAATACTCCTCCTTCCAGTGAAAATTAAACTTGGACACTAGTTAATGCACCAGCTCCCCCTTTTCGTTCATCTTGGGAGAGTCATCCTCCTCTAAAGCGGGAGTCCTCGTAAAAATGTTAAAAAGAGCCCATTCAGAGATCGGTCAGACTAACATAAACTTGTCCTTGAAGAAACTTGTCCTTGAAGACTAACATATATGTCTTTAAAAAATTGATTGATCTTAGTTAGTGGATTGAGCACATTTTTGGACAGTGAACTGAATGCAATTAGAGGCAACCGTTCCATAAAAACATGACAATCATGACTTTTCATTTCATGCAACTTCCCTATTTTGGCGTCAGTACATCTTGTCAGGTTAGAAGAATAACCATCAGGCATCCTCAACTCATTTAACCACCGAAAATTACTTTTGCTTCTTAGGGAGTAAGAGTGTAACAAGCCTTGGATTTTAATAATTTTCCATTTGGTCGAGGTTTCAACTCCAACTCTTTTCGATTACACAAAGTTCCAAGTTTTTTCTAGCCTTCTCATTATCTTCCATCTTCTCATTATCCAACACCGTGTTGAATACATTAGCAAAAAAATTCTTCTTAATATGCATAACATCAAGATTATATCGCAACAAATTATCCTTCCAATAAGGGAGGTTCCAAAAACTACTTCTTTTTGTCCAATTTTGTGTGACTCCATATCCTTCAATTCTGCATGCTTCACAATTATTTGTGAATTTTGGTAGGTGACAAACACTATTCCATACTTCAATCGAGGACAATGAGGGGGAGGTAGATCTGTTACTTTTTTTTCTTTTCTAAAAGCATTCTTATTTATTCTAAATTCATTGTTTCTAGGTAAGAACCTACGGTGACAATCAAACCCTAAACTTTTCCCACCCCTTTTCAAAGTAAATGCTATTGTGTGCCTCATGCAATGTGAACATCCTATTTTATCATGCGTACCCCATCCAGACAACATGTCATATGCAAGAAAGTCGTTAATTGTCCACATCAAAACAACTCACATATTAAAATTTTGTTTACGAGACACATCAAAAATCCACTCTCTCATCCACAACCTCTTGAGACACATCAATATAATATTTACTAACACACATAAAAATATATTAAACATAAACTTACTTTTCATATTAAACATAAATTATATTATTTATATTAATACACTTATTTTTAATACAAAATATACTATGCTGTTTTGTTTTGCTTTAAGCAATATAAAAAACTGTTTTATACAAATAGATATTTTTATGTATATAAAAATACTGTTTTTTTCTAAAATATAAAAATACTATTTTCAAATTAATAAATATACACTCTTTAAAGATTTAATTAAAAAACGATAAAAAAAGTAAATAATAATTTTCTAATTCAATATATATATATATATATAATTTATTTATTTATTTATTTTTTAACTATATGTCGCGAAGGATTTTACTCTAAACAACGTTTTTTTTTTCCGGAATTTTACCCATATATAAATCCTATAGTTTTTCTTGGTGACAATTTAGTTAACTTTAATTAAGTGAATTCATTTGCAATTACATGAAATGAAAATAAAGTGAATTTTATATTAGAATAGTTTTATTAATTATAGTAAATTAATTGTGGGATAAAATACAAAACAAATACATGTTTAAGAACTACTAATAGTAAAAAATGACAATTATTTTAATAGTTTTAGCCAGTGCCCTGTTGCAATTTTTAATATTTTCATGTGATTGATATGGTTGAAGATTTATCACAATAAATTTAAAATAAATAAAAGTATGTGATTGATTAAGGGCTATTTTATTTGATTAGGAAGGCAATCTTAATCAAGTGGTCAACATAGACAACAAGTAGATTTCATAACCCAACATCTATTTAAAACAGCCGCATAGATGTTTGGAAACAGATTTTCTTTCAATTCTAAATATTGTCCTCGCATAATTGAAGTTATTCTTTTAAAATAAATAAAATCCATTAAAAAAATTAGTCTCATCTAATTTAATATATTTTCACACACCAATCAAAAGTCGAGGTTCTCAGCCAAATAATTAAAAAAATTCAAATGTTCATCACTTGGCCACATATTATGTTAGATCTTAACAACATATCGTAATGATTGTTGTTATCATGTGTATGAAGATTAATCAATACTTTTTTATGTGTATTTTGAATAGTTTGAATATAAATAATTTTAACCACTTTGTTCTTTAAGGTTTTTTTACAAAAAAAAATCCAGATATTTTATTATAGTGTTGGAGTTGATTGAACAAAATAATATTGAAGAAATTCCACGTTACTTAATTTTGTGAAAGAATAGTTTTTTCTAACACGCGTCTTTTCTTCACACCCTTCAAATATAAAATCCAATTGATTCGCCGTAACTTGAATCTCTTTCATTAGTCTCGAATCTCTTTCATTAGTCTCGTTCAATTACCTTTTTTTTTTTATAATTGTATGAAATTTCTCATAAGTTTAATCGTTCTATAATTTGTAAAATTTTCTATGTCCATCTTATTCTTATAAATTTGAACTAAAGTGTTATTTCTCTATACATTTGACATTTGCTTTGACCTTAAAATTTTGTTAAAGAGTTTGTTGAACAACTCAATTCTCTATCTTCAAGAAGTTTTCACTATTCAATAGATATGTTGTTTGGCTAAACCGCCTTAGTGTTGTTAGTGAGTGAGGCACTTTTAGTGAGGAAAGAAAGAGAGAATAATAAAGGAAATAAGGATTTGTATTATTGAATTATACAAATAATGATACAGCCTAGGACTATTTATATACAACCTAATTGGGCTTGGGTCTACACAACTTGGATTATATTTAAATATTAAATCTAATCTAATCTAATATTTTTACCAAATTTAATTTAATATTTCACCACACTCCCATAATCCAAGTTGTTGAACATCCTCAAAAATAGTCAATCTGAACTATTCCTAATTTCTTTCCCAAATTCATGAATCTGTCAATCTTCAATCCTTTGGTGAAGATGTCGACCAACTGTGCTTCACTTGAGCAATGCCTAACTTCAAGTTTACCTTGATTTACAATTTCCCTCAAGAAGTGAAACCTAGCTTCGATATGTTTACTTCTTCCATGCAAAACTGGATTCTTCACCAGATTTATAGCTGACTTGTTGTCGATTTGCAACACCAGCGGTTTCTTCACTTCGATAGCCATTTCTTCAAATACTGATTTGATCCAAATTTCTTGACAGGCAACATAGGATCTTTCTATATATTCAGCTTCGCAAGATGACAATGTCACCACAGGTTGCTTCTTCGAACACCGTGAGATTGGGGTACCAAATACTTGAAAGAAATATCCAGTTGGGTTTCTTCGATCTTCCTTATCTCCACACTAATCAGCATCTGAAAAACAATTAACTATTGCTTCTTTATCTTTAGAATTTTGTCGAAATAGTATTCCACACTTTATCGAACCCTTCAAATATCTCAGGATTCTTCTTGCAGTCTTCATATGTGACACTCTTGGTTCACTCATATATCTGCTTAATAATCCAACAGCAAAACCTATATCAGGTCGACTGTTGCATAAATACCTCAGAGATCCCACAATTTGCTTGAACAAAGTTACATCAACTTTTTCTTCCTCTCCATTCTTCTCCAACATCATATTTGGTTCGACATGTGAGGATGCAGGATTTGAATCATCCATTTTGAATCTCTTGAGTATCTCTTTGACATACTTCCTTTGATGTAGCACCATACCTTGCTTCGTTATTTGAAATTCCATGCCTAAGAAATAAGGCAATTTTCCCAGATCCGAAATTTCAAATTCCTTCGTCATCAACTCTTTGAACTTCGACAAGTTTTGCAAGCTACTTCCAGTTACTAGCAAGTCATCAACATATAAGTAGATGATTGTTATATCTTGTACTACAACCTTAACATAGACACCATACTCTAATTTGCATTTGACAAATCCCAATTCGACTAAGTATGAGTCGATCTTCTTGTTACATGCCCTAGGTGCCTGCTTGAGACCATAGAGCACTTTATGCAACTTATATACTTTACTCGCTTCCTTTTAAATCACAAACCCAGGAGGTTGTGTGACATAAACCTCTTCTTCTAAAGGACCATTCAGAAATGCTGATTTCACATCTAAATGAAATGTCGACCAACCTTGGTTGCATGCCAATGCTACTATTAGTCTAACAGTCTCCAATCTTGATACTGGAGAAAATAATTCAGAGTAGTCAAGTCCTTTTCTTTGAAGAAACCCTCAAGCTACTAATCTTGCTTTATGTCTTGCTATCGAACCATCACCATTGTGTTTCAACTTGAACACCCCCTTGTGATACGGTGAACTGACTTTTTAGGATTTTGTATCGCAAATGTGCGGATAGCAAGAGTCGCCACCGACTTTTATTTTTATCCAATTAAGGGAAGGTAAAAGTACAGAAAAAGACCTTCGTTAGATTCTGAGTACGGGAGAATGGTTATGAAAAGGGAAGGTATTAGCACCCCTTTCCATCCGTAGTTATCTAGGGGCTCTTAGTTGCTCTAGATCACCTAAAAATTGTGCTTTCTTTGTGTTTGACAAAAATGTTTTGAAAAAGGCATTTCGCTTTGACTTTGTAATGATTCATGTAGGAATGTATACAAAGTGTTCGGAAATGTTTTGTTTTGAAAAGAATTTGAACTTTGACAAAAGTGTGAGGTGTGAAAAGTATTTTGATTGAGCAAGCAACTAAAAGTCTTATTACCTACTCAGAATTGGTCGTTTTCGTGTTGTTTTACGTTCCTTTAGAATAGCGCTAGCCATACCATTAGTTGGTAGGTAACTCTATTCGTTGGATGTAAGCGGGACATTCGAAGGGACATCGGATGGTCATAGAAAGCAACTTGTAGGAAGTATCCTAGCACATTCGAAGGGACTATCATCATTTTTCGTAGGCAACAATCGAGGGTCAAGATCATGTATTTGTAGGCGACATCGTGGGTCTATGATCTTTGTATCGAAGGGACTATGATGATTTGTTTGGAAGGCAACGGTGCTAGAATACCTCTACGTTCGAGGGACATGACCATTGAATGCAACTTGAGAGTATTTATAGGTGCGGAATTAAAATGCGGAATGTAAAGATGCGGAAAGGTAAATATCCTACGCTATTACATGGCTTTGGGGCAGATACATAATTTAAACTTGCGGAAAAATAAAAACCTAATTTAAACTATTACATCCCATAGACAGTTACATTATTGGAAAAAAATAAAATGATAAAGAAGAATCGTCTGAATCGGATCAACCTGTAAAAGAATGAGAAATCGGAAAATACGAGATGAATTGAATAAGAGAAAAATGTTAGTAAAAATGCAATTTTTAAAATAAGAAAAATATGCCATGCTGGAAATAATATAAATATGCTAGAATAAATTTTTTGGATTTTTTGGATGTATTTTAATAATTAAAAATGAATTAAAAGTGATTTAAATGCAAAATTATGAATAAAAATAAATATGCATGCAAAATTATGAATAAAAATAAATATGCATGCAAAATTATATTTTTTAATTTATTAAATTAAATAAAGATTTTCTGAAGATAATGTAAAAAAGAAAAATAATTTTTGATGATTTTTTAATGCACAAATAAAATTATGAAACTAATTAAAATAGATGCAAAATATTAAATAAAAAGAAAATAGAAAAATATGAAAATAGTTTGAGTTTGTGAAAAGGAAAACAAAACCAGTCCCAGGCTGGCTCGAACTGATGACCCTTGGGAGTATCTTGGAACAGGAAACGCCTTAGCCACTGGGACAAGTGACGTTTGTTGTTTGTGAAGACAAAAACAATAGGTTTTAAGTGTCCGCGTGTCATGGATCTAAATTCAAACCCAGTCAGCAAGCCGGGCCCAGTCAGCTTATGAAGGAGCGAATCAGAAGACGCCATCGTGCCACGCAATCCCTCGCCGGTCAAGCAAAGTCAGCGACGCCGGAGCCCTAGCTCCGGTCGTCTTCCCCGGCGACCCTATTTCTCAAACCTGCAAAAAGACACAAAATCAAAAGCTGGGATTAAGGCTACCCCCCCTAAATCGAGGTCTGCGAATCCCATGGTGGTCTCAGTTTTTCCTGAATCGGCCTGCAATTTGAGATTCGAAGCTCACAGTCCCGAAAACCCTAAGTATGGCATCTTACGATTTCGACGTTCAAACTTGACAACGATTGCCCAGATCGAACCATTGGCATCTTATGAACATGTTAGAAGCATTATAATTAATGAAAACACGCAGAATAGTAAATTGCAAAAGTCAAGAAAAATTGAATATGTATGTATGTATATGCATCGATTCAGCTTGCTTTAACCATTGGCAAGAGTGTGTACTTACTCAAACTTACCTCCTGGAGACAATGGAATAGTTTTTGAGGGCTGAAAGTGGCTGGAGAATAAAACTCGAAAATTGACAATTATTTGAAAAATTTGGCAAAATAAGGGTTGTGTATTGGGCTAGGGTTTCCTCCTTTTGGCTTGTGATCTTGCTGAGTATTTATAGAGGCAATTTGGAGAGAAAAAGGAGTGAAAAAAGATTCATCTATCAATGTGCAATATTTTTCCATTTAAAATAAATCAAATCTTTGAAAAAATTTGATTTTCTCATGAATGCAAAGGCTAGGACGAATTTGGTATGAATTATGGGCTATCTTGGACTTCAAGGAAGATATAAATCCAATCCTTTTTGAAAAAAATTTTATTTTCATATTTTACATGATTTAATTTTGAATTAAATGTTTTAAAATTCAAATATAAATCATAAAAATAGAAAATTACCATGGCCAAGCATTTATGGGTCAAAAATCATGTCATGAACAAGTTTGGACCAAAAGATTTTAGGCCCATTTGGAAAAAATTTCCTTTTGACCAAAATGTCCTTTTGTGCAATTGTCCAAAATTGCCCAACTTCTGAATAGTGTATCTTGCTCAATTTTCCACATTTTTTAGTGTTCTTGGACTTTTTGAAAAGATCTAAGAGTCCTCTAACCAACATTTTTGGTATCATATCAATTGGAGTTTCCATGCTCAATATATCTTCAAAACAAAAAGTTGACTTTGAAAATGACCTGTAATGTTTTGAGCCATACCTCTCAAATGAAGCATTTTTTGGACATTCTTGTGAGACATGAAGTTGTAGAGAATTGAATTTCCTTCAAAACAAGAGGTGGTGGAAAAATTTCTGAGAAAGTATGAAGAAGTTATGATCAGTCAAAGTTCAGTTGACTTTTCATCTAGAAACCCTAATTTAGAAAGTTTGACTTTTGAGCAAATCTTGAGTTTTCTTGATGAATCATGATCAACCCTTGATCAAATGATGAATGTAACTTCAAAATGAGGATGTTGACCAAAAAATTATGAAGTTTGACTGTATGTTGACCACAGTTGACTTTTTGTCCAATACAACTGATTTTCAACCATCTGAGCAATTGTCTGAGGAAACTTGACTTGTAAAGCTTGAAACTTGACATGGAGAATCTTTAAAGCATATGAGGAGGCATGAAGACCATTGGAGATGTTGGGAGTCCATCTTGACCTGAGAATTGCCAAACCCTAGTTTGGGTTGATTGTCTAGGAGAGAGTTTGTCTGATCAACTCTTGAGGAATCCTTGAGTATGGCTGTATGAAATATCTTGAGAGGATAGAGGGAAAATTTTGGGGTATGACAGCTGCCCCTGTTCAATCTTCTTGTACTGGAAGGGTTAGATTAACACGCCTGTCTTTCGTGACCTGAAGGTAGAAGATGATTGAACACTCGAATACACCTGAAAATTTGCACTCGCTGTTGGTGGATGATGCGGGAATGGGCTTACAGATGCCATTTGGAGAAGTTGGATACTCTGCTGGGGGATGAGACGTACGCTAGACTCGAGAATGTCGATAGAAGAATTGACGGGGATGGGCTTAAGATGCCATCTGGAAAGATCGATGCTGGGGAGTGAGCCGTACGCTAGGCTCTGTAGTCGTTTCTGGAAGGAGCATGAAGATGGGCTTAAGATGCCATCTGGAGGGTATGTTAGACTTTGTGCTCATCTTTGAATGAAGTTATTGGTTTGTATTGATTTTTAACCAAATATGCAGCATTCTGAAGGCGAAGAAATGTTGACAAGTAGTCGGAGATGGGCTTAAGATGCCATCCAGGGCAACTGAGTCGTACACCAGACTCTGTAGTTGCTGTTGATAATAAGAAGGAATCAGAATAGATCTTCGTGCTGATTACTCTGAGGGGAATAGTAGTTGGCAAAAATGTGGATAGCTTCCCTGTTGAGCATCGGTATTGATCCATTGCCTGTTATCGGAGGATAACCAGGGGTGGTCTTTCAGATAGTTTTCCCGTCGAGATTCGGGGCTTAATCCTGGACCAGTCGTCGGAGGACAACTAGGGGTGGTCTTTTAGATAGTTTTCCCGTCGGTTCGGGGCTTAATCCTGGACCAGTCGTCGGAGGACAACTAGGAGTGCTCTTTCAGATAGTTTTCCCGTCGATTCGGGGCTTAATCTTGGACCAGTCGTTGGAGGACAACTAGGGGTGGTTTTTCAGATAGTTTTCCGCCGATTCGGGCTTAACTCGACCACTGTCGAAGTGACTTTCACCTGTTTTGGAAAAAACAAGAGAAACTTTGATAGAATATTTGTTAGTTTTATGCAAAGTATGATGCATGACAATGTGTATGAATGACATATGCATGAATTGTGACTTTATGAGTAATGTATGAATGATAGATGTTGTGGTATTTCAAAACATATCCATCTTGAAGAAGATGCGGATGTTCTGTTTGAGGATTTCTGACTTCTGCTTGGGGATTTGAGTAGGTGAGAACCCCGCTTTTGAAGGAGAATAAAGGTATCCTGGATTCCTCCGATGCACTATCTGACCAAGTCTTGGGCCTAGATATTGTTGAGGAAGGTAGAGATTTGAGAAGCTCGTTGTTGGAGATCTCATACATAGACCCTGCTGAGAAGAGTCTGGGAGGCAATTTGTTGGGGATCTTGCATGTAGATCCTGTTGGGAAGAAATTAGGAGGCGCTCTACTGGGGATTTTGAGTATAGATCTCACTGGAGAGCATTTGATGGTTGCTGGGAGACCGGGTTGGGGCCCGTTGGAATCTCTGACCGGGGAATATGAGATGTAGATTTTCTTCGGTATACTATCTGACCAAGTCTCGAGTCTGGATACCGCTGCTGGAGAAAAGGGGAATTGTTGAGAGACATCCGCTGGGGATAAACATCTTAGTCGGGGATGAAGTGTTACTACTCGGAGACTGATGTAACATTTCTCAGTTGAGTGGAATCACTGCTCGTGGATTAACATATACTCCGCTGGGGGAGGTTTAGTGAGTGACACCTCTGCGGGGATTATGTTCTGCGGGGGAATGCTTTTGGTGACCTTCGTCGTCATCTCAATTCCTAGAGCCTGTAGTAACTACTTTTGTATGTCCTCTTTTCGTATGTTTGTGGTTAGATTCTTATTGTCAAATGCGTATAGTCATTCAAAACAAATGTTGGACTTATTGCAAACGACAACAACAAAAATTGTAAAGGGAAAGAAGCTTGCGCTTATTTGAAAGGTGGCGATGGCCAAGTAGTTTGTACACAAGAAAGGTAAAAGCTATGCGGAAACAATCTCGTTAAGTTCCAACTATGCTAGTACTCATATATTTCAACTATCTCATCTCCTTGCTTTCAGAGAAAGTGAGTAGATCGATCTTCGCCATTTGAATCTTGAATCGATAGTAGTCTAGAAGTGTGATCCGAAGAGACATAGTCGCACGCTTAAATCCCTAACTTTTGCCTAGACCGCCTTTCGGTTTTCACCACCGATACCCTTTTGCCCAAGCCGCCTTTTCGTGTTTCGACTTGCCGGTGTACATGTTTTGTATATATCCTTAACTTTGCCCGAACCCTTTGGTTCGCCAGATGCCCTTATTTTTCCTAGGCCACCGACCTAGCGGGTCTCTTTTATGCGTAGTATTTTTGACTATGTCTGCTCTGTGGTGTGGAAGTCTTCATCATCCATGGTGCTAAGTATCATAGCTCCGCCGGAAAATACTGTTTTGACTACAAACGGTCCCTCGTAGGTGGGAGTCCATTTGCCCCTGGGATCACCTTGTGGAAGAATGATGCGTTTGACTACTAGATCACCGACTTGGTAGACTCGGTGCTTGACCTTCTTGTTAAATGCTCTGATCATTCGCTTCTGATAGATCTGTCCATGACAAATGGATGCGAGTCGGTTCTCATCAATCAAGTTAATCTGGTCAAGGCGAGTCTGGATCCAATCGTCTTCGCCTAACTCTGCGTCCTGGAAGACTCTGGTTGAGGGTATCTTAACCTCGATGGGTAGAACGGCTTCCATACCATACACAAGAGAGAAGGGGGTTGCCCCTGTTGATGTCCGTACTGTAGTGCGATAACCATGAAGAGCGAATGGTAACATCTCATTCCAATCTTTGTAAGTCACTGTCATTTTCTGTATAATCTTCTTAATGTTCTTGTTGGCAGCTTCCACTGCGCCATTCATCTTAGGCCAATAAGGAGAAGAATTGTGATGCTTGATCTTGAACTGCGTGCAGAGTTCGGTGATCATCTTGTTGTTGAGATTGGAACCGTTATCTGTGATAATCCTTTCGGGAGTGCCATACCGACAGATAAGATTATGCTTGATGAATCGAGCCACAACATTCTTAGTAACAGATGCGAACGAGGCTGCTTCTACCCACTTGGTAAAGTAATCGATTGCCACAAGGAAGAAACGATGTCCGTTGGAAGCGGTGGGCTTGATTTCTCCGATCATATCAATACCCCATATTGCGAAAGGCCAAGGAGCTGTTAGGACATTCAGAGGTACTGGAGGTACGTGCACTTTGTCAGCATAAATCTGGCACTTGTGACATGATCGAGCGTAACGGTGACAATCAGCTTCCATGGTAGACCAATAGTAACCTGTTCTCAAAATCTTCTTAGCCATGGTGTGTCCACTGGAGTGGGTACCAAATGCACCTTCGTGTAACTCTTCCATGATGCGTATTGCTGTTTTCTGATCTACACAGTGGAGTAAGCACAAGTCATGGTTGCGTTTGTATAAGATGTCGTTGCTGAGGAAGAATTTGGATGCAAACCTTCTCATGAACTTCTTATCGTTGACAGATGCCCCTGCGGGATATTCCTGAGTCTCAAGATACCTCTTCAGGTCATAGTACCAAGGTTTCTCTTCTGTATCAAGCTCATAACAATATACTCGTTCGTCAAACTTCTCAATGATGATCTGGGGAGCCTCGTTGTCCCATCTAACCTTGAACATAGACGACATAGTAGCCAATGCATCTGCCAACTGATTCTCTTCTCGTAGAATATGATTGAAAGTGATTTCTTCGAAGTAGGGGATCAAACTCAGAACATGCTCTCGATACGGAATGAGATTCGGATGCTTCGTATCTCACTCGCCCTTAATCTGACTGATCACTAAAGCTGAGTCTCCATATACTTGCAAGAACTTGATTCTTAAGTCAATAACAACTTTGATACCCATGATGCACGCTTCATATTCGGCCATGTTGTTGGTGCAACTGAAACATAATCTGGCGGTGAAAGGCGTGTGTCCGCCTGCAGGGGATGTAATGATGGCGCCAATGCCGTTGCCAAGTGCGTTTGAGGCTCCATCAAAAACCATGGTCCATCGGGATCCTTGTTCAGGTCCTTCGTCTGGGCCTGGTTCTTCACAATAAGTGACTAGTAAAACATCTTCATCTGAAATTGAATCGCATAGACCGATAGTCATCTACGGCTTGGTGAGCCAAATGATCGGCTACCACACTTCCTTTGATCGCTTTCGAGAAGTGTACCGATGTCGATTCGGTCAAGATCATTAGCCATCTTGCTATTCTTCCGAGAGAGCTGGTTTCTCAAATATGTATTTTATTGATCCATCTTAGAAATCAACAAGGTAGTGTGAGTCAACATATACTGCCTTAGTCGGCGAAAAGTTAAAGCGTTGCAAGTTTTCTCGAGTGTGAGTATCTTGTTTCACAATCGGTAAACTTTTGCTAAGGTAGTATATTGCATGCTCTTTTCGACTGCACTCCATGTTGCCCCAATACACACCCCATTGAATTCTCTAGCACCGCAAGTACATGATAAGAGGTCTTCCTTCGGGCGACATCGTGATAGGAGGATTCGTAGGTACTCCTTGATTTTGTCAAAAGCGATCCGCAATCGCCGCTCCATTCCACTACTTGATCTTTCTTAAGTAACTTGAAGATTGGCTCACAGTAGCTTATGTGCAATGAATCGCAATGTAATTCAATCGCCCAAGAAACCTCCGACTTCCTTCTCGGTGGGAGTCGGCATTTCTTGAATAGCTTTAACTTTGGCGGATCAATTTCAATACCTTTTCATCGACAACAAACCCTAGGAGTTTTCCGGATCCGACTCCAAACGTGCACTTGTTAGGATTGAGTCTCAACTGCACTCTTCAATCACAAACAGCCGCAAATGATCGAGATGTTCATCTTCACCGCGGATCGAGCTATCATGTCGCCGACGAGACCTCTATCTCGTGATGAATCATGTCATGGAATAATGTCACCATAGCACGATAAGTAGCACCCGCTTCTTCATCCGAACGGCATAACCTTGTAGCAAAAGTGCCCCATCAGTAACAAAAGTAGTCTTCCATGTCTTCGAGCCATTTTGATCCGATTGTAACCGAGAAACCATCCATGAAGGAGAAGACCTTATGTGATGTGTTGTCAACCAAAACATCAATATGAGGAAGTGGAAATCGCTCTGACTCGCTTTATTCAGTCTCAGTAATCCACACACATTCGCATTTTCCATCCTTCTTAGGTACAGCACCACATTTGCAACCCATCGGAATAAGAAGTAACATAGAAACCGCGTTGAACTGTTTATAACTTCGCTTTGATTTTCTCTCGACATCTCGTGACGATGCGATTTAACTTTCTCGTTTCACGGAGAAAACCTTCTTTTGTTGGCAATCGGTACCACAATATTAATGTCTAAACCAGCATGTCTTCGTATGACCAAGCAAAACCTCAATATAGTCTCGTAGCATCCGAACCAACCTTTCTTTAACACTGCTCAAGACCGCTCCTATCTTGATCTCTTTCTGCCTTCATCAGCACTCCAAATTCACAACCTCAACTTGCTCTTCGTGTGGTCAGATAACTCGCTTCTTCTGTCAGATCGACAAGTTCTCCGGCACTTCACAATCTTCCTCACTTTCGCCTTCGGCTTGGTAGATCGGATTATCAAGTCATATTTAGCAATAACATAGTGTATCAACTAGATTCGAGTGATTCCGCAGTGTATCACGTGGTGTGTAAGAAACACATAGCTTTTTGAAGGGGTGATAAATTAAAGAAAGAAAACAAACAATTGAATGAAAAGTCCAACGAATTTATTGAATGAAAACGCGCAAACAATGATAATAACCTCGCAACGAGCCATGATGCCCCTGCAAGGCACTAGGCTTTCAAAGTTTATTGTTCAAACATAAAGAAATACGAAAAGCAAAACAAAACAAGAGCAATTACTCCCGACTAAAGAAGATTGGTATGACGCCTTCGCCTTCCAATTGCCGAGCCCTTTATCCGAGTTGAAGATCCACTCATGATGTCGGCCGTTGTCGCCGCCTTCTATAGCATGGATTCCACTGGCTGATGCGAAAGGAAGTTGGCCGCACGTCATGCGTATCATCTCCTCGACCTTGATGGTGAAGCCTAAACCACCTTGTCGATTTGAAAGGAAGATCGGAGTCACCCAAATAGAACTACCTTCTTCAAAGCAGCTTGAGCATCTTTCAATGAGGACATCCTAGGCGGAGTCTTAACAACTCAGAGTAGAGTCAACAGCGTGACTGGGCATTGTTTCAAAAGCTTGACAGGAGTCTCAAAGAATTCACCTCCACCTCGAGGTATCGGAATGATTGTAGATGACCGACCATATACTCTTCTTCACCACATACCGTGACAACCTTCCTTTACCGGTACTTCACCGATGTAAGGTAGAGGTAATCGCCCCATGTATCCAAGGGCCCAAGTAGGAAAGAGTTTTGACGAATGTCCATGACAAAGAATGTGGAGTCAAAAGTCCGGGAACCGACTTTGACAAAGTGAGTGAGTTTCCAAGTACTCGCTCGCTAGAACCATCAAAAGCTCTCACAATAATGTCACCGGTCTCGTAACCAACCCTTCGACATCAAGTCGATCAAAAGCGCCTTCGTAAGATATTCAGAGCGTAACCGTATCCACCAAAACATGAGATAGTGTAGTGCCCTTGCATTCAACAGAGATGTGCAAGGCTTTGTTGTGTTTCTTTCCGGCAGGAGTCATATCAGCGTCAGAGAAGCCTAGGCCATTGTTGGAAGCCAGGCTAGCAATACAAACTTCAAACTAGTCAGTGGTAGTGTCTTGCGCACGTGAGCTTCTTCGTAAACTTCACCAAGGCATTAGCATGAGCCTCGGAGCACAAGAGCAGCAAGCATGAAAATTTTGGACGGAGTTTGTCCCAACTGTTCCACAACATTGTAGTCACTCTTCTTGATAATCTTCATAATTTCCTCCATTTGTTGTTTGGAGGTGTCTTCAGTAACTTCCTTTGGTACTTCCGTTGAGCAGGATGAGTCACCGGTTCTTTCCTCTAGCTTGGGAATGGATTGAATAGATGGAATGCGAAATGGAGTCGCGTGTCTTTTGGAGGAGAGATATCCGAGAGAATACCCTTCCGCTCGGTCACCTTACTAGATCCGTGATGTTGTCAATGTCAAGAATGGTAGCTTCAATTGTAAGATCTTCAATGGTCGAGGGTCTTGCTTGACGCCATGATAGTAAACATCACCCATAGTTCCAAGGAATAGCTTTGTCGAGGAATATGGAACCGCCGGAGAAGTAATGATGAGAGGTGCCACCCTAGGCACGGATCAGAGAGGAAATCCTTATAGTGTTAACATCAAGATAGTCTTCGGGAAATCGCCACCCCATCCGGCTACCTTAACATCTTCAATAGGAATCTTGTAGCTCTCGTGAACAGTACTTCACCATGTAATCATACTTTCCACTTGGCTGCCCCAAGGTATCCCACACGATGGTATAGTTTCGCTTGCATTGTCAATCTTCAACTTAGACATTTCTTCACACAACTTCGCATGTGTGGTTTCGTGAATAGTATCTCACGGTTATCCATCATGCATCGAACACGCCTTCTCAACCAAGCACAACCATCAGCGGATGGGCACCAACGATTCTCGGGCATCCTGGTTGACACCACTTGCAACAAATTCTTCTTAATACCATCGAGGAATGGTCAAGTCATCTATGTTGAAAACATAAGTATCGCACCAACAAAGATTGGAACCCTTGTCATGATTAGGCATAGGCGTTGATCACATTCGAGTCTCAACAGAGGATCAAATTCAACTGCTTAGCTTCAATCATATCTTGAATCTTGTTCTTCGAGCCCAACAATCATCAAGATTATGTCCCGGCTATTGGAATGGTAAGCACACTTAGCATTAGGATTGTATTTCTGAGAGGAGGTATTGACATTCGAGGAGGATCCTCAAGGTAATCACCGCTTTCAACATGTGTTGCAAGGCTTGCGACAATGGCATGTTGATCTTTGTAAACTGCCTTCGCATTCGTTACGCGGTTGTCTCACCGAGGTTGTGCCGATGTAGGATTGAGATCACAACCGCCTACAGATTGAGCGCGTTGGTCTTGGCTCGGCTTTTCCGACCATACACAGATTGGCTTCTTTCTTACCACCAAAAGATCTCTTCATTAAAGATGTCTCTATCTCAATCTTCCCACTCTTGATACCAGCTTCAATACGCCGTAAGTATCACTCGTGAATCCGGTCAAGAGTTTCCAATCGATGATTGAAGAATGGGCCTGCGTTGTTCCCATGAACATATCAACCAACTCCCTATTGGACAAGGGTGGTTGAACTTTGCCCGCTAGATCTCTCCATTTCGAGCATACCCTTGAACTTCGTCACGACCCATAGACATGCTTTGTAGTTGCATGCAGTGGGTGTCAATTCAAGATTGTACTCATATCGTCAGAGAAAGCATCACCAAGTCACCCAAGTACGATACGGTCATTCTCTAGCCGATAATACCACTCCAATTGAGTTCCGGACAAACTCTCTTGAAAATAATGCATCCACAACTTTCTCATCAGTGGGATTGATCTTCCGAACATAAGACTTCAAATGCAATTTAGGGCAAGACATGCCATCGCATTTAGCAAAAGTTGGAACTTTGAACTTGGGAGGAATCACAACACCGTGGACAAGACTCAGATCATCAAATTCAGCCCGACATCTTCGTGTTTTCCACAAGATTTAGACGGTCTTCAAGTTGCTTGTACTTGTCATCCTCATCGAGTATTGGCCACCATCATAGTTCTTCTCAAGTTCAGCCGACCGCCGCCACCACCTTGTTACTTTGCTCATCTTCCTTCTTGACACTTCCTTCGAGAGCTCAATTCGACTAACCACTCTAGGACCTCCTTTGTAGCGCCCGCCAATGTTGAGAAGACCAACAACCTTCTTCTTTCTGTTGATGAGCTTCTTCGATCTTCTTGGCCTTGGACCAAGCCGGTAAACATCTCTGAACCGAGCATTCGAGCTCAAGATCTTTGACAGATGCTCAAGAGCCATTTCGCTAAAATAAATAGCGAGAGAATGAGAAAACCAATCTTCAATGTACCGTGATGCAATGTTATGCTATGATATGCAATGTTTATGCGAATGCAATGCAATGTTTTCAAGGACCTTAGAGATTTAAATTTGTTAAACAAGCAATGAACAAACATTTATTAGTACTCTTTTCATTATTCTTTTTCTTTTAAGTACAAGAGATAGTTCAAAACAATAAAAGAAAACAAATAAATCCTAAATCTCTAAGTCTCCCATGGGCTTCCTCTTGGTGCCGACGAGGCGTGATGCTTCGCCTCGTGAAGTAGCTTGGTCAACTCTAACACTTTCTTCTCACTTGCATAACACCGAGCTTCAAAGGTATCCTCTCTTCTTGTCGAATCCAGGATCTCTTCAAGTCTTCAAATCGAGGCATGTCGATGGAGAACGGTATAGGTACGCCACCTATAGCAACAGTTCCATAATTACCGGTAGAACAAAGTGAATGGCATCATGAGGTTTTGAGCTCGAGCTCGCACCCATTTGAGGTAAGGTTCCCAAGGAATGGAGTTTTGGTGCCCCAAAGTCTTGGTATCAGACTTCTTTACCATGCCCCAAGCGTGTATAAACCTTCGTCGGTAATTCTGGAGATCATGATTGTAATCGAACACAATATCTTGGAGAAGCATATCATGTGGACCATCTCTTCGGGCAAAACCAAACTGACGCAGAGCTAAAGAAGGGTTGTAAGTAATACCTCCCCTTATACCAAGTAGTGGTACATTAGGAATTCTCCACATGATGAAAGTGAAACCTTTTGAGAGAAAAGATTCTAACGGATATCTGAATGAGAGAGTGACATTAGTCTTTGAGACCACTTCATCCTTTGTTCATTCTTCAAAACTGATGGAGGAAGGTGCGAAATAAACCACCTAGAAAGTAACGGTATGCAACACATGAGAGTTCCTTGTCTCTTAGTAGTACGAGTGTGGAGAGAATGTAGGATGTCTCCAAGTAAGGTAGGCACAGGATTGCGGGTAAGGAACAACTTGATGGCGTTGACATCTATGAATTCATCAGAGTTAGGGAATAAAACCAAACCATAGATTAGCAAGGCCACAATGTCTTCAAATGCATGGAAACTCATAACTTTGAGGAATTCTCGGGCTTTCTTAATTAAGAACTTGGAAAGTAAACCCTTAACTCCACCTCTGGTTTCCCAATTGGCTTCAATGTCTGAGCGCTTAAGATGTAAGGCTGATGCGATGTCTTCGTACTTAGGAACCTTTTCCAAACCGGTGAATGGCATTTGGTCAAGAATAGGTACCACAAGTAGTTTAGAGAACTCTTCCAAGATAGGAACCAACTGATAATTTGGGAATGTAAAGCAATGGTGTTTCGGATCGAAGAACTGGAATAGGACATGCATCATATCTTCTTCAAAACACCGGAGATAACCAAGTCAAGCAGATAACCATGTCTTTTGATGAACTGAGCATGGTCGGGAATTTCTGAAACCAATTCTTTGAGCTGAGAAGGCATACCCATAAAGTTGATTCGGATAGTCTTTCTAGAAGCCATAATTCCCTACAAAACAGAGCAAAGATAAATCCCTAGGTCCTTGAAATAGTTAGAAATGATATGCAATGCAAATGATGTCATGATGTCATGTTTGGCACACACAAGCAATTCACACAATGAGCCTAGGGTTAAGGCTTGCATGAGGTATAGGTGATTACCCCACCAAAAGTTTGAGTTGGTTCATCCTGTCCTATAATAGTAACCGGGTTCTAGGAATCTCATATCATCGATCTTTCTCGTGGGCGCTTATTTCAATACGACTACCAAGTGGTCGACCGAAAATGTCCCAAAAGTCTGATCTCAATGAGCGTAGCATCGAGTATCAACCAACCTTAGTCTGCACCAAAGCCGGCCATCTCACTACCTTCTAATGGCCAAGATGGGTCAATTAAGGTTCTAAAAGTTTAGTTAGCGCTTGATGACACCACGCAGAAGCCAAATACTATCCTCAACTTGGAAATGAAGAGTATCAGGACATCCAAAGTGTCACGCTAACGTAGCCATCATGTTGACCGTTTTGATATACGTCTAACGGTCGCGACGATTTATTGCTACTTACCTAAAAGGAAACCCGGATCCGGGTGTACGATCCCCCAACAATATAATACCCAAGCAACCCTTAAAAGTAAAGCATACAAATCAAACAAAAAGCGGTAAAGGTGAGTTAGAAATCCCTAAGGTATTCTCTCTTTTTAGGGTGTCTCCCCAGCAGAGTCGCCAGTTCTGTGATACGGTGAACTGACTTTTTAGGATTTTGTATCGCAAATGTGCGGATAGCAAGAGTCGCCACCGACTTTTATTTTTATCCAATTAAGGGAAGGTAAAAGTACAGAAAAAGACTTTCGTTAGATTCTGAGTACGGGAGAATGATTATGAAAAGGGAAGGTATTAGCACCCCTTTCCATTCGTAGTTATCTACGGGCTCTTAGTTGCTCTAGATCACCTAAAAATTGTGCTTTCTGTGTGTTTGACAAAAATGTTTTGAAAAAGGCATTTCGCTTTGACTTTGTAATGATTCATGTAGGAATGTATACAAAGTGTTCGGAAATGTTTTATTTTCAAAAGAATTTGAACTTTGACAAAAGTGTGAGGTGTGAAAAGTATTTTGATTGAGCAAGCAACTAAAAGTCTTATTACCTACTCAGAATTGGTCGTTTTCGTGTTGTTTTACGTTCCTTTAGAATAGCGCTAGCCATACCATTAGTTGGTAGGTAACTCCATTCGTTGGATGTAAGCGGGACATTCGAAGGGACATCGGATGGTCATAGAAAGCAACTTGTAGGAAGTATCCTAGCACATTCGAAGGGACTATCATCATTTTTCGTAGGCAACAATCGAGGGTCAAGATCATGTATTTGCAGGCGACATCGTGGGTCTATGATCTTTGTATCAAAGGGACTATGATGATTTGTTTGGAAGGCAACGGTGCTAGAATACCTCTACATTCGAGGGACATGATCATTTTGAATTCGTAAGGCAACGAGAGAGAATTACCCTAAGGGGTGCATGTGTGAAAAGAGTGTGTTGATTCAGATATTTTATCTTGAAAATTAGTGAGCTATGTTGATTATTATCTTGCCATACACGCCTAGTTACTAGCAATTTATAGGGTGCGGAAATTAAAATGCGGAATGTAAAGATGCGGAAAGGTAAATGTCCTACGCTATTACATGGCTTTGGGGAAGATACATAATTTAAACTTGCGGAAAAATAAAAACCTAATTTAAACTATTACATCCCATAGACAGTTACATTATTGGAAAAAATAAAATGATAAAGAAGAATCGTCTGAATCGGATCAACTTGTAAAAGAATGAGAAATCGGAAAATACGAGATGAATTGAATAAGAGAAAAATGTTAGTAAAAATGCAATTTTTAAAATAAGAAAAATATGCCATGCTGGAAATAATATAAATATGCTAGAATAAATTTTTTGGATTTTTTGGATGTATTTTAACAATTAAAAATGAATTAAAAGTGATTTAAATGCAAAATTATGAATAAAAATAAATATGCATGCAAAATTATGAATAAAAATAAATATGCATGCAAAATTATATTTTTAATTTATTAAATTAAATAAAGATTTTCTGAAGATAATGTAAAAAAGAAAAATAATTTTTGATGATTTTTTAATGCACAAATAAAATTATGAAACTAATTAAAATAGATGCAAAATATTAAATAAAAAGAAAATAGAAAAATATGAAAATAGTTTGAGTTTGTGAAAAGGAAAACAAAACCAGGTCCCAGGCTGGCTCGAACTGATGACCCTTGGGAGTATCTTGGAACAGGAAACGCCTTAGCCACTGGGACAAGTGACGTTTGTTGTTTGTGAAGACAAAAACAATAGGTTTTAAGTGTCCGCGTGTCATGGATCTAAATTCAAACCCAGTCAGCAAGCCGGGCCCAGTCAGCTTATGAAGGAGCGAATCAGAAGACGCCATCGTGCCACGCAATCCCTCGCCGGTCAAGCAAAGTCAGCGACGCCGGAGCCCTAGCTCCGGTCGTCTTCCCCGGCGACCCTATTTCTCAAACCTGCAAAAAGACACAAAATCGAAAGCTGGGATTAAGGCTACCCCCCCTAAATCGGGGTCTGCGAATCCCATGGTGGTCTCAGTTTTTCCTGAATCGGCCTGCAATTTGAGATTCGAAGCTCACAGTCCCGAAAACCCTAAGTATGGCATCTTACGATTTCGACGTTCAAACTTGACAACGATTGCCCAGATCGAACCATTGGCATCTTATGAACATGTTAGAAGCATTATAATTAATGAAAACACGCAGAATAGTAAATTGCAAAAGTCAAGAAAAATTGAATATGTATGTATGTATATGCATCGATTCAGCTTGCTTTAACCATTGGCAAGAGTGTGTACTTACTCAAACTTACCTCCTGGAGACAATGGAATGGTTTTTGAGGGCTGAAAGTGGCTGGAGAATAAAACTCGAAAATTGACAATTCTTTGAAAAATTTGGCAAAATAAGGGTTGTGTATTGGGCTAGGGTTTCCTCCTTTTGGCTTGTGATCTTGCTGAGTATTTATAGAGGCAATTTGGAGAAAAAAATGAGTGAAAAAAGATTCATCTATCAATGTGCAATATTTTTCCATTTAAAATAAATCAAATCTTTGAAAAAATTTGATTTTCTCATGAATGCAACGGCTAGCACGAATTTGGTATGAATTATGGGCTATCTTGGACTTCAAGGAAGATATAAATCCAATCCTTTTTGAAAAAAATCTTATTTTCATATTTTACATGATTTAATTTTGAATTAAATGTTTTAAAATTCAAATATAAATCATAAAAATAGAAAATTACCATGGCCAAGCATTTATGGGTCAAAATCATGTCATGAACAAGTTTGGACCAAAAGATTTTAGGCCCATTTGGAAAAATTTCCTTTGACCAAAATGTCCTTTTGCAATTGTCCAAAATTGCCCAACTTCGAATAATGTATCTTGCTCAATTTTCCACATTTTTAGTGTTCTTGGACTTTTGAAAGCTCTAAGAGTCCTCTAACCAACCGCTTTGGTCTCATATCAATTGGAGTTTCCATGCTCAATATATCTTCAAAACAAAAAGTTGACTTTTTGTTGACTTTGAAAATGACCAGAATGTTTTGAGCCATACCTCTCAAATGAAGCATTTTTGGACATTCTTGTGAGACATGAAGTTGTAGAGAATTGAATTTCCTTAAAACAAGAGGTGGTGGAAAATTTCGAGAAAGTATGAAGAAGTTATGATCACCAAAGTTCACTTGACTTTTCATCTAGAAACCCTAATTTAGAAAGTTTGACTTTGAGCAAATCTTGAGTTTTCTTGATGAATCATGATCAACCCTTGATCAAATGATGAATGTAACTTCAAAATGAGGATGTTGACCAAAAATTCTGAAGTTTGACTGTATGTTGACCACAGTTGACTTTTTGTCCAATACAACTAATTTTCAACCATCTGAGAAATTGTCTGAGGAAACTTGACTTGTAAGGCTTGAAACTTGACATGGAGAATCTTTAAAGCATATGAGGAGGCATGAAGACCATTGGAGATGTTGGGAGTCCATCTTGACCTGAGAATTGCCAAACCCTAGTTTGGGTTGATTGTCTAGGAGAGAGTTTGTCTGATCTATTCTTGAGGAATCCTTGAGTATGGATGTATGAAATATCTTGAGAGGATGGAGGGCAAATTTTGGGGTATGACACCCCTTTACTTCAATAACTTTAGTATGTGCTAGTAATTCGACTAACTCCCATGTATTGTTTCTTTCGATTGCCTCTAACTCTTCGACCATAGCTAACTTCCACTTGTTACCCTTCAAAGATTTGCTATAGTTGATTAGTTCAGCACCTGCAAGTAAAGCAAAATGAACTAATTCTCCATCTGGTGTTACTTCATCATCACCAGTTACTTCATCATCACCAGTTACTTCATAATCTTGAAGTCTTGTTGGAGGAACTCCATTTTGTTGAGGTTTATGGCTTGTTCTAGCCACACCCTCTTCAACTTCGACATTTTCTGGAATATCAACATTTGCTTCATCTTCGGCTTCGACTGGATTCATGGTAATTCCTTCGACTTCGATCCCATCAATTTCTTCGTGGAAATTAGAGCTCATCAGTGGCTTGTTAATTGAATTACTAGAATCCCAATCCCAGGCAGAATTGTCATCAATTCCAATGTCTCTACTCAATACAATCTTCTCATTAACTGGATTGAAAAGCCTGTATGCACCAGTTTTATGATATCCTACCAGAATCATAAGTTCACTCTTGTCATCAAGCTTCCTTCTTTTTACATCCGGAATATGCTTATAACACATAGAGACAAACACCTTCAAATGACTTACTAATGGTCGTTTGCCACTCCATACTTCTTCAGGAACCTCGTTCTTCAAAATCTTGGTAGGACACCTATTCAAAATATAAACTGCAGTCGAAACAACTTCTCCCCATAAAGACTTTGGAAAATTCTTCTGCTTTAGCATGCATCTTGACATATCTAATATAGTTCTGTTTCTTCTTTCAGCAATGCCATTATGTTGATGCGTATAAGAAGCAGTTACCTCGTGATCAAAATCATGTTCTACACTGAATTTCTCAAACATCTTCGAAGTGTATTCGCCACCTCCATCTGTTCGTAGAACTTTGATCCTTTTCTCACTATGGGTTTTGACAAGTATCTTGAATCTCTTAAATATTTCAAATGCTTCATCCTTTCTCTGGATCACATAGATCCACAACTTTCGACCAAACTCATCAACAAATGAAACAAAATATCTATTTCCACCAATGGTATGTTCTTTGAATGGACCACAAACATCTGCATGTACCACTTCGAGAATGCAGGATGATCTCATTGGCATAGTCGAAAGAAAAGAATTTCTGGATTGCTTTTCGACTAAACAACCTTCGCAAAGTTTTTCAGGAATCTCAAGACTTGGAATTCCAGTAACCATATCTTGAGTAATCAGTTGATTAAGTGATCGAAAATTCAAATGTCCAAACCTCAAATGCCATAACCAACTATCCTTTTGGTCAACAACAGTTTTCAAACATTGAATTTTTGTCGAACTGATCATAATCTTAAATATCCTATTCTTTGACCACAGAGATATTAAGACCAAATTGTTCTTGGTGTCGAACAATTTCAAAGCTCCATCTTTCATAACAATTGAGAAACCTTTTTTGACTAGTTGTCCAACACTTAGCAAGTTGCACTTCATTCCAGGTTGTAATACGGTGAACCGACTTTGTAGGATTTTTGTATCCAAAGGTGCGGATAGCAAGAGTCGCCACCGACTTTTATTTTTATCCAATTAAGGGAAGGTAAAAGTAACAGAAAAAGACCTTCGTTAGATTCTGAGTTCGGGAGAATGGTTATGAAAAGGGAAGGTATTAGCACCCCTTTCCATCCGTAGTTATCTACGGGCTCTTAGTTGCTCTAGATCACTTTTTTAAAATTGCTTTCTGTGTGCTTGACAAAAAATGTTTTGAAAAGGGCATTTCGCTTTGACTTTGTAATGACTCATGTAGGAGTGTATACAAAGTGTTTGGAAATGTTTCGTTTTGAAAAGAAATTGAACTTTGAAAAAGAGTGTGTGGTGTGAAAAACATTTGATTTTTAGAGCAAGCAACTAAAAGACTTATTTACCCACTCAGAATTGGTCGTTTTATTGTACTTCTACATTCCTTTAGAATAGCGCTAGCCATACCATTAGTTGGTAGGTAGCTCCATTCGCTGGATGTAAGCGGACATTCAAGGGACATCGGATGGTCATAGAAAGCAACTTGTAGGAAGTATCCTAGCACATTCAAGGACTATCATCATTTTTCGAGGCGACAATCGAGGGTCAGATCATGTATTCGGAGGCGACATCGTGGGTCTTATGATCTTTGTATCGAAGGGACTATGATGATTTTTTTTGAAGGCAACGGTGCTAGAATACCTCTACGTTCGAGGGACATGACCATTTTGAATCGAAAGGCATAGAAAGAGAATTACCCTAAGGGGTGCGTGTGTGAAAGAAGTGTGTTGATTTCAGATATTTTATCTTGAAAATTAGTGGGCTATGTTCAATTTTAGTCTTGCCATACACGCCTAATTACTAGCAATTTATAGGGTGCGGAAAGTAAAATGCGGAATGTAAAGTGCGGAAAGGTAAATCCTACGCTATTACAAGGCTTTGGGGCAGATACATAATTTAAAATGCGGAAAATAAAATCCTAAATTAAACTATTACATCCCATATACAGTTACATTATTGAAAAATAAAATGAAAACGGAAGAATCGTTTGAATCGGATTATCCTGTGAAACAAACGAGAAATCGGAAAATATGATAAAATCGAAATAAGAGAAAATGTTAGAAAAAATGCAATTTTTATATGGAAAAATTATTATAAAATAAGATAAATAAGTTAAAATAATTTTTGGGATTTTTTAGATGCATTTTAGTAACTTAAAATGAATTTACAATGATTTAAATGCAAAATTATAAATAAAAATAAGTATGCATGCAAAAATATGTTTTTTTATTTACTAAATTAAATAAAGATTTTTGGAAAGTAATGTAAAAAGAATAAATATTTTTGATAATTTTTTAATGCAGAAATAAAATGTGGAAATTAATTAAAATAACATGTAAATATTAAAATAAATGGAAAATGTGGAAAATAAGAAAAGTTGAGATTTGTGAAAAGATAAACCAAACCGTCCCAAGTCGATTCGAACCCATGACCTTAGAGCATCTTCCAAAAGCCAAGCCTTAACCACTGGGACAACGTGTCTTTAGTGTTTTGAAAGTGAGAAACAATGACACATAAGCGATGACGCGTCCTGGATATTTTGGAAATCAAAGTCAAGACGCTGGGCCCGATTGACCGCTTGGACGAATCGAACGCACGAAATTGCCACGCCTTCCTCGTCCTCGCCGAAGCCGAGCTAGGGCTCGGCCATCTTCTCCTACCGAAATCCAAACATGGAAAATACGCAAGATAAATAGGAAAAGGGGACCCTACCCCTAAATCGATGGTCATGAAGTTCATTGGCGGCGTTTTGATCGAATCGGCTCAGGCCGGTTCGAAGCTTCACAGATTTCAAACCCTAACAATGGCTATACACGATTCTGACGTTCAAACTTATGAACGATTGCCCAGATCCAATCCTTAGCATCTCATGAACACATTGCAAACGTTAGAATCCATTAAAACACACAGAATAATAATATGCAATTTCAAGAAAAATCCAAGTATGTATGAATGTATCTGGATCGATTCAGCGTGTTTCAACCCATGGCAAGAGTGTATACTTACTTAAACTTACCTCCTGAAGACAATGGGATGGTTTGTTTGGACTGAAAGGGGCTGGAAACAAGAACACGATTTTTCAGGAATTGAGAAAAATTTTGCAAGAGTTTGGGTGGTTATTAGGGTTAGGGTTTCCTCCTCATTGCTGGCTGCATTTCTTGGTATTTATAGAGGGTTTTGGAAGAGAAAAAACAAGGAAAAAAGATTGGAGATTGAATGTGCATTGAATTCTTTCCAAATAAAATCAAATTTTGAAGAAAATTTGATTTTCCCATCAATGTGTGATCATGCACGAAATTGGCAAGTGTATTGGGCTTTCTTGGACATTAAGAAAGATATAAATCCAACTCTTTTGGAAAAAAACTTAACTTTCATATTTTACATAATTTATTTTTGAATTAAATGTTATAAAATTCAAATATAAATCACAAAAATAGAAAATTACCAATGCCAAGCATTTATGGGTCAAGAATATTGTCATGAACAAGTTTGGATCAAAAGATTATAGGCCCATTTGGAAAATTTTGCATTTTGACCAAATGTCCTTTTGTGCAATCATTCAAAATTGCCCAACTTCGAATAGTGTATCTTGCTCAATTTTCCACATTTTTGAGTGTTCTTGGACTTTTGGAAATCTCTAAGAGTCCTCTAACCAACTGTTTTGGTCTCATCTCAATTGAGTTACCATGCTCAATATATCTTCAAAGCAAAAGTTGACTTTTGTTGACTTTGAAAATGACCAGAATGTTTTGAGCTATACCTCTCAAATGAAGCATTTTTGGACATTCTTGTGAGACATGAAGTTGTAGAGAATTGAATTTCTTTCAAAACAAGAGGTGGTGGAAAAATTTCGAGAAAGTATGAGAAAGTTATGATCACCAAAGTTTAGTTGACTTTTCACCTAGAAACCCTAATTTAGAAAGTTTGACTTTGAGCAAATCTTGAGTTTTCTTGATGAATCATGATCAACCCTTGATCAAATGATGAATGTAACTTCAAAATGAGGATGTTGACCAGAAATTATGAAGTTTGACTGTATGTTGACCACAGTTGACTTTTTGTCCAATACAACTGATTTTCAACCATTTGAGCAATTGTCTGAGGAAACTTGACTTGTGAAGCTTGAAACTTGACATGGAGAATCTTTGAAGCATATGAGGAGGCATGAAGGTCATTGGAGATGTTGGAAGTTCATCTTGACTTGAGAGATACCAAACCCTAGTTTGGGTTGATTGTCTAAGAGAGAGTTTGTCTGATCAACTCTTGAGGAATCCTTGAGCATAGATGTATGAAATCTCTTGAGTAGATGGAGGGCAAATTTTGGGGTATGACAGCTGCCCTGCTCAATCTTCTTGTGCTGGAGGGTTAGATTGACACGCTTGTCTTCGTGACCGGAGGTAGAAGATGATTGAACACCGAGTACACCGAAAATTTGCACTCGTTGGTGGATGATGCGGAATGGGCTTACGATGCCATTTGGATACTTTGCTGGAGGATGAGTCGACGCTAGACTCGAGAATGTTGATAGGAGAATTGACGGAGATGGGCTTAAGATGCCATCCGGAAGATCGATGCCGGGAGTGAGCCGACGCTAGGCTCTGAGACGCTTCGAAGGAGCATGGAGATGGGCTTAAGATGCCATCTGAGGAGTCATACGTTAGACTTCGTGTTCATTTTTTGAATGAAGTTATTGGTTTGTATTGATTTTTAACCATATATGCAGCATTCTGAAAGTGGAGAAATGTTAATAAATGGTCGGAGATGGGCTTAAGATGCCATCCAAGGCAACTGAGTCGTACGCTAGACTCTATAGTTGCTGTTGATAATAGGAAGGGGTCAGAATAAATCTTCGAGCCAATTACTCTGAGGGAGATAGTAGTTGGCAAAAATGTTGATAGCTTCCCTGTTGTGGATCGGGTGTTGATCAATTGCCTGTTATCGGAGGATAACCAAAGGCGGTCTTTCAGATAGTTTTCCCGTCGATTCAGGGCTTAATCCTGGACCAGTCGTCGGAGGACAACCAAGGGCGGTCTTTCAGATAGTTTTCCCGTCGATTCGGGGCTTAATCATGGACCTGTTTGCGTCAGAAGTGATTGTTACCTGTTTTGGAGAAAACAAGAGGAACTTTGACAGAATATTGGTTAGTTTTATGCAAAGTATGATGCATGACAGTGTATATGAATGACATATGCATGAATTATGACTTTATGAGTAATGTATGAATGATAGATGTTGTGGTATTTCAAAACATATCCATCATGAAGAAGATGCAGATGCTTTGTTTGAGGATTTCTGACTCCTGCTTGGGGAATTGAGTAGGTGGAAGTCCCTGCTTTTGAGAAAGATACCCTGGATTCCTCCGATGCACTATCTGACCAAGTCTTGGGCCTAGATATTGTTGAGGAAGGTAGAGATTGAGAAGCTCGTTGTTGGAGATCTCATATATAGACCGAGGAGAATCGGAGGCGATCCGCTGGGGACCTTGTATGTAGATCCCGCCGAGGAAATTTAGGAGGCGCCACCGGGATTCGGTGCGATCTCACCGGAGCATTTGATAGTTGCCGGAGACTGGCTGGAAGAGCTGGATCCCGCTGTAATCTCTAGCCGGGAATGAAGATGTAGGTTCCTCCGATGCACTATCTCGACCAAGTCTTGGTCCGATACTGGGGAAAAGGAACAGATCGAGAGATACTACTGGGATAAATACCTTGACTGGGGGTGAGGTGTTACTGCTTGGAGACCGATGTAACATTGCTTAGTCGAGTGGAATTGCAGCTCGTGGATTCCCTTTGCTCACTGGGAAGTTGTGTTGTGAGTGACACCTTTGTGGATCATGCTCGTGGGGAATGCATTGGTGACTTTCGTTGTCATCTCAATTCCTGGAGCTTGTAGTAAGTACTTTTGTATGTTCACTTTTCGTATGTTTGTGATTAGATTCTTATTGTCAAATGCGTATAGTCATTCAAAGCAAACGTTGGACTTATTGCAAATAACAACAGCAGAAATTGTAAAGGGAAAGAAGTTTGCATTTATTTGAAAGGTGGCGTATGGCCAAGTAGTTTATACACAAGAAAGGTAAAAAGCTATGCGAAAACAATCTCGTTAAGTTCCAACTATGCTAGTACTCATATATTTCGACTATCTCATCCCTTGCAGAGAAAGTGAGTAGATCGATCTCGCCATTTGAACCTTGAATGCCGATAGTAGTCCGGGCGTATGATCCGAAGAGACATAGTTGTACGCTTAAATCCCTAACTTTGCCTAGACCGCCTTTCGGTTTTCACCACGGATACCTTTTTGCCCAAGCCGCCTTTTCGTGTTTTCGACTTGGGTGTACATGTTTTGTATATATCCTTAATTTTGCCCGAACCTTTGGTTCGCCAGATGCCCTTATTTTTGCTTAGGCCGACCTAGCGGGTTCTTTTATGCGTAGTATTTTTGACTATGTCTACGCTCACGGTGTGGGAAGTCTTCACCATCCATGGTGCTAAGTATCATAGCTCGCCGGAAAATCTTCTTGACTACAAATGGTCCCTCGAGGGTGGGAGTCCATTTGCCTCGGATCACCTTGTGGAGAATGATGCGCTTGACTACTAGATCACCGACTTGGTAGACTCGGTGCTTGACCTTCTTGTTAAACGCTCGATCATTCGCTTCGATAAATCTCCATGGCGATGGACGCGAGTCGCTTCTCATCAATCAAGTTAATCTGGTCAAGGCGAGTCTCGACCCAATCGCCTTCGCCTAACTCGCCTCGAGGACTCGTCGAGGGTATCCGAACTCGATGGGTAAGACGGCTTCCATACCGTATAAGAGAGAAGGGGTTGCCCTGTTGATGTTCGTGGTGCGATAACCATGAAGAGAAATGGTAACATTTCATGCCAATCTTTGTAAGTCACCGTCATCTTGATAATCTTCTTAATGTTCTTATTGGCGGCTTCCATCGCTGCTCATCTTAGGCCGATATGGAGAAGAATTGTGATGCTTGATCTTGAATGCGGTAGTTCGGTGATCATCTTATTGTTGAGATTGGAACCGTTATCGTGATAATCCTTTCGGAGTGCCATACCGATGATAAGATTATGCTTGATGAATCGAGCCACAACATTCTTGGTAATGATGCATACGAGGTCGCTTCTACCCACTTGGTGAAATAATCTATTGCCACAAGGATGAAACGATGTCCATTGGAAGTCGGGCTTAATTTCTCCAATCATGTCAATGCCCCACATTGCAAAAGGCCAAGGAGAAGTTAAAACATTCAGAGGTACCGAGGTACGTGCACTTTGTCGGCATAACCGCATTTGTGACAAGATCGAGCGTAGCGGTGACAATCGCCCATGGTGGACCAATAGTAACCTGTTCTCAAAATCTTCTTAGCCATGGTGTGTCCACCGAGTGGGTACCAAATGCGCCTTCGTAACTCTTCCATGATACGCATTGCGGTTTTCGGTCTACACAATGAGTAAGCTCAAGTCGTGGTTGCGCTTGTATAAGATGCCGCTGTCGAGGAAGAATTTAGATGCAAATCTTCTCATGAACTTTATCATTAATGATGCCCTGGGATATTCCCGAGTCTCAAGATACCTCTTCACGTCATAGTACCAAGGTTTCTCTTCTGCATCAAGCTCACAACAATACGCTGGTTCGTCGAACTTCTCAATGATGATCTGGGGAGCCTCGTTGTCCCATCTGACCTTGAACATAGACCACATAGTAGCTAATGCGTCTGCCAACTGATTCTCTTCTCGTGGAATATGATCAAAAGTGATTTCTTCGAAGTAGGGAATCAAACTCAAGACATGCTCTCGATACGGAATGAGATTCGGATGCTTCGTATCCCATTCACCCTTTATCTGACTGATTACTAAAGCTGAATCTCCATACACTTGTAAGAATTTGATTCTTAAGTCAATAGCAGCTTTAATACCCATAATGCACGCTTCGTATTCGGCCATGTTATTAGTGCAACTAAAACAAAGTCTGGCGGTGAAAGGCGTATGTCCGCCTGTAGGGGATGTAATGATGGCGCCAATGCCATTGCCAAGGGAGTTTGAGGCTCCATCAAAGACCATGGTCCATCGGGATCCTTGTTCAGGTCCTTCGTCTGGTCCTGGTTCTTCGCAATCAATGACTAGTAAAACATCTTCGTCGGAAATTGAATCGCATAGACCGATAGTCATCTACGGCTTGATGAGCCAAATGATCGGCTACTACCTTTGATCGCTCGAGAAGTGTATTGATGTCATATTCGGTCAAGATCATTTGCCATCTTGCTATTCTTCCGAGAGAGTGGTTTCTCAAAGATGTATTTTATCGGATCCATCTTGAAATCAACAAAGTAGTGTGAGTCAACATATACGCCTTAGTCGGAGCAGCCCAAGCCAAAGCGCTGCAAGTTTTCTCAAGTGAGTATCTTGTTTCACAATGGTAAACTTTTGCTAAGGTAGTATATTGCATGCTCTTTCGACTGCACTCGCCATGTTGCCCCAACACACACCCCATTGAGTTCTCTAACATCAAGTACATGATAAGAGGTCTTCCTTCGCGGCATCGGGATAGGAGGATCAAGGTACCCTTGATTTTGTCAAAAGCGATCCGCAATCGCTGCTCCATTCCACTACTTGATCTTTCTTTAATAACTTGAAGATTGGCTCACAAGTAGCGCTAGTGTGCAATGAATCGCAATGTAGTTTAATCGCCCAAGAAACCTCCGACCTCCTTCTCCGGGGCCGGCATTTCTTGAATAGCTTTAACCTTGGCGGATCAACTTCAATACCTTTATTATCGACAACAAACCTAAGAGTTTTCCTGATCCGACTCAAAGGTGCACTTGTTAGATTGAGTCTCACCTATACTTCTTCAACCTATCAAACAGTCAGATGATCAAGATGCTCTTCTTCTGGATCGAGCTATCATGTCGCCGACGAGACCTCTATCTCGTGATGAATCATGTCATGAAACAATGTCACCATAGCATCGATAAGTGGCACCCGCGTTCTTTAGTCCAAACGGCATAACCTTGTAGCAGAAAGTGCCCCACTGTGTAACAAAAGTAGTCTTTTCCATGTCTTCGGGAGCCATTTTGATCTGATTGTAACCGGAGAAACCATCCATGAAGGAGAAAACCTTATGCCGAGCGGTGTTGTCAACCGTAACATCAATATGAGGAAGTGGAAATCGCCTTCGACTTGCTTTATTCGATCTCTGTAATCCACACACATTCGTACTTTACCATCCTTCTTGGGTACGGGTACCACATTTGCAACCCACTGGGGATAAGAGGTGACAGCTAAGAAACCTACGTTGAACTGCTTCATAACTTCGGCTTTGATTTTCTCTGACATCTCGGGACGCATGCGACGAACCTTCTGTTTTACTGGGAGAAAACCTTCTTTCGTCGGCAATCGGTGTACCACAATATCAATGTCTAAACCCGCATGTCTTCGTATGACCAAGCAAAACCTCAATATAGTCTCGTAGCATCCGAACCAACCTTTCTTTAACACTGCTCTCAAGACCCGCCCTATCTTGATCTCTTTTCTCTTCGTCTGCACCCAAATTCACAACCTCAACTTGCTCTTCGTGTGGTCAGATAACTCGCTCTTCTTGTAGCACCGGCAAGTTCTCCGGCACTTCACAATCTTCCTCACTTTCGCCTTCGGCTTGGTAGATCGGATTATCAAGTCATATTTAGCAATAGCATAGCTGTTATTAACTAGATTCGAGTGATTCGCAGTTGTATCACGGGTGTGTAAGAAACACATAGCTTTTGAAGGGTGATAAAGTAAAGAAAGAAAACAAACAATTGAATGCAAAAGTCCAACGAATTTATTGAATGAAAATACGCAAACGATGATAATAACCTCGAACGAGCCATGATGCCCGGCAAGGCACTAGGCTTTCAAAGTTTATTGTTCAAAACATAAAGAAATACGAAAAGCAAAACAAAACAAGAGCAATTACTCCCGACTAAAGGAGATTGGTATGACGCCTTCGCCTTCCAATTGCCGAGCCCACGATCCGAGTTGGGAAGATCCACTTGCGATGTCAAGCCGTTGTCGCCGCCTTCTATAGCATGGATTCCACTTTGGCGATGCGGAAGGAAGTTGGCCGCACGCTCGCGGCGTATCATCTTCGACCTTGATGGTGAAGCCTAAACCGCCTTGTCGATTTGAAGGAAGACTGGAGCTGTCCCCAAATAGCACTACCTCCTTGTTCAACGCTTGAGCTTTCAATGAGGCCATCCTAGGCGGAGCTTGTGTAATGACAGAGAGTCAACAGCATGACTGGGTATTGTTTCAAAAGCTTGACAGGAGTCTCAAGAATTCACCTTCCATCTCAAGGTATCGGAATGATCAGAGATGACCGACCATATACTCTTCTTCACCACATATCAGAACAACCTTCCCTTTCACCGGTACTTCCGATGCAAGGTAGAGGTACCGCCCCATGTATCCAAGGGCGCCCAAGTAGGCTAGAGTAGGTGGACGGATGTCCATGACAAAGAAAGTAGAATCAAAAGTCGGGAACCGACTTTAACAGTGAGTGAGTTCTCCAAGCATCGTCGCTTGAACCATCAAAAGCTCTCACGATTATGTCACCGGGTCTCGTAACCAACCCTTCGACATCAAGTCGATCAAAAGCGCCTTCGAAGGATATTCAAAGCGTAACCGTATCCACCAAGACATGAGATGTAGTGCCCATTCAACAGAGATGTGCAAGGCTTTGTTGTGTTTCTTCCCAGAGTCAAATCAAGATCGAGAAGTTTAGGCCGTTGTTGGCAGCCGGCTAGCAATACAAACTTCGAATTGATCAATGGTAGTGTCTTGCGGCATGAGCATTCTTCGTAAACTTCACCAAGGCATTAGCATGAGCCTCGAGCACAAGAGAGCAAGCATGGATATCTTGGACGAGTCTCGTCCCAATTGTTCCACAACATTGTAATCACTCTTCTTGATGATCTTCGAATTTCCTCCATTTCTTGTTTGAGGTGTCTTCAAACTTCCTTTGGTACTTCGTTGAGCAGATGAGCCATTGGTTCTTTCCTCTAGCTTGGGGAATGGGTTGAATAGCGGAATGCGAAATGAGTCGCGTGTCTTTTGGAGGAGATATCCGGAGAGAATACTCTTCCTGCTCGTCACCTTATCGGATCCGTGATGTTGTCGATGTCGAATGGTATCTTCAATTGTAAGATCTTCAATGGTCGAGGGTCTTGCTTGACGCCATGATAGTAAACATCACCCATAATTCCAAGGGATAGCCTTGTCGAGGAATATGGAACGGCCTTGGAGAAGTGATGATGAGAGGTGCCACTCTAGGCACAGGATCGCAGAGGAAATCCTTATTGTGTTAACATCAACAGTCTTCGGGAAATCGCCACCCCATCCGGTCGCCTTAACATCAATAGGAATCTTGTAACTATCGTGAACGGTGTACTTCACCATGTAATCATATTTTCCACTTGGCTGCCCCAAGGTATCCCACACGATGGTACAGCTTCGTTCGCATTGTCAATCTTCAACTTAGACATTTCTTCACACACGCATGTGGTTTCGTAAATAGTATCTCACGGTTATCCATCATGCATCGAACACGCCTTCTCAACCAAGCACAACCATCAGTGCGATGGGCACCAACGACAATTCTCGGGCATCCGGATTGACACCGCTTGCAACAAATTCTTCTTAATACCATCGAGGAATGGTCAAGTCATCTATGTTGAAAACATAAGTATCGCCGCCAACAAAGATTGGAACTCTTGTCATGGTTAGGCATAGGTGCGTTGATCACATTCGAGTCTCCACAGAGGATCAAACTCAATCGCTTAGCTTCATCATATCTTGAATCTTGTTCTTTAGAGCCCAACAATTGTCGTTGTCGTGCCTGGGCTATTGGAATGGTAAGCACACTTAGCATTAGGATTGTACTGGAGAGGAAGTATTGACATTCGAGGAGGATCCTCAAGGTTATCACTGCTTCAACATGTGTTGCAAGGCTTGCGACAATGGCATGTTGATCTTCGAACCGCCTTCGTGGCGCTCGCTACGCTGTCTCACCGAGGTTGTGCCGATGTAGGATCGAGATCACAACCGCCCACGATTGAGCACGGTCGGTCTTGGCTCGCTTTTCGACCATACACATTGGCTTCTTTCTTACCACCAAAAGATTTCTTCGCAAATTTGAAGATGACTCTATCAATCTTCCCACTCTTGATACCACTTCAATACGTCAATATCAACTCGGTGAATCCGGTGAAGAGTTTCCAATCGATGATTGAAGAATGGGCTGTCGCTGTCCCCATAAACATATCAACCAACTCCCTATTGGACAAGGGTGGTTAAACTCGCTAGATCTCTCCACTTCGAGCATACTCCTTGAACTTCTCATCACGACCCATAGACATGCTTTGTAGTTGCATGCGAGTGGGTGTCAATTCAAATTGTACTCATATGCTCAGAAAGCATCGCCTAAGTCACCCAAGTACGGATACGGTCATTCTCTAGATAGTACCATTCCAACTGGTTCCGGACAAACTCTCTTGAAAATAGTGCATCCACAATTTTCATCGTGGGGATTGATCTTCGGACATAGGACTTCAAATGCGCTTTAGGGCAAGACATGCCATCATATTTGGCAAAAGTAGGAACTTTGAACTTGGGAGGAATCACAACACTGTGAACGAGAATCGATCATCAAAATTCAGCCCGACATCTTCGTGTTTTCCACAAATTCGACGATCTTCAAGTTGCTTGTACTTGTCATCTTCCTCGTAGTACGCCATTATCATAGTTCTTCTCAAGTTCAGCCGACCGCCTTCACCATCACCCTTGTTACTTTCCTCAGATGGACACTTCCTTCAGAGAGCTCAATACGGCCGACCACCTTAGGACCACCTTTGTAGCGCCGCCCATGTTGAGGAGACCAACAACCTTCTTCTTCTTGTTGATGAGCTTCTTCAAATCCTCTTGGCCTTGGACCAAGTCGGTAAACATTTGTCAAATTGAGCATTCGAGCTCAAGATCTTTGACATCTGCTCGAGAGCCATTTCGCTAAAATAAATAGCGAGCAAATGAGAAAACCAATCTCCAATGTACCGTGATGCAATGTTATGCTATGCTATGCAATGTTTATGCGAATGCAATGCAATGTTTTCAAGGACCTTAGAGATTTAAATTTGTTAAACAAGCAATGAACAAACATTTATTAGTACTCTTTTCATTATTCTTTTTTTTTAAGTACAAGAGATAGTTCAAAACAATAAAAGAAAGCATAAACATCCTAAAGCTCTAAGTCTCCCATGGGCCTCTTGGTGCCGATGTAGGCGTTGATGCTTCTCCTCATGAAGTAGCTTTGTCAACTCTAGCACTTTCTTCTCGCTTGCATAACACCGAGCTTCAAAGGTATCCTCTCCTCTTTAAGTGAATCCGGATCTCTTCAAGTCTTCAAAATCGTAGGCATGTCGATGGAGAACAAGATAGGTACGCCACCTATAGCAACAGTTCCATAATTACCGGTAGAACAGCGTGAATGGCATCATGAGGTTTTGAGCTCGAGCTCGCACCCATTTGAGGTAAGGTTCCCAAGGAATGGAGTTCGGTGCCCCAAAGTCTTGGTATCGGTCTTCTTTACCATGCCCCAAGCATGTATGAACCTTCGCTAATTCGAGATCGTGGTTGTAGTCGAACACAATATCTTGGAGAAGCATATCATGTGGACCATCTCTTCGAGCAAAACCAAACCGAGAGCTAGAGAAGGGTTGTAAGTGATACCTCCCTTATACCAAGGAGTGGTACATTAGGGAATTCTCCACAACGCTCAATGAATGTGAAGTCCTTTTGAGAGAACAGACTCCAACGGATATCTGAATGAGAGAGTGACATTAGCCTTTGAGACCATCTCAACCTTTGTTCATTCTTCAAAAGATGGAGGAAGGTGCAAATAAACCACCTTGAAAGTAACGATACAACACATGAGAGTTCCTTGTCGCTAGTAGTACGAGTGTGGAGAGAATGCAGATGTCTCCAAGCAAAGTAGGCACTGGATTGCGGGTAAGGAACAACTTGATGGCATTGATATCGATGAACTGATCCGAGTTAGGAAATAGAACCAAACCATAAATTAGCAAGGCCACAATATTTTCAAATGCATGGAAACTCATAACTTTGAGGAATTCTCGGCTTTCTTAATTAAGAATTTGGCAAGTAAACCCTTAACTCCACTTCGTTTCCCAATTGGCTTCAATATCCGAGCGCTTAAGATGTAAGGATGCGATGTCTTCGAACTTAGGAACCTTTTCCAAACCGTGAATGGCATTTGATCGAGAATAGGTATCCCAAGTAGCTTAGAGAACTCTTCTAAGGTAGGAACCAACCGATAACTGGAAATGTAAAGCAATGGTGTTTTGATCAAAGAACCGAAATAGACATGCATCATATCTTCTTCAAAACCGAGATAACCAAATCAAGTAGATAACCATGTCTTTTGATGAACCGAGCATGGTCGGAATTTCAAACCAATTCTTTGAGTGAGAAGGTATACCCATAAAGTTGATTCGGATAGTCTTTCTAGAAGCCATAATACCCTACAAAACAGAGCAAAGATAAACCTAGGTCCTTGAAATAGTTAGAAATGATATGCAATGCGAATGATGTCATGATGTCATGTTTAGCACACACAAACAATTCACACAATGAGCCTAGGGTTAAGGCTTGCATGAGGTATAGGTGATTACCCTACCAAAAGTTTGAGTTGGTTCATCCCGTCCTATAATAGTAACCGGTTCTAGGAATCTCACATCACGATCTTTCTCGAGGCGCTTATTTCAATACGACGGTGGTCGATCGAAAATGTCCCAAAAGTCTAATCTCAATGAGCGTAGCATCGAGTATCAACCAACCTCGGTCTACACCAAAGCCGGCCATCTCACTACCTTCTAATGGCCAAGATGGGTCAATTAAGGTTCTAAAAGTTTAGTTAGCGCTTGATGACACCACGCAGAAGCCAAATACTATCTTCAACTTGGGAATGAAGAGTATCGGACAACCAAAGTGTCACGCTAACGTAGCCATCATGTTGACCGCTTAGTTATACGCCTAGCGGTCGCGATGATCTAATGCCACTTACCTAAAAGGAAACCCGATCCGGTGTAGGATCCCCAACAATATAATACCCAAGCAACCCTTAAAGATAAAGCATACAAGTCAAACAAAAGCAAGAAAATGATCTAGAAATCCCTAAGGCAATTCTCTTTTTAGGGTGTAGTCCCAGCAGAGTCGCCAGCTCATGTACGGTGAACCGACTTTGTAGGATTTTGTATCCAAAGGTGCGGATAGCAAGAGTCGCCACCGACTTTTATTTTTATCCAATTAAGGGAAGGTAAAAGTAATAGAAAAAGACCTTCGTTAGATTCTGAGTTCGGGAGAATGGTTATGAAAAGGGAAGGTATTAGCACCCTTTCCATCCGTAGTTATCTACGGCTCTTAGTTGCTCTAGATCACTTTTTAAAATTGCTTTCGTGTGTTTGACAAAAATGTTTTGAAAAGGCATTTCGCTTTGACTTTGTAATGACTCATGTAGTTGTGTATACAAAGTGTTCGGAAATGTTTCGTTTTGAAAAGAAATTGAACTTTGAAAAAGAGTGTGTGGTGTGAAAAACATTTGATTTTTAGAGCAAGCAACTAAAAGACTTATTTACCCACTCGTAATTGGTCGCTTTGTTGTACTTCACATTCCTTTAGAATAGCGCTAGCCATACCATTAGTTGGTAGGTAGCTCCATTCGTTGGATGTAAGCGGACATTCGAAGGGACATCGGATGGTCATAGAAAGCAACTTGTAGGAAGTATCCTAGCACATTCAAGGGACTATCATCATTTTCGAGGCTTACAATCGAGGGTCAAGATCATGTATTCGGAGGCGACATCGTGGGTCTTATGATCTTTGTATCAAGGGACTATGATGATTTTTTTTGAAGGCAACGGCTAGAATACCTCTACGCTCGAGGGACATGACCATTTTGAATCGAAAGGCATAGAAAGAGAATTACCCTAAGGGGTGCGTGTGTGAAAGAAGTGTGTTGATTTCAGATATTTTATCTTGAAAATTAGTGGGCTATGTTCAATTTTAGTCTTGCCATACACGCCTAATTACTAGCAATTTATAGGGTGCGGAAAGTAAAATGCGGAATGTAAAGTGCGGAAAGGTAAATCCTACGCTATTACAAGGCTTTGGGGCAGATACATAATTTAAAATGCGGAAAATAAAATCCTAAATTAAACTATTACATCCCATATACAGTTACATTATTGAAAAATAAAATGAAAACGGAAGAATCGTTTGAATCGGATTATCCTGTGAAACAAACGAGAAATCGGAAAATATGATAAAATCGAAATAAGAGAAAATGTTAGAAAAAATGCAATTTTTATATGGAAAAATTATTATATGCTGGAAATAAGATAAATAAGTTAAAATAATTTTTTGGGATTTTTTAGATGCATTTTAGTAACTTAAAATGAATTTACAATGATTTAAATGCAAAATTATAAATAAAAATAAGTATGCATGCAAAAATATGTTTTTTTATTTACTAAATTAAATAAAGATTTTTGGAAAGTAATGTAAAAAGAATAAATATTTTTGATAATTTTTTAATGCGAAAATAAAATGTGGAAATTAATTAAAATAACATGTAAATATTAAAATAAATGGAAAATGTGGAAAAATAAGAAAAGTTGAGATTTGTGAAAAGATAAACCAAACCGTCCCAAGTCGATTCGAACCCATGACCGTTAGAGCATCTTTCCAAAAGCCAAGCCTTAACCATCGACAACGTGTCTTTAGTGTTTTGAAAGTGAGAAACACATAAGCGATGACGCGTCCGGATATTTTGAAATCAAAGTCAAACGCGGCCCGATTGACTGCTTGACGAATCGAACGCACGAAATTGCCACGCCTTCCCTCACGGTCCTCGCGAGTGGAGCTAGGGCTCCGCCATCTTCTCCTACCAAAATCCAAACATGGAAAATACGCAAGATAAATAGGAAAAGGACCCTACCCCTAAATCGATGGTCTGCGAGTTCGTTGGCGTCGTTTGATCGAATCGGCTGCAGCCGGTTCAAGCTTCACGATTTCAAACCCTAACAATGGCTATACACGATTCGACGCTCAAACTTATGAACGATTGCCCATCCAATCCTTAGCATCTCATGAACACATTGCAAACGTTAGAATCCATTAAAACACATAATAATAATTTCAAGAAAAATCCAAGTATGTATGAATGTATCTGGATCGATTCAGCATGTTTCAACCCATGGCAAGAGTGTATACTTACTTAAACTTACCTCCTGAAGACAATGGGATGGTTTGTTTGGACTGAAAGGGGCTGGAAACAAGAACACGATTTTTCAAAAAAAATTTTGCAAGAGTTTGGGTGGTTATTAGGTTAGGTTTCCTCCTCTTGGTGCATTTCTTGGTATTTATAGAGGGTTTTGGAAGAGAAAAAACAAGGAAAAAAGATTGGAGATTGAATGTGCATTGAATTCTTTCCAAATAAAATCAAATTTTGAAGAAAATTTGATTTTCCCATCAATGTGTGATCATGCACGAAATTGGCAAGTGTATTGGGCTTTCTTGGACATTAAGAAAGATATAAATCCAACTCTTTTGGAAAAAAACTTAATTTTCATATTTTACATAATTTATTTTTGAATTAAATGTTATAAAATTCAAATATAAATCACAAAATTAGAAAATTACCAATGCCAAGCATTTATGGGTCAAGAATATTGTCATGAACAAGTTTGGATCAAAAGATTATAGGCCCATTTGGAAAATTTTGCATTTTGACCAAAATGTCCTTTTGTGCAATTGTCCAAAATTGCCCAACTTCTGAATAGTGTATCTTGCTCAATTTTCCACATTTTTGAGTGTTCTTGGACTTTTTGGAAAGCTCTAAGAGTCCTATAACCAACATTTTTGGTCTCATCTCAATTGGAGTTACCATGCTCAATATATCTTCAAAGAAAAAAGTTGACTTTTTGTTGACTTTGAAAATGACCTGTAATGTTTTGAGCTATACCTCTCAAATGAAGCATTTTTTGGACATTCTTGTGAGACATGAAGTTGTAGAGAATTGAATTTCTTTCAAAACAAGAGGTGGTGGAAAAATTTCTGAGAAAGTATGAGAAAGTTATGATCAGTCAAAGTTTAGTTGACTTTTCACCTAGAAACCCTAATTTAGAAAGTTTGACTTTTGAGCAAATCTTGAGTTTTCTTGATGAATCATGATCAACCCTTGATCAAATGATGAATGTAACTTCAAAATGAGGATGTTGACCAGAAATTATGAAGTTTGACTGTATGTTGACCACAGTTGACTTTTTGTCCAATACAACTGATTTTCAACCATTTGAGCAATTGTCTGAGGAAACTTGACTTGTGAAGCTTGAAACTTGACATGGAGAATCTTTGAAGCATATGAGGAGGAATGAAGGCCATTGGAGATGTTGGAAGTTCATCTTGACTTGAGAGATACCAATCCCTAGTTTGGGTTGATTGTCTAAGAGAGAGTTTGTCTGATCAACTCTTGAGGAATCCTTGAGCATAGATGTATGAAATCTCTTGAGTAGATGGAGGGCAAATTTTGGGGTATGACAGCTGCCCCTGTTCAATCTTCTTGTGCTGGAGGGTTAGATTGACACGCTTGTCTTCGTGACACGGAGGTAGAAGATGATTGAACACACACCGAAAATTTGCACCGTTGGTGGATGATGCGGAATGGGCTTACGATGCCATTTGGATACTTTCGGAGGATGAGTCGTACGCTAGACTCGAGAATGTTGATAGGAGAATTGGAGATGGGCTTAAGATGCCATCCGAAAGATGGGGAGTGAGCGCCAGGCTCAGACGTTCGAAGGAGCATGGAGATGGGCTTAAGATGCCATCTAGAGGAGTCATACGTTATTCGTTTCATTTTTGAATGAAGTTATTGGTTTGTATTGATTTTTAACCATATATGCAGATTAAAGTGGAGAAATGTTGATAAATGGAGATGGGCTTAAGATGCCATCCAAGGCAACCGACTCTATAGTTCTATATATAATAGGAAGAATAAATCTTCGTGCCAATTACTCGAGGGAGATAGTAGTTGGCAAAATGTTGATAGCTTCCATCATCGGTGTTGATCCATTGCGAGGATAACCAAAGGCGGTCTTTCGATAGTTTTCCGCCGATTCGGGCTTAATCCGACCGTCGGAGGACAACCAAGGGCGGTCTTTCGATAGTTTTCCGCCGATTCGGGCTTAATCATGGACCCGCATTTCACACTGCTTTGGAGAAAACAAGAGGAACTTTGAAATATTGGTTAGTTTTATGCAAAGTATGATGCATGACGTGTATATGAATGACATATGCATGAATTATGACTTTATGAGTAATGTATGAATGATAGATGTTGTGGTATTTCAAAACATATCCATCATGAAGAAGATGCGATGCTTTGTTTCGACTCACCGGGGGAATCGAGTAGGTGGAAGTCCTCGCTGAGAAAGATACCATTCCTCCGATGCACTATCCACCAAGTCTTGGGCCTAGATATTGTTGAGGAAGGTAGAGATTGAGAAGCTCGTTGTTGGAGATCTCATATATAGACCGAGGAGAATCGGGCGATCCGGGGACCTTGTATGTAGATCCCGCCGAGGAAATTTAGGGCGCTCTCTGGGATTCTCTCAGATGGAGAGCATTTGATAGTTCTGGAGACTGGAAGAGCCGGATCCCGCTGTAATCTCTGGGAATGAAGATGTAGGTTCCTCCGATGCACTATCTCGACCAAGTCTTGGTCCGATATACCGGGGAAAAAGGAATGATCGAGAGATACCTGGGGATAAATACCTTGACTGGGGTGAGGTGTTACCGCTGAGACCGATGTAACATTGCTTAGTCGAGTGGAATTGCAGCTCGTGGATTCCCTTTGCTCACTGGGAAGTTGTGTTGTGAGTGACACCTTTGGGATCATGCTCGTGGGGAATGCATTGGTGACTTTCGTTGTCATCTCAATTCTCGGAGCTTGTAGTAAGTACTTTTGTATGTTCACTTTTCGTATGTTTGTGATTAGATTCTTATTGTCAAATGCGATAGTCATTCAAAGCAAACGTTGGACTTATTGCAAATAACAATGAAAATTGTAAAGGAAAGAAGTTTGCATTTATTTGAAAGGTGGCGATGGCCAAGTAGTTTATACACAAGAAAGGTAAAAGCTATGCGAAAACAATCTCGTTAAGTTCCAACTATGCTAGTACTCATATATTTCGACTATCTCATCCTTTGTCGAGAAAGTGAGTAGTGATCCTCGCCATTTGAACCTTGAATGCCGATAGTAGTCCGAAGCGTATGATCCGAAGAGACATAGTTGTACGCTTAAATCCCTAACTTTTGCCTAGACCGCCTTTTGGGTTTTCACCACCGATACCTTTTTGCCCAAGCCGCCTTTTCGTGTTTTCGACTTGCCGGTGTACATGTTTTGTATATATCCTTAATTTTGCCCGAACCTTTGGTTCGCCAGATGCCCTTATTTTTGCCTAGGCCACGACCTAGCGGGTTTCTTTTATGCGTAGTATTTTTGACTATGTCTACGCTCACGGGTGTGGGAAGTCTTCACCATCCATGGTGCTAAGTATCATAGCTCCGGGAAAATATCGTTTGACTACAAATGGTCCCTCGAGGTGGGAGTCCATTTGCCTCGGATCACCTTGTGGGAGAATGATGCGCTTGACTACTAGATCACCGACTTGGTAGACTCGGTGCTTGACCTTCTTGTTAAATGCTCGATCATTCGCTTCGATAAATCTGTCCATGGCGTATGGACGCGAGTCGCTTCTCATCAATCAAGTTAATCGTCAAGGCGGACCCAATCGTCTTCGCCTAACTCGCCTCCGGAGGACTCGGTCGAGGGTATCCGAACCTCGATGGGTAAGCTTCCATACCGTGATACGAGAGAAGGGGTTGCCCTGTTGATGTTCGTCAGAAAGCGATAACCATGAAGAGCAAATGGTAACATTTCATGCCAATCTTTGTAAGTCACCGCATCTTCGATAATCTTCTTAATGTTCTTATTGGCGGCTTCCATCGCGCTGCTCATCTTAGGCCGATATGGAGAAGAATTGTGATGCTTGATCTTGAATTGCGCAGAGTTCGGTGATCATCTTATTGTTGAGATTGGAACCGTTATCGTGATAATCCTTTCGTGAGTGCCATACCGATGATAAGATTATGCTTGATGAATCGAGCCACAACATTCTTGGTGATGCATACGAGGTCGCTCTACCCTTGGTGAAATAATCTATTGCCACAAGGATGAAACGATGTCCATTGGAAGTCGGGGCTTAATTTCTCCAATCATGTCAATGCCCCACATTGCAAAAGGCCAAGGAGAAGTTAAAACATTCAGAGGTACCGGAGGTACGTGCACTTTGTCGGCATAACCGCATTTGTGACAAGATCGAGCGTAGGTGACAATCGACTTCCATGGTGGACCAATAGTAACATGTTCTCAAAATCTTCTTAGCCATGGTGTGTCCACGGAGTGGGTACCAAATGCGCCTTCGTGTAACTCTTCCATGATACGCATTGCGGTTTTCTGGTCTACACAGCGGAGTAAGCTCAAGTCGTGGTTGCGCTTGTATAAGATGCCGTTGCTGAGGAAGAATTTAGATGCAAATCTTCTCATGAACTTCTTATCATTAATGATGCCCTGCTGATATTCCCGAGTCTCAAGATACCTCTTCACGTCATAGTACCAAGGTTTCTCTTCTGCATCAAGCTCACAACAATACGCTGGTTCGTCGAACTTCTCAATGATGATCTGGGGAGCCTCGTTGTCCCATCTGACCTTGAACATAGACCACATAGTAGCTAATGCGTCTGCCAACTGATTCTCTTCTCGTGGAATATGATCAAAAGTGATTTCTTCGAAGTAGGGAATCAAACTCAAGACATGCTCTCGATACGGAATGAGATTCGGATGCTTCGTATCCCATTCACCCTTTATCTGACTGATTACTAAAGCTGAATCTCCATACACTTGTAAGAATTTGATTCTTAAGTCAATAGCAGCTTTAATACCCATAATGCACGCTTCGTATTCGGCCATGTTATTAGTGCAACTAAACAAAGTCTCGGTGAAAGGCGATGTCCACTGTAGGGATGTAATGATGGCGCCAATGCCATTGCCAAGGAGTTTGAGGCTCCATCAAAGACCATGGTCCATCGATCCTTGTTCGTGTCCTTCGTCCGTCCGGTTCTTCGCAATCAATGACTAGTAAAACATCTTCGTCGAAATTGAATGCATAGACGATAGTCATCTACGGCTTGATGAGCCAAATGATCGGCTACTACACTCCCTTTGATCGCTCGAGAAGTGTATTGATGTCATATTCGGTCAAGATCATTTGCCATCTTGCTATTCTTCCGGAGAGCTGGTTTCTCAAAGATGTATTTTATCGGATCCATCTTGAAATCAACAAAGTAGTGTGAGTCAACATATACTGCCTTAGTCGGAGCAGCCCAAGCCAAAGCGTTGCAAGTTTTCTCAAGTGTGAGTATCTTGTTTCACATCGGTAAACTTTTGCTAAGGTAGTATATTGCATGCTCTTTTCGACTGCACTCGTCATGTTGCCCCAACACACACCCCATTGAGTTCTCTATTGTACATGATAAGAGGTCTTCCTTGGCAGGTGCATCGGGATAGGAGGATTCAAGGTACCCTTGATTTTGTCAAAAGCGATCCGCAATCGCGTTCCATTCCACTACTTGATCTTTCTTTAATAACTTGAAGATTGGCTCACAAGTAGCGAAGGTGTGCAATGAATCGCAATGTAGTTTAATCGCCCAAGAAACCTCGACCTCCTTCTGCGGGGGCATTTCTTGAATAGCTTTAACCTTGGCGGGATCAACTTCAATACCTTTATTACTGACAACAAATCCTAAGAGTTTTCCGGATCTGACTCCAAAGGTGCACTTGTTAGGATTGAGTCTCAGTCTATACTTCTTCAACCTATCAAATAGTTTCTGTAGATGATCAAGATGCTCTTCTTCGGTCTGTGACTGAGCTATCATGTCGTCGACGTAGACCTCTATCTCGTGATGAATCATGTCATGAAACAATGTCACCATAGCACGCTGATAAGTGGCACCCGCGTTCTTTAGTCCAAACGGCATAACCTTGTAGCAGAAAGTGCCCCACTGTGTAACAAAAGTAGTCTTTTCCATGTCTTCGGGAGCCATTTTGATCTGATTGTAACCGGAGAAACCATCCATGAAGGAGAAAACCTTATGCTGAACGGTGTTGTCAACCAGAACATCAATGTGAGGAAGTGGGAAATCGTCTTTCAGACTTGCTTTATTCAGATCTCTGTAATCCACACACATTCGTACTTTACCATCCTTCTTGGGTACGGGTACCACATTTGCAACCCACTGGGGATAAGAGGTGACAGCTAAGAAACCTCGTTGAACTTCATAACTTCTTTGATTTTCTCGACATCTCGGGACGCATGCGACGACCTTCTTTCCGGGAAAACCTTCTTTCGTGCAATCGGTGTACCACAATATCAATGTCTAAACCGGCATGTCTTCGTATGACCAAGCAAAACCTCAATATAGTCTCGTAGCATCCGAACCAACCTTTCTTTAACACTGCTCCCAAGACCCGCTCCTATCTTCATCTCTTTTCTTCGTCGCACCCAAATTCACAACCTCAACTTGCTCTTCGTGTGGTCAGATAACTCGCTTCTTCTTGCAGTCCAAGTTCTCTGGCACTTCACAATCTTCCTCACTTCGTCTTGGCTTGGTAGATCGGATTATCAAGTCATATTTAGCAATAGCATAGATTAAGATTCGGAGTGATTCAGTATCACGTGGGTGTGTGTAAGAAACACATAGCTTTTGAAGGGGTGATAAAGTAAAAGAAAGAAAACAAACAATTGAATGCAAAAGTCCAACGAATTTATTGAATGAAAATACGCAAACGACGATAATAACCTCGCAACGAGCCATGATGCCCGGCAAGGCACTAGGCTTTCAAAGTTTATCGTTCAAAACATAAAGAAATACGAAAAGCAAAACAAAACAAGAGCAATTACTCGACTAAAGGAGATTGGTATGACGTCTTCGCCTTCCAATTGCCGAGCCCACGATCCGAGTTGAAGATCCACTTGCGATGTCGAATCCGTTGTCGCCGCCTTCTATAGCATGGATTCCACTTTGGCGATGCGGAAAGAAGTTGGCGGCACGTTCGCGGCGTATCATCTTGACCCTTGATGGTGAAGCCTAAACCGCTTGTCGATTGAAGGAAGACGTGGAGCTGTCCCCAATAGCACTACCTCCTTGTTCAACAGCTTGAGCATCTTTCATGAGGCCATCCTAGGCGGAGCTTGTGTAATGACGGGAGAGTCACAGGCATGACTGGGTATTGTTTCAAAAGCTTGACAGGAGTCTCAAGAATTCACCTTCCATCTCAAGGTATCGGAATGATAGATGATGACCATATACTCTTCTTCACCACATCTGTAACAACCTTCCCTTTCACCGGTACTTCAGCCGATGCAAGGTAGAGGTACCCGCCCATGTATCCAAGGGCCCAAGTAGGCTAGAGTAGGCTAGACGGATGTCCATGACAAAGAAAGTAGAATCAAAAGTCGGGAACCGACTTTATGATGAGTTCTCCAAGCTGTCGCTTGAACCATCAAAAGCTCTCACGATTATGTCACTGGGTCTCAGAACCAACCCTTCGACATCAAGTCGATCAAAAGCAGTCTTCGGAAGGATATTCAAAGCAGAACCGGTATCCACCAAGACATGAGACAGTGTAGTGCCCTTGCATTCAACAGAGATGTGCAAGGCTTTGTTGTGTTTCTTCCCGGCAGGAGTCAAATCAGCATCAGAGAAGCCTAGGCCGTTGTTGGCAGCCAGGCTAGCAATACAAACTTCGAATTGATCAGTGGTAGTGTCTTGCGGCACATGAGCATTCTTCAGAAACTTCACCAAGGCATTAGCATGAGCCTCAGAGCACAAGAGCAGAGCAAGCATGGATATCTTGGACGGAGTCAGTCCCAATTGTTCCACAACATTGTAATCACTCTTCTTGATGATCTTCAGAATTTCCTCCATTTCTTGTTTGGAGGTGTCTTCAGTAACTTCCTTTGGTACTTCTGGTTGAGCAGGATGAGCCATTGGTTCTTTCCCTCTAGCTTGGGGAATGGGTTGAATAGCTGGAATGCGAGCCGAGTCGCGTGTCTTTTGGAGGAGAGATATCGGAGAATACTCTTCCGGTTCGTCACCTGGATCCGGTGATGTTGTCGATGTCGAATGGTATCTTCAATTGTAAGATCTTCAATGGTCGAGGGTCTTGCTTGACGCCATGATAGTAAACATCACCCATAATTCCAAGGGATAGCCTTGTCGAGGAATATGGAACGGCCTTGGAAGTGATGATGAGAGGTGCCACTCTAGGCACGTGGATCAGCAGAGGAAATCCTTATTGTGTTAACATCAACATAGTCTTCTGGAAATCGTCACCCCATCCGGTCGCTTAACATTTTCAATAGGAATCTTGTAACTATCGAACGGTACTTCACCATGTAATCATATTTTCCACTTGGCTGCCCCAAGGTATCCCACAGGATGGTACAGTTTCGTTCGCATTGTCAATCTTCAACTTAGACATTTCTTCACACCTTCGCACGGTGGTTTCGTAAATAGTATCTCACGGTTATCCATCATGCACCGAACACGCCTTCTCAACCAAGCACAACCATCAGTGCGATGGGCACCAACGACAATTCTCGGGCATCCTGGATTGACACCGCTTGCAACAAATTCTTCTTAACACCATCGGGGAATGGTCAAGTCATCTATGTTGAAAACATAAGTATCGCCGCCAACAAAGATTGGAACTCTTGTCATGGTTAGGCATAGGTGCGTTGATCACATTCGGAGTCTCCACAGGAGGATCAAACTCAATCTGCTTAGCTTCGATCATATCTTGAATCTTGTTCTTTAGAGCCCAACAATTGTCAGTGTCGTGCGGCTGTTGGAATGGTAAGCACACTTAGCATTAGGATTGTACTGGAGAGGAAGTATTGACATTCGAGGAGGATCCTCAAGGTTATCACTCTGCTCAACATGTGTTGCAAGGCTTGCGACAATGGCATGTTGATCTTCGAACTGCCTTCGTGGCGCATTCGGCTACGCGCGTTGTCTCACCGAGGTTGGCTGATGTAGGATCGAGATCACAACCGCCCCACAGATTGAGCACGGTCGGTCTTGGCTCGGCTTTTCGACCATACACAAGATTGGCTTCTTTCTTACCACCAAAAGATTTCTTCGCAGATTTGAAGATGACTCTATCTGAATCTTCCCACTCTTGATACCACTTCAATACGCTCGTCAATATCAACTCGGTGAATCCTATGAAGAGTTTCCAATCGATGATTGAAGAATGGGCTGTCGGTGTCCCCATAAACATATCAACCAACTCCCTATTGGACAAGGGTGGTTAAACTCGCCGCTAGATCTCTCACTTCGAGCATACCCTTGAACTTCTCATCACGACCCATAGACATGCTTTGTAGTTGCATACGAGTGGGTGTCAATTCAGCATTGTACTCATACTGTCTGTAGAAAGCATCAGCTAAGTCACTCCAAGTACGGATACGGTCATTCTCTAGCTGATAGTACCATTCCAACTGGGTTCCGGACAAACTCTCTTGAAAATAGTGCATCCACAATTTTCTGTCATCAGTGTGGGGATTGATCTTCTGGACATAGGACTTCAAATGCAGTTTAGGGCAAGACATGCCATCATATTTGGCAAAAGTAGGAACTTTGAACTTGGGAGGAATCACAACACCAGGAACGAGAATCAGATCATCAAAATTCAGCCCGGACATCTTCAGGTTTTCCACAGCATTCAGACGATCTTCAAGTTGCTTGTACTTGTCATCTTCCTCAGAGTACTGGCCATTATCATAGTTCTTCTCAAGTTCAGCCGACTTCACCATCACCCTTGTTACTTTCCTCAGTATGGACACTTCCTTCAGAGAGCTCAATACGGCTGACCACCTTAGGACCACCTTTGTAGCGTCTGCCCATGTTGAGGAGACCAACAACCTTCTTCTTCTTGTTGATGAGCTTCTTCAAATCCTCTTGGCCTTGGACCAAGCTGGTAAACATTTGCTGAAATTGAGCATTCTGAGCCTGAAGATCTTTGACAGTCTGTTCGAGAGCCATTTCTGCTAAAATAAATAGCGAGCAAATGAGAAAACCAATCTCCAATGTACCTGTGATGCAATGTTATGCTATGCTATGCAATGTTTATGCGAATGCAATGCAATGTTTTCAAGGACCTTAGAGATTTAAATTTGTTAAACAAGCAATGAACAAACATTTATTAGTACTCTTTTCATTATTCTTTTTCTTTTTAAGTACAAGAGATAGTTCAAAACAATAAAAGAAAGCATAAACATCCTAAAGCTCTAAGTCTCCCATGGGCGCTTCCTCTTGGTGCCGATGTAGGCGTTGATGCTTCGCTCCTCATGAAGTAGCTTTGTCAACTCTAGCACTTTCTTCTCGCTTGCATAACACTGAGCTTCAAAGGTATCCCTCTCCTCTTTAAGCTGAATCCAGGATCTCTTCAAGTCTTCAAAATCAGTAGGCATGTCAGGATGGAGAACAGATAGGTACGCCACCTATAGCAACAGTTCCATAATTACCGTAGAACAGGCGTGAATGGCATCATGAGGTTTTGAGCTCGAGCTCGCACCCATTTGAGGTAAGGTTCCCAAGGAATGGAGTTCGGGTGCCCCAAAGTCTTGGTATCGGTCTTCTTTACCATGCCCCAAGCATGTATGAACCTTCGTCGGTAATTCTGGAGATCGTGGTTGTAGTCGAACACAATATCTTGGAGAAGCATATCATGTGGACCATCTCTTCGAGCAAAACCAAACTGACGTAGAGCTAGAGAAGGGTTGTAAGTGATACCTCCCCTTATACCAAGGAGTGGTACATTAGGGAATTCTCCACAACGCTCAATGAATGTGAAGTCCTTTTGAGAGAACAGACTCCAACGGATATCTGAATGAGAGAGTGACATTAGCCTTTGAGACCATCTCAACCTTTGTTCATTCTTCAAAACTGATGGAGGAAGGTGCGAAATAAACCACCTTGAAAGTAACGGTATACAACACATGAGAGTTCCTTGTCGCTTAGTAGTACGAGTGTGGAGAGAATGCAGGATGTCTCCAAGCAAAGTAGGCACTGGATTGCGGGTAAGGAACAACTTGATGGCATTGATATCGATGAACTGATCCGAGTTAGGAAATAGAACCAAACCATAAATTAGCAAGGCCACAATATTTTCAAATGCATGGAAACTCATAACTTTGAGGAATTCTCGGGCTTTCTTAATTAAGAATTTGGCAAGTAAACCCTTAACTCCACTTCTGGTTTCCCAATTGGCTTCAATATCTGAGCGCTTAAGATGTAAGGCGGATGCGATGTCTTCGAACTTAGGAACCTTTTCCAAACCGGTGAATGGCATTTGATCGAGAATAGGTATCCCAAGTAGCTTAGAGAACTCTTCTAAGGTAGGAACCAACTGATAATCTGGAAATGTAAAGCAATGGTGTTTCGGATCAAAGAACTGGAATAGGACATGCATCATATCTTCTTCAAAACCGGAGATAACCAAATCAAGTAGATAACCATGTCTTTTGATGAACTGAGCATGGTCGGGAATTTCTGAAACCAATTCTTTGAGCTGAGAAGGTATACCCATAAAGTTGATTCGGATAGTCTTTCTAGAAGCCATAATACCCTACAAAACAGAGCAAAGATAAATCCCTAGGTCCTTGAAATAGTTAGAAATGATATGCAATGCGAATGATGTCATGATGTCATGTTTAGCACACACAAACAATTCACACAATGAGCCTAGGGTTAAGGCTTGCATGAGGTATAGGTGATTACCCTACCAAAAGTTTGAGTCGGTTCATCCTGTCCTATAATAGTAACCGAGTTCTAGGAATCTCACATCACAGATCTTTCTCGTAGGCGCTTATTTCAATACGACGGCCAGGTGGTCGATCGAAAATGTCCCAAAAGTCTAATCTCAATGAGCGTAGCATCGAGTATCAACCAACCTCGGTCTACACAAAGCCGCCATCTCACTACCTTCTAATGGCCAAGATGGGTCAATTAAGGTTCTAAAAGTTTAGTTAGCGCTTGATGACACCACGCAGAAGCCAAATACTATCTTCAACTTGGGAATGAAGAGTATCGGACAACCAAAGTGTCACGCTAACGTAGCCATCATGTTGACCGCTTAGTTATCTAGCGGTCGCGATGATCTAATGCCACTTACCTAAAAGGAAACCCGATCCGGTGTAGGATCCCCAACAATATAATACCCAAGCAACCCTTAAAGATAAAGCATACAAGTCAAACAAAAAGCAGTAAAAATGATCTAGAAATCCCTAAGGCAATTCTCTCTTTTAGGGTGTAGTCCCCAGCAGAGTCGCCAGTTCTGTAATACGGTGAACCGACTTTGTAGGATTTTTGTATCCAAAGGTGCGGATAGCAAGAGTCGCCACCGACTTTTATTTTTATCCAATTAAGGGAAGGTAAAAGTAATAGAAAAAGACCTTCGTTAGATTCTGAGTTCGGGAGAATGGTTATGAAAAGGGAAGGTATTAGCACCCCTTTCCATCCGTAGTTATCTACGGGCTCTTAGTTGCTCTAGATCACTTTTTTAAAATTGCTTTCTGTGTGCTTGACAAAAAATGTTTTGAAAAGGGCATTTCGCTTTGACTTTGTAATGACTCATGTAGTTGTGTATACAAAGTGTTCGGAAATGTTTCGTTTTGAAAAGAAATTGAACTTTGAAAAAGAGTGTGTGGTGTGAAAAACATTTGATTTTTAGAGCAAGCAACTAAAAGACTTATTTACCCACTCAGAATTGGTCGTTTTGTTGTACTTCTACATTCCTTTAGAATAGCGCTAGCCATACCATTAGTTGGTAGGTAGCTCCATTCGTTGGATGTAAGCGGGACATTCGAAGGGACATCGGATGGTCATAGAAAGCAACTTGTAGGAAGTATCCTAGCACATTCGAAGGGACTATCATCATTTTTCGTAGGCGACAATCGAGGGTCGAGATCATGTATTCGGAGGCGACATCGTGGGTCTTATGATCTTTGTATCGAAGGGACTATGATGATTTTTTTTTGAAGGCAACGGTGCTAGAATACCTCTACGTTCGAGGGACATGACCATTTTGAATCGAAAGGCATAGAAAGAGAATTACCCTAAGGGGTGCGTGTGTGAAAGAAGTGTGTTGATTTCAGATATTTTATCTTGAAAATTAGTGGGCTATGTTCAATTTTAGTCTTGCCATACACGCCTAATTACTAGCAATTTATAGGGTGCGGAAAGTAAAATGCGGAATGTAAAGTGCGGAAAGGTAAATCCTACGCTATTACAAGGCTTTGGGGCAGATACATAATTTAAAATGCGGAAAATAAAATCCTAAATTAAACTATTACATCCCATATACAGTTACATTATTGAAAAATAAAATGAAAACGGAAGAATCGTTTGAATCGGATTATCCTGTGAAACAAACGAGAAATCGGAAAATATGATAAAATCGAAATAAGAGAAAATGTTAGAAAAAATGCAATTTTTATATGGAAAAATTATTATATGCTGGAAATAAGATAAATAAGTTAAAATAATTTTTTGGGATTTTTTAGATGCATTTTAGTAACTTAAAATGAATTTACAATGATTTAAATGCAAAATTATAAATAAAAATAAGTATGCATGCAAAAATATGTTTTTTTATTTACTAAATTAAATAAAGATTTTTGGAAAGTAATGTAAAAAGAATAAATATTTTTGATAATTTTTTAATGCAGAAATAAAATGTGGAAATTAATTAAAATAACATGTAAATATTAAAATAAATGGAAAATGTGGAAAAATAAGAAAAAGTTGAGATTTGTGAAAAGATAAACCAAACCGGTCCCAAGCTGATTCGAACCCATGACCTGTTAGAGCATCTTTCCAAAAGCCAAGCCTTAACCACTGGGACAACGTGTCTTTAGTGTTTTGAAAGTGAGAAACAATGACACATAAGCGATGACGCGTCCTGGATATTTTGGAAATCAAAGTCAGCACGCGCGGGGCCCAGATTGACTGTTTGGACGAATCAGAACGCACGAAATTGCCACGCCTTCCCCTCGCCGGTCCTCGCCTGAGTCAGCGCCGGAGCTAGGGCTCCGGTCATCTTCTCCAACCTGCCTAAAATCGAAACATGGAAAATACGCAAGATAAATAGGAAAAGGGGACCCTACCCCCCTAAATCGATGGCTGCGAGTTCGTTGGCGGCGTGGTTTTGACTAAATCGGCCTGTACAAGCCGGTTCGAGGCTTCACAGATTTCAAACCCTAACAATGGCTATACACGATTCTGACGTTCAAACTTATGAACGATTGCCCAGATCCAATCCTTAGCATCTCATGAACACATTGCAAACGTTAGAATCCATTAAAACACACAGAATAATAATATGCAATTTCAAGAAAAATCCAAGTATGTATGAATGTATCTGGATCGATTCAGCGTGTTTCAACCCATGGCAAGAGTGTATACTTACTTAAACTTACCTCCTGAAGACAATGGGATGGTTTGTTTGGACTGAAAGGGGCTGGAAACAAGAACACGATTTTTCAGGAATTGAGAAAAATTTTGCAAGAGTTTGGGTGGTTATTAGGGTTAGGGTTTCCTCCTCATTGCTGGCTGCATTTCTTGGTATTTATAGAGGGTTTTGGAAGAGAAAAAACAAGGAAAAAAGATTGGAGATTGAATGTGCATTGAATTCTTTCCAAATAAAATCAAATTTTGAAGAAAATTTGATTTTCCCATCAATGTGTGATCATGCACGAAATTGGCAAGTGTATTGGGCTTTCTTGGACATTAAGAAAGATATAAATCCAACTCTTTTGGAAAAAAACTTAACTTTCATATTTTACATAATTTATTTTTGAATTAAATGTTATAAAATTCAAATATAAATCACAAAAATAGAAAATTACCAATGCCAAGCATTTATGGGTCAAGAATATTGTCATGAACAAGTTTGGATCAAAAGATTATAGGCCCATTTGGAAAATTTTGCATTTTGACCAAAATGTCCTTTTGTGCAATTGTCCAAAATTGCCCAACTTCTGAATAGTGTATCTTGCTCAATTTTCCACATTTTTGAGTGTTCTTGGACTTTTTGGAAAGCTCTAAGAGTCCTATAACCAACATTTTTGGTCTCATCTCAATTGGAGTTACCATGCTCAATATATCTTCAAAGCAAAAAGTTGACTTTTTGTTGACTTTGAAAATGACCAAATGTTTTGAGCTATACCTCTCAAATGAAGCATTTTTTGGACATTCTTGTGAGACATGAAGTTGTAGAGAATTGAATTTCTTTCAAAACAAGAGGTGGTGGAAAAATTTCTGAGAAAGTATGAGAAAGTTATGATCAGTCAAAGTTTAGTTGACTTTTCACCTAGAAACCCTAATTTAGAAAGTTTGACTTTTGAGCAAATCTTGACTTTTCTTGATGAATCATGATCAACCCTTGATCAAATGATGAATGTAACTTCAAAATGAGGATGTTGACCAGAAATTATGAAGTTTGACTGTATGTTGACCACAGTTGACTTTTTGTCCAATACAACTGATTTTCAACCATCTGAGCAATTGTCTGAGGAAACTTGACTTGTGAAGCTTGAAACTTGACATGGAGAATCTTTGAAGCATATGAGGAGGAATGAAGGCCATTGGAGATGTTGGAAGTTCATCTTGACTTGAGAGATACCAATCCCTAGTTTGGGTTGATTGTCTAAGAGAGAGTTTGTCTGATCAACTCTTGAGGAATCCTTGAGCATAGATGTATGAAATCTCTTGAGTAGATGGAGGGCAAATTTTGGGGTATGACACAGGTACATAGAGAACATCTTTAATCATAGCTTTCCCTCCATTATGAATTTGAAAAACTATGTTGCCAGTACCTTCTGCTTGCAACGAAATATTATCAGCAAGTTTAATCTTGCTCTTCTTCGACTTGTCATAGTCTGCCAACCACTCCTTTTGACCAGCCATGTGATTCAAGCAGCCTGATTCGAGGAAATAGATCTTGGATTTGACATGGTTATCAGAAACTGCATCCATAACCATCATACCACCTTCAGAATCATCTGAATCTTGGTGTGCAATGTTCGCTCCTTCGTCCTTGCCTGTCGATCCCTTGTCTTTTTTGTACCAATAATTCTTGGCTACGTGACCCCACTTTTCACAGTTATATCATTGCACACCTTTTTATCTTCTTTGTCCTTTCGATAGTTTCCTCCTCCCCTTTTCGAGGATTCAAAAAATCTACCTTCGACCTTATTCTTGTGGGGATTCGACCAAGGTTTATTGCCCTGAGTCTTATCGAACTTGCCTTTGAATTTGTTGGAACCACCATCCTTTTTCCATAACTGAGCTTGCAAAGCCTGTATCGAGTCTTGAACTCCTTTCCTTTCGACAATCCTCATCTCATGCGCCTCCAACGAACCAACCAAATCTTCCACTTTAGTGGTTTCAAGTTTTTTGGATTCTTAAATAGCTACGATAACATGATCAAAGTGAGAGGTCAATGTTCTAATTACCTTCTCAACTATCATCTTATCAGTTATGGTTTCACCACAACTCTTCATGAGATGGACGAGTTTCTGAACCTTCGACACATATTCTGCAACTTTTTCATCTTCTCCCATCGACAATAATTCATATTATCGATGTAAAGTTTATAACTTGACAACCTTAACTTTTTCACCTCCTTCATAATACTTCACCAGAATATCCTATGCCTCATTCGTTGTTTCATCATGAGAGATTTTGTCGAAATTAGTAGCGTCAACAGCCGTCTGAATGCAATAAGCAGCCTTGCAATCTTTCTTCTTGACTTTATTGTGGGCTTTTTCTGTGCTTTGTTGCATCTGTAGTCAATGCAAGAACGCCGTCGGTAACCACCTCTAGGGTTTCATGGAAGCCAAACAAGGATTTCATCTGTTTTTTCTATTGGATCCAAATCTTGTCGTCAAGCATTGGAAGAGAATTCAGAATACCCTTATCACCAGCCATCTTTGCTACAGTTGACTCACTTTCCCTGGAAATACGATCTCTGACGTAAAATTATTGAAAACTCGATCAAGAACAATAACTGGAAGCTCTGGATACCGATTTGTTAGTGCATGAGACACTTTTAGTGAGGAGAGAAAGAGAGAATAATAAAGGAAATAAAGATTTGTATTATTGAATTGTACAAATAATGATACAACCTAGAACTATTTATATACAACCTAATTGGGCTTGGGTCTACACAACTTGGATTATATTTAAATATTAAATATAATCTAATCTAATATTTTTACCAAATCTAATTTAATATTTCAACAAGTGTTACTCATCATTTTAAAGTTTTTTTATTTGTTTTTTTAATCAGACAATAATAATTATAATTTTGAGCATCTTGTCTAATGTCGAATATGTCGGTGTCTTGCGAGATATCATATTCTTCATTCAATAAATTTAGAAACACGTCTTTCAACTATCATTTATTTTATTTTCTCGAACAAATATTTTGTCTCCATCTTTAGCACACTTTAAATGATCCAAATTTGATGTCTTTCTTTCTCTGTGTTCCTTAACATGCTTTTATATATATATATATATATATATATATATATATATATATATATATATATATATATATATATATATATATATATATATATATACACACTTCAAAATTGGTATAATCCTTCAAAATCTTGGGTTGTTCCTTTAATCACTGTCTTTTTCTTAGTTTTTTTAAATACTTTTTCTAAGTTTTAGCAGTTTTACACACCTAGATTGTTCTTTAAAATATTCATTCATCACTTTGACTTTACTCTGAACACTTTTGTACCACATCCACAATTATTTACCCATAGATCAAAATTATCTTGATCCTCCCAACATCGATTTATATACTTTCTTAATCTCTAGGACCAACTTGTTTCACATATCATTTCACTTTCTTGCGGTTATCCGAAATCTCCATACTAGATCTTATGTTGAAAGCTCCCTTGATATTTACCCTTAAAATGGCAGTACTTGATATGTGGAGTTATCATGTGACTTATTTGCTCTTCTCTCCTCTTGACTCTTACATTCATAATCAATAATCTATGTTGGATAATCAAGCTGTCCCTCGATATAATTTTAAATTCCAATCAAATCTTCTAATATCACTTCTTAATAAGAAAAAAAATACTAGAGATCATGTCACTCTACTCTTATATGTGATAAAGTATTCACCTCTTTTCCTAAACACTACTATAAATAATGCTTGTAACATCGGACGCGAATTACGTTTTACCTCGGTGGTAGATGCGAGGTGAATAAGGTCGTCATAAAAATTAAAGACTTATCACCTCGGTGTTTAAAACACTGAGGTAAAATTTTATCAGGGCACGAGTTTGAATCCCAACAACAGTAACTTTTATTACTTTCAAAACTAATATATCTTTTATCTCGCTTTATCAAAATAACTCTCAGGTATGATTATTTATTTATTTTTAATTATTCCATTGTTTATCCATAATGTTACATTGTTTACCCAAAATATTAAAATAAAAATAAAAATCAAATTCCCTAGGGATCTAGATGAAAATCAAATTCCCTGAAGACCTAGATGTTAGATCTTCAAATTATTGAATATAGAGGGAGATCAAATGTTGGGTGCAAGAAATTTCTCTACAGATCTTTCATACATTTGTTTCTGGTGAAAAAAATGATAAGATAATTAATATCAATAATCAAAATATTTTTGGTACAAAAATAAATAAATAAAATAAACCTTGAACCCAGATGATTTTCTCCTCTTAGGTTTCAAGCGCCTCATATGTTTCATTTACGTTAAATTTTCAATATTCTAAGAGAAATTATATAATGGGTGTCCCTTAGGTTTCACGCGGATCACTAATAGTAGATTCTTGAGTGTTGATAACCTTAAAATGGAAGGGAAATATTTGTTTATGGCCGTTGAAAAAGGTGAAAAATAACACTCAACTATCCTCTCGATATTGGAATAAAACCGAGGGCTTAGATTAATTTTTTTACAAAAATGATACATTGTTTATCCAAAGTATTAAAAATCTATTGTATGCAACAAATCTTCGCAGAATATAAAAAATACAACATGTTCAGGTCCCACACAAAATGTTAGAGAATTATTTCGCTGATATCCATCTTCTGAAAAGTTAAACTCCCTTATATGTTTAAACTTTCAAAGGTTGAACTCTCTTCTTTGCTTAAGTTGAAGAAAGAATGATTTTCTGCACTTGCAATCTATCTAATGAGCAAAAATACAACAACATTTCTCCAAAAAAATTACAACACCATTTTGTGAGTATAGGGAAGAAAAAATGTTTTGTTTTAGATAGAAGAACATTGACGATCTTGTGAATAATGATACAAGTTGGGGCGACTTCATATAAACACGGATTAGGGTAAAATATAACGATTGCTTTTATAGTAAAATCTGACTACTATACCCCTCGGTTTAAAGTATAAAACCGACATGGTAGTATTATTATTTATTTTTTTAGAACTATCACTTTACAAATAATGTTATGATAAATTATTTACAAAAAATCTCTTCAATGGTTTTTATGCATTGCAATCCATCATAACTTTACATCCAAGATTGATTGTTGGTGTTTGAATTACAGAACTTTGCATCCAAGATTTATTGTTGATGCTATCATTATCACTGTATTCACTAGCGTATACAATGTACATGCGTTGAATACGTCCAACTTCTAATAAGGTGTTTCTCCCAAAAATTGGAAAATATTTTTTCTACACTCGTAATCAATCAGTAAAGCTTTTTGGATCAACAATAATAAATTTTAGGAACAACAACAACAACTTTTAGAAATAAAAACAACAACATCAACACCATTGTTTGAGATGAATTACAACAGTTGAAAAAAATGTTTTGTTTAAGGTAGAAGATTTTTTTTCCAAATTTGTAATCCATCCCAGAAAAATGATGCATTCGACGGTGGGACGACTACAAATAATTTTTTTGGAAATTACTCAACCTAGATGAGTGGTTTTTGATGAGTGTGTTTAGGATTCTATCAGGTGTCATCATTGGAAGAATGTTGTGAGGAACTGTTGTTGTTAAAGGAATAAGTGTAGTAGCATAATGGAACTAATTGGATTGTGGAAGTATCATGATTCAGAGGAATTCAAGTAGTGTGAGACTGGTTGAAATAAAAGTAGCGCAACAGAAAAAAGAGAAACTCATCAAAGCAATGTTTGTTCATCTCAGTCTCTCAATAATCCACCATAACCTAGATATGTACTTATGATGGGTCGGTGTAGAAAATACATTGTGATTGATGTATGATCAGATGCTTTTGGGTCAAAGGTTGAGCTTGTGAGTGTCGAGGTTTAGACAAAATGTCATGACCAACAGAATACTGAAGACAGGTAAAGGATTTTACCTAACGTAGACTCTTTGTGGCTATATATTTTATATTTATGAGCATGTAGGAAGACTTGGACGATGGTTGCACGTTAAAGGTGAAAGTCAACTTTCATTGGCAAAGCTTTATGTGCAGTTGGTGGATAACAAGGTTGTAGTTGCTGAATTGTACACCCTTGTGGCTTGTGGTGGCCGTTATTTTGTCTAATACTGAAAGAAGGATATAAGTAAGAAGCTTTATGGTATGAAGAAGCTATATTTGGAGCAAGTCAATTTGAGCATCTGAGAATTAGAGTCAGGACCTAGAAATTAAACAAGCATATGTATGACACTGTTTGGACTCAGGTGGAAGCGACTCTGAAATGCCAACATTAGAGGGAAACGTTGCAGCAAAAATGTATGGATTTGAGGTAATGCAAGAAGCCAAAGGAAAAGAAGTGGGAAATCAGTGGCATGTGTTGAGAAAGGATGAGCTTGGCAAACATTTAGGATGAGGAATATCCAACCAAAATGGATTTTTAGGAATTTCGAAGCTACAAAGACTCATTGAGAAGAAGTAAATAATATAGACCTCAGAAGGGTCATTTCTCAGGTATGTCAAGGCAGAGTATTAGGATAGATGTGTAGTGTGAGGACTAAGGTTTTTGGTCATGAATTTTTGGACGCAAGCGTGATGGAGAGTTGTGTTTCCTTTAATGGAACAAATTTTAGATGAAACACAAGGTTTATTCGAAGGAGGAATGTAGGGTAAATTTCATCCCCTCGTTGGGAGGAGATGTGAAGATCTTGTTTCCATATTGATTGGAAGGAATTTAAGGACGAATTCTATTTAAAAGGGAGATAATGTAATATCACCATATATTCCTAAGTAAGAGAAGTTAGTGGAATTATAAGGATTAGTTAGAATTGGGCAAGATGGCAAACTAGTAATATTTGCATGGTTGAAGGGAAATTCGGCCATTAAACTTGTTGCATGTATTCTTAAGGTCTTATTTGGTAAAGAGACATAACAAATATGATTTTATGTTGGACGAATATATATATATATATATATATATATATATATATAGAGAGAGAGAGAGAGAGAGAGAGAGAGAGAGAAACTCAAAGTTATCACTTCGATTGAGTTGATTCTGGACTTTTTGGAAAGCTTAGAAATAAACTTTTTCATTCTTGATGTTTGTGACCATGGAGAAAAACAAGTTTGGAGTTGATGATTTATTGATGGTATAAGAGGGGCTATGAATTTGATGATGATAGAAGTAGAATTTTGACCAAGATGGGAGCCCAATTGCAGCATGGATGACATCTTAATCTCCATTGATACAAGGTGAGTTCCATTAGATAAAACTTGGGTATGAAGTTTGGGAACAATTGCATGTTGGATTTTGGGTTGAGTATAATGCTTGCATGCATGATCAATTGTTATAAATGTGTTTCCATAATACTTCCAAATGTATTGGATCATTGCTATGTGTTGGAATTTAGTTTATGATGCTAAAGGAATGATGAGAATGTTTGGGATAGGAAAGAATGACTTTTTTAGCTTAAAAATGCAGGAAAAAAAGATTCTACAGTTGAAGTAACCCGTTACTTCATAATGGTAACCGATTACTTGTACCAAAATCAGGGGTGTGGTAGTTGAAGTAACATATTACTTCAGAATGGTAACCGGTTACTTCACTGTGTTGGGCTGAAATTTCCAAATTTTGGAAATTTGTAACTATCGCCTCGAGTATCAGAATGACGCGTGGTTCGCATCGTTAAAAAGCTAATTAAAATAATTTCTAATAAAATTAGTTATAAAACCAGAATGTGTGATCTAAGAGTGTAAAAACCCCGCTTAGTGAGTTTTTCCGTGTAAAAAATTGCATGTTTAAATTCCCCAGAGTGCAGTTCGTACCGTTTTGGGAATCGGACGCCTACCTAGTCTTCTATGATCTACGCGATGTGTTGAGAAATATATAAAGCCATTCTATGATCATTTGTACACTACTTGTATGAATATGTATGATTACATTGGAAACATATTACATAATAAATGCTATGATGATTATGATGTGACCACTTGTATGCCAATTATGAATATGAATCATTAGCTAATGCATTATGAATAAATGCTATATTGTGATCTCTTGTATGATTCCCGTCCAAACTGGTTGTACTTCAAACTATTATGACCATTATGACGGGCCTAGTTTCGGGATACTTCAGACTGTTATGGCCACTGTGTTGGGCCTAGCACCGAGATACTTTATACTATTATGGCCACTGTGATGGGCCTAGTGCCAAGATACTTCAGACTGTTGTGGCCACTATGTCGGGCCTATCACCGAGATACTTCAGACTGCTATTTCCATTGTGTCAGGCCTAGTGTCGAGACACTTTAGACTATTATGGCCATTGTGTCGAGCCTAGTGTCGAGATACTTCAAACTGTTATGGCCACTGTGTTAGGCCTTGAAATTCCTGGCAGCAGATACGTGATGTCACAGAGAATGTTATGACACAGTATCTAACACTCTGGTAATAATTCACACAGTTAATTGAAACAGCAGTCAAGAACACAATCAATTGTTTACCCAGTTCAGTGTGTAACTACACCTACATCTGGGGGCTACCAAGCCAGGGAGGAAATTCACTATTAGTAGTATTAATTCAGGAATAAACCAACCAGTTTATCTCCTTCACTTAAAGTCTACCCAATGCAACTTCAATCTAAGTCCTACTTAGACCTGAGTTCCTACTCACTCCCCCTCAATCACAGCAGTGATATAAACCTATTGTTTAATAGAATTGTGAAGACACTCTTCAATAAACATACTTGATTTGCTTCAAAGCTTTAATCAAGAGACACAACACTCGTGCTTCAAAGCTTTGAGTGATAAACAACCCTTACAACCAAATCCTAGTCCAAGACACTTATCAAATGATAATTGCTTGGCTCACAAGAGTAACTAGAATACACAAACAAACAACCTGCTAGATCTTCAATACATTCCAAAAAGCGTAGCAGCAGAGTAAGGGTTCTTTTCCTATTATAGAAGCAGTCCTGTAACTTCAGTTTTGGGCTTCCATAATTATAGCTACGGTTCACTTAATTTAACCTAAAGACTTGGTCTTTTTAACAAACCAATTTAGGTTTAACTAAGATTAACCATAGAGCCACGTGAGCATGTGATCCAATTACATAAATCATAATAAAAACAACTCAACAGAAATCCTGAAAAGTCTCAGGAAAAGTGAATATGCAGAACAACAAATGTCACACAGAATGTCATAACATTGGTTATGACATCACCATTATTGAAATTCCAAAGACATCGCTTAACTTCCACCGAGTTGTACTTGAATTATTCTTCTTTTGCAGAATTTATCTTCAACTCTGAATGTCATGACATCAGTCAAGACATTGTCATCTCCTAGTTTTACCAAAAATTAATGCCAACATAAAAACACTTATAGGCCTATCACAGAGATATTTCAGACTGTTATGGGCATTGTATCGGGCCTAGTGTCGAGATACTTCAGATTGTTATAGCCATCGTGACAAGCCTTATGATGTATATTTCCTCCTTAGACTCGGGCCATATGCCTTGTATTTCTTCTATGGATTAGAGCCTTGTGTCGTGTAGTTATTTTTTTTGGATTTATGGTCATGTGTCAGATGTTTTCTTATTGCCTCATTGGTTAGTTATGGGACTACCAATGGTGGTGTACCTTTGTTGTGTATTTACACCTAGTCGTAAGGAAACCCCGAATCCACGGTGGATCCGTTCTGTTTGCATATACCATATAGAAACTAGTGAACCCATAAGATAAGGGAACTCACTGAGATTTAGTAATCTCATCCCAATCCTCTTATTATTTTTCAGAAACGGGTTATAGGTAGAAGAATTGCTAGATGGGCAGAATCAAAGATTATGGGCAACCAGATGGAAGGAAAACTTAATCCGATCTTAATTTTTTTGCTGCACATTGTTGAAGACAAGTTGATTGTACACGTTCAGATATTAGAGTTATATTGTATAAGATTTTAGATTTTTGTCTTTTCCAGCTTATTGTATGTTTCTATGCACCATTTATAGCACCACTGCGTATTATTCTAGACATATATGTACAAGGTGTTACAAATATACATATAACAAAGCATACTTACAAACAAAACACCAACAAATGAAGTTTACAAAGATAAGAAATGGAGAAGAAACCAAATCTTTCACGATGTCAATCACTATAAACTAAGCTCACGACCTCAGATCATCCGATTACAAGCTACAAATGTTGTTTTCTAAGCTCTAAACTACAAAGAATGAAGGTGATGGTGTTGGAACTCAAAAATACCCAAACCTTAACCTAAAAATATGTTTTTACCCTATTTAATGAGTTTTAATGTCGCATGGCGCGCTAAGCCCGTACAGAGGTGCTTAGCGCACTCTCTCATGTTTTGAAAAAATCCAGCACTTGTTTTCGCCATAACTAGTGAACCGTAACTCCGATTTATGCACGGTCAGAAGCATTGGAAAGCTATTTCAACGCATTATATTGCAAAGCCCAAATATCATTGATTAAATACCTACAAAATGATATAAAAACAATTAAAATCAATAATATTTACACGATAACACATGGTATACACTATAACATAACCTATATAAAATATACACAAAAGTTGAGGTTTATTGACGAAAAGAAAATGAAATAAGCCGATGAATGCTAATTATTCACAATCAAATTCACAATAATTTAGAACTCATCACCTAGTGAACAAGCAAGGGGTGATCACCAGGGATGTGATCATAGATGAGTGAGCTTAAGGAATGAGATTGAGCTGAAAATGTAAATAAAGATTCAGTGAGAATCGTTTGTGAAGAACCATCTACTGAAGTCGAAAGAAAATAAGTTCGACCAGAAGAAGTGAGAGGTGATACAGGCCCAAGAAGACCTAAGAGAACAAGATATATGCTTGCAAGACTGTAATATTCTGTGATTACATTATATGATGTGGTCGATAATGAAGGTGAGTTGGTTCATTATGCTTTCTATGCAGATATCGAACCAGTCAATGCAACTAAGACATTGAAGGATTCTATGTGGATGAAAGTTAGGAATGAAGAAATAAAGTCTGTCAAAGTCAATAATAGTTTATCACTTGTTGAATTTCCTCAAGGCAAAAAGGTAATTGATATCAAGTGGGTATACAAGGTGAAGTTAAGGAGAGGTAACTCGACACAATGCAAGACTTGTGGTGAAGGGATTTCTTCAAAAAGAAGGAATCGACTTTGATGAATTTTTTGTACTTGTTGCTAGAAACGAAACAATCAGGTTGGTTGTTGGTCTAACATAAATGAATGGGTGCACATATGTCAGATGGACGTGAAATATGCATCCCTAAATGGAACCTTAGATGGAGAAGGTTATCTTGCGTAACCAGTTGGATTTATGAAAAATAGCAAAGAAATAAAGGTGTACAAGTTGCATAAAGTCCTGTATGGACTTAAATAAGCTCCAATATCTTTGAATAAAAAGATTGATAGTTTCCTAAGGGAGAAGGAATTTGTGAAGTGAACAAGTTAGTATGGAGTATATGTACGAAGAAACAATAGTGAATTGATTATACTATGTCTCTATATCGATGACTTGTTGATAATAGGTAACTGCAAGAAAGAGATCGAAGACTTCAAAGGTGATCTGAGTAAGGAATTAAAAATGTCTGATATGAGAGACATTTCGTATTTCATTGGCATTGAATTCTACAAGATTAGTAGAGGTTCATGATGCATCAAATAAGATATACAAGTGAAATTCTTAAGATATTTGAGATGGAAGAATGGAACTCAACTTCGACACCTACTGAACCAAAATTGCAATTATAAAAAAATTCAGATTCAGATGATGTCGACCCAACTTAGTACAAAAGACTTATTGCGTCATTAAGGTGACTTTGTCACACAAGGCCTGACTTAGCATACATTGTAGGTATGGTGAGTAGATTCATGCAGAAGTCAAATGTGTCACATCTAGCAACGACGAATAGGATACTAAGGTATCTCAAAGAAACTCTCAACTATGGATTTTTGTTTCCTACAGTCGGTAGAGAAAAAGAATGCAAGTTAGTGGGATACACCGACTCAAGTTGGTGTAGTGATGTTGAGGATCGAAAATCCACAACTAGATATGTAATTATGTTAGGTGGTGCACCGGTTGCTTGTAGTTCAAGAAAAGAACCACTAGTGGCACTATAATCGTATGAAGCAGAATACATAGTTCCTTCTCTTTGTGAATGTGAAGCAACAAGGATGGTGAATCTGGTCGAAGAGATTACATGGAAGAATCATGGAGCCATTATCATGACGATCGACAACATGTCGACTATCAATTCAGCAAAGAATCTCATAGCACATGGCAGAAGTAAGCACAATGAGATGAGGTTCTATTATCTTCGTGAGCAGGTAGCAGAAGGGAAGATGAACTTAGAATATTGCAGAACTGAGAATCAGATTGCATACATCATCACGAAGGGAGTGCATGTCGAAATATTCAGAAGACTAAGAGTTATGATGCATGTAGATAACTTAGACACATGTATTAGGTGTTGTGTTGAAAGTGTAATTCCTTTTGTCTAAATCATCATGTTTCTCGACACAAGGTGTGTCAAAAATTGCCTAGAGTATGTGTGTCAACTTAGTATGTCGAATTGAGTCAAAGTTATAGTATGTCTAAGTGTCGAAGTAGGTGGCTTTACACAGGATTTCGTCTTAAGTCTAAAATAGTTATTTTGGGCTTTAATAAATAGAGGGAGTAAAAAAAGGAATACGATTGGTTACAGTGTTTTTCCAGGCTGATTGGAGCGATTGGTTACGTATCAATATTAATACGAAGTTAAATGGTGAGGAGGGATGGAATAATTATTGGGCTACTTGCTGTCATATGATCTGGAGTTGGAGAAATAAAGAAATTCATCTGGATGACTACGTTAGACCGGTTCAACAACAGGATGTGATTTTACAACAAATCACTAGATATAGAGATGCTATGTTATTACACAAGGTTATTATCGGTGAAAAATATGTTAAATGGTATCCGCCTAACCTATCCTTCATGAAAGTTAATGTTGATGGTGCGGCGATATTACGGGTTTGTCGGAGGGATATTGAGAGATGAGCTTGGGAACCGTGAGAGTTTTACTAAATTTATCGGTTTGTGCAACCCTTTACGAAATTGGATTTCGATGGCTATTGGTAGAGGTTGGAGAAGAATTGAGGTTGAGACCGATTCTAAATCATATAGAAAAAGGGCGGGTTTCTAACGCCTTGGTGAATTCTATTAGACAGGTAATGTCTCGTCTGGAAGTGGTGACAATCCATCATGTCTACAGAGAAGCTAATTTATGTGCTCATTTGTTAGCTCAGGAAGGCAAGATAATTAGGGGAGATACGGTTTTTCACCATAGTATTCCTAGTTGGTTGCAACATGCTATTGATTTTGATTCTAGTGGTGTTGGTACTGCTAGAATGGTTAGCTCTTAGTTCCTTGTTTGGGCTCCGGCCCTCCTTTGTACCAAAAAAATAAATTAATTAATTTTGCCAAAAATAAAAAGGATAAATATGCGAACAATCTCACAACATCCATGTTAATAGTATAAAACGACAAATTCCATAAGTCTACAAATATTACAAATATGATTGTATTGAAATATCTAAAATATTGATGTTTCTGGATTTGTAGCGTTAATAGCATCAAAGTCATAGATTGGATGAATTTGCACTAGATCGAAACTAACCTCTCAACTTAAAATAAATGAATGACGGGAAAATAAAATACACTGCACAAAGGCGAAAAAATAAAATACACTGCACAAAGACGAGAAATCAAAATATACCGCACAAAGATGGAAGATCAAAACAAACAACGACACAATAAAATGATAAAATAAAGAAAAATAAAAGAATTACTAAAAATATGTAAAAAATATTTATTTAACTAATAGAGAAATACAAAGCATTTGAAGAGGTGATTTTGAATCAAAATTAATCTTAAATCATTTTTTCCTAAAAGATATAGAAAAATTTAAAAATGTCAACCAGTGTACAAATTTATGGGTGATTTTATTTAACTTAGCCGATATTAATGACAAATTATATTCTCGTTTGAGTTAAATGAAATAAGTTAAGTTAAATTTATGGTGGTAGGATTTATTTATATTAATGCAGTCAACACTTTTTTAAAAAAAGAACTATATTCACGTTGAATAGATTTTAAAAAATAAAGAGAGCCAAAAGAAAAAAAAAAGATTTTAAAAAATAAAACAATTGAAATTGGCATTAGAAAAAGAGTTCATATCATATCGGTTTGAGTAGGTAGAAGAAAACTATCTAGCACGGCATCATTAAATTTATTAAATTTATGTTATTGCAAAGATTCGGATTGACTTTACAAATGACAGGCAAAGCTAGTTGTCAAAAGTTCAAATAGTTGAAAAATTATTAGTAAAATGAGAAAAATGTTGATCTTCACAGTATATGCTTCTCTTTGAAATAATATTTTATTCATAACTTTCAAGTTAGAATTAGAAAGTAGAATCCAATCCATGACCTATTTTCTTTACAAAAGAATCCGTGACTTTTTTTTTTTTTTTTAATTTATCCTGTCATTCCATATATTTTTATAATACTTATATTATGATTGTCGAATTTTGTCTAAAAATTCAATTTGATTGATCTAACAAAAAATATTTATAAATAAAAAATTCAATAGTTCATTTAAAGAATTTAATATGTATTTCTATAGTTTTTCTATAAGAAAATCTAATATATTATATTTTAGAATTTCTTAACCCACCTCATAGTATATTGAGACACCTTAGAAAATTCAAAAATATCTTTCTCAAAATTAAAAATGTATTTCTGGTTCGCATCGTATTTTGTACAAAATAAATTAAATGTGGTGTCACCCTTCAAATTATAAGAAACTGTACCGAGATACACTTCTAATTTTATATCGGAATTCTGTTTTCAGTTATAGTAGCGGGAACATTGAATTGTGCTGCCACCTGACTATTTCGTATATTACAGAAAGTATACTTTTGGTTTCTGTCACGATACAGGTTACTTAAAATAGTAACCATGTTACGACTACTTGATCATCACCATTTCACTCTTTCTACTCCAAACCTCTCAAAAATCATCATCATTCTCAATCCATTTTCCACTCTAAATCCTCATTTTTGTGGTTCATCATATCAGAAAGAGCTCAAGAAAGTAGAATTTCAGGTAAAGTTTATTCATTTCATTCCTCAATCACTATATTAATCTGTTACTTTTGAAGAAATGCATTTGTGATTTTGACTTGCGGAAGAAGTGGGAAATACATACGTCGTATTCAAAATTTTAAACGCGACGACACTGGTTCAAGAAAATGTGAATGTCCATTTAGGTTGCGTCGTTATCATATGGAAAATAAGAAGTGGAAATCTAATGTGATTAGTGGTGTACACAATCATGATTTAGCTCAAAAGTTAGGCGGTCATCCAATTGCATGTCGGCTCCTTCTAGATGAGAAGACGTGTGTTTCAGACATGACTTTGAATTTGGTACCGCCCAAAAACATATTTGCAACCTTGAAGCGCAAAAGACCCGAGAACACATCAAATATCAAACAAGTTTACAATAAGCGTTATCAAACCAAGTTAGCGATTCGAGAGGATCGAACCGAGATGCAACAACTCTTGAAACTTCTAGATGAGAACAATTATGTTTGTAGGCACCGACGAGGTGATGATGGGGTAACAATTAGACATTTATTGGACTCATCCTGATTCCATTAAATTTTTCAACACGTTTCCTACCGTGCTCATAATTGATTCGACGTACAAGACCAACAAGAACAGGCTCCCGTAGTTGGAAATTATTGGTGTTACGTCGACTGAGAAGACATATTTTGTTGGTTTTGCATTTCTAGAGTGCGAAAAAGAGGACAACTTTGCATGGGATTTAGAGGTTTATAGGTCAATGTGAAGGATCAAGAAGATATGTTGAAAGTCATTGTTACCGACCGAGATACGACATTAATGAATTCGGTTGCAACTGTATTTCCCACTTCTTATGCATTACTTTGTAGGTACCATATTACTAAAAATGTGAGAAGTCGGGTTAAATCAGCGGTGGGGTTAAAATAGGTTGCAGGTGAAGATGGAAAATTGGTCAAGTTGGGCGTTATTATGGAGAAAATTATGGTTGCATAGAATATTATAATAAATGCATCTACAAAAGAGCCATATGTTGATGCTATTTTACAGTTCCTGAATATTTGCGTGAAATATCCCAATCTATTGAAATATGTTGAAAGCAAAATTCTTGATTAGGTTAAGGAGAAGGTTGTTTGTGCATGGACCAATCAGGTTATGCACCTTGGTAATACAACAACAAACCGAGTTGAGTCTGCACATGCATGTCTGAAGAATTGGTTGGGAAATAGCAAGGGTGATTTGATTAGGGGTTGCGAGTCTGTGAACCAGATGATACTAAACCAGCATAACCAAATACAAAGGAAATTTGGTCATAGTATCACGGTTTTGGAACACAGATTCAAAGACAACACACTATATTATCAGTTGGTTGGTAACATCTCTCGGGCGGCTTTTAATTATATTTTTTACGAGGCCAAACGAGCTTCTAATGTGGGTGCTGACACCTCAAAGTGTGGTTGCACAATTGTGAAAGCATACGGTCTCCCTTGTGCTTGTGTCATATCTAAGAAGATAAATGGTGATAGCCCGATACACATGGACGAGTTCTTTAGTCATTGGAAGAGACAAAGTTTTGATGATGACAGTAAAATGAAAACTGATAAGTCAAACATCTCCATCTTGGCCGAATGGAAAGCGATACAAGAAAGATTTTTGAAAGCCGATGACACCACCAAACTCCACATCAAAGAATAGTTGAGGAAGATTGCGTACCCATACACCACGAATTTGAAACCACCTGTAATACGGTGAACTGACTTTGAGGTTTTGTATCGCAAATGTGCGGATAGCAAGAGTCGCCACCGACTTTTCTTTTATCCAATTAAAGGAAGGTAAAAAGTACAGAAAAATACCTTCGTTAGATTCTGAGTAAGGGAGAAGGTTATGAAAAGGGAAGGTATTAGCACCCCTTTCCATCCGTAGTTATCTACGGGCTCTTAGTTGCTCTTAGATCATTTTTAAAAGTGCTTTCTGTGTGTTTGACAAAAATGTTTTGAAAAAGCATTTCGCTTTGACTTTGTAATGATTCATGTAGGAATGTATACAAAGTGTTCGGAAATGTTTCGTTTTGAAAAAGAGTTTGAACTTTGACAAAAGTGTGAGGTGTGAAAAGTATTTTGATAGAGCAAGCAACTAGAAGTCTTATTACCTACTCAGAATTGGTCGTTTTCATGTTATTTTACTTTCCTTTAGAATAGCGCTATCCATACCATTAGTTGGTAGGTAACCTTATTCGTTGGATGTAGAAGGGACATTCAAAGGGACATCGGATGGTCATAGAAGGCAACTCGTAGGAAGTATCCTAGCACTTTCGAAGGGACTATCATCATTTTTCGTAGGCGACAATCGAGGGTCAAGATCATGTATTCGTAGGCGACATCGTGGGTCTATGATCTTTGTATCGAAGGGACTGTGATGATTTGTTTGAAGGCAACGGTGCTAGGATACCTCTACGTTCGAGGGACTTGACCATTTGTATTCGTAAAGGCAACGAGAGAGAATTACCCTAAGGGGTGCATGTGTGAAAAGATTGTATCAAATTCAGATATTGTATCTTGAAATTATGAGTGATCTATGTCCAATTTTATCTTGCCATACACGCCTAGTTACTAGCAGTTTATAGGGTGCAGAAAGTAAATTGCGGAAAGATAAATGTCCTACGCTATTACATGGCTTTGGGGTAGTTACATAATAAGAGTACGGAAATAAAAGTCCTAATTAAACTATTACATCCCATAGACAATTACATAATTGAAAAATAAAACCAAGAAAAATCGTCCGAAACGTTACAACCTGTGAACAGATACATAATCGGAAATACGAGAGAAGATAAATTTTTGATAATTTTCTGAATCGATTTGGTAATTTAAAAACAATTAAAAGTCATTTAAATGATTAATTAGTAATTAAATTAAATATGAATGCAAAAATAATAATTTTTATATTAAAAATTAAATAAACATTTTTCTGATGATTATGCAAAAAATAAATATTTTTGGAGTTTTTTAGATGCATGATAAAAATATTTGAAGATAAATTAAAATAGCATAAAAATATTAAAGAAAAATAGAAAATGTAAGTTAGTTTGCAAAAGAGTAAAAATAAGATGGTCTTGCCAGGGATTGAACTGGTGACCATTGAGGGAATCTCCACATCTGCTTGCCTTTACCACTCAGCCAGCGTGCATTTGGTGTCATGGAATTGGAAACGTGTGAATATAAGTGCAATCGTGTCATGATTATAACTCAAAGCCCAGTCAACACGCGTGGACCCCAGCTGGAACGGATGGGCGAATCAGAACGCATGAACACGCCACGTAAGCTGTCAACCGGACTCAACAAGTCAGCGACGCCGGAGCCCTAGCTCCGGTCGTCTTCTCCGGCCACTCAATTTTTCAAACCTGCAAAAGACGTGAAATCAAAGGCTATGGTTAAGGCTACCCCCCTAAATCGGGGTCTGCGAATCCAATGGTGATGCTCGTTTTCCCTGAAAGTGCCTGTACAAGCCGGTTCAAAGAAGACAATTCAAAAACCCTAACTATGGCAAATCGATTTATGGACGTTCAAGCATCAAAACGATGGCCCATATCTTTTCTATGGAACCTCATGAACACATTAGAGTGGTTAGTTTCGATTAAAACACACAGATAATAAAAATGCAAATTCAAGAAAAATATGAATATGTATGATCATGTATGGCTCGATTCAGGCTGTTTCAACCATGGTTCTTGGTGTATACTTACTCAAACTTACCCTAGGAACACAATGGAATGACTGAGAGAGGTTGAAAGTGGCTGGAGCAAGAATTCGAATTTCATAACTTTGAAGAATTTTTTTGAGAAAAATAAGGGTTGTTGTAGGGCTACGGTTTCGTCCTTTGTCTTGTGCAATGTGTTGGGTATTTCTAGAGTGAGGAATGAGAGCAAAAAGAAGGAAAAAAGATATGCCATTCAATGCAAAATAATTTCCTTTCAAATAAAATCCAATCTTTTGAAAATTTGATTTTCTCTTCCATATGCAAGCTAGCACGAATTTGGCAAGTCTTGTGGGCTATCTTGGACCTCAAGTTTGATAAAAATCCAATCCATTTGAAAATATATCTTGTTTTCATATTTTATATAATTTAAATTTGAATTTAATGTTTTTAAATTCAAAAATAAATCAAAAAAATAGAATGTGGTCATGGAAAAGCATCAATAGGTCACAAATAATATTATGAACAAGTTTGGATCATAAAATTATAGGCCCATTTGGAAAAAATTGGATTTTGACAAATACCTCTCTTTGTGCAATTGTCCAAAAATGCCCAACTTGTACAAGGTGTATTTTGCTCAATTTTTCACATTTTTGAGTATTCTTGGACTTTTTAGAAAGCTATAGATGTCCTCTAAACAACCTCTTTAGTTTCATCTCAATTGGAGTTTCCATGCTCAATAAATCTTCAAAACAAAAAGTTGACTTTTTGTTGACTTTGAAAATGACCTGTAATGTTTTGATCCATATCTTCCAAATGGAGCATTTTTTGAACATTCTTGTGAGGAATGAAGTTGTAGATAATTGAATTTCCTTCAAAATGAGATGTGGTGGAAAAATTTCTGAGAAAGTATGAAGAAGTTATGCTCGGTCAAAGTTCAATTGACTTTTCATTAGAAAACCCTAATTTGGAAAGTTTGACTTTTGTGCAAATCTTGAGTTTTCTTGATGAATCATGATCAACCCTTGATCAAATGGTTAATGTGACTTCAAAATGAGGATGTTGACCAAAAATCAGGAAGTTTGACTGTATGTTGACCACAGTTGACTTTTTGTCCAATACAACTGATTTTCAACCATCTGAGCAATTGTCTGAGGAAACTTGACTTGTGAGGCTTGAAACTTGACATGGAGAATCTTTGAAGCACATAAGGAGGCATGATGACCATTGGAGATGTTGGAAGTCCATCTGGATCTGAGGATAGCCAAACCCTAGTTTGGGTTGATTGTCTAGGAGAGGGTTTGTCTAATCAACCCTTGAGGAATCCTTGAGTATAGATGTATGAAATGTCTTGAGAAATAGGAGGGTAAATTTTTGGGTATGACACCACCCTCCCAACCGATAAAAACTAAAGGGGCACCTAAGAAGATGAAACCGACACCGGGAGACAATTCTACTACGAGGAGTCCTTCATATTTTGAACATGTTGACAAAATGTTTTTCGAATCACCTACACCAAAATCTCAAAAAGTGCTTTCAAAGGTTCCCGTATTAGAAAACAACCTACTACACTGACTCCACCAAAAATACCATTCATTGATCACATGCCGATTTTTATGCACAAGTACATTGAACGGATCGTCAATGTCGGTGGTGACGGTAACTGTGGTTTTCGAGCTGTTTCTGGTTTGCTCGGTAGAGGTGAAGAGTATTACAATACTGTTCGAGATACCCTGATCAGAAAGTTGACGAAAAACAAAGAATTATACTCATGTGTGCTATGAAGTAAAGAGAAGGTTGAGGAAATATATCACGCACTTGTATCTGTAGAGGTTGGATTTGCACCAGACGATAAATGGTCCCTGAAATGGGTCATCTCATAGCAAGTGCGTATGAGAGGGTGTGTATTAATCTTATAAGATAAGATTTCTCAGTGACTTATTTCCCTTTGCACACTACTTCAACACCAAATGACAATTATCATATCATATGTGCTGGGTGGATTTCAAATCCACGACATTCTATACAAATGTATTTGAAACTGGGATGCCATATACCACCTACATCACTGGAGTGGGCACTTAATTTCACAGACCCATCAGAGACTTGGCTGGAAGACTTCATTGAAAGGATACAAGAATACAACAAGTTGAACCAAATTGAAATAGAAAAAAAATAGGGAAAAGTCAAACGGGGTGCCACCGGTGGATTTATCCGGCGACACTTTTTTCAGCTCTTTCAAGTAGTTAGGTATCATTTTATTGTTAACGTCATTTTGTTCATGTATTATGATGTGGAAATATATTCATTTTTTGTAGTTTTACCAAAAGCGCAATATTTGAATACATGAGATTTTTTTGTATTAGTTGCTATTTCTGTTCTGTTTCTGGTTTTTCACTCCCAGTGTCTTTCCCTGAAGTATACTTCCGGTTCCATTAAATATAATATCGGAACTTTAATTCTGGTTTTATCACTGACACAAAGATATGATTTTTATGGTTCATGTTTACCTCCAAGTACTATAAAATACCTCACTTCTTATATTTTCCATACCACAACACCAAAAACCATAAATGGACATGAAATTGAATATCAAATGGATTGTTGGAGTTGTCCACTTTTTCAACGCTACACCATCTTGTGAATTTAAGATCACCGTGTACACCCCTATTGAAGATGTGCGTGAAACATTGCAGTAACTTGTACCTTTTGACGACAATCATAAGATAGTGAAAATGGAGTACCGCTCACCATAGATTGACAAAGATGGGAAGCTTCAGTTCATCAATTGTGGGATGAAGAACGACGCTGATTTACGTTCTATGTGGTCTACTTATGACAGTTTCAAGGAGAAAGTTCCGATTGAGTTAGATGTGACTCTAGTAAGATCGGTCGATGATATTATGAGGATGTTGCAATGTCCACACGAATGTTAATTGTAATGTTTGATTTATGTTTAACTCCGAATTGTATTTGCTACATTTATGTTATGAATTATACTTATGTCTATGTTATGCAATTCAATGATGTTTTCTTGTTTCTGTTAAGAAAAACTAGAAATACACTTACACTTTCGATACAGAATCAAAAATACATTTCCGGTTTTTATGTATATTTTCTCAGATATTGATGCGCACCGGAAGTATACTTCCGGTTTTAAGAGGTATTTAAGGAAATCACGTGGTGCGTAAGAAGTTTATGAGGTGGATTAAGAAATCCCCGTTGTATTTTTATTATTATATACATATGTATATTTATCGATTTATTAAATACATAACTATTAAATTGTATTCATTTTAATATAAGTGTTTGTTTATCTCTTAACTCAACATTAAACTTGTATACATTTAAATATAAATGTTGTTAAAAATTAAAAATGACATAATAGATTATAATTGATCGATGATTTTTTTATTAGAAATACGGATAAATAGGCATGCGTAAATTACTTAGCTATTCATATGGTACGAATATGAATATAAATGTTGGTGCCCACTCAGGTATGAACTCGACTACGTAGATTTTTCAAACTATAAATATAGAGACAAGTATTATAACACATTGTTGAAACCCTATCTATTGTCATCCTTAATAATATGCAATTATCAACACTTTCAAAGATCATTGTAACTTGTAATGAGACTCAGTTTTAGATGAAATATTTGAGAAAGTGTACTAACTTTCTAAAACTTTTCTATAAGTTGTAATGAGATTTATTCGAGAATACTTCTCTCATGACTCAATTACTAAAACTTTCTCAATTTTATAATTATTGTTGAAATATATCTTAAACTCTTAAGTGAGAACATTGAAGAAAAAACAATATATTTCGATACTAATATATTTTTGAACTTGTTCACGAATAAATTTGTTAATGAGTTGTGTTTTGGAGTTTATAATAGATGGATATATTGGATTTTAGCTATGATAAATATGTATTTATTGTGTTATTGTATCTGTGACAATCTTGAGAACTTTAGAGCAAAAGGGAAAAATAAGATATAACTCCTAGTGAGAAAACAAAAAGGGTAAAGTTTTTATAATTATATTATAGGGATTTTACAGCCTTTTGGGTTTATCGAAGGGATTGGTAAAAAAATTTATAGGGGATTGATAAACACTTTAATAACATGAGTTTGTGTGATTTTTATATTGAGAGTTTGAGAGATTAGGAAACATTTGGGTAGAAAATAGGGTTTGCTCTTGGAAACTTTGAAGGTTGTTTTCTTGTAACTCTTTTGTAATACTTTGTAATAAATTTTGAAGTATAGTGAATTAGAGAGCTGATCTTTCCCCCATATGTAGATCATTTGATTGGATTGGGTAAACAAATATTTTATGTTTCTCGCCTTCTTTTATCTTCTTTTGTCAAGTTGATTCACTGTATTATTGAATATTATTTATGAAGGTCATTTATTTTTGTTGTCATTGTACTTTGTCCTCATACAAGTGAATTGAACTTTAGATTTTCACAACAAGTGGGGCCCCACCTTGGAGCAAAGGGGTATTGTTTATAAGTGAGCACCATAGATAAATGAGAGATCGCAAAAAAAATCGGAGACAACAATTTTAGATTATGGAAAGTGAATATGCAACCAATTTTAACTTAAGAGAAACATATTTATGCTTTGAATGGTGAGACATCGATGCTTGCACGCCAAACTAAAGCACAGAAAGCTGAGATAATGGATAAGGCTAGTAGTGTTACTTCTTGTTTCTAAGGGATAAAGTTGTAAGGGGAGTCTCTAGGGAGCAAACAACAACTTTAATTTGGGCAAGACTTGAATCATTGTATATGATCAATTCTTTGGCTCACATGCTGTGTTTGAAATAACAAATCTACTCATTCCTAATGGTATAGAACGAATCCATATTGAAGTGAAGATTGATGATGATGACAATGCTCTACTCTTGTTGAGCTTATTACTCAGATCCTTTGAACACTTTAAGAATGTCCTTATTTTTGGTAAGGAATGTATTATTACTTTGGATGAATTCAAAACGACTGTAAGATCCCAAAAAAATTTCAAAGGTAAAATATTTGACGATTGATGATAATGGTGAAGACTTGAGTTCTCAAGAGGGGGAAGTGAGCATGGAGGAATGTCCAAATAAAAAAGGTTTGACAATTCAAAGGTAAAATATTTTAATAGTCATAAAATCAGCCACTTTAAGAGGGAATGTTTGGAGAGAAAGGACAGTGATGATTATGTTCATGTTGTGATTACCTTGAATGAGGATGGTTATGAGAGTGTTGGTGCGCTAGTGATGTCGATTTTGGAGACTGGAAATAGTTGGGCCATAGACTCATGTTTCTACTATCACATATGTCAAGAATAGAATACTTTGAGTCTTTAAAGTTGGAACAAGATGAAGTAGTTCTCCTTGGTGACAATAAGGCTTGCAAGGTTCGTGGTACCGATACTATCAGACGTAAAATGTTCGATGATCATGAGTTTCTTCTTTGCAACATGAGGTATGTTCAAAAACTCATGTGAAATTTATTGTCCATAAGTATGTTTGAGTATCTAGACTATTGTACCAGAGTTCAACGTGGGGTGTTGAAAATTTCCATAATAAAGTGATCATAGCTAAAGGGTTAAAATATGTGGTCTATATATTTTAGAAGGTTCAAATGTTGTTCATTCATTATCATTTAGTAAAAACTTTCATGACAAGAATAAGTTATGGGATTTCAGGTCAATGTTGGACAAGTGACTTCAAAATAAGAGGGGGTGAATTATGATATTTAAAATTCATGATTAATTTTAATCTTTTCTCGTTTAAGATCGTATTAGTAATTTTTGGTTGAGCAATTACACCTGAAATTAAATACTAGAACGTTTGGCCTAGTCTTGTTCCCAAGAGATCTTCTTGAGATTTTAACTATAACTTTAAGCTTTCGAACGTTATGCCCACGAACCTTAATATAATATGATCTTTGAAATTTTAAAAGGCTTATCCCCAACCAATAACAACTTTTAATCTAGGCTAAGCTAATGAACCGTTTAGATATTTATGGTTGATCTCAATAATCAAAGCAGAGCATTTTCCAACAAAGCTCAATAAACCAAGAACATAAACTTTACAACTGGGTTTTCTAAAGAAACAAACTCAATCTCTTAAAGATATCACACCCTTAAGAATATAACGACTAGCACAACCACTTAAAAAAGCATAATTTTCGCCTTTAAAAACAAGTGCTCTATTATACGCTCCCTTTGGATCGTTATTGTTAGTCATATTCCCAAAATTTTAAGTTGCTTAGATCTGATAAAAAATTATGCTCTGAGGCCAATTTTTAAGTAGGAATATGGAGTAAAGAAACGGTCTATAGAGGGTGAATAGACCATTTTAAAAGTTCAACCATTTTTCAAAGAGAAATATCAGAATTTTTCAAATGTAAAGAAGTCTTAAAACAAAAATAGAGACCTTATACTTATATTGGAAATCAACCACATATACAATTTACACAATTCACAAATATCACATATTGTTAAAATATAATACATAAGAAGTCACACACTATTGATTGATAAGTTGTAAATTACACTAGATGTGTTTTTTACAAGAATTTAATTATTGTAGGATTCTAACACCGCTAGTCCGCAGATTTTAACCAACACAAAAACACAAATAGGTTATAATTCTAACAAAACCTAAACTTATACAATAAAACACTACCAACATGAATTAACGGTAAAATACACTTAGAAATGAATAACTAAACATGCAATAACCAAGAAAAATTAAATTTAGAGAGAGTACATTAAGATATATAGTGGTTCAGCTATATTGTCCTCATAAAAGCCTACTCCACTTTCCAATGGTTTCCCATTGAAAGTAGATCTTTCAATATATTTTGACATATATTGCACGTGGTCACACAATCACTAATCCACAATAATGATTGAATCTTTTGGGTTTACCAAACTTCTCCAAGTCGAACTTCCAAGTCGAACTCTTCTGCAAAATATTTACTTGATTATCGTTTCTTGAATCTTTTGGGTTTACCAAACTTCTCCAAGTTTTCACGTGTGACAACCACCCTTGATCCCATTAATTTATTGAGTGATAAGATTGAGAATAACTCCTACCTTGTTTGTAGGCTTCTACACATCACTACCAAGGTCAACCTGGAGAGAATAACCTCATTCTTTTCACTGAAATTTGTCACTACCAGTCACAACAACCAGATCTTGCAAGCTTCTTCTGTTAGAACAATTATTTTCAAGAAACATCCCCCTCAACAATTACAAATCTTCATGATCAAGATCTGAAATCAAAGTAGAGGTTGGAGATGAAAGAAATTATGTTTGCAAGAGTTTTTGAGTTTTCAAAAATGGAGGTTATTGATTTTCTAAGTAGCACAATGTTGATTATGAAGTTGATTTTTGAAAAAGAGATGACAAAAGAATTTATTTGTGCTAGAGATTATGCATAAAAAATAGGCGAGAAATGGGTTGCTAAATTTAATTCAAGAGCATTTGTGATTTGAGTCAAATGAGCGAGTAAAGTGAAAAAATATCAACATAAATAATGGTGGAAAAATTCCTATGATTCGAGGCATGTTGTATTTATGATTCGAGTCATGAGGTTCATGATTCGAGTCATGTAAATACTTTGACTCAAGTAAAATTTGTCAGAATAAAACAGGAAAAAGAAAAATGGCTTGTGATTCGAGTCACGTGGGATGTACAATTTGAGTCAAATGAGGTAGTAGATAACAAGAGATCTTTAATTCAAATCAAGTGTAACTTGTAATTTGAGTCACGATGCTACATGATTCGAATCATGTGTAAACTATCATTTGAGTCACAGACACTAGAGTTTTCATGTTTTCCTTTGTTTGATTTGATTCAAGTCATAGATTGTGAGTGACTCGAGTCACACATAATAAATCTAATTTTTTAAGTTTTTCAAAATAGTTTGAGATTTAACTTCCCATGTAACTTGAAACAACTTCAAATATGGTTCTTGTTCCATTAACTCAAGAAATTGACTAAATGAATAATGATCAAATTCAAATACAAATAATTCAATTATGCATGATAAAATGAATTATGTGCAATCATGAAGGAGTCTCAATGAGAAATAATAAAGGACAAGAAATCTTACAAGACAAGCAACAAAGCCATATTGGGGTTCTCCCCCTGAATGTATTAGAGACATACAACTTTAGGATACATCATAATTGAACCACATGCCAACCATCTAGACTAAAAGAAAAATATGTTTAGTAGACGCGTCTCAAAGTGACCCCCGTATGGGAAAAAGGCAATGTCATATTCTAGAGTACAATAAATATGCACTTGAAAAGGTTAGATCACATTATTTCCTATGTACTACGCAGGCGGTACCACATGGCCAATGCTTAGTGTAGGTAGGACAACTTCCCAGTCGGTGATGTCAGGAAAGTGGGAGAATGATACATCCTTGAAATATGACTCAGATAAATATTAATAACAAGTGTAAAAAAATAATTATGAAAATGCTAGTAACAATAAATTACCATAAGCAACATACAACTCCCTGTCATATGTTTTTTCTTCCAAAGAAAACCTTCGCCCAACTTTTCATACCCCAATTTTTGACCTAATATACCACCTTACATTTGCATCATTTGCATAACTAACAGCTCAGACAGCATTAATCGGGTGTAGCTTTCACAGGTCAAAATTAGGGTTTCATCAGATTTTCATCTGATTCAAGAGGCAACAAATTAGGGTTTGAGTTTTACTCACCTCATTTGATCTATCTTGATCAAATTATCAGCCTTCAATCCTCAGATATCCATTTTTCTCATTGATCAATCGAGGATCGACCAATTAGGGTTTTGATCGGGCATGAGTATTCTCTGACTTTTTGAACAAGAAATGACCTTTTTTGGCTAGAGATTGGTTATCATATCTTAGATACAACATCTTTACCTAATTTTTGGATTCAAAACATCACAGAAGTTCACAGACTTCATCAGTCAATTTCTGAAACATCTGATGAAAATTCATCTGCACAGAAAAGTCAAACTTTGACTTTTGGTCAAAATTTTCAAAACAAAACATTTTCAATCATCAAAATACTTCAAATGATCCATCATGATCATAAAAAATCAAAGAATTTGAAAAAGTCAACAAAAAGTCAAAAGTTTCAACACTTGGAAAAATTTCTAAGTGTTAAAATTTCTTATTTTTTCCAAACTTCATGCCATTTTTTCACCTAGTTCCATTTTGAATTGGAAACAACTCAAAACATGAAAGTTATAGCTCTTGAAACAAGCTTTCCAAAATGTCCAAGAACTCTCAAATCCATGGAGTCTAGCTATAATTTTGAAATTGAAACATAAGGCTCCATGAACATGATTTTTCAAGGTCAAAACTTCAAATTATAGGTCATTTTGAGATTTCTTCATCTAGAAGCATTGCCACCTTGCCAATTCAAGCTTAGAGCTGATAAATATCAGCTAGATATAATTGAGAAAAGATAGGATCAAAATGAGATTTTCACACATGGTAAAAAGAGGAAGCTTCCTTTTTCTTTTGAAAAAGTCATTCTTACCCCTTAAGGCAACCTTGAATTTCCAATTGCCATGTACTCTTGCCTAACATTTTCAGAACCATTGGCCTATAAATAGAGCATCATTTCAAGTTCAAATCACACCAAAGCATTACAAATCCATGCTTTCTCTCTACTTCCTTGAAATTCAAGCAACATAGTGCAAAAGTGAGAAAGATTGCAATTTTGAAAATCTGTAAAAACCATGATGAAATTTGGTGTCTAACATAACATATAATCAATATGGAACATGTTTGAATCATAAAATCAACACAAGAACCACTGAAAACCAGAAATCACATTTCATGATCCAAACTTTCCAAAACTGCCATAGCATTCGAATTTGAAGTTTGGCTTGAACAAGTTGTGTTCTGATCACTCTAACACCTTCCATATACCTCATATACATGATCCAAACCATCAGCAACTAACTGTAACAGCTTAAACATAGAATTCGAGTTTCCATTTTTGAATTATGCAGGTGGACTTGGCTGGAGGGATTTGAGATGATTCAAAGCAAGCAGACCATCCATATAGCTTCTACATAGGCCGATGATGCTGTAGCAATCGAAAAACAAGTTCTGGAAACACTCAATCACCTTCTTCGATTTCAACTTGAACAGGTTAGAACTCGAACTTGGATATCATGATTCTTTGAACTTAAATGCAAAAACTCTTGGCCAATCTCTTTCTGCACTCATCACGATCATAAGCCCTCAAACAAACTGAAAAATCATCAACTATGCATCATTTAATTTGAAATCTTAGTTTCTAGGGTTCTTCGTGATTCCAGAAATTCAAACATGATAGACTAAAAATAAATGCAATTAACATACACCATCGTATTCCTTGTTCAAAACCGAGCAATTTTCATGTTTATTTCATCAAATTTCACTGAGAAACGAAGATTGTAGCATGGATTATGGAATCTGAAAATCAAAGAGGAAGAACAAGCCTGCGCGCGTGTTCTTGAGTTTTAAAAATTCAAAAATTCCAATACTTTGTTTACACGTGTTTTGGTCCATGAACACAAACGCGCATTTGTCCCAGTGGTTGCTATCTTGCCTTTAGTCCTCTTTGCCACGTATACCATCCAACAGGTCAGGGGTTCAACTCTCCACAAGACCATTTTTTTCAAAACTTATTATATTTTCTTCATTTTTTTCACAAACTTTCACATTTTTTTAACCAATCAAAACTCCTCATTTTGAGGTGATTTTTTGTACACTTGTCAATACATACATCTATTTTATGATAGTGCAAAAATTTTCAGAAAAAACTTTCATCTGATTATATTTTAATCGAGCCGAAAACGACGTTCTGAGCACTTTTTCAAAACACTTTAAAAGGTGAATTTTTCAAGTTTTCGACTTCCGATTCTTTTCACAACTTCTCATAAATGAACCTCACATTTCAAAACATTTTCAAAATCATTTTTCAAAACTTTTTATCAAACTTACATCTTTTACCATGATCGATCCGATTTAAACGATAAAATCAAATTCATTTTCTCTCGAATTTCTCAATCGATCATGGGCCTCCCTTACGGTGTAAGTCTCAATCCTTTTATGTACATATTCAATTTTTCTCGTACATACTCAAATAATCATTGTTAATATTCAAACATAAAAAAATTTCTTTCGGTTGTTTTCATTCGTTTGTTTATACACCAAATCCATTGGTTCTAGGAGAAGAATTATTCCCGATGAAACTTCTTTTAAACCAATGGGCCTCCCTTACGGTGTAAGTCCCAATCCTTTTATGTACATATTCAATTTTTCTCGTACATACTCAAATCATCATTGTTAATATTCAAACATAAACAAATTTCTTTCGTTTGTTTTCATTCGTTTGTTTATACACCGAATCCATTGGTTCTAGGAGAAGAATTATTCCCGATGAAACTTCTTTTAAACCAATGGGCCTCCCTTACGGTGTAAGTCCCATAACATTCTTTTGTGTACATAATATTTCTTTGTACATAACAAATTCTTTCCAAACACATACAAATTTTCATCTGTACATAACACAAATACTTTTATACTCAAGTACAGACAAACTTCGATCGTTTGTTTTCACTTCACTTGTGTATACACAAACCAACATTTTTTTTGTACATACATATTTTCCTTGTACATATCAAATTCTTTCTTTATTCATAAAAACTTTTATCTGTACATAATACAGATACCCTTTACAGATAAATTTTGATCAGTCGTTTCTGTTTCGTCTGTATATACACTGAATACCATTGGTATTGAAAGGAGCATTATTCCCTGAAGCTTTCAAACCAATGGGCCACCCTTATGGTGTAAGTCCCAACCCTCCTATGTACATCCATCTTTGTCTGTACATAAATAGTTCATTCGTGTACATATTCATTTCCTTGTACACAGTTCTGACTTGTAAATAATCAAGTTACGCTCGTTTTAAACGTTCTTTTCACAGACACTTGTTTATATATTTCATAAACTTTTATAAATAAACATCATGCATCTGTTTATATTTCCTTCATAAACTCCTGTGAATACATATCACACACACACACACTTGTTTATACAAATGTCTAATTATAACATAACAATTAGTCTAACAAATAGGTTCCCCACAGTTGTAGCCTCCGCTTGGGCTTTATACAAGATAATTCATCCCCTGCATGAATTTAGCCTCCGCTTGGGCTTTATACAAGATAACTATCCCCACAGAGTTCAGCCTCCTCTTAGGCTTCATATAAGAAAACTCACTCATCTGAGTTTAGCCTCCGCTTAGGCTTCATATAAGACAACACTCCCCTGTTGAGTCAGCCTCCTCTTGGGCTTCGTTCAAAAGAACTCCTCATTGAGTTTAGCCTTCTCTTGGGCATCATACAATGAAAGAGATAGGAAATCTCTTAACAGCCTCCTATTGGGCTTCCAATACAAAGAATCACCCGCGTTAGGATAGAACCACGAGTATAATTTCCGGTGAAATTGCTCTTCATTCCAAAAGGATGGTTTCTCGGTGAAATCCTTTTAAGACAAAGACAGCCATACCCTATAGCTTCCTCTTGAGCTTCATACAAGGACCCTCGATGACCCTCGGAATGCCTCCTCTTGGGCTAACAATACAAGGACCCATGGGCTTCTTAAAAGCATCCCTTTTAATCCAATCAAATTCTCCTTGAGATTTAGACATCTATCATCTCTATGGAAGAAGTATCTCATCTATCACATCACATACAGTCAAAAACTTTTCAAACTCTTTTCAAACTGTTTTCAAACAAAAACATCTCTTAATTGTAAGTGGTAACGCTTGTACACTCAAGCAAAACACCCAATGCTTACAGTTAAAAGATTCAATCATCTTTTTCAAACATCTTTCTTAAACATGTAAGTGGTAACGCTTGTACACTCAAGCAAAACACCGATAGCTTACGACGAAAGATTTTAATCAATCAAACTTTCAAAAATGTATGTGATGAAATAGATTAGATACATTTTTCATTAAGATGACATTTGTCATCTCTTACTAACATCCGTTGCTTTCCACTAGCATAAGTGGGAACTACGATTTCTCGACTTTCTCAACATCCTTTTGAGAATACGTGGCACAAGGTCTCATCCTTGCCGAGCAAATTTCTTTCTCCCTCAGACCAAACAAACCATAGATCCCTGTAGATCCGAGCTACAAATGCTCTGATTCCCACTAGGGGATATGTATGCAGAAGATCCACAGATCTTTGCGAGCACAATAATAACAAACAATAGGATCCCACATAATCTATCCTTCTTAAAATCCCAAAGGAGAAACTTTCCCAATCATAGAAATAGCAATTAAAACACACAAACATATCAAACATATTCATATATAAAGCTATAAATGACTATATATATTTAGGGTGCTCCATCTATTCCCTTTATATAACAATCCCCCTTACTCAGAATCTCCCCAATGCGTTGCGTCTAGTTTGCGCTAGTCGTTACGCATATCAATACCAATTGAGGGTATTAACAGCTTTCCCTTTTCATAATCATTAAATCATCTTTCTTGTGTTGAAAATAATAAAGCTTGATGCTCGCGGTATCTTTATAAACAAATCAAAAGAGTAAATCGTTTCGAGCCAGAGAATTTGAATTCATATTCGAATCCTCTAGCGCGTCACCTTTTAACGCGAATAGAAAAAATGGCGACTCTGCTGGGAGTACTGAAACTTTGATTTTCAAAAAATGTGACTCGCTCAAGAGCACCAAGCTTTTTTTTCAAAAGAAAAGAAAGGGATAAGCTTTCATATTATGCATATGTCTGTTTTTCTTTATTGTGTGTTTTCGCGATTTCATCTGATGGAAAGAAATCCTAACCCGGATTTAAGAAACATTTTTAAGATCTAGGTAGAGGTATTAATACGTGAGAAGTCTCAATGCTTACGAAGTTAATATCTCTCTCTCGGTGGAGGTTGTCTTGGGGGTATTAGTGTTTAGCAAGTATTTGTGAAGACATTTTTCTTTCAAGGGAACTTACGAAGCTGAGTGGGCTGTAGAACACATAACCCATCCTGGCCATTTAGGATATAGTGCAGAGATTATTCGGGTGTAAGCCTAGAGTAATTGTCATGCGAGACTACGATCAGGCGAGTTTCTCTTGAAAAATATTATTGGACAATCGAGTATTCAACAAATCCGATAATATTTCAAAGAGGAGTGTTGAGCCTGTATTATCAGTAGAACTCGTTTCACAGATGAATAAGCCCTTAGAACTTAACCACGATGATTCTTATCGTTGGCTTCATGCTCGTGACTTCGAACGCTTGCCGTGTGTATAACTACTAACCATGTTTGCCGATTCATGCATTCATTCATTCAAAAAAACAACTTCATTTCTCTTCCCATTTCCAAAGAATTTAGAGATTTTTCTTTGTAAAATATTTTAGGTTAGAGTGATGGACGTCGGAGGAAGATTCACCAAGAGGCAGTTTTAGAATTCTGATGTAGGAAAGTTGAAAGAGTTAGCATCCTTGGTAGAAGATCCTCGGATTTGAAAACGCTATGGAACTCTTTTAACTCTTCTAAACACTAACGTTGATGAAGGACTTCTCAAAACTTTCGTTCGTTTTACGATCCATCTATCGTTGTTTCACTTTCCACGATTATCGCTTAATGCCTACTTTGGAAGATGCGCGCATATCCCGGTATCTCGATGTCGGACAAAGTGCCTTTCAATGGTTTGAAGCCATTCCTAAGTCACCATCATTGCAACGATGACTCACTTAAAGAAATCGAGATAGACAAAAACTAACAACCAGAGGAAAACTCTTAGGAGTGACTTCAAAGTTCCTAATGGAGAAGGCTCTTAAATTCTCTGCAGCTGGTAGTATGGTAGCCTTCGAAGCTATTTTAGCTTTACTCCTCTATGGATTGGTGTTATTTCCCAACGTCCCAAATTTCGTTGATATTAACGCCATAAGGATCTTTCTGATTGGAAATCCCGTTCCCACTCTACTTGGTGACACGTACGTCTTCATTCATCATAGGAATCGTCAAGGAGACGGAACAATCGTATGTTGTGTACCTCTGTTTTTCAAATGGATTACCTCACACTTGCCTAAATCTCCTATCTTCCGTGAAAACAAAGACGAGTGGCATTGGTCAAGAAGACTCATGTCTCTTACAAACGACGATATCCATTGGTATACCTTAGCAGACAATGAGATGGAAATCATTGAGAGCTGTGGAGAATTTGCCAACGTACCTCTCATCGGTACAAAAGGAGGAATTAACTACAACCCATTCCTGGCAAGACGTCAACTCGGATACGCAAACTCTGGTAAACCTCTTGGTTTTACAGTAGAAAGTTACTTCTATCACGAGGGAGAAGATTCCCAAGGATTGAAGGCTAGGATGATCAGAGCTTGGCATCACATCCGAAAGAAAGAAAAGGGTAAGGCAAAGAATTGTGTAGCCATGGAAACCTACACTTCTTGGGTAAATAAAAGAGCAAAGGAATTTCGAATGCCTTGCGCTTATGAAGAACCCATTTTCTCAACCTCTTCCAAATTAACAATTTTTCCCGTCGAGACTATGGGAGAATACCAAGAAGCTTTGGCCAAAATAAGGTTTGAAAAGGAGGCCTTGGAAAACAAGTTCCTTAAGACTAATATTGAGAATGAAAAGCTTAAGAAGCAAGTCAAAGATCATGAAAAGACACTTTATTTCCAAGATGAATGGCTCATGGAGAAGGATGAGAAGATTCGTCAGAAAGATAACGCAATCCAGAGATACGTCAAAGAAAGGAAAAGAAAGCTTGAGGAAATGACAACCAGCGATCCTGCTCCCAACGAGTGGAAGAAAGTCATTAGCAAGCTAAAAGCCGAGAAAGCTGAACTGAAAGCTCACTATGGAAAGGAAATCCTGAAGCTGAAGCTGCATCAAACCTTTGGATCTTCATCCGACGAAGACATTTAATTAGTTTAATTTAGTTTGTAATTTTATCATTTATTTTATCATTTGTGTGAGCAATGCTCCAAAAAAAAACAATATTGTTGTAATCTTCTTCCATTAATCAATAAATTCGTGTGTTTTTCCATCCAAATATTTTCCAGAAATATCTCTTTTTAGCATAAATTCTTTGGAAATTCCTTTTCTTTTCAATCATATTCATGCATCATACTTTGCATTTAAGTCTGTTGTCTAGATTCTGATACTTAAACAGTTTGAACAACTTAAACAGATAGGAAAAGATCGCTAAGTTGTCGCGTCTTAGAATTTCTCGACCGCGTCCACAGCCAACTCGAACATACGATACAAGAGCAAAAAGAAGAAAAGTCATGGAAGGTTTTGAACAAGAGAACGTTGAACTCCGTAGGTAACAACACTACAAGAAGAAGTGGAGAGACTCACATCTTTGGTCAACTCATTTGCCAAAAGTCAACAAGCGACATTGAGCGGTCAAAACCAAGCGGCGACTTCAGAGGATACTACTACTCCGGTTTCACCGCGATCGAGAGTTCACCTTTCAGTATGCCAGAAGGCTATCCATGGGGCATGCCTTTCAACTTTGGCATCGGATTTCGCCAACCGACTTCTCAAACAACCTCGCTTGAAATACCTACTTTGCAGCAAAACTCTACATTTACTCCACAACGTGGAGTAACTCTTCCACAAGTAACAATGACGGTTTCTCAACCGATCATGACGAACTCAGCTTCCGTAGTGCACACTACCATGGACGAAGAAGTTCACCATACTCCCGGCAATAACACGAATTCACGTGGCTCGATGGAGAATCTCCAGGAACAGCTCCACAAAATGCAGCTTGAGATAAAAACAATTCGTGGGAAAGAATTGTTTGGGAAAAACGCCCAGGATCTTTGCTTAGTTCCTCGCGTAAGGATACCTGCAAAATTCTAAGTCCCTGACTTTGAAAAATACAGAGGAAACTCCTGTCCACAAAGTCATCTCACAATGTATGCTAGGAAAATGTCTACATACAACGAAGATCATCAGTTGTTAATCCATTACTTCCAAGATAGTCTCACCGGTGCCGCATTGAAGTGGTACATGGCATTAGACAGCACGAGTATCCAAACCTTCAATGACTTAGGTGAAGCCTTTGTACAGCAATATAAGTTCAACTTGGATATGGCTCCCGACCGGGATCAACTCCGCTCCATGTCTCAGAAGGAAGAGACATTCAAAGAATATGCTCAACGATGGAGGAAATTGCTGCCCAAGTCAACCCGCCCTTAGAAGAAAAGAGATGACTAAGGTATTCCTAAACACCTTGGCTCATTCTACTACGAGCGAATGATCGCTAGCGCTCCGGAGATTTCACCGAGATGGTAAGCATGGGAATGCGATTAGAAGAGGGGTTGAATCGACGCCTAACCAAGGAAGGGATCTTCTAGTGGAACTAAAAAGATTGGAACCAGCTTTCCAAGGAAAAAGAACATGACATAGGAATGGTATCCCGAGGAAACCGCGTAAGAATGTCATTCAACAACGACGGTAGCGCCATAGCACCCGTCAACACAAATCCAACACGAAATTGCTCCGCATTCCAACAAAATCAACAAACTCAACAACCTCGTCAACAGGCTCAGCAATTCAGCAATCAAAACCGTACGCCTCGGGTTACGCAATTCGACCCAATTCCAATGACGTACACAGAACTTTACCCTGCGCTAATAGAAAATAATCTGATACAAACAAGGTCACCACCTCCGGTTCCCGAAAAATTACCATGGTGGTACAAAAGGCGTATCTTGCCCTTTTCACCAAGGGCACCAGCCATGACCTTGAGCATTGCATAGCATTAAAGGCGGTAGATTAGTGAGATCTAATCTTCTTTCCTTCCGAAATACAAGTCCGAACGTGCAAGCCAATCCGCTTCCCAGTCACAGTGGACACTCAGTGAGTTTGATACTGAGAAATACAGACAGGTACCTTGTCACAGACGTAAACCTGATCAGAGGAAACTTGGTACATCTCCATGAAGCATACAGTACAATGAGCATAGGGATGTCAGTTTGGACCTGTTAATGGGGATCCCCGCGGGGAACGCCCCGTTCGGGGCCCCAAAGATGGGGAATTTTCCCCCGTGGGGGCGGGGATGGGGAGAAAAATTCCCCCGAGAGCATTTCGGGGACGGGGACGGGGAATACACCCCCCGCCCCGCGGGGACCCCGCCCCGCCTATTATTTTAATATAGTTAATTTAATATATATATTTTAGATTAGGTTTTTTAGTCATTTCCTTTATGTTTATTTATAAAAATAAATAAATAATTATTGATTGTTTACTTTTTTTAAGTAAATATAATTATTGATTGTTTACTTTTCGTAGGAAAAAGAAAGTCATATCTAATTGTGGAATGAGGAAGAAGACCTTGCAAGGAGAAGTTGGAAAGAGAGACATGATTGATCATTACTTGTTTGGATATTTTGCTTAATATTTTAGTTTATTTATATGTAACTTTGTTTTAAGTATTTTGATATTTCTACTTTACGTGTGTTATCAATTGAGCAAATAGAGATATGTTGACTTTTGCTTTTAGTTGACTTATTATGAAGTATTTTTTAGCTTTTCAAGCATACTCATGATGCTAAATTTTATAATTATCCCTTATTAGTTTTGATGAAGTATAGTTTTTTAAGCATAATTATGTTGTTGGATTTTTTTAGTTGTTTAGGCATATTGTTACTTTAAAAAGTATTATAGTTCATTTTGTTGAATTTTATAGCATTTTATAGAAATTTATAAAAAAAATATTATTATTTTGTGTTCCATTAGTATTTTTAATAAAAAATAATAAATGTCAAATACTAGTATTTTTTAATAACATAATAAATATGTGAATTCTTTGTGCTTTTTATTTTTATAGAAAATATAAACATTTTTAAAAAATAAAATATTAATGAATAAATGTAGGATCTATGGGGATCCCCGCGGGGAACGGGGATGGGGATAGAAATTCCCCCGTGACGGAGATCGGGGACGGGGACGGGGAATGAATTTGACGGCGGGGAAAAAGATGGGGAAGTGTCCCCCCGGCCCGGCCCCGCCCCGCCCCATTGACATCCCTAAATGAGCACCTTCACTAAGCACAATTACGCAGCTTGCCATATCTGCTCCAAGGATATTCAAGGATGTCCTACCATAAAAGCAGACATGCAGCGGTTGTTAAATATCGGTGACTTACAGATCTACAGAAACAGAGATGACCATGACGTAAATACAGTAGGGCATTTTCCGCATGAGCTTTTAGTCTCAGATATCAACTCGGAAAACCCCGAAGTAAACGTTATCATCCCTTGTTTCAACATACCCAAACATGTGGAGATTGATACAGTTCCACCCCGAGTCTCCTTTGGTGATTTGCTTACCATCTGCTCCATACAGTTCTACGAGCAATTCCTTACCAATACAATGCAACCCTGATAGAGGATGGGAAGGAGAAACCTATGCCTACTCTTCCAGCTAATGTCAATATAACAGAAATCGGACGAGTAACACGAAGTGGACGAGTACACACTTCGTTGCCACCAAGACCGCCTGCAATTCCTATTGTCCGACAAAATCTAGTTAACATATCTTCCGAGAATCCTGCAACAATTCCAGTTGTTAACCTGAGCACAAATGTTGGTCCTCCTGATAGAGCCAACGTCAACGCAGACTTTGATGAGATATAGAAGTTAATCAAAAAGAGCGAATACCGAGTCGTGGATCAGCTGATGCAGACTCCTTCCAAGATTTCAATACTGTCTCTACTCCTCAACTCCGAAGCTCATCGAGAAGCTTTAATGAAGGTACTAGACCAAGCCTATGTAGACCATGATGTAACTACTGAGACCGGTTTGGAGGTATTGTCCATAACACTTGTAATAATCTAAGTTTCGATGACGAGGAACTTCCAGAGGAAGGAAAGATCACAATTTGGCCTTACACATCTCGATGATTTGCCAATCGATTCCCTATCCAATGTATTGGTAGATACGTTCATCTTTGAACGTAATGCAAGACGACACTCGCGTTTGGCTTACAAAGGACACCAATGAAGTTCAATGACATAGTAGTAAGAGCTTTTGACGGATCAAGAAAGTCAGTTATTGGGGAAGTTGACCTCCTGATGACAATCGGTCCGCACACTTTCCAAATTACTTTCCAAGTCATGGACGTACGCCATTGTCTACTAGGAAGACCTTGGATCCATGAGGCGGAGCGAACTACTCCATCGAAATTAAAATTCACAGTAAATGGAAAGTTGGTGACCATCAGCGGTGAACAAGCTTTGCTTGTAAGCCATTTGTCCAGTTTCTCTTTCATCACAGCAAATGACATTGAAGGAACACATCTCCCAGAATATCCGTTAGAAGATGAATCTACCAGCAAAAACAGATCATCTATCTCTTCGTATAAAGAAGCGGCACAGATGGTAAAAGATGGCAATGCTGAAGGATGGGGACATGTAATCAAACCTGTCAAAAACGAAACAAAAGTCGGACTCGGGTTCACACCCGTATTCTCCAAGGACAAGCAAAAGGATGAAGCACTTCGTCCAATCAAAGAAGTATTCAGCAGTGGGGGTTTCTTAAACCCCGTTCTCCAAGAGGTTAGCGTTGTCACCATTGAAGAGGATGAAAAGGATCCCTCTGAACCTGAAGAGTGGAGCACTTATTTAAACAGCCCTGAATACGTGACTCAAGAGGAATTGTACGCGCCGACTGATCAATTCAAAGACATGTCCCTGTAGCGACATGAAAATCCACCTGTCCCTGCTGAAGTTTGGGATACCTTGGGAGAACCAAGCGGTAAATTTGACTACATGGTAAAGTATACTGCACCAGAAAGCTCAAAAATCAGAATTGAAGATATCCAACCCACAGGATGGGGTGATTCTTTTGATTATCCTAGTCAATCAGAGGAGGTATACTCGTCTTCTCAGTCTAATCAACCAATCGAGGTCCCGAATGAAGATCTTTGCTTTAATACGCCTGTGGAATTCACTAAACCAGATCTGGATTACCACTACATCAACGTGATCACTGAAGATCAAGAGTATGACTCGAGATACGAAATGGAAAGTGTCGCCGACAACGAGTCTCTTCACTCTGAAGATTGGAGGGTACATCCTCAGAATTCAACACAAAGATCAACAGGAAGCACATATATTGTATCCCATGCTTCTCGATCTGTTCATCAAGCGGAAGAAGACTGCTTTAGCAGCACGAAAGGCAAAGTCCGTCGTCCAGAGTCTTCAAAACCTGCTCAAACAGCAACCAAAGTCTACTCAAGGGTTAAACCAAAAGGAAAATTACCAGAGTACCTCGATTTCCAAGGAATTCGTCACTACTGGAAACCCGTTGAAGTTCGGACTAACACTCCTAATTCTAAGTAGTTTATCTTTGCTTTTTCTTTTGAACTCTCACTTCGCCCAAAGTGTAGAGATGTTTTATAGGGTTTAGCTTTTAAATAATCTCTCTTTGTCTTGCCCAAGACAAATGAGTTTGTATTTTAGGGCCCTGTTTCATAGTGTGAATTATAAATAAAACGCGTTGTTTTGATTCCACACTTTGTGTTTATTTTCATTTTACCCTTTCCTGGAAATGATAATCCTAAAAAACACAATAAAACAAAAAAAAAAACTCTTCAAAAAAAAGATATACACAATCTGCATACACTTTCACATTAACTTTTTAAAAAAACATGATGAAAAAAATTAATCAGACATAAATCAAATATGCAGATTAAACAGATGGACAAATCCATTGAAAGCAATAACTCTATACTCTCTCCCAACTTTGAAATCCCCTGTGAAGTCGTCGAGGAAGAAGTTGAAGAAGAGATCCCAGATGAAATTTCTAGACTGCTAAAGCACGAGGAAAGGATCATTCAGCCTCACAAAGAACCTCTAGAAGCAATCAACTTGGGTTCTGAAGAAGACAAAAAAGAAGTAAATATCGGAGCTTCACTTGACAGCAACGTCAAGAGCAAACTGATAAATCTTCTCAAAGAATATGTTGATGTGTTCGCTTGGTCCTATCAGGACATGCCAGGGCTAGATACCAGCATTGTGGAGCATCACTTGCCATTAAAACCAGAATGTCCACCAGTTAAGCAAAAACTGAGAAGAGTTCACCCTAATATGGCAGAAAAAATCAAAAAGATCGTCCAGAAAATGGTCATCACTTACAAAGACTGGCACGAAATGCTGCCATTTGCTCTGCATGGGTATCGTACTTCAGTACGCACTTCAACAGGGGCAACTACCTTTTCTCTGGTATACGGCATGGAAGCAGTGCTCCCCGTAGAAGTTGAGATTCCTTCAATGAGAGTTCTCATGGAAACCAAATTATCTGAAGCTGAATGGTGTCAAAGCAGATACGACCAGCTAAACTTAATCGAAGAAAAGCGCCTGACCGCTCTGTGTCACGGACAACTATATCAAAGAAGAATGAAGAAAGCTTTCGACAAAAAGGTCCGACCTCGTGAATTCCGAGAAGGCGACCTCGTGCTTAAAAATATTTTGTCTTTTCAACCAGATTCTAGGGGCAAATGGACTCCTAACTACGAAGGCCCATACATCGTCAAAAGAAGCTTTTCTGGCGGTGCTATGACTCTCACAACCATGGACGGTGATGAACTCCCGCATCCTGTGAATGCTGATGCAGTCAAGAAATACTTTGTCTAATAAAACAAAAGAACAACTCAGTAAGTCGAAAACCCGAAAAGGGAGGCTTAGGCAAAAATGAGCGTCTCGGTGGATTGAAAACCTGAAAAGGCGATCCAGGCAAAAATTAGAGACAATAAACAGAAATTATCCTGATAGATTGAAAACCTGAAAAGGCAATCTAGGCAAAAACAAGGATACAAAAAAATATGACAAAGTAACTGCATCAGTCTGTACTTCGTCAATCTAAAGAATCTTCCATCAACGGATCTTCAATCAACTTTTCTGAAGCGACAAGCACAGTTGGAATTCAAAGTTGTTAGGGATAATAGAGGTTATTTGCTTTCAATGTAGCCTTTTCCCAATAAATTATCATTTCCAACTTTTGTAAATAGTTCATGGAATCCCACCTTTGGCTGATTACCATTCTATTCAATAAAATTTGAGCCTTGTGCCTTTTGTTTGCAATTCCTGCTTTATTCTGTTTTGCAAAATAAACGCTTTTTATTGTGAAAATCACTTTTTGAAACAAAAATGTTTTAAATGAATTTTTACTTCAAAAATTTTGAAACAAAAAGCAAAATTTTCCTTTGAACTATGGACACAGAAAGAACTTCAACAGTTTTCTCCATAAGTGTTTCAATCTCCGAAAGATAGAACGATTGCTACGAGAAGTCTTCTCCTCAGCAGGAATCATCAAAGGACGGTATTCTTATCCAAAAAGAATTCCCGACAAAGTTGCCAATAAAATACCTTTCTCAGAAAGCATGCAACTCAAAATTCTTCATCAGTGAACGTCTGCACCTTTGCTGCAATTTTCACTAAATATTTGTTCGAACTGTGACGTGGTCCTTTTCCCAAATATCTCTTTAGTGTCTTTGTCAAAGTATTGTTAGCATGCATATAACATTCATGACATTCATAATAGCATCATTCATGCATTTTTGCATTCCTTGAAATGTTTGCTTCCATATCACTGGTTTAAATCACACTTACTCATGTAAGTACAAGTCATCCCGAGAGTATCTCCAAACAAAAAGATACATTTTCTTTTCCCGTGAGTATCCCCAAACAGAGATACATCTTTTCTCTCGTACTCCCAACGGAGATCATTCCTCATTTGGAACAATGCCTTGATTAACTGTTTCCTGTTCATTCTCGGATAGAACCCTCTCTAATCAACAAAGCAATAAGCAATAGCCTCGTCATTTGAGCCGCTTATTTCCTTTCATTCCTAAACTTGTCACAAAGGTTTGTTCTTCCCAACAAGGCCAAATCACGACAATTCAAAATCCCCAACAGTTGTCTTTGTCAAAAAAAAGAAAACACGTATGCATCAATCAAAAAGCCCATCTTCTCAAAAGAGAAATCCTCGGCAAGATTATATCCAAGAAAATAGAAACTCATTTTGAGTTCTGTTCTTTCATTGTCTGTTATTCACAAGGCTGAATAATCAACAAAATCTTTCAAAGATTTACCTTGTTATAGTTATCACTTTGCTGATAATTGGTAATATCTTCGAAACTCATCTGAAATCAATTTCCATTACTGTCTGTTATTCACAAGGCTGAATACGCAGTAATTTTCTCAAAAGATTTACCTTGTTATAGTTATCACTTCGCTGATAATTGGTAATATCTTTAGAATTCATTACCATAAACTATCACAATGCTGATAATTGATAATATCATTTTCACTTACCTTAAACATTGTCACGAGGCTGACAGAAGGTAATCTCTTTATTTTCCAAAGCGGAACAGATATTCACATGTTTTGTGAATCTCTTTTTCCCCAGCGAAACATATTGCATGTTTCCCAACAAACAGGATCCTCTTTTCTTAAACATATCGAGTCATCCTCACAAATTTTTCCCCGCCGTGTCATTTCTCTGATATCATTCGGGTGAAACTTTTTACAATCATTTTGCATCACTCGCATCTTTTGGTATCTTAGGTCCAAAATTTGCGTATTCTGATATTTAAGTCTCTTTACACCTATCAAAACGAAGATATTCATCTTCATATCTCAGGTGAAAGAAACTTAAATAGGGGCATCTGTCATACCCCAATTTTTGACCTAATATACCACCTTACCTTTGCATCATTTGCATAACTAACAGCTCAGACAACATTAATCGGGTGTAGCTTTCACAGGTCAAAATTAGGGTTTCATCAGATTTTCATCTGATTCAAGAGGCAACCAATTAGGGTTTGAGTTTTACTCACCTCATTTGATCTATCTTGATCAAATTATCAGCCTTCAATCCTCAGATATCCATTTTTCTCATTGATCAATCGAGGATCGACCAATTAGGGTTTTGATCGGGCATGAGTATTCTCTGACTTTTTGAACAAGAAATGACCTTTTTTGGCTAGAGATTGGTTATCATATCTTAGATACAACATCTTTACCTAATTTTTGGATTCAAAACATCACAGAAGTTCACAGACTTCATCAGTCAATTTCTGAAACATCTGATGAAAATTCATCTGCACAGAAAAGTCAAACTTTGACTTTTGGTCAAATTTTTCAAAACAAAACATTTTCAATCATCAAAATACTTCAAATGATCCATCATGATCATAAAAAATCAAAGAATTTGAAAAAGTCAACAAAAAGTCAAAAGTTTCAACACTTAGAAAAATTTCTAAGTGTTAAAATTTCTTATTTTTTCGAAACTTCATGCCATTTTTTCACCTAGTTCCATTTTGAATTGGAAAAAACTCAAAACATGAAAGTTATAGCTCTTGAAACAAGCTTTCCAAAATGTCCAAGAAATCTCAAATCCATAGAGTCTAGCTATACTTTTCAGAACCATTGGCCTATAAATAGAGCATCATTTCAAGTTCAAATCACACCAAAGCATTGCAAATCCATGTTTTCTCTCTACTTCCTTGAAATTCAAGCAACATAGTGCAAAAGTGAGAAAGATTGCAATTTTGAAAATCTGTAAAAACCATGATGAAATTTGGTGTCTAACATAACATATAATCAATATGGAACATGTTTGAATCATAAAATAAACACAAGAACCATGAAACAAATCACATTTCATGATCCAAACTTTCCAAAACTGCCATAGCATTCGAATTTGAAGTTTGGCTTGAACAAGTTGTGTTCTGATCACTCTAACACCTTCCATATACCTCATATACATGATCCAAACCATCAGCAACTAACTGTAACAGCTTAAACATAGAATTCGAGTTTCCATTTTTGAATTATGCAGGTGGACTTGGCTGGAGGGATTTGAGATGATTCAAAGCAAGCAGACCATCCATATAGCTTCTACATAGGCCGATGATGCTGTAGCAATCGAAAAACAAGTTCTGGAAACACTCAATCACCTTCTTCGATTTCAACTTGAACAGGTTAGAACTCGAACTTGGATATCATGATTCTTTGAACTTAAATGCAAAAACTCTTGGCCAATCTCTTTCTGCACTCATCACGATCATAAGCCCTCAAACAAACTGAAAAATCATCAACTATGCATCATTTAATTTGAAATCTTAGTTTCTAGGGTTCTTCGTGATTCCAGAAATTCAAACATGATAGACTAAAAATAAATGCAATTAACATACACCATCGTATTCCTTGTTCAAAACCGAGCAATTTTCATGTTTATTTCATCAAATTTCATTGAGAAACGAAGATTGTAGCATGGATTATGGAATCTGAAAATCAAAGAGGAAGAACAAGCCTGCGCGCGTGTTCTTGAGTTTTAAAAATTCAAAAATTCCAATACTTTGTTTACACGTGTTTGGGTCCATGAACACAAACGCGCGTTTGTCCCAGTGGTTTCTAGCATGCCTTTAGTCCTCTTTGCCACGTATACCATCCAACAGGTCAGGGGTTCAACTCTCCACAAGACCATTTTTTTCAAAACTTGTTATATTTTCTTCATTTTTTTCACAAACTTTCACATTTTTTTTAACCAATAAAAACTCCTCATTTTGAGGTGATTTTTTGTACACTTGTCAATAAATACATCTACTTGTCAATAAAAACTCCTCACATTTCAAAATCATTTTTCAAAACTTTTTATCAAACTTACATCTTTTACCATGATCGATCCGATTTAAACGATAAAATCAAATTCATTTTCTCTCGAATTTCTCAATCGATCATGGGCCTCCCTTACGGTGTAGGTCCCAATCCTTTTATGTACATATTCAATTTTTCTCGTACATACTCAAATCATCATTGTTAATATTCAAACATAAAAAAATTTCTTTCGGTTGTTTTCATTCATTTGTTTATACACCAAATCCATTGGTTCTAGGAGAAGAATTATTCCCGATGAAACTTCTTTTAAACCAATGGGCCTCCCTTACGGTGTAAGTCCCAATCCTTTTATGTACATATTCAATTTTTCTCGTACATACTCAAATCATCATTGTTAATATTCAAACATAAACAAATTTCTTTCGTTTGTTTTCATTCGTTTGTTTATACACCGAATCCATTGGTTCTAGGAGAAGAATTATTCCCGATGAAACTTCTTTTAAACCAATGGGCCTCCCTTACGGTGTAAGTCCCATAACATTCTTTTGTGTACATAATATTTCTTTGTACATAACAAATTCTTTCCAAACACATACAAATTTTCATCTGTACATAACACAGATACTTTTATACTCAAGTACAGACAAACTTCGATCGTTTGTTTTCACTTCACTTGTGTATACACAAACCAACATTTTTTTGTACATACATATTTTCCTTGTACATATCAAATTCTTTCTTTATTCATACAAACTTTTATCTGTACATAATACAGATACCCTTTACAGATAAATTTTTATCATTCGTTTCTGTTTCGTCTGTATATACACTGAATACCATTGGTATTGAAAGGAGCATTATTCCCTGTGAAACTGCTTTCAAACCAATGGGCCACCCTTATGGTGTAAGTCCCAACCCTCCTATGTACATCCATCTTTGTCTGTACATAAATAGTTCATTCGTGTACATATTCATTTCCTTGTACACAGTTCTGACTTGTAAATAATCAAGTTACGCTCGTTTTAAACGTTCTTTTCACAGACACTTGTTTATATATTTCATAAACTTTTATAAATAAACATCATGCATCTGTTTATATTTCCTTCATAAACTCCTGTGAATACATATCACACACACACACACACTTGTTTATACAAATGTCTAATTATAACATAACAATTAGTCTAACCAATAGGTTCCCCACAGTTGTAGCCTCCGCTTGGGCTTTATACAAGATAATTCATCCCCTGCACGAATTTAGCCTCCGCTTGGGCTTTATACAAGATAACTATCCCCACAGAGTTCAGTCTCCTCTTAGGCTTCATATAAGAAAACTCACTCATCTGAGTTTAGCCTCCGCTTAGGCTTCATATAAGACAACACTCCCCTGTTGAGTCAGCCTCCTCTTGGGCTTCGTTCAAAATAACTCCTCATTGAGTTTAGCCTTCTCTTGGGCATCATACAATGAAAGAGATAGGAAATCTCTTAACAGCCTCCTATTGGGCTTCCAATACAAAGAATCACCCGCGTTAGGATAGATGTGACACCCCGATTTAATTCAATATTAAATAAGTGAGAATTAATTATTTAATTGATTTAAAGTCTTAAATATTTAACATCTGGATTAATTGGATTATTTAATGAGGGAAGGCCTGGAGGTGTGCAGAGTAAATGGTGGGTGTAAGAGTAAATCACTCTACTAATTACTAGATATTGATTATTTATTTTATTGGAATATTAAAAGGAAATATAAAAGGAAAAGAAAGGAAAAAAGAGAAGGTTTTGGAGAAATCATTTCACGTAGAGTTGGAGAAAGAAGAGAGGAAAAAGCCGACCGAGAGAAACCAAGAATCATCGAGGTAAGGGTGATTTTGTTTGATTAATATGTCTTATGGGTTTTGGGAACCGATGGGATGATTGGGTATGTTAGAAAATGGAATTATAGGTTTATAGCATGAAACCCTAAGTTGTGTCAATGTATGGAGGAATTGATCAGTAGTGTGTCAGATGACTGATAGGAATGTGTAAATTATGTTGTTTGATGTTAAAATGGTGTAAAATGGCTTTAGATTAGTGTTCCCAATAATACAATTCGTGTTTGCAAGTTTGGAAATGGTTATGGATGCATAAAGTCATCAAAATGGCAAATTTTGTTTATACAGACGTGGAAACCGGTTCCCTGTGGGGAGGAACCGGGTTCCAGTTGTTAAAATTTCAAAATCTGGCATTTTGTACATGGGAACCGGTTCCCTGTGGGAGGAACCGGGTTCCCCATACAAAAATCCAGGGGGACTCATTTTTAAAACCTGGGAACCGGTTCCCTGTGGGGAGGAACCGGGTTCCCCATACAATTTTCCAGGAGCGTGTTTTTCAAGGATTGTGGGAACCGGGTTCTCCCAGTGAGGAACCGGTTACCACTGTGTATTTTTCCAAAATTTCTAAAACTTCAAAAATTTATATTTTCTAAACCGTAACTCCGATTCGAGTGTCGTTTTGGGCGTTATTTCTTAAATTTAAAACTCTACCTCTTGGAAAGGAAAAATATTATTTTCTCAACAATTATTTTAAAAGAGCCGAGTTCCCGATTTTTTTGAAAGTATGGATTGAATTACGGATGATGGGTAATTAATACGAATGGTCAGTGTTACCGGATGAGAGCTAATGCATATCATGCTATATTTGATATTCATTATGATTTGAATGTGATATGTTGATGAGTGGGCATTGTGTGAAATGTATTGATATTATGATTAGTGGAATGATGTGGCATGCTTTTATGATTGCATGCATAGACATTTGTTAATTGGTTCATTCCCATTGTGCGGAAGTGAGCTTGCAGAGCCAATAGACTCACCTGGTTGGAGGTAGTGAGGCTAGATACTTGACCCAAGGGTGATGGGCGAATCATGGATTACACTGTCTTTCCACGAGTAAACGGAGCAGTGGGTGAACGCGGTTCACGTTTGGTACCACATGCATAGAGTCTGCATTGCATATGGAATTGTAACATGTTAGGATGGTTTCCAGTGTTGCAATTTCCATGGTTTGATATATACATGATCAGTGTGTGAACTGTTCTTTTTGTATTGTTTATGATCTTGTGTTTGGTTGATGAACTGATATGTTCGATTATTCTGTTGGATCTAAGAACGTATAATACATATTATATTGAATTGAAATCTCACCCTTACTTTAACCATTTCAGATCCGAAGTGATTAGCCGCTTGGAGTTGGTGAGGATAACTCTCTAGATTCGAGTCAGTTCATTGGTCCGCGTGTCAGTGTCGTGCTCAGGTAGATGTAACACTGGGGAAACGATTGTTTGGAATCCTTTAATGGATATTTTAAATAGTTTGAGTTATGTTGATTTAATATCCTGGAATGACTATTGATTGATATTCGGGATTAAATTATGTTTCATTTCCGCTGTTAAACATAATTTTGGGTATGATTTAATTGATGAATGTTCTTCAGTGAAAGCATGACGCTGTTTGGTTAAATTTCTATGATTGAAATTGTGACGCCTCTTAATTGTGGATAAACTCTGATTATTTAATTCTATAAAACGCGGGTATTTAGAAGGGGTGTTACAATAGTGGTATCAGAGCATAGTCGGTCTTGTCTTAGTGTCGTTATCCCTTTTAGTATGCGACTAGTGTAAGTAACACTGTCGATACTTGTGTGCTGATGTAGATTGTTTTGTAATGTTACAGAACAATGGCTGGAAGAGGTAACGGAAGGAATGATGATGCTATAGCTGAGGCTTTGGGAATGTTAGCTGGAGTGCTCGAGGGAAAGCAACAGGGAGCTGCGATTGGTGCTGACAGACAATTGGGGAATTTTTAGAGGAATAATCCTCCATTGTTCAAGGGTGCACATGATCCCGAGGGTGCTCAGAAGTGGTTGAAGGAGATCGAGAGGATCTTCAGAGTGATTGATTGTGCTGAGGGGCTGAAGGTGAGATATGGTACTCACATGTTGGCAGAGGAAGCTGATGACTGGTGGGTTGCTACCAGGACTGAGTTGGAAGAAGATGGGATTGCATTGACTTGGGCTGTGTTCAGGAGAGCTTTTCTGAGACGGTATTTTCCTGAAGACATTCGGGGTAAGAAAGAGATTGAATTTCTGGAGCTCAAGCAGGGCAACAAGTCTGTGAGTGAGTATGCGACCAAGTTTACTGAGTTAGCAAAGTATTATGCTAATTATCCTAACGATGCAGATGGAGAATTTTCTAAATGTATCAAGTTTGAGAATGGTCTGCGAGATGAGATCAAGCAGGGTATCAGGTATCAGGTTTCCTGATTTGGTTGACTGTAGTAGGATTCTGGAGGAAGATCTTACTAGTACTAAGGCGAATGCTCAGAGTTATGCTGACCGTAAGGGTAAGAGACAGATGGATCGCGGTAAGCCTTATGATAGGAGTAATCATAGATCTGGAGGTTGGAAGAAGCCTAGTGGGGGAGACTCTGGTTCTTCTGGTTCTTCCGTAAAGTGCTACAGATGTGGTGAATTGGGTCACCGAGCTCTTGAATGCAAGGCTGATGCGAGGAAGTGCAACAATTGTGGGAGAGTTGGTCATTTAGCTGCTGAGTGTAGATCCCGAAGAATAACTTGTTACAACTGTGGCGAAGAAGGACACACCCGTCCGCAGTGTACTAAGCCAAAGAAAGAGCAAGCTGGTGGGAAAGTGTTCGCTTTGTCAGGATCAGAGGTTAAGCCAGATGATCGGTTGATTAAAGGTACATGTTTTATTAATGGCATACCTTTAATTGCAATTATTGACACTGGAGCGACACATTCTTTTATTTCTTTGGACTGTGCTAAGAGATTGAATCTAGAAATTTCTAATTTGGATGGAAGTATGGTTATTGACACTCCTGCGTCGGGTTCAGTGACTACTTCGTATGTGTGTAGAAATTGTCCTATCGTTATTTTCGATAGAGGGTTCGGTATGGATTTAGTGTGCCTACCTTTAGATCAACTTGATATTATCCTTGGAATGAACTGGTTGGTCTTCAACCAGGTTCATATCAATTGTTTTGAGAAGACGGTTATATTTCCTGAGGTAGCTAAAGTTGAAGATGCGATCATGTCAGTTAAGCAGATGAACTCAGCTGTCAGAGATGGTGTTGTAGTGTTCATGTTATATTCTTCAACGGAAGTGAAAGGGAAGGCGAAGAGTGGTGAGTTACCTGTTGCGAACGAATTTCCAGAGGTGTTTCCAGAAGATGTTAATGAGTTACCACCTGAGAAAGAAGTGGAGTTTACTATAGATTTGATTCATGGAACTAGTCCGGTGTCGATGGCGCCTTATCGCATGTCGGCATCTGAGTTGTCTGAACTGAAGAAACAGTTGGAAGAGTTATTGGAGAAGAAATTTATTCGGCCTAGTGTTTTGCCGTGGGGTGCGCCGGTGTTGTTGGTTAAGAAGAAGGAAGGTACGATGAGACTGTGTGTTGACTACAGACAGTTGAATAAAGTGACGATCAAGAACCGGTATCCACTGCCGAGGATTGATGACTTGATGGATCCGTTGGTTGGAGCTTGTGTGTTTAGCAAGATTGATCTGAGATCTGGATATCATCAGATTCGTGTTAAGGCGGAAGATATTCGAGCGTTTAGAACGAGGTACGGGCATTATGAATATTCTGTTATGCCATTTGGAGTTACTAATGCACCTGGTGTGTTTATGGAGTATATGAACAGGATATTTCATCCGTATCTTGACAAGTTTGTGGTGGTGTTTATTGACGACATTCTGATCTATTCAAAGGATGATGAGGAGCATGCAAAGCATCTCAGAGTTGTATTGGAATTATTGAAGGAAAAGAAACTTTATGCGAAATTGTCGAAGTGTGAGTTTTGGTTAAGCGAAGTGAGTTTTCTTGGCCATGTGATTTCCAAGAATGGTATTTCTGTTGATCCTACAAAAGTAGAAGCGATATCTCAGTGGGAAGTGCCGAAGAATGCTTCGGAGATTCGTAGTTTTCTTGGTCTGGCAGGTTACTACAGGAAGTTCATTGAGGGATTTTCGAAGTTAGCTTTACCGTTGACTAAGTTGACGAGAAAAGGTCAAGCATTTATTTGGGATGCAGATTGTGAGAAAGGATTCCAAGAATTGAAGAGGAGGTTGACTAGTGCTCCGATTTTGATTTTGCCAAATCCGGAAGAATCTTTTGTGGTGTATTGTGATGCGTCTTTGATGGGTTTAGGGGGTGTTTTGATGCAAGATAAGAAGGTTGTGGCTTATGCTTCGAGACAGTTAAAGACTCATGAAAGGAATTACCCGACTCATGATTTAGAGTTGGCGGCTGTTGTGTTTGTGTTGAAGCTATGGAGGCATTATATGTATGGTTCACGGTTTGAAGTGTTCAGTGATCATAAGGGCCTGAAGTATCTCTTTGATCAGAAGGAGTTGAATATGAGGCAGAGGAGGTGGTTGGAATTTCTCAAGGATTACGATTTTGGTTTGAACTACCATCCTGGTAAGGCAAACGTCGTGGCAGATGCGTTGAGTAGGAAATCCTTGCATATGTCGATGTTGATGGTTCGGGAATTGGATTTAGTAGAGCAGTTCAGAGATTTGAGTTTGGTTTGTGAGACTACTTCAAATAGTGTGAAGTTGGGCATGTTGAAGCTGACTAGTGGTATTTTGGAAGAGATTCGAAATGGGCAGAAGTCTGATGTTGGTTTGGTGGATAAGCTGACATTGATTAACCAAGGTCAAGGAGGTGAGTTCCGAATTGATGAGAATGGTGTCATGAGATTTGGTGATAGAGTGTGTGTTCCGGATGTTGCTGAGATCAGAAAGAGTATCTTGGAGGAAGGACACCGTAGTGGGTTGAGTATTCATCCCGGTGCTACTAAGATGTACCATGACTTGAAGAAGTTATTTTGGTGGCCAGGAATGAAGAAGGAAATCGCCGAGTTTGTGTATGCGTGTTTGGTTTGTCAGAAATCAAAGATTGAGCATCAGAAGCCGTCGGGACTGATGGAACCATTATTCGTTCCGGAATGGAAATGGGATGGCATTTCTATGGACTTTGTGTCTGGTTTGCCTAGAACAGCGAAGAACTGTGATTCTATCTGGGTGATTGTCGATCGATTGACGAAGTCTGCTCACTTTATTCCGATAAGAATGGATTATCCGATGGAAAGGTTGGCAGAATTGTATATTGAGAAGGTTGTAAGTTTGCATGGTATTCCGTCTAGCATTGTGTCGGATAGAGATCCGAGGTTTACTTCTAAGTTCTGGACAGGATTGCAAGAAGCTCTGGGTACTAAGTTACGATTGAGTTTCGCGTATCATCCGCAGACATATGGTCAGACGGAGAGGACGATTCAGTCGTTAGAGGATTTGTTGAGGGCTTGTGTGTTAGAGAAAGGTGGAGCTTGGGATAGCTACTTGCCGTTGATAGAGTTTACCTACAACAATAGTTTTCATTCGAGCATTGGTATGGCTCTGTTCGAGGCATTGTATGGTAGGAGATGTCGGACACCGTTGTGTTGGTACGAATCTGGAGAAAGTGCTGTGATTGGACCAGAGATTGTTCAACAAACTTCAGAAAAAATTAAGATGATTCAGGAGAAGATGAGGACTTCTCAGAGTCGTCAGAAGAGTTATCACGATAAGAGGAGGAAAGATCTTGAGTTTGATGAAGGAGACCACGTGTTTATGAGAGTTACTCCGATGACTGGTATTGGTCGAGCTTTGAAGTCAAAGAAGTTGACTCCGCGCTTTATTGGTCCGTTTCAGATTACCGAGAGAGTTGGGAAAGTTGCTTATCAGATTGCTTTACCGCCGTCACTTGCGAATTTGCATGATGTTTTCCATGTATCTCAGTTGAGGAGGTACATTGCTGATCCGTCTCATGAGATTCAAGTAGATGATGTTCAGGTACGAGATAATTTGACTGTTGAAGCAGTGCCTGCAAGAATTGAGGATCGAAAAGTGAAGCAATTGCGAGGTAAAGAGATAGCACTGGTACGAGTAGCTTGGGGAGGACCAGCTGAAGGAAATGTAACTTGGGAGCTGGAGAGTCAGATGAAGGACTCGTATCCCGAACTTTTCGTCTAAGGTATGTTTTCGAGGACGAAAACTCTTTTAGTGGGGGAGAGTTGTGACACCCCAATTTAATTCAATATTAAATAAGTGAGAATTAATTATTTAATTGATTTAAAGTCTTAAATATTTAATTCATCTGGATTAATTGGATTATTTAATGAGGGAATGCCTGGAGGTGTGCAGAGTAAATGGTGGGTGTAAGAGTAAATCACTCTACTAATTACTAGATATTGATTATTTATTTTATTGGAATATTAAAAGGAAATATAAAAGGAAAAGAAAGGGAAAAAAAGAAGGTTTTGGAGAAATCATTTCACGTAGAGTTGGAGAAAGAAGAGAAAAGAGGAAAAGCCGACGCCGAGAGAAACCGAAGAATCATCGCGAGGTAAGGGGTGATTTTGTTTGATTAATATGTCTTATGGGTTTTGGGAACCGATGGGATGATTGGGTATGTTAGAAAATGGAATTATAGGTTTATAGCATGAAACCCTAAGTTGTGTCAGTGTATGGAGGAATTGATCAGTAGTGTGTCAGATGACTGATAGGAATGTGTAAATTATGTTGTTTGATGTTAAAATGGTGTAAAATGGCTTTAGATTAGTGTTCCCAATAATACAATTCGTGTTTGCAAGTTTAGAAATGGTTATGGATGCATAAAGCTGTCAAAAATGGCAAATTTTGTTGTTACAGGACGTGGAAACCGGTTCCCTGTGGGAAGGAACCGGGTTCCAGATTAAAATTAAAAATCGGCATTTTTACATGGAAACCGTTCCTGGGGAGGAACCGGGTTCCCATAAAAATCAGGGGACTCATTTTAAAACCTGGAACCGGTTCCTGTGGGGAGGAACCGGTTCCCATACAATTTTCGAGGCGTGTTTTCAAGGATTGTGGGCCGGTTCTCCCAGTGAGGAACCGGTTACCACGGTGTATTTTTCCAAAATTTCTAAAACTTCAAAAATTTATATTTTCTAAACCGGAACTCCGATTCGAGTGCCGTTTTCGGCGTTATTTCTTAAATTTAAAACTCTACCTCTTGGAAAGGAAAAATATTATTTTCTCAACAATTATTTTAAAAGAGCCGAGTTCCCGATTTTTTTGAAAGTATGGATTGAATTACGGATGATGGGTAATTAATACGAATGGTCAGTGTTACCGGATGAGAGCTAATGCATATCATGCTATATTTGATATTCATTATGATTTGAATGTGATATGTTGATGAGTGGGCATTGTGTGAAATGTATTGATATTATGATTAGTGGAATGATGTGGCATGCTTTTATGATTGCATGCATAGACATTTGTTAATTGGTTCATTCCCATTGTGCGGAAGTGAGCTTGCAGAGCCAATAGACTCACCTGGTTGGAGGTAGTGAGGCTAGATACTTGACCCAAGGGTGATGGGCGAATCATGGATTACACTGTCTTTCCACGAGTAAACGGAGCAGTGGGTGAACGCGGTTCACGTTTGGTACCACATGCATAGAGTCTGCATTGCATATGGAATTGTAACATGTTAGGATGGTTTCCAGTGTTGCAATTTCCATGGTTTGATATATACATGATCAGTGTGTGAACTGTTCTTTTTGTATTGTTTATGATCTTGTGTTTGGTTGATGAACTGATATGTTCGATTATTCTGTTGGATCTAAGAACGTATAATACATATTATATTGAATTGAAATCTCACCCTTACTTTAACCATTTCAGATCCGAAGTGATTAGCCGCTTGGAGTTGGTGAGGATAACTCTCTAGATTCGAGTCAGTTCATTGGTCCGCGTGTCAGTGTCGTGCTCTGGTAGATGTAACACTGGGGAAACGATTGTTTGGAATCCTTTAATGGATATTTTAAATAGTTTGAGTTATGTTGATTTAATATCCTGGAATGACTATTGATTGATATTCGGGATTAAATTATGTTTCATTTCCGCTGTTAAACATAATTTTGGGTATGATTTAATTGATGAATGTTCTTCAGTGAAAGCATGACGTTGTTTGGTTAAATTTCTATGATTGAAATTGTGACGCCTCTTAATTGTGGATAAACTTTGATTATTTAATTCTATAAAACGCGGGTATTTAGAAGGGGTGTTACAATAGTGGTATCAGAGCATAGTCGGTCTTGTCTTAGTGTCGTTATCCCTTTTAGTATGCGACTAGTGTAAGTAACACTGTCGATACTTGTGTGCTGATGTAGATTGTTTTGTAATGTTACAGAACAATGGCTGGAAGAGGTAACGGAAGGAATGATGATGCTATAGCTGAGGCTTTGGGAATGTTAGCTGGAGTGCTCGAGGGAAAGCAACAGGGAGCTGCGATTGGTGCTGACAGACAATTGGGGAATTTTTAGAGGAATAATCCTCCATTGTTCAAGGGTGCACATGATCCCGAGGGTGCTCAGAAGTGGTTGAAGGAGATCGAGAGGATCTTCAGAGTGATTGATTGTGCTGAGGGGATGAAGGTGAGATATGGTACTCACATGTTGGCAGAGGAAGCTGATGACTGGTGGGTTGCTACCAGGACTGAGTTGGAAGAAGATGGGATTGCATTGACTTGGGCTGTGTTCAGGAGAGCTTTTCTGAGACGGTATTTTCCTGAAGACATTCGGGGTAAGAAAGAGATTGAATTTCTGGAGCTCAAGCAGGGCAACAAGTCTGTGAGTGAGTATGCGACCAAGTTTACTGAGTTAGCAAAGTATTATGCTAATTATCCTAACGATGCAGATGGAGAATTTTCTAAATGTATCAAGTTTGAGAATGGTCTGCGAGATGAGATCAAGCAGGGTATCAGGTATCAGGTTTCCTGATTTGGTTGACTGTAGTAGGATTCTGGAGGAAGATCTTACTAGTACTAAGGCGAATGCTCAGAGTTATGCTGACCATAAGGGTAAGAGACAGATGGATCGCGGTAAGCCTTATGATAGGAGTAATCATAGATCTGGAGGTTGGAAGAAGCCTAGTGGGGGAGACTCTGGTTCTTCTGGTTCTTCCGTAAAGTGCTACAGATGTGGTGAATTGGGTCACCGAGCTCTTGAATGCAAGGCTGATGCGAGGAAGTGCAACAATTGTGGGAGAGTTGGTCATTTAGCTGCTGAGTGTAGATCCCGAAGAATAACTTGTTACAACTGTGGCGAAGAAGGACACACTCGTCCGCAGTGTACTAAGCCAAAGAAAGAGCAAGCTGGTGGGAAAGTGTTCGCTTTGTCAAGATCAGAGGTTAAGCCAGATGATCGGTTGATTAAAGGTACATGTTTTATTAATGGCATACCTTTAATTGCAATTATTGACACTGGAGCGACACATTCTTTTATTTCTTTGGACTGTGCTAAGAGATTGAATCTAGAAATTTCTAATTTGGATGGAAGTATGGTTATTGACACTCCTGCGTCGGGTTCAGTGACTACTTCGTATGTGTGTAGAAATTGTCCTATCGTTATTTTCGATAGAGGGTTCGGTATGGATTTAGTGTGCCTACCTTTAGATCAACTTGATATTATCCTTGGAATGAACTGGTTGGTCTTCAACCAGGTTCATATCAATTGTTTTGAGAAGACGGTTATATTTCCTGAGGTAGCTAAAGTTGAAGATGCGATCATGTCAGTTAAGCAGATGAACTCAGCTGTCAGAGATGGTGTTGTAGTGTTCATGTTATATTCTTCAACGGAAGTGAAAGGGAAGGCGAAGAGTGGTGAGTTACCTGTTGCGAACGAATTTCCAGAGGTGTTTCCAGAAGATGTTAATGAGTTACCACCTGAGAAAGAAGTGGAGTTTACTATAGATTTGATTCATGGAACTAGTCCGGTGTCGATGGCGCCTTATCGCATGTCGGCATCTGAGTTGTCTGAACTGAAGAAACAGTTGGAAGAGTTATTGGAGAAGAAATTTATTCGGCCTAGTGTTTTGCCGTGGGGTGCGCCGGTGTTGTTGGTTAAGAAGAAGGCGATGAGACGTGTGTTGACTACCTTGAATAAAGTGACGATCAAGAACCGGTATCCACTGCCGAGGATTGATGACTTGATGGATCCGTTGGTTGGAGCTTGTGTGTTTAGCAAGATTGATCTGAGATCTGGATATCATCAGATTCGTGTTAAGGCGGAAGATATTCAGAAGACTGCGTTTAGAACGAGGTACGGGCATTATGAATATTCTGTTATGCCATTTGGAGTTACTAATGCACCTGGTGTGTTTATGGAGTATATGAACAGGATATTTCATCCGTATCTTGACAAGTTTGTGGTGGTGTTTATTGACGACATTCTGATCTATTCAAAGGATGATGAGGAGCATGCAAAGCATCTCGAGTTGTATTGGAATTATTGAAGGAAAAGAAACTTTATGCGAAATTGTCAAGTGTGAGTTTTGGTTGCGAAGTGAGTTTTCTTGGCCATGTGATTTCCAAGAATGGTATTTCATTGATCCTACAAAAGTAGAAGCGATATCTCGTTGGAAGTGCGAAGAATGCTTGAGATTCGTAGTTTTCTTGGTCCAGCGGTTACTACGGGAAGTTCATTGAGGATTTTCGAGTTAGCTTTACCGTTGACTAAGTTGACGAGAAAGGTCAAGCATTTATTTGGGATGCAGATTGTGAGAAAGGATTCCAAGAATTGAAGAGGAGGTTGACTAGTGCTCGATTTTGATTTTGCCAATCGGAAGAATCTTTTGTGGTGTATTGTGATGCGTCTTTGATGGGTTTAGGGGTGTTTTGATGCAAGATAAGAAGGTTGTGGCTTATGCTTGAGACGCTTAAAGACTCATGAAAGGAATTACCCGACTCATGATTTAGAGTTGGCGGTTTGTGTTTGTGTTGAAGCTATGGAGGCATTATCTGTATGGTTCACGGTTTGAAGTGTTCAGTGATCATAAGGGCCTGAAGTATCTCTTTGATCAGAAGGAGTTGAATATGAGGCAGAGGAGGTGGTTGGAATTTCTCAAGGATTACGATTTTGGTTTGAACTACCATCCTGGTAAGGCAAACGTCGTGGCAGATGCGTTGAGTAGGAAATCCTTGCATATGTCGATGTTGATGGTTCGGGAATTGGATTTAGTAGAGCAGTTCAGAGATTTGAGTTTGGTTTGTGAGACTACTTCAAATAGTGTGAAGTTGGGCATGTTGAAGCTGACTAGTGGTATTTTGGAAGAGATTCGAAATGGGCAGAAGTCTGATGTTGGTTTGGTGGATAAGCTGACATTGATTAACCAAGGTCAAGGAGGTGAGTTCCGAATTGATGAGAATGGTGTCATGAGATTTGGTGATAGAGTGTGTGTTCCGGATGTTGCTGAGATCAGAAAGAGTATCTTGGAGGAAGGACACCGTAGTGGGTTGAGTATTCATCCCGGTGCTACTAAGATGTACCATGACTTGAAGAAGTTATTTTGGTGGCCAGGAATGAAGAAGGAAATCGCCGAGTTTGTGTATGCGTGTTTGGTTTGTCAGAAATCAAAGATTGAGCATCAGAAGCCGTCGGGACTGATGGAACCATTATTCGTTCCGGAATGGAAATGGGATGGCATTTCTATGGACTTTGTGTCTGGTTTGCCTAGAACAGCGAAGAACTGTGATTCTATCTGGGTGATTGTCGATCGATTGACGAAGTCTGCTCACTTTATTCCGATAAGAATGGATTATCCGATGGAAAGGTTGGCAGAATTGTATATTGAGAAGGTTGTAAGTTTGCATGGTATTCCGTCTAGCATTGTGTCGGATAGAGATCCGAGGTTTACTTCTAAGTTCTGGACAGGATTGCAAGAAGCTCTGGGTACTAAGTTACGATTGAGTTTCGCGTATCATCCGCAGACATATGGTCAGACGGAGAGGACGATTCAGTCGTTAGAGGATTTGTTGAGGGCTTGTGTGTTAGAGAAAGGTGGAGCTTGGGATAGCTACTTGCCGTTGATAGAGTTTACCTACAACAATAGTTTTCATTCGAGCATTGGTATGGCTCTGTTCGAGGCATTGTATGGTAGGAGATGTCGGACACCGTTGTGTTGGTACGAATCTGGAGAAAGTGCTGTGATTGGACCAGAGATTGTTCAACAAACTTCAGAAAAAATTAAGATGATTCAGGAGAAGATGAGGACTTCTCAGAGTCGTCAGAAGAGTTATCACGATAAGAGGAGGAAAGATCTTGAGTTTGATGAAGGAGACCACGTGTTTATGAGAGTTACTCCGATGACTGGTATTGGTCGAGCTTTGAAGTCAAAGAAGTTGACTCCGCGCTTTATTGGTCCGTTTGATTACCGAGAGAGTTGGGAAAGTTGCTTATCGATTGCTTTACCGCCGTCACTTTGCATGATGTTTTCCATGTATCTCGGTTGAGGAGGTACATTGCTGATCCGTCTCATGAGATTCAAGTAGATGATGTTCAGGTGCGAGATAATTTGACTGTTGAAGCAGTGCGCGCAAGAATTGAGGATCGAAAAGTGAAGCAATTGCGAGGTAAAGAGATAGCACTGGTACGAGTAGCTTGGGGAGGACCAGCTGAAGGAAATGTAACTTGGGAGCCGGAGAGTCGATGAAGGACTCGTATCCGAACTTTTCGTCTAAGGTATGTTTTCGAGGACGAAAACTCTTTTAGTGGGGAGAGTTGTGACACCCCAATTTAATTCAATATTAAATAAGTGAGAATTAATTATTTAATTGATTTAAAGTCTTAAATATTTAATTCATCCGGATTAATTGGATTATTTAATGAGGAATGCCCGAGGTGTGCGAGTAAATGGTGGGTGTAAGAGTAAATCACTCTACTAATTACTAGATATTGATTATTTATTTTATTGGAATATTAAAAGGAAATATAAAAGGAAAAGAAAGGAAAAAGAAGGTTTTGAGAAATCATTTCACGTAGAGTTGGAGAAAGAAGAGAAAAAGGAAAAGCCGAGAGAAACCAAGAATCATCATGAGGTAAGGGTGATTTTGTTTGATTAATATGTCTTATGGGTTTTGGGAACCGATGGGATGATTGGGTATGTTAGAAAATGGAATTATAGGTTTATAGCATGAAACCCTAAGTTGTGTCAGTGTATGGAGGAATTGATCAGTAGTGTGTCAGATGACTGATAGGAATGTGTAAATTATGTTGTTTGATGTTAAAATGGTGTAAAATGGCTTTAGATTAGTGTTCCCAATAATACAATTCGTGTTTGCAAGTTTAGAAATGGTTATGGATGCATAAAGCTGTCAAAAATGGCAAATTTTGTTGTTACAGGACGTGAAACCGGTTCCCGTGGGAAGGAACCGGTTCGGTTAAAATTCAAAATCGGCATTTTGTACATGGGACTTCCGTGGGGAGGAACCGGGTTCCCATACAAAATCAGGGGACTCATTTTAAAACACAGGAACCGGTTCCTGTGGAGGAACCGGGTTCCCATAATTTTCAGGCGTGTTTTCAAGGATTGTGGGCCGGTTCTCCAGTGAGGAACCGTTACCACGGTATTTTTCCAAAATTTCTAAAACTTCAAAATTTATATTTTCTAAACCGAACTCGATTCGAGTGCCGTTTTCGTTATTTCTTAAATTTAAAACTCTACCTCTTGGAAAGGAAAATATTATTTTCTCAACAATTATTTTAAAAGAGCCGAGTTCGATTTTTTGAAAGTATGGATTGAATTACGGATGATGGGTAATTAATACGAATGGTCGTTGTTACGGATGAGAGCTAATGCATATCATGCTATATTTGATATTCATTATGATTTGAATGTGATATGTTGATGAGTGGGCATTGTGTGAAATGTATTGATATTATGATTAGTGGAATGATGTGGCATGCTTTTATGATTGCATGCATAGACATTTGTTAATTGGTTCATTCCCATTGTGCGGAAGTGAGCTTGCAGCCAATAGACTCACCGGTTGGAGGTAGTGAGGCTAGATACTTGACCCAAGGGTGATGGGCGAATCATGGATTACAATCTTTCCACGAGTAAACGGAGCGGTGGGTGAACGCGTTCACGTTTGGTACCACATGCATAGAGTCGATTGCATATGGAATTGTAACATGTTAGGATGGTTTCCGGTGTTGCAATTTCCATGGTTTGATATATACATGATCAGTGTGTGAACTGTTCTTTTTGTATTGTTTATGATCTTGTGTTTGGTTGATGAACTGATATGTTCGATTATTCTATTGGATCTAAGAACGTATAATACATATTATATTAAATTGAAATCTCACCCTTACTTTAACCATTTCGGATCCGGTGATTAGCCGCTTGAGTTGGTGAGGATAACTCTCTAGATTCGAGTCGTTCATTGGTCCGCGTGTCGTTGTCGTGCTCTGGTAGATGTAACACTGGGGAAACGATTGTTTGGAATCCTTTAATGGATATTTTAAATAGTTTGAGTTATGTTGATTTAATATCCTGGAATGACTATTGATTGATATTCGGGATTAAATTATGTTTCATTTTCGCTGTTAAACATAATTTTGGGTATGATTTAATTGATGAATGTTCTTCAGTGAAAGCATGACGCTGTTTGGTTAAATTTCTATGATTGAAATTGTGACGCCTCTTAATTGTGGATAAACTTTGATTATTTAATTCTATAAAACGCGGGTATTTAGAAGGGGTGTTACAATAGAACCCTGAGAGTATAATTTCCCGGTGAAATTGCTCTTCATTCCAAAAGGATGGTTTCTCGGTGAAATCCCTTTTAAGACAAAGCCAGCCATACCCTATAGCTTCCTCTTGAGCTTCATACAAGGACCCTCGATGACCCTCGGAAAGCCTCCTCTTGGGCTAACAATACAAGGACCCATGGGCTTCTTAAAAGCATCTCTTTTAATCCAATCAATTTCTCCTTGAGATTTAGACATCTATCATCTCTATGGAAGAAGTATCTCATCTATCACATCACATATAGTCAAAAACTTTTCAAACTCTTTTCAAACAAAAACATCTCTTAATTGTAAGTGGTAACGCTTGTACACTCAAGCAAAACACCCAATGCTTACAGTTAAAAGATTCAATCATCTTTTTCAAACATCTTTCTTAAACATGTAAGTGGTAACGCTTGTACACTCAAGCAAAACACTGATAGCTTACGACGAAAGATTTTAATCAATCAAACTTTCAAAAATGTATGTGATGAAATAGATTAGATACATTTTTCATTAAGATGACATTTGTCTGTCTCTTACTAACATCCGTTGCTTTCCACTAGCATAAGTGGGAACTACGATTGCTCGACTTTCTCAACATCCTTTTGAGAATACGTGGCACAAGGTCTCATCCTTGCCGAGCAAATTTCTTTCTCCCTCAGACCAAACAAACCATAGATCCCTGTAGATCCGAGCTACAAATGCTCTGATTCCCACTAGGGGATATGTATGCAGAAGATCCACAGATCTTTGTGAGCACAATAATAACAAACAATAGGATCCCACATAATCTATCCTTCTTAAAATCCCAAAGGAGAAACTTTCTCAATCATAGAAATAGCAATTAAAACACACAAACATATCAAACATATTCATATATAAAGCTATAGATAACTATATATATTTAGGGTGCTCCATCTATTCCCTTTATATAACAATCCCCCTTACTAAGAATCTCCCCAATGTGTTGCGTCTAGTTTGCTCTAGTCGTTACGCATATCAATACCAATTGAGGGTATTAACAGCTTTCCCCTTTTTCATAATCATTAAATCATCTTTCTTGTGTGGAAAATAATAAAGCTTGATGCTCGCGGCATCTTTATAAACAAATCAAAAGAGTAAATCGTTTCGAGCCAGAGAATCTGAATTCATATTCGAATCCTCTAGCGCGTCACCTTTTAACGCGAACACAACTTCGAATACATGTAGAACAAACAGGTGTCCCCATGGTTGTACTCATGAATCATCATCAAGATGATGAAGTAGTTAAGATATACCACATCGACGTGGATTACACTTTTGTCCATAAAAACATATGTGTCAACCAATAATAAGAGGTAACACCTCAACGTATAAGTTAGATGGTATTCAACTTGCACATCATCACCTTCGGTGTCCTTGGTCCACTCCAATATAAAGCTCTTCCTAAAATTTAAATCTAGAATGATCACCTCTTGTGTCATCTACCTCATTTGTAGCCGTAGGAGACACGAGACTTAATCCAGGGTGATGGTCATTTTGCCTATAAGAAGGTGGAAAAATGATGTCTATGAATTCCACCTCCGCCTGCATACCATGATTTATGGTCATGCAACCAACATATCATAAACCAGCAAAACCAGAATATAGCGGATAACATCCCTGAACTAATCAGTGGTTGGTTGTTTCAAATCCAATACCTTCCTGATGTAGTTTATCGATTTTAAACACAGACGCTCTTGTAAAAATATATATCACCATTAGTCACAATTTACTTAGTTTAAAACATATGTAATGCAAAAGTAAATAAATATACTTCTCCTTCTCAGACATGCCTAACAACATGATCTGCATATAGATGAAGTAAAGAGGTTTCAAATGAGTCTCATGGATAACTCTCTAAAGGGGTATCAACATCGGTTTTCTCATGGGCTTCAGGTCCTACTTCATCATCAGGGGACTTATATCCCTGTAAAGTAGAGGCATGAGATAAACAAATACGAGAAGTAGAACCTGATGGTTGTGAACCTTGTCGCAACAAACTATCAAACGATTCATCATCGACTCGTGGCGTCGTGGTCATGGCTGCGGCCCTCGCACATCATACAAACATGATTTGGGATACACGACCAAGCCTAATTCTGCCAAGGTTGTTCTCAGCCACTGGACCTGCGTTAAAACCAGAGAGTCACATAAAAAATTCAACCAAAATTCATCCAAACACAAATCCATAGAGACGTCTTCAAAAATAGCATAGAGAAAATCTGGAGATTCATCTCTGGATAATGTTGTGATTTTCTCATCCATGGAATAAACGTAGAAATGCCATTGCTTCCTCAACCCTCCCAACAAATGTCAATGCATGTCCATTTAGGCTAGCTATTTCTATTCCACTACTATCTAATATAACTTAAATAACTTTCTATCATTCAAAACACAACAACATTACACAACGAAGAAAGAATTTTGAAAACATGCCAAATCAAATGGATGAGAAAGAGAATGTTGAATGGATAAGAAGGTTGAATGGATGAGAAAGAGCTCCCTTGATAGAAGCTTGAATGAATGGGAATCTTGAATGAATGTGAGAGCTCAAACGGCATTTTTAGAGTGCTTTTTAGAAAATGAAGGAGAAAAGGGAAGGGTCTGGCACAAGTATATGAAACAAAAGCGTCTGGAGATGTATATTCGGACCACCCACTGAATTTTGAATTAATAGTATTTACAGAGATGCATCTCTGAATTCACCATTTATGCAAACAGAGATGTATCTCCGGATTAAATTTTGATAAAATAGAGTGTCTCGTGAATTTGATATGAGGAATGTCCAGAAAAATGCGTCTGAAGATGCATATCCGGACGCTATGAATAGTTATGACTTTTCACAATGGTGCGAGAGCATCCAACTGCCGAAAAAGTAATTCCCAATTAATTTTGGTGTTTGGGTGCTCTCTAGTAAAATTATTATGCTTTTTAAGTCTAAATGTAATCTTTAAACTAAAATTTATTATTAAACTCATTTTTGTAGAAATTTATACAATAATCTACATATTCTAAAAATATTTTCTAAAATTGCAAATTGTTATTAAGTATGTTTATGTTCATGTGTTTGGAATTGTTACAGATTACCTACTTTATGTTATTCTATAGCTTTCAAATATTTCTCAGGCAGTAAGTTTATTAGATTTTCCTAAATTGCTAAAATATTGATATCTCTATTCACAATCACATTTGACAAATTTCATTTTTTTTGTATTTGCTTTAAAATATATTTTTTTCTGTCATACATAATACATATATTACTCATTCACACCAATAAAGACTCAGCAAAAGAATCTAACAATTTTTCATGATTTTCTTCATTCTTCAATAGCTGCAAGTACTCTTCATACAACTTCTCAAGAAAACCAGTTTGGCATTCCATGTCATTGTTGTTGACCAAATCTTCATGGCACTGTTCACCAAAGAACAATCCAAACCCATCATTGTCTCCCTCTTTTGTTTCTACTCTCTGCTCTTCTTCCTTTTGGCCTGTTACTGAGTTTGGTTCCATGTTTAAGGCATTATCAGTTCTTGGTATTATATATGACAAACTCTTCTTGACCCTTATCGCCTTTGGTAGATAAACTAACGTCTTCTTCTCTGAATTTTCTGATACTTTCGTTATGATTTTGTTCTTTTCATTCTTCAGCTTCTTTTTCTTCTTCTTCTTCTCTTGCTTCTTCTTCTTCTCCTGCTCTGGTTGTTCTTGATTTTTGAGCTTTTTAATGAGATGCGTGTTCCAGTAATTCTTTATCTCATTATCTGTTCTTCCTGGTAATCTTCCGGCAATAAGAGACCATCTATTACCAAGAAGCGAATGCATTCTTATAATAAGATCATCTTCTTCAGGAGTTATGTTTCCTCTCTTTATATCTGGTCTCAGATAGTTCATCCATCGAAGTCTGCAACTTTTTCCACATCTCAGAAGCCCTGCATCAATAATCACAAAACCATATTTTCGTAACGTTAGTTCAACTCGCTTGAGTTAAAGGACCAAGGTTCAACCAGTAGTAACTAAAGAACTTTGAAGACAGGGAAGAAAAAAACAGATTAAATTACCAGCTCTTTTTGGAAGTGATCTCCATTGGCCTTCTCCATGAGCTCGAATATATTTGGTGAGCAATGCATCTTCCCGAGAAGTCCATGGACCTCGATGCAACCCAACTTTTGAACAACAAGGAGCTCTTCCCATATTCGTTGAAAGAGAAGAAAGATAGATATTCAAAGCAGGCTTATACCAGTTCAGAACATGCTTCCCAAATTCAACTTCGTTCTGTTTTTAAATGTTCAGAAGATAGCTATACCAGCTCTTAAAATAATACATTAAACTCATGCATCATGACATTGTGGTGGTTGTTGAATTTTAAATTGATTAACTGAGTTGAAAGCCAGCAGTGGCTATATTCTGTTTGACCTTTTCTAATTTCATAGGTAGATGCTCTGCTCTAAATATACTTGTTGAGATTGGGCCAGCTGCTTTCGGACGATTCCATGAAAGTCAGGCCCAAGCCCATTAGAAAACGCCCAAATGAATAATAGCTGTTACTTAGTAATAAATAAACAATGCATTTTCTTTCAGCAAGCAAAAACAAAAAAGTAACTTGCATTATTAGTGACTTAGAAGTTTACAACTGATACACTCCAAGTTATAGTATGCAAAAGTGGCATAAACTTAAACTAGGAGGAAAATAAGAGCACCTATTGATTTCTTTCTAAACTCAACTTTAATGACACAAGTCAGGTTACAATAATTTTATAATATCTCGACGACGACAATGACAATGACAATAACGCATATTGAACTTTCTCACTATATATTTGGGTCTATTAAAATAATTGGGGGATGGGTACAAAATTTATAATCTGACATAGAATCAAGCGCAGCTTCTAAGGACTGAACTGTTGCGATAATTTGCAGAAAGGTTACACGGCTTCAAAATGCTGATCCGCTACTCTTGGACTTTCCAAGCATCATGTCTTTTGCTTCATTGATTTTGGAAGCAAGATAATGGCTGCCACCAGCATCTGGATGGTTTGCAACCATCACTCTCCGATGTGCTTCTTTGATCTTATCTGTTGGAGTGGTCTGTCTGCCACATTGACAATTGAAAATCAGCAAGTGAAGGATGAAAAAGTTTATGGTAAATTTTGTGAAGAGCAAGATTATGACCTTAATTCAATAATAATAATAAGTTGCTAATTTCAAGTACACATGAATTTTCATGAAACCAGCCATAATCAGAAATAGAACTTTTCATCAATTTATCATCATTCAGAATATAAAGGATTAAAGCTTAAAATCAGAAGACGGTACAGAGCTACACTATACAGATTACAGAAGCTATCTGAATCTCAGAGTAACAAGAAAGATGGAAAGCAAAATATGGAAAACCTGCACAAAACTTTAAATTCAATCACATAAATAATTCTGCTCTCTCTTCAATTGAACAAAGTGCACTTCCCAAGTCACAGGTTGCAACAGGAGATGGATAATTTCAAAGTACAATCACATGATTCACAGTTAAAGCAAACTAAAGAGGAAGGAATAGCAACATTGAATGGACAAGAATTAGTTCTAGGTTATAACTAATTTTCTTGATTTCTCAGCAATCTGAATCAGTTTGAAGGTATGAACAATTACAAAACTATGAAAATGAACATCATAGTGGTCAATCCTATGTTAAACATTTGAAAAAAAACATAAAATTGAAGACATAATCCAACAATCAAAATTAATAATCAGACGTCAAAATCTAAACTGACAATCTCCACCAACCTCATGCATAATTAAGAAGTCCGTAACAAGAAAAGCAATGTCATTATGGTTTAAGTGAATGATGGAATCAATGTCGAGAAATGAGAACACAGTAACAAAGGCAAGGCATGTAGCGAACTAATTAATATGGAATCAATTAACAGAAAAAGAAAACAGAAAACATCGGACATGCGACATAAGCAAATTATGAGAATATGAAATGTAAAGTATGGAGGAAGAACAAAACAAAGTAGCACTGTGTATGCCACATCCGATATAAACTAACTTTAGTTAGCAGAAAACTGGTATCAGCAGTTAGGAAATGCGAGGGACTCAAAACAAACAAACAAAAGTTGCGAGGACTAAAACTAGAAACATTTTTAAGTCTTAATTTAATGAATGAATCCATATCCAAATGAAAATGTGACAAACAATAATGCATTCTTTAATTAAAGAAAAGTAATAATATCTTGCTAGTTTTTTGATGAAGTTATTGTTGCAATGACCTTCACACAATCAATACCTTCAAATCATAGAAAACAAAATGACAGTACCTAACACCAAGTATGAGAGCTGCTTCCCTTTTAGTCATAGTCGGCTGAAAACCACCTTCATAAAATTTACGCAATGCAGGTGGTCTAGCTTTGAACGCTTGCCAAGCCTGAATACCAGCTTTACCGGCATATGCTGCAGCAGCCACAGCTATCCCTGCGATTAAAGGTGTAGCCTGTTCCAAATTTCAATTTCAGTTTCACAAAAGAAACACAATTCGAATATCAATCAATTTTCAAAAGCTCTCCCAATAGGCCACACTAGGTTTTACAAAACGGTCCGTTACAGCGAAAACGGCTGCGACAACATGGTATCAGAAAGTGTCAATACCGATACCGTTATTCAACGTTTTAATGATAAAGAGCTCACACTACGACGACCGCAATCATTCTTACAACACCTATACCGACCGAATTCACGAAAGCCTTTACGCAACTGCAATGCAGCCACGGCCTTTATTTAACACCTCACCCTTCAATAATCCTGATAGCATAAAAAAGGGGCCTATGGCCGGGACAACTAAAATCCAAAATACACTAATCAACACCGTAAGTGTCGGATTGAATTGGCTTATTTAAGCTTATCTACTTCCATAAGCACTTGCCCATAAGATGCTTTCAGCTTATTTTCATAAGTTCTCCATTATAGCTTATGAAAGCAGCTTTATGAAAACAGTTCGATAAGTGTTGATTCTATAAGTGCTTAATTAAGCTGTTTAACCAAACAGAGCCTAAGAATGTCAATTTAGCTTCTGGTTTCAACATATGAATCCAAAACCTCATTCACAAACCCTATACCACCCTAGAGTCCAACAAAATTGAAAACAATCCAAAACATTAAACAGCTAATCTAACATTCACAAAGAGATCATGGATAAAACGTATGAGAAGGAAAAAAAGCATTTTTGAATCGAAAAGTTAAAGGGGGGGTTGGGGAAAAGCATAGGGTTTTTGTTGTTTATGAGATTATAGACATAACCAGCAGAAGTAACGTGATTAACGAAGAAAAGCTTACCATAATTTGAAAACCTTTGAGAACTGAAAAATGGAGAATTCCAAACCAAAGTAGAGTTTTTGTTGTTTGAAATTGTCTTGATTCGCACGTCAATATTGTTTTCTCGACAGAGAAAGGGAAGAGAAGGTAGGGTTTTTTTGGGAAAAAAGGTGGGGTGATGTAGGGCAAATCGGGGGTGTTAGAAGTAGTTACATAGCTTGTTTATTGTAAAGCCCTTCAGATTATGGGCTATGTATGTTGGGGTTTGAAAAACCCAAATTGTAACTGGGTTGGATATATGGGATATTTTGTCCTAGATCCCCCAAAGTTTGGCAATTTTTTTTTCCATCCTGGCCGTGTAAACCGCACCTCTGAATCTCAAAAATGTTTTTTGAAATTTTTTAGATAGATCTCTGAATGTACTGGAAGCTCATTTTTGTTAAAATTTAGTTTGAAGATGTATTTCTGAAAATATCGCTGAACTCATTTTTTCAACTTTTCAATGAGAATTATCATTTATTCATTCAATGAATTTTTTGGAGATACATCTCCAAAACTGTCAAGCGAAAAATTGAATATATCACCACCTTGCATGATCATCACTCCCATATTTCTTTCATCCTACATAGCCCAAAATTCTTACAAAAAAACTTTCATTCTCAACCATTTTTCGACTCCAAATCATCATCCTGGTGTTTTATCTTATCAAATGGAGCAAAAGAAGCTGCAATTTAAGGTAAAATTCACTCATTTCATTCCTCATTGCTTATATTAATCTTGTTTTTTGAGTTGAAAAATATACATTGAGTCTGGAGATGCATCTTCGAATTCGCCTGCTACCTGTTTTGGAGATGCATCTCCAAATCCATCTGTTCGTATAATTTTGTATACAAATTTTTCAGATTTTGTTCGAATTAAGTATGGTGCACTCGAATATATTTCCCAATTTTTTATGTAAATATCGATGCAAAACCGGGTGAAGTGAAGGAATATGTTAAACTTGATGAGGTGAAAGGCGATGTAGATAAATTGAAGGACGATGTTAAATCAAATTAGGTGAAAGATGTCTTAGACTGGATGATTTCGAGATAGATGTTGGTCAATACTTTACAAAAGAGCAATTATTTACTGCTCGTGAGCATATGCTTGAATGGGTCCGCATGAAAGCCGGGAAATTGGGAGTTGGCATTGTAATCAGAAGGACCAACAATAGTTATAGTCGAAGGCAAGCATTTTTACAATGAGATGCAAGAGAAATGGTATGTATGTTCCACTGATTCGAAAGTTGAAACATCATGACACATGATCAAGAGAATGAGTACGCCCATTTAAATTGTGCAGATATCGTAAGGCCGATGATACATGAAAATTTATCGCGACTTCTAGTTTACATAATCATGCATTGCAATCCAAGATAGTTGGTCATCTCATCGTATGTCACCTTAAACTGGTGGAGAAGGAAATTGTTTCAGATATGTCTTTAATTACCCCGACGCTTAAAAACATACTTGCAAATTTGAAATAGAAAAAACCTGAAAGTGTATCAAATATCAAGAAGGTATACAATGCACGCTATCAAAATAATATGGAGATAAGAGGTATGAGATATGAACTGTAACAACTATTGAAACTATTAGAAGACAACCATTATGTTTCTAGGTACATGGCTTGTTAAGATAAATTCATTGTTCGTGACTTATTTTGGACTCATTTCGAAAGTATCAAGTTGTTCAACACATTTTCCAATATTATCATAATTGATTCAACGTATAAGACCAACAAGTATATGCTTCCACTTTTGGAAATTGTTGGTGTTACATCTACAGAAAAGACTTTCTCAATGGAATTTTTATTTTTGGAATTCGAAAAGAAGACAACGCTACATAGGAATTGGAAGTGTGTAGGACCTTATTAAAGGACCAAGAAAACATGTTGAAGGTAATTGTCATAGATCGAAACATCGCAATACTGATGAATTCGATGGCAAAGGTATTTCTAATATCTTACACATTACTTTGTCAATATCACATAACAAAATATGTGAGAAGTCGGCTCAAAGCCGCGGTAGACACCAAATAAATCAAGGTTGGAGAAAAAAGGGCTAAACCTAGTTTGGTGTTGGAAAAGATAATGGATGCATGAATTAGTATATTGAACTCATTCACATAAGACTTGTATGTTGCATCTGTAATGCATTTTAGGAGTATTGTTTATGCTTGGTCCGATTAGATTAGACACATTGGCAACACAACAACAAACAGATTTGAATCTACACATTCAGAATTGAAGATATGGTTGGGTGATAGTAAGGGTAATTTTTGTAGAGAGTGGGACACCGTCAATTAAATGCTCCAAACCCAACATAATGAAATACAAATAATTTTTTGGGCCGCTTTTGATGCACAAACACATTGAGCGGATTGTGAATGTTAAAGATGATGGTAAATTAGAGGAGAAACATTATGTTGTCCTCCATGCTCTTTTGAAAGAGTTGGGGACGCATAGGAAATTCTACATAAAATTATATAGAAAAAAAAAGAAGATTTTGATGCAATTTAGAGATAGATGCACTTACTCCTTGTGTTAGTGGTCCCATGCCGTTTTCAAAATGGACGTGTTTCCCGGACATGAACCATCTTATAGCAAATGCATATGACAGAGTGTGTACCAATCTTACATGATACAGTTTCTCGAAGACATTTTCCCACTTCGTAGTGGTTCACCTAAAGATTTTCCTAACACATAATATGCATAAGATGGCTTTCAAAATAGCTACATTTTGTTGAGGTTTATTTGAAATTGGGGTGTCCTATACAGAGTACATCGTTGAAGTGGATGACACATTTAAAAAAGAGGCATAAACTAGACCAGATTAATTTCTGGAGAGGATGAAAGAGTTCACCAAATTGAGCGAGCTTGAAAGAGAATCAAATCAGGAAAAGTTGAAGGTGTAACCAATTGTAGATTTAGTATGGTGGATTTGAACTTCTGATGCGGTGGAGAGACGTGCAAAGTTAGCACTCCAACGCTTAAATATGAAAGATAATGAAAAGTGATGTGAAACTGAGATGAATTTGAATACCTAAAAAATGATGCATCTTTTCTCTAAAATAGAGAAAACGGATAACATAAAGCGTGGAGTGAAGTGTGGATCGTTGTTAACCATCAAATTGATCTAGATAGGCAATAGAGCTCTAGTGGACAAAATTACATGCTCTAGAGGAAAAAGAGGCATGCCTATTCTACATTTTGTACTACTCTCATGATATCATTAGACCTCTTGCCATAGGCTTTCTAAATTGGACAACACATAAAGCATAACAAAAAGAAATCAATTTAGTGTATGTTTGAACATTCATCTAATCTTTAATTCTCACGTTACGAGTAAATCCAACTTAAAAAACATATGCTTCATTTCAATAAAGCATGTATGAGACACGTCAAAATAAAAACAAATGGGTGCTAATCCGTAAGAAACTATATTTATCGAATATTAATACTAAATATATGAATTTAATGAAGATATATTGACAAGATAAAAAATCTTATTTTATCATTCAATAAAAAAATATCAGTATGTCATTTCATATAAATAATTTAAAAATTTTAATTTATATTTGATTAATAGTATAAATAATTTACACACTTTATGCCTCATTCATTTCTTCAGAAAGTATATGCGAAAAAAAGAAAAATATTAGTATATTATAGGGGTGTTCGCGGTGCGGTTTGGGCGGTTCTGACGCAAAAAATCATCCGAACCGCGAGAGAAAAAGGCATGCGGTTTGGTTTGGTTCGGTTGACATTTAGAAGAAAAAAACTAAACCAAACCAATGCGGTTTGGTTCAGTGCGGTTGGTTCGGTTTTTTACAAATAATTTGTTGAGTTATACAGTCACATATATATGACAACATAACTTTGTATTTGGTCATTCATACATGATACACTACTAAATTATAACCAAAAAACTAATCATATTTGGACAATAACTTCTCATTTAATATGCAAAAGTTAGATTAGACAAAAAATGAAATAATAAACATAAAATAATAGCATAAAACAATATAAAAAATATTATAATAAAACAAAAAAATAGAAGAGATTAGAAATTAGTGAATCTGAAAAAGAAAGAACATAAGAGAGGAGAGATTAGAGATAAAGATGTGCGATAAAATGAAATTGAAAGAGAGAAAAATTGCATAGAAAATAAGAACGTGCAAATGAAACAATATAAGAGAGTAGATATTAGATAAGAAGAAACAAGATGTAAGTGGTGAAGATGAAGTGATAATATTATGAGATATTTAAGAAGATTGAAAATGAAATCATAACTGTAAAGATGAGAAAATTGTCTATAATCATAAGGCAAATGTATAATAGATTTAGGTTTGGGTTAGATGCGAGTTAAGTAAAATTTAAGTTGCAACATAATGCGGTTTAGTTCGGTTTGGTTCGGTTTGTAAAATACAAACCGCAAACCGAACCAAACCATGCGGTTTTGTTAAAAAATGACCCAAACTAATCCGAATCAAATGCGGTTTTTTGCGGTTTCGGTTTGGTTTGGTTTAGTTTTGCGGTTTTCTATTGGATTGGTTTGGTTTTGAACACCCCTAGTATATTAATTGGAGTAGAATTAAACTTGAATTAGATGAGAGGAAAGAAACCACTAAAGATAAACATTAATTAATTGAAAAAAATCCTAAAGTCTTAAACATCATTCATGAGAGGAATTGCAAGTAAGTATAGTCAATAGAGAAACATTTTTTCCTCATACCTTTTTTTCCTCTTATTTCTTAAGTATATCCTTCATAAAAATAAGCCAACCCACAAACCAACTAAAACATTCTTTCTTGCATCAACAAAGACCAGTAGCAGACAAACTAAACAAGGTCATTCTCTCACTTTACTCATTCTTGCTTTCTTTTCTCATATATTTTCTTCCATGCACATATTGTAGACTTAGTTTGTGTATCTATATATATGAAGCTTCCACTAGACTTATCAATAGTATTGTTCATGGTAACTGCAATATTATTATTATTGATTAATTATTTATAGGCTCTATTTTTCTATCAGAGTTTTCTCCATGGAAGGGTTAACTCCGAATTCATGCACTGGAGCTGAAATATTAGAGAAGAAAACAAAAACAGAAGAAGCATTTAATTGTCCAAGGTGCAAATCAACAAACACAAAGTTCTGTTATTACAACAACTATAGTCTCACACAACCAAGATACTTATGCAAAACTTGCAAAAGGTATTGGACACAAGGTGGTTCGCTAAGAAACATCCCTGTTGGAGGTAGTTCTAGGAAGAACAACAAGCTCATAGCATCATCAGCTATTTCTTCATATAACATGATTAAAGGCCATAATCTTAGTTTGGCTTCTACTTGTGTTCCTAATTCCTTGATGATGATGACAAGTTCAAGCTCAAATGTAGAATATCATCCATGGTTTTCCATGCAGGAAATGAAACCAAATCTTGAATTTTCAGTTGGAGAGATGAAGCAAGTTTGTAATACAAATGATCATGTTGATCAAGTGGAACATAATGAAGAACAAGAAAATTCAACAAGGTATAATTGGAATGGAGTCATAGGTGAAGGGTCATCATGGTAAGTATGTTTGCTTTTAAAGATTTTGTTCAAGTGACTTTTGATGAATAAGGAAAGACTCAGATATTCAAAGGTTGTATTATATATATATATATATATATATATATATATATATATATATATATATATATATATATATATATATATATATATGCACTATATTTTCTATTAATATTTCTATGATCGATCTTGCATATGTACAAAAATTAGGGATTTGCCAGCTTTAATATATACGTATGTAAAAACCATCATCACATTTCAAACTATGAAGGAACTTAATGGAATTATTTGTTAGAATTAAGGCGGGAAATGAGTTGAGTCGAATCGAACTCCCTTCAGCTCAGTTCAACTCGTTCAAAATTAGTCGAGTTTGAGTTTATCACGAACTTTTTTTCAGCTCAAACTCAACTCGTTAAGATTTGGCCAAGTTCGAATCGAGTTTGAGGTCATCACGAACTTTTTTCCCAGCTCAAACTCGATTTGCTAGAACAATCTTATTTAAAATAATCTAATTTATCATTATTGTATTCACAAGAATTATAGACAATATTTCTAACTTTCATATAATATAAGTTTCATCTCAAAATAATATTTGTAATTCAAGATATTATAATATGAGCAAATAATGAAATGTAATATAAACAAATAATGAAATGTTATAACTTAAGTTTGTAACATATATTTTACTACGTTGAATTTAAATTTTTTTTAATCAATAAAATTGTAAATTATTTTATCATCTTTCAAATAATATAAATAAATATGAAAAATAAGCATTGATGTCTTCATAAAACTTATATATCGAGTCAGTTCATGAACCAAACGAATCGAACTATACATAGCTCAAGTTCAACTCATTTATTTTACGAACTTAATTTTGAGCTCAAGTTCGACTTATTTGATTCATGAACCAAGTCCAACGAATTAATTACTGAATCGAATATCGAACTATTTTTGAGTTAGTTCAGTTCATTGTCCTCACTAATTAATTTTTTTTTTATATCTTGTGGATTATAATTTATTGAATTTTTTTTGTCAACTACTACAGTGACTAAATTTTATAGATTAACAAAAATATTCAAATTTCCAGATTAAATTGAATCATATTTTTGTCGTTGAGTTAGAATTTGTAAACAAAACAATATTAGAAGAATATTTAGAGATATATTTGGCAAAATTAAACAATAAAAATAGAACAAAAAATAAAGTGTATTTGAAGTTTGAACAATAAATTAGCATATAAATATATAACAAAAATTAGGCAAATCTTGAAAATTGGATTACCTGCCCTAACCAAAAACAACATGATCACCCACTTAGAACTTATTTTAATTAAGCTATAAGACTTGAGTGCTAGAATTACAACAACTCCTATCACAAAGAAAAATGCATTATTCCTCTATTTTAGAGGGACCCTCAAATATTCTCTTAGGTCAAATAGAAATCATTTCATCACCCCTAATGTCAATGCAAGACAAATTAACTAATGTGTGTGTTTTTTATTTATCATGACAGACACCTTTTTCTTACCATTTTTTTCTTCTTGTGGTACACCATTATCTTTGAGAGATTGCATTGAAAGGAGCATATACACTCAATTAGATAATTAAATGCATAGATGATCCAACTTTGATACATAGTAATAAGGAATGAAGAGGCCGGAAAGTTATTTCCGACGCCGTCTCTTAAGATAAACACGTCAACATACAAGGATTTTGGAAGCATAGACATATCGACCAATAACAATTATCTAGATATATTAATGATCACCTCAGTAAAAATAACAATATATTCTAGATATATTAATGATCACCGCAGTAAAAATAACAATAGGTTGAATCGACTACGAGTTTAGCTACACTATAAATAAGGGGTCCATAAGTATGATCATTCAATTCAACTATGCTTGGTGCCAAACCGTATCAAATCAATGTAAGAGACACAACAAACCATTAAAACTCTCATAGTATATTATGCATGTGACCTTTACATTAGTCAAAAGAAGACAATTAGAATCTAGTAACACCATGTGTTTACCTGTTCAATAATGTTATTATCCGTCAAAGGAACTTTCTCGCGCCTTTTTTGTCAATTCAAATGTTTCGCTGTTTTTCCTCTTCTTTGGTATAATCTCTGGAATAGAGTTGAGAGAGTTTGGTTCCACTTCAGCCATCTTTTCATGTCTTGACTGCATTCACAATACAATAGCTCATTTAAGCTTTAACCAGTAAGAAATGATAGTGACAAGAGAGAAACTTGGCAGCATTATATCATACAACAGGAGCAGAATAGACTGAGAAAACGGAAAGAAACAGAAAATTTTCCTCTTCCCTAATTTGCACACTCAATTGGAACTTCAACCAACCCTGACTCATGATTTTGCACCTTCCCACCTCCCTCATTCGTTCCTGACTTTCTAAGACGCTCTCAAATAGGCTCTTGAGATTTCAGTTATTCCAAAATACGCCTTTTATTCTGTCAAAAGTTAATCACATACATCATTTCGCCAAACTTCAGATATATAAATGGTCAAGTTGGTCCATTTAATCCCCTAGTGAAACAGCATAACCAACAGAGTTTGACAGAATGACAGAAATCAATAACATTTGATTAACCAACAGAGTTTTTTGAGTTATATTTTGTCCAGACTCGGTCCAACGCTGCAGCAAACAAACCTTCACAAGGACCATACTCCATTTCATTTAGTGAACACTATAGTATTGATGTTTACAACTTAAAAAGTAACACAAATTCTAAAAAACAAACAAAAGAAAAACGGTTTACTCCGCTGCACAGCAAAATGGTTCGGTTACTATTGAAAGTTACGATTGTATTAATGCTGGGCTACCAAAAGAAAAATCAACTCAAAGGGAAAGATCTCATAATTAAACATTACTAGTAACAACAACAAGTATTACTGCTATTACATTCCATTCACAACTTGAATAGCTTTGACACTGACTATACTCGTACGGAATACATGCAAAGTGAAAAGAAAAAGGCCTTATACATTAGTTCAGCAGATGTAAAATGAAGATTCATATCTGCGACCAACTTACTAGTGAAATAGCACAACTTAAAATAAATAACACATACAGAACTTTCATGTTAACTAAATCATAAGGTAATGAGTGAGGTTGAAGTTTCATCTTGAACTACCTCCTCCTCCTGATCAGAACAAGTCCATCCCAAGTTCACAGCCAAGTCTTCTACCCCGACTTTGACCACATCGCTTCTAACACCAATGTCAGTTGCATATCTACTCACGCAGTACATTCCTGCTGTTACCGTAGCGACACCGACAGGATTTGGCATTAATAATTTGAAAGGAGAAGAGAGCATTGCGGCCAATGGAGCACCGATAGCAGAAGAAGCTTGACCACTTCTTCCAACTCCTAGCTTCTCTACAATCAAAAGACCTGTTTTGCAGTACATTGCAAAATCCTCACAGTTGTTCTCAAAAACATCATAGTTACCGAAACCGTTTTGAAGGAGATACATTGCTCGATGGATAACGGTCTCAGACGGGTCAGGTAACGCGGTAGTGCATGTGCCGCCTCTTATTCTGGTAAGAAAAACTGTTGGTGAAACTCCATAGTCAAAACAGTAAAGAGAACCGTTCCCAAGAAAGCAGTCTAAGCAAGAAAGAACTACTCCACTATTTGGTTGGCGGAATCCACAATCAGGAAAGGTTGGACATGCGGTTGGTGTTGGTTGATCAAAGTTGGAAGATGTCTCGGTGATTGACTTGAAGTTTCTATCAGGTCTGAAATGTACAACCTTGCTCCCCCCAACAAAAATTCCTGCATGGCATCAAATTCAATCCAACTTAGGTACAAGTTTGATTCAACATACAAGATTTTCCAAAAATCATTACGAAATTAGTTATTAGATGTCTTGAATCGTGTCCATATCAGCTTAAATTATAAAAAGGCTGACATTATGAAACAATGCCATCTTACATCAGGTTTCGGACTAATCAGATATCAAAACAGCACAAATGCTTAGAATTTAAAACACAAACTAGTCATGATCAAACAATGAAGGGGTGATGGAATGACATTTGTATATTCCCCATGGTGTTAAGGACTAGAAAATAGAAGATAGTTCTTAGGAATGAAGGATAAAATATAATTAAGTAGAATAAAGCATGACAGTATAAAACTAGATAAAATATGTCACAAATTCTATGCAAAATAAAATGGCAATTACATGCATGACCATAGAAGGGAGAACAGCCACCTCTCTAACAATCAAAGATTAGATGATGATAAAATGGGCATGGTTCATAATAAAGTGATTTGGTATAATTTTCTTTGTGATAAAAAACCACTTCCCTAGTTATTTTGCAGCATCATGAAGCTTGAGAACTGAAAAATATGTGAGTACAATTCTATGAGAAGATTCAAGTAAAATTATGAAGGCATAGACATCACAAAGTCATACTTGTAGCTAAACCCTCTATTGACAAAAATTCACAAAATAATCCAAACATCCATCCCAACTAGAGGCAGAGGAAAACCATGAAAAACTATAAGAGAAGTTATTAAGAAAGATGTTGAGATTAATGATTTGGATAGAAGTATAACGTTATAATGAAAGTTGATTGGTGTAGCCGACCCCAGTTAGTGGGATAAGGCTTGGTTGTTGTTGTTGTTGTAATCCAAGCATCCATGGCAGTATGATTTTGTTTTATGCTTAGATTTGAAAACATAATGTAACGATTAGGACAAAGCCATCAACAACATTAAGCACCTCTGATCTGGTGGAAAAAAAGAGAAGCTAAAGACATACACTTCCAATGCCATGATGCCAGAATGAACAAAGTTGATTAACATGTGACTGAAACATGTAAGTTGACTTCCAAAAAACGAATGTTTGTAACAAGATAAAATGTTGTTAGAGTTGAAAAATTACATAGGTGAGGATCTGCATTAAAAAAAATGAAGAAAAAAAATGCAAAAAGAGGAGAAGAGAGAGAGAGAGAGAGAGAGAGTGATGAGAGTATGTGAAAACGGCTCTGTAAGTGTAGACATGGTCGCCGGGTCTGATCTCATTTCTTTCAACTCTGTTGGAAATCAAACCCATTTTTCCAAGACGGAGAGTGAGTGAGTCTGAGTCTTCAACTTTTTATTGAAATGAAACTGGCCCTACCCACACAGACACATCATCTATCATCATCCATTTCTGTTTTTCTACCAAATTAATATACCCTTAAAATGAAATACTAATAAAACTTTTAAGTTGATAAGATCCCCAAATCGATGAAAAATACTGGGAATAACGTGGGTGGGTGCGTGCCAATATAATAACCCGTTCATCTATGTTTCTCAATCGCCATTAGTCTTTATTAATCACTTTTGACGGATAAACACCCATTTTGTCCCAAATTAAAATTATAATGGTCATTTTCGTCATTTCACATCCACTTTTTTTTAGAGATTCCATCAATTATAAATTCACTGCTAATCACTTTACGGAACTCATGGCCCATCGACCTTTGGATTCTTTGCTTCATTCACAAGTGACACCTTTTCTCACTTTTTTTCTCCACTATTGCACCTTCTGAAAACTCATACTTTTCTAAACATGAAAACTATAATAACAAATTATTACACGTACTCTATCTTATTAATGATAGTAAAATAAAACACTGAAGAATAACAATAAATTCTGATCCCAACAAAATATCATAATACTATACAGATATTTGCCAATCATAGATTTTCACTTCAAAATCTTTCTCTTCTTCTAGCCTCTGTCTCAGTTCCCTGCCACGCTCTACATCTTTCGCCATTAGGAGTGCGAACCCCCCACCACCAGCGCCAACAAGCTTGTAACCACAACAGTAGGGACTAGCAAAACAAAATAACTTGTCCACCAAATCATTGCTGCAGTAAGGATCAAGCTCCTGATGCAATCTCCAAGCTTCCAACATTATTTCCCCAAGTTCGTCAATGTCGCAGTTCATCAAAGCTTCTCTCCCAATCCTCGCCAGCTCTACTAGGCGCTTGATACTCGATGCAAGAAGGTTGTCACGCCGCAGATATCTAATTACCACCTTCTGCAGAACCTTCTTTGCAAGTCGAACCTACAAACCAATACAAAAGATATTGCTGTTAATTATAAATATGTTATCGGGAAATATTTCAATGCAAGATATGCATATTCATGTAAAATAAACATATGCTTACTTGACCGGTGAAAACCACTAGAAGCCGTTGCTGCAATTCGGAAATCAAATGAGGTGAAGCCAACAAGGGAACAACTTGAAGCCGCAATGGAATTCCGGGAAAGCTTGAAGTACATTTGATCCCAGGATACAGACCGCCGATTTGGTCCTGCCACCCACCTCCTGTTCCCATGAGTTGTTCCAACACCAAAACAAGTCTAGCAACATTTTCAGTGCTGTCATCCCCGTCAATTATCTGGAGAAGCCCTTTCACCACTGCAGCAGCTAAAATACTAGAAGTGCCCAATCCACTACCGCGTGGAACATTGGACCATGTCTTAATGTGCATGCCCATATCAACAAGAATATTATCATGAACAATGCCGGTAACAAGCAATGCACATTTCACTAACCTAAATGGATCATCTACATCAAATGGTGCGCATATAGTTTTATAATCCTCGATATAAAACTGCTCGTGTGTGTCATCACTAATTAACACTCCTGTTGTTTGAGTGGTCTCAATGATGGTGCCAAGTGGAAGAGAACCTCCTAAGCTTATTGCCATATTTAGAACACATCCAGCACGCTCAATGCTCCATGGAGGGGTATCACTCCAACCCCCAACAAAATCTACACGCACTGGTAATTCTACTTTAACCTTTCTGGGATGGAAAGGCTGATGAGTGCGACCATTAGGATGGCTGTTAATCTGATGATGTTCTTCACGGGAGACGCTACTGGAAGACACGGACAAATGTTCTGCAGGATGAGAGTTAATGCAATTAAGAGACATTTGACACCAAAAGAGTGGCTGTATATGTATGTGAGTTTTATAGTAGTTTTTATTTTACTTTAGTGTTGATCAAAGCACGCACCTTTAAATCCATATCTTACTGCAGAAGCAGTTTCATCAGCCACAGCATCCCAAACTTTGTGCTCCAACTCACATGCTGTCTTTTCATCATTGCAAGCTCGAAGGAGATCGACTTGCACCTGGTATGCTCGGCTCTTGGGAAGTATATTAGTGTTTTGCTCCTGAACTTTTGGACACATAGCTAGGAGATCCTTGCATATTTCAACTCCGGAGCCCTCTTTTTGAAGAATTTCTGAACATAGTTGAGACAAATTGCGTCCCAGCATGCCATAGGTAACACAAGCTTTAGCAATACCTATTGCTAGATCAGCTTGATGATTACTGGATCCTAGGCACATTGTTGAGAAATCAATTGATCTATGCAATTCCTCGAGACTGATGCGCTGAGCAGATTTCCACAAAGAAAGTGTGTCTTCAGTTTTTTGTTTAACTACGCCCATCAACCACATTGCAACCTTAAGCATTTTAGCATAAGGAAGTATGGGGAATATTTTTGAATTCCATAAACACTTTCCTCCAGTGCCTGAGGAACCCCATAAGTCACTTTCTTGAATACCTAAATCATGTAAGACTTTCTTCCAGGGTTTTCCACAAAATGTACCATCTCCGGAAAGTGAACTTTTGGGGTTATCGTGAAGGCCACAATATACCAGGACTCGCTCACTCCTTCCAACCAAGGGAACCTCCCAAAGACAATGGCGATCTGGAAGCATGAACTTCATTGAATCTTCAGCGCATGAATAGTCGTCTATGGATATGTTGGCTCCAACCACTATACACAATGAGCCAATATGTATTCCACCAGAAATAGATGAATCATATATGAGAGAATCTTCTCCTATCGAGACGCCAGGTGCAATTTTGCTGGAAAGAATAATAGCAGATGCTGTAATGTCAGATGCAGTGGTTGCGGGAATAGAACATAGGTGTCTTCTACCAACCAGGTCTGAACCAACGCCACTGAGGTGATCTAAAACTTCATTTGAGGTCCCAAAATGCAAGAACAACAAATCATCTGTAAATGAAAAAATTAATATGTGAAAGAGTCAATTTCGGTACAGAAAGATATGAGGAAGGATATAGATACAGAGTAAAAGATTGCAATTAGGCTGACATACAGGCACAGTAGCTGAACATCCTGTGACTCCCTAATTTGTTGACTAGTTCTTCACCTAAAGGGCGCTTTCTCAACCACTCATGCTTTGCAGGTACCCAGGCAGCAACCAAATCTTCATATAAGCTCATCTGGACAACCCAGAGCATTTATTATTATGATAAAATAACTTTGATTTTCCACTTGTTAAAAGAGCATTAAATGATTCAGTAGAGAAAAAGGTGCAAACTTCATTAATATATATGACTGGATTATAAGGATTGTAATATATAGATGATTTGAATAGATTATACATTTATAGTAATCAGGACGTGACTCAGTCAATATTATCTAGAAACGGTAAATATTATTTATATCTATTAAAATAGAGAGGCATATCACTTTGTCTATTCTCATGTCATGTAATCTAAATTTTGTCATGTCATACATTTTATGTCGTGGCACCTTCCAAAATGTGGCTACTCATTATTAGCGTTGTGCATGCTCATATTCCTCTTCTATTTCAATGTTCCGCCAACTCTAGCTCATTATGACCCCCATTCTATTACTAGTATTTTATCATCTGTTAAAACCATTTTATTGTTGTTTGTTTAGCAGACCTGCCACACCTGAAAAGCTCATCCAATATGGACCACCTTCATTTCAATAACTCATACAAAAACCAAAATTGTCCTAAATTCTTCATAGCATAACTGTACAAGCTAAACTAAAGACACAATAACTCATACAAAAACCAAAATCGTCCTAAATTCTTCATAGCATAACTGTACAAGTTAAACTAAAGGCATACAAGAAGATTCATCCATAGTTTCCAACCACTCTTGCATTTGATTTCCCACATAGGAGGATCTTGAGTTTGGATAAGGAATAACATTTGGATCCATATATTCAACCATGATTTTAACCACACTTGTTTGTCTTTGGATAACAGATGCCCCTTCATGTTTGTAGTATTATTATTAGTTATATTACAATATTAGTACTTTTTGTCTTATAAAAGTATCACATTTGCACTTTTCTCTCTCAAAATAAATGTACTTTAAAATATCAATGCAATACTTATTAATCTTTTTTTCACTAATGTACCCTTATTTATTGTATTTCTCTTCACTTAACTACTCCATTAACTATAAATAATAAAGGTATTTTAGTAAATGATGTTAATTTTAACATTAAAATCAACTCAATCAATCATTTTCTTAAAAACAGTGTACAACTCAAATGTGACATTTAATCTGAGATGAGGGAGTAATTTTATTCTTGAGTTTGATCAATTCTATTTTTTGTTTATATTTAACAATGTCAACTTCATAGCTTTTAACTATCATATGTATTTCCTCCTCAATTGTCAATTCAATAAAAAGCCTACTTCTTTTTTTCTGTTTGACATTTGTTTTCCATTACATGAAACTCAGGACCCCTAAAATCTTATTTCAATATTTTGTTTTACTAGTAGTATACTCTTACCAAGTTTGTATTTAAGCTAGAATTATTCACATTGTTATTTTTCAATTGAAACTACTGCAATAGTAGATTTCAGGTTTAAGACTTCTGAGATAGGAATTATTCTATGATTACAAGAGGACAATTTTCACTTCTTTTTGCTAACATTTCCCGTGCAACGAGCGGGTCAACATGTAGTTGTTTATTAAAGGTGTGAATAGAGGTCTCTTGGTAACAGCACATTTGTAAATTCTACAACAATACAGATACACACTTCTATTTAATCTGACAAACGATTCAATTAACCTCGCAAATTTGTAAAACACAAATTAACTTTGCTATAAATACAAAACCAAATGTTCATCCCAACCATACAATACCTCGTTTCTGCTTCTTATGAGGTCTGAAATCATTTCTTGAGAGGAACAAGCAAGTGTAACAAGGTCCGACCACGCCTTACCTCTAACAGCTATTATGCCAGTATCAAGTAATGTTCTACCATCAACTAAAACTGCCTTGCTTTGAACCAGCTCATCTACAGTAGGTTTCTGTAATAAATTATCCACTAAACTGAGCGCATAGTTTTGATTAGACGGTACTTCAGTTTCAGCTGCAACAATTACTCCATGATTAGAAGCAACATCAAGGGTGATTGGGACAGTAATGATGCAAGAAGTGTCCTCTGGAAGAGTCATAACAGATGCATCAAAACAAGGAAGAACATCACCAGTCATAGTCAGCATTCCACCTGTGACAACAGTTCAAAGAATCAATTGAATAACAACATTGTCATTAAATTGATTTTTTATTTTGTCCTTTGCACAAGAGAAGACAAATTAAATATGAACGGCCCTATTTGACTAAACAACTTAAATTACAGTTTATAGCATGATAAGCACTTATGTATAAGCTATTTTATATCAAAAGATCAAATGGTGTTATAAGATTTCCGACAGTTGCGTAAATGACAGACATCGATCAAATGAGCGTCAAAGCAAAAGAAGAAACAATCTTATTTGAGACACTTATCATTTGACACATGTCATATCTTACTATTGTCATACAAGTGTTGGACACCAATGCGAGTTGGACACCACCCTAATTCAAGAAATATGGCAGAAGCTATTTATAAATATAAGCTATTTTCATACACTCTCTCAAGCAGTTCTATAAGTGTTAATTCCCACTAGATCAGCATCAAGAACTAAATTCAAGAAAAAGACAAATTGAACAACAATAAAATCATATATAATAACAAACCTTGATCTCCAAATGCTTGTCTAGCACAAGAAGCAATAGCAAGAATATGATCAAACAGAAGAGGAACAGGCCCGTCAGGTTCATCAGAAGCCAAGAAAGGGAGAGGAAGAAACACTTTCCCCATAGGATTAGCCCAAGGAACTCTTTTAGAATCACCCCCAGCATGAAGCAAAAGCACATGCTTTTCATGAAGCACATTATCTGCACCAGTACCATAATGAAGAGCGAGAGCGTGAATAGCATTAAGAGTAGCAGCACCGGAACCAATCCGGCAGCCCAGAGGATCAGGAACGGCGAGAGTGAGAGTGGATGAAGAGATCCGGCCCATACGTTTGGCCCGATTGAGCTGGTAATTGTAGAGATGGGCTTGTTCTGGGCTTGCGGCGGTGAGGATGATTGCATCCCATGTAGGAACTCTAGATGGATGACGAACAGACAACCTCAGATGGTACCATGATTTGCGCATTAAGGATGCTAAATCCTCTTTGGTTCTTCTTCTTCTCTCCATCTTCGGTAACAGGCACAGTAGAAAGTGGAAACTGAATTTAAGGATAGTGTCTGTGTCAAGAAAAGACAACGACCATAGAAAGAGGAAGAAGAAGAAGATCCATGCAATCAAACTTTTCCGACCGACAAAAAAAACTACCTTAAATGGAAGCTGAAAAGTCAGAAAGAAAAAAAACCGGAAATAAAAAACTGGCTTCGCCCGGACTCGAACCGGAGACCTTCAGTGTGTTAGACTGACGTGATAACCAACTACACCACGAAACCTTTTTGATACAACCTTCGATGAAATGATAGAAAATGCATTTCTATGTAACAAAAAATAATTCAACAGCTCGGTTCTTTTACAAATTGTTCATTTTGAAAAAAATTGTTTTCTGATGTTTCGAAGTGGTATAACAAACCAATAATTTTAGTTCGGTTTAATCTTTTGAAGAAACTGTACCATGATTAGTCCTACTCAATAACCAATATCATAAACATAAATTTTTTACACAAATAAGAAGAATCACAAAACAATGAGTTCTCATAATAAAGAATACAATCACTGGGAATTATTTTTTACACAAGTAACCAGACAATCCTGAAATGTACAAAGATATTTGGAGCTTATAATACTGGCTCCAAGTAAACCCCTACATGTTCAATGGTGATTCTATCTTAATACAACAATAGCCTAATTTGGATTAACACACTTAGAAATATAATATCTATATGATTCTCAATGAGATATATCTCAATGCAAAGGAGCAACATCATCATGCTGCTGCACAGATGAAAGCAATTTTCCGTGTCAAAAAGTCCCATTAACTGTCTAAACTTGTAGTTTGCAACGGTTTTTGTCATGTCACGGTCAAAGGATCAAGGGAAGATTGAACCTGACGGTTAGTTAACTTAACTTTGCTCCTCGGGTGTGTTTTAATTGTGAATCGACATTCTTCAGAAATATGAAGATTGATCGTGAAGCACATTCAAATGTGCCAATATTCGAGCGGCCAAGGATTTAACGCTACCATTGCCCCGCTGAGTTAAGTCAACCAGAGGCATTTGAGCTGAAGCTCCATATTTCTGTTTGAACTCGAATAGCCGGAAAATCCTTTCCAAAGCATTAAGAGACTTTTCTTGCAATCCGGGGGAAGGAGAACCGAGAAATCTTATTATTAGAGGTATGACATTTTCATCTGCAAGCACTTTACTGCCATTCTGCAGCTTTTCTCCTTCGATTAAAGTTAGAAGCTGTGCAAAGAAAGTCTCAGCACCTCCACAGTGAACTCAGCATTCTCTACAGTTTACTGGAGATCTTTGCTTAATGGTTACCCTGCATCAAGCCTCAAAAGGCAAAATGATGACTCCACAGTGCATATCTTTCAAAGATCCTAAACAAGATTGTTGGATTAATTACATATTACATAATTCTCTTTGAAGTCATCTGTGTATCTTCCACTGTACAATATTTTGATTATCTGTTTTGAATATAAAATATATAAGTTATCATAATTATCTGGATATTTCATAAGCTATGTGGAAGAATACCATAAATCATTTATCCATAATTTCTTGCATTAAAAGGCTTGTGAAATTTGGATAGTGAAACAATAAGTTGTCATTTCTGTCTAGTAACTCCATTTTTCACTGCAATAGTAGTATGCAACCTTGAACTTTTCCAATGCGTTCTCTTAAAAAATCATATTTGGATAGTTCCAATAGTAATTCCACTGCCAACTTCCCTTCCGTCAAACGACGCCCAAGAAAATGGACAATAGACGCGATTGCATTATCAACATTTGCAATTCTTTCCTGAAAAATCAACCGAGTTAGGGGAAAATATCTATGAAATCGCACAGGTTATTAAAGAAAAAGTTAAGATCACTTAAAGGCTACTAATTAAGTACCTTGGCATCTTCATTATCCTTCATCAGCATGCAAAGGATGCGAAGGACACGGTTCCTTTTATCTCGGTTTTTTTCAGCAAGAATTTGGATAAGAACGGGAATATAATTCTCCAGTACCACCCATTCTCTGTGCTGATCTTTCTGTTCGCACAAATCATGGAGAGTTTGCAAACAACTTAATCCTCCAGCTTCATCTCCAGACTGAATTTTCTCTTTCAGTGAAGCAATTGTAATCATAGTATTTCTATCTTTCCACTCTTCTATTGATTGTTTCAAGGTTTTGTTAGGTCTCAAAACCAATGTGTCTAAAGTAATGGAAGTCAGAGGACACTTTTTGTGTCCTTCCGCAAACCACTTTTCAATTGCACTTCTCTCAAATGTTTGCCCCGACGAAATTTCCACAGGGTCAACCATAACATCGCCTGTAATCTGACAATAAAAGGAATGTAAAGGCTCCAACGGTTGAGTACCCAAAGAATTACGTTTCGCAAAGTACTTGAGTTCCTTTTCCTTAGTCGATGAAGCTGCATCAGACCTTTCCAACAAAGCAATGATTTGATCCATCTGTATGGCTTCAGCCCGATCTTTCTCGTTTTCAATTTCATTTTTAAACTCTTCAAGCTCTTTTTTTAACTCCGACCGCTCTTTTGTAATCCCAACAGCATCTGCAATGAGATGCAGCAAATTATTTGCATAGGAGCGGTCGAAATTCTTTTCCTGTATCCCCGCCTCGATTTTCTCTAAGATCTCCTCTTCCGATACAGCTGCCCTGAACTCAGCTTCCTGCATATTGCCACATAACTTTTCAATTTCTTCAACTATTCCAGCCGAAAGACCCGATGTAGCCAAAGGAAGAAGACCTAGCGCCCTACTGATCTCACCCGTATTATGTTTCAAGCGCTTAACAACAGTTCTACAGGTCACTAGAAGATACACCTTGCTCTTCTTGCTACATTCTTGAACAAGTTTCTTCGCGTCTTTGATTTCCTGATTCAGAATCTCAATGGCATGGTTGAATGTCTCGGAATCACTAACCTTTTCCCTCCTCAACTGCTTCAAAATAGGTTCAATTCTTCGCAAATATTCTGCAAGTTCCTTAAAACTATCCTTCTTCACAAGAACATTGTCAACAGAATACACAAACTCGGTAACCGAATCTATAATTTGAGAAATAGCCTCCGAAGCAGGACCAGAAATCAACGAATCGAGCACCATCCCCTCGTCGCGACACAACTAGTCTAGAAAATAAAACCCCTTCTTCTCCCATGAAACAATAACAACAAATAAAATCGGTACAATAATCACATAACCTTCTTCATGCTTCCATACCAATTACACTTCAATTTCAAGCACCTAAATCATGTATGAATAAAAGAAACTAATCAAATCCACATCATAATTTTCTACTCAACTGAGCTTTAAGTCTACATTTGAACACCGGTAACAATTAGAAAAAATAATAAATTAAACGTAATCACAACTGTGTATACCAGTTTCAGACACGGAGAGAGACATATTTTTTTCCAGAGGTTTCGGTGTTACAGAGTTTTTAATTATATGTTAAACACATAAAAGACTGAAAAACTGAATGCAAGAATGGTAAATTGACTTGACTAAAAGAGAGAGAGAAAGAGAGAAGAGACACCATACCTTTGGGAGAAGAGGAAATTGAGAGAAGAATCACAGAAAGAGAGAAATAAAAAATAATTAGAATATAAATAATAATGAATTGAATTGAATTTGAACGGTCTTTGAATGAATATCCAGGAAAGAAGACTCATTCATAGTTCAAAGTCTACACAATTTGTTTGTCTAAAACGCTGAAACTTTTTTCCACACAAAATGTCTAGCTGTTCTGTTTTTTTGTGCTCTTGTCATATATTTATTTCTATTTTTGTAATGTGAAATTGCTTTCATTATTACTTGAGACTGTTACTTTTGATTGCTATTTTCATTTTTTTGGTAATAGTAATAATGAAACACATTTTGTAAATAATCATTATAGTATCTTGTCAATGACAGTTTCATTGTGTGTCACGTGTTATTTAATTTACATAAAAATTGTTTTCTTTTATTTCATAAATGTTGCAAAATAAGGTTTTTAATATATTAAAAAGTATAATTATGATGTTGAAAATTTGAAATAACCTATTTAAATAGAGATAGAAATAATCTTTTTAATTTTTTAATAGCGTTTGCACTATTATTATAAATTATTATTTATATTTCATATTTATAATATTTTTTTCTTCAAACTAGTTGTGATGACTCGTTTTTTTTCATCGGTTGTTTTAAAAACAATGAAGTCGCCACTTAATTTTATTTGTTCTAAAAAGAACGGAAAAATATAGATAAAACCCCATAGATGCGGATAAGGCGGTCTACGACCAAAAACATGGAATCGGGAGTCGGTTATGTAAGAGGAAGGTATTAGCACCTCTTACACCCATCGTACTCGATGGGACCCGTTTAGTTCTAAGTGTTTGTGTGTGTTAAATTGCCAATTTCTAAGTTATGATCGAGAAATAAAAAAATAGGATTTATTTATTAATATTTTGAGTTTGGCACGGTTTCAAAGTCGTGTGCCTACGTATTCCCTTTGTGCAATGGGAAAGTCAAAACTCTGTAGTTCTTCTAAAAAAGGTTTGAATTGGTTATGTTGATTTTATAAGAAAAATCGTGCATTAGACATTTCAAATGCTTGAACTTGGACTTGTTTAGTTTGTCTGAAAAGCTTAAGTCCTCGTTCGTGTTTGAAATGGCTATTGCACACTCTTTGTAAGAAAAGAGTTTGATGATCGCGTATGAGCGATAAAAGAATTTGAGTGAGTTGAGTTGATTTTAAGTTGTGGATGATAAATATTGAAACATTAGGCTATCATCTAATGATTCAAGTACTCGAAATTGGCAAGCAAGTTCAACCAATCATCTCTCATCCAAAATATTTATTATGAAAATGGTGTTTCGAGTGAGATAAAATATTTAAATTATTGGGCTATCATCCAACAATCTAAAGACTTTAAATTCGATTAAATCGTCGGGCTATCATCCAACAATTTAAACGAATGTCACTTTATTATTTTAATGCGGATAGAAGTATTTAGTTTATTGGGCTATCATCCAACAACCTAAAGACTTCCAATTCAATTAAATCGTTGGACTATCATCCAACAATTTAAACGAATACCGCTCAAGTATTTTGACATGGATAGAAGTTTTATTTTATTGGGCTACCATCCAACAATCTAAAGACTTCAAATTTGTTTAACACATTAGGCTACCATCTAACGATTTAAACAAATTTCATCCAAGTTTATTATGAAAAACATTTTGAAACCAACTCGACGTTGGATCGAGGTTTGAGAAGAAGGCTCGACGTTGGATCGAGGTTTGAAATTTTTAATTATGAAAATGTTTTAGATGGGGTTTGTGACACCCCGATTTAATTCAAATATTAAATAAGTGAGATTTAATTATTTAATTAATTAAAGTCTTAAGTATTAATTTTATTTGGATTAATTGGGTCATTTAATAAAGAAAAGATTGGAGGTGTGCAGAGTAATTGGTGAGTATGAGGAGTAAATTACTCTACCTTACTAATTATTATTATTTCATTTTATTTGGAATAAATAAAGGAACATTAAAAGGATATAAAAAGGAAAAGAAAAGGAAAATAGGTTTTTTTGGAGAAACTGCTTTCACGTAGAATTGGAGAGAAGAGGAAAAGAGAGGAAAGCTGACACCAAGAGAAATCGAAGAATCATCGCGAGGTAAGGGGTGGTTTCGATTGATTAATATGCTTTATGGGCTTTGGGAATCATAGGGATAATTGGGTATGTTAGAGAGTTTGAATTATGATGATTATGAGTTATAGGAATAAACCCTATTTTGTGTCGGTGTTGGAATTAGGAATCATAAGTATGTCAGATAATTGATAGGGATGAATAAACCATGTTGTTTGATGTTATAATGGTGTGAAATGATGATGAAATGGTGTTCCTAATGTACCAAATCGTATTGGAAAGTTTGGAAATGATAATGGATGCAAAATGCTGTCAAAAGTTGCGAAAACATCATTATTCGTGGGAACCGGTTCCCTGTGGGGAGGAACCGAGTTCCCAGTGTTAAAATTGGCAAAACTGGGAAAATTAGGCTCAGGAACCGGTTCCTGTATAGGTAGGAACCGGGTTCCCATACAAAAACCAGGGAGCGAGATATTTTTAACTTTCAGGAACCGGTTCCTGTATATGTAGGAACCGGGTTCCATGTGTATTTTTCCAAAAACTTCTAAAACTTTAAAACTTCATATTTTCTAAACCGTAACTCCGATTCGAGTGTCGTTTTCGGCGTTATTTTCTAAATTTAAAATACTACCTTTTGAAAAGAGAAAAATACTACTTTGCAAAAATTATTTCAAAAATGATCGAGCTCCCGATTTTTGAAAAGAGTGAGTAGTTAATGATATTGGAGAACTATTACCATTGGTCTAAGTTACCGGATGAAATATTAATGCTTCCTATGTTGTATCTTGATATTCATTATGGTTGAATGTGATACATTGATGAACTGGCATTGTGTGATATATGTAGATATCATGATCTGAGAATTAATGTTGCATGCTTTTGATGACGCATGCATATGCATTTGTTGATTATGGTTCATTCCCATTGTGCGGAAGTGAACTGGTTGAGCCAATAGACTTACCCGGAGGTTGAGGTAGTGAGGCTGGATTCTTGACCCAATAGCTATGGGCGAATCATGAATTTACACTGTCTTTCCACATGTAAACGGAGCGGTGTGTGTGAACTCGGTTCACGATTGGTACCACATGCATAGAGTCTGCATTGCATATGGGATTGTAACATGCTAGGATGGATTCCAGTGTTGCAATTTCCATTGTTTGATTATGTACATGTTCATTGTGTGAACTGCTTTGTGATTTGATTATGACTTGTGTTTGGTTAATGGATTAATGTATCTGTTTATTCCGTTGTATTCTAAAAAACGTATAATGCATGTTATATTGAATTGAGATCTCACCCTTACTCAACATTTTCAGATCCGAAGTGATTAGCTGCATTGGAGTTGGTGAGGATAGCTCTAGCATTGAGTCAGTTAATTAGTCCGCGTGTCAGTGTCGTGCTCTGGTAGATGTAACACTGGGGAAACGGTTGTTTGAATCCTTTAAACGGATATTTTCTTAATAGTTTGGAATTGTGTTTTGATTAAATATCCTGGAATACTGTGATTGAAGTATTCGGAATTTTGGTTATGTTACATTTCCGCTGTTAAACATAACTTTTGCCTTATTTATTTAATAAGTCTTCTTCAGTGGAAGCATGACAACTATATTGATGATTTACATTATTTAAATTGTGACGCCTTCTTGATTATGATTAAATACTCTGATTATTATTTATAAAACGCGGGTAAATAGAAGGGGGTGTTACAATAGTGGTATCAGAGCATAGTCGGTCTTGTCTTAGTGTCATTATCCCTTTTAGTATGCGACTAGTGTAAGTAACACTGTCGATACTTGTGTGTTGATGTAGATTGTTTTGTAATGTTACAGAACAATGGTTGGAAGAGGTAACGGAAGGAATGATGATGCTATTCGAGGCTTTGGGAATGTTAGTGAGTACTGAGGGAATCGCGCTATTGGTGCCGACAAACAATTGGGGAATTTTCGGAGGAATAATCCTCCATTGTTCAAGGTGCACATGATCCCGAGGGTGCTCGAAGTGGTTGAAGGAGATCGAGAGGATCTTGAGTGATTGATTGTCTTGAGGGAAAGGTGAGATATGGTACTCATGTTGGAGGAAGGCGATGACCGTGGGTTGCTACCAGGACTGAATTGGAAGAAGATGGAATTGCATTGACTTGGGCTGTGTTCAGGAGAGCTTTTCTGAGAAGGTACTTTCCTAAAGACATTCGTGGTAAGAAAGAGATTGAGTTTCTGGAGCTCAAGCAAGGCAACAAGTCTGTGAGTGAGTATGCGACCAAGTTTACTGAGTTAGCAAAGTATTATGCTAATTATCCTAACGATGCAGATGGAGAATTTTCCAAATGTATCAAGTTTGAGAATGGTCTGCGTGATGAGATCAAGCAGGGTATCAGGTATCAGCGTATTAGAAGGTTTCCTGATTTGGTTGATTGTAGTAAGATTCTGGAAGAAGATCTTGCTAGTACTAAGTCGAATGCTCAGAGTTATGTTGATCGTAAGGGCAAGAGACATATGGATCATGGTAAGCCATATGATAGAAATAATCAGAAATCTGGAGGTTGGAAGAAGCCTAGTGGGGGAGACTCTGGTTCTTCTAGTTCTTCCGTAAAGTGTTACAGGTGTGGTGAATTGGGTCACCGAGCTCCTGAATGCAAGAATGATGCGAGGAAGTGCAACAATTGTGGAAGATTTGGTCATTTAGCTGCTGAGTGTAGATCCAGAAAGATAACATGTTACAACTGTGGCGAAGAAGGACACACTCGTCCGCAGTGCACTAAGCCAAAGAAAGAGCAAGCTGGTGGGAAGGTGTTCGCTTTGTCAGGATCAGATGTTAAGCCTGATGATCGGTTGATTAAAGGTACATGTTTTATTAATGGCATACCTTTAATAGCAATTATTGATACTGGAGCGACACATTCTTTTATTTCTTTGGATTATGCTAAGAGATTAAATTTGGAAATTTCTAATTTGGATGGAAGTATGGTTATTGACACTCCTGCGTCGGGTTCAGTGACTACTTCGTATGTTTGTAGGAATTGTCCTATTGTTATTTTTGATAGAGGTTTCGGTATGGATTTAGTGTGCCTACCTTTAGAACAACTCGATATTATCTTTGGAATGAACTGGTTGGTCTTCAACCAGGTTCATATCAATTGTTTTGAGAAGACGGTCTTATTTCCTGAAGAAGTTAAAGCGGAAGATGAGACTATGTCAGTTAAGCAGATGAATTTAGCTGTTAGAGATGGTGCTGTGGTGTTTATGTTATATTCTTCGACGGAAGTGAAAGGAAAGGCTAAGAGTGGTGAACTGCCAGTTGTTAATGAATTTCCAGAGGTGTTTTCGGAAGATGTGAATGAGTTACCACCTGAGAGAGAAGTGGAGTTTGCTATAGATTTAATTCCTGGAACTAGTCCGCTGTCGATGGCGCCTTATCGCATGTCGGCATCTGAATTGTCAAAGTTGAAGAAGCAATTAGAAGAGTTATTGGAAAAGAAGTTTATTCGACCTAGTGTTTCACCGTGGGGTGCGCCGGTGTTGTTGGTTAAGAAGAAAGAAGGTACAATGAGATTGTGTGTTGACTACAGGCAATTGAATAAAGTGACCATCAAGAATCGGTATCCATTGCCGAGGATTGATGATTTGATGGATCAGTTGGTCGGAGCTTGTGTATTTAGTAAAATTGATCTGAGATCTGGATATCATCAGATTCGTGTTAAGGCGGGAGATATTCAGAAGACTGCATTCAGAACGAGGTATGGGCATTACGAATATTCTGTCATGCCATTTGGAGTTACTAATGCACCTGGTGTGTTTATGGAGTATATGAACAGGATATTTCATCCGTATCTTGACAAGTTTGTGGTGGTGTTTATTGATGACATTCTGATCTACTCAAAGAATGATGAGGAGCATGCAAAGCATCTTAGAATTGTATTGGAATTGTTGAAGGAGAAGAAACTGTATGCGAAGTTGTCTAAATGTGAGTTCTGGTTAAGCGAAGTAAGTTTTCTTGGTCATGTGATTTCCAAGAATGGTATTGCTGTTGATCCTACGAAAGTAGAAGCGGTATCTCAGTGGGAAGCGCCGAAGAATGCTTCGGAGATTCGTAGTTTTCTTGGTCTGGCAGGTTACTACAGGAAATTCATTGAGGGATTTTCGAAGTTAGCATTACCGTTGACTAAGTTGACGAGAAAAGGTCAAGTGTTTATTTGGGATGCAGATTGTGAGAAAGGATTCCAAGAATTGAAGAGGAGGTTGACTAGTGCTCCGATTCTGATTTTGCCGAATCCGGAAGAATCTTTCGTGGTGTATTATGATGCGTCCTTGATGGGTTTAGGAGGTGTTTTGATGCAAGATAAGCAGGTTGTGGCTTATGCTTCGAGACAATTGAAAGTACATGAAAGGAATTACCCGACTCATGATTTAGAGTTGGCGGCTGTTGTGTTTGTGTTGAAATTGTGGAGACATTATCTGTATGGTTCACGATTTGAAGTGTTCAGTGATCATAAGAGCCTGAAGTATCTCTTTGATCAGAAAGAGTTGAATATGAGGCAGAGGAGATGGTTAGAGTTTCTCAAGGATTATGATTTTGGTTTGAATTACCATCCTGGTAAGGCAAACATTGTGGCAGATGCATTGAGCAGGAAGTCCCTGCATATGTCAATGTTAATGGTTCGTGAATTGGATTTAGTGGAACAATTCAGAGACTTAAGTTTAGTATGTGAAACTACTCCGGATAGTGTGAAGTTGGGCATGTTGAAGCTGACTAGTGGTATCTTGGAAGAGATTCGAAATGGACAGAAGTCTGATGTTGGTTTAGTGGACAAGCTGACATTGATTAACCAAGGTCAAGGAGCTGAGTTCCGAATTGATGAGAATGGCGTTATAAGATTTGGTGATAGAGTGTGTGTTCCGGATGTTGCTGAGATCAGAAAGAGTATCTTAGAGGAAGGACATCGTAGTGGATTGAGTATTCATCCTGGTGCTACTAAAATGTATCATGATTTGAAGAAATTATTTTGGTGGCCGGGAATGAAAAAGGAAATTGCCGAGTTTGTGTACGCATGTTTGGTTTGTCAGAAATCAAAGATTGAACATCAGAAACCGTCAGGATTGATGGAGCCGTTGTTCGTTCCGGAATGGAAATGGGATGGAATTTCAATGGATTTCGTATCTGGTTTGTCGAGGACGACGAAGAACCGTGATTCTATTTGGGTTATTGTCGACCGATTGACAAAGTCTGCTCACTTTATTCCGATAAGAATGGATTATCCGATGGAGAGGTTGGCAGAATTGTATGTTGAGAAGATTGTAAGTTTGCATGGTATTCCGTCTAGCATTGTGTCGGATAGAGATCCGAGGTTTACTTCTAAGTTCGGGCAGGATTGCGGAAGCTCTGGGTACTAAGTTACGATTGAGTTCTGCATATCATCCTCAGACAGATGGTCAGACGGAGAGGACGATTCAGTCGTTAGAAGATTTGTTGAGAGCTTGTGTGTTAGAGAAAGGTGGAGCTTGGGATAGCTATTTTCCATTGATAGAGTTTACCTACAACAATAGTTTTCATTCGAGCATCGGTATGGCTCCATTTGAGGCGTTGTATGGTAGGAGATGTCGGACACCGTTGTGTTGGTACGAATCTGGAGAGAGTGTTGTGATTGGACCAGAGATTGTTCAACAAACTTCAGAAAAGATCAAGATGATTCAGGAGAAGATGAGGACTTCTCAGAGTCGTCAGAAAAGTTATCATGATAAGAGGAGGAAAGATCTTGAGTTTAATGAAGGAGACCATGTGTTCATGAGAGTTACTCCAATGACTGGTATTGGTCGAGCCTTGAAGTCAAAGAAGTTGACTCCGCGCTTTATTGGTCCGTTTCAGATTACCAAGAGAGTTGGGAAAGTTGCTTATCGATCGCTTTGCCACTGAATTTGCATGATGTTTTCCATGTATCTCAGTTGAGGAGGTACATTGCGGATCCGTCACATGAGATTCAAGTAGATGATGTTCAGGTGCGGGATAATTTGACTGTTGAAGCAGTGCCTGCAAGGATTGAGGATCGGAAAGTGAAGCAATTGCGAGGTAAAGAGATAGCACTGGTACGAGTAGCTTGGGGAGGACCAGCTGAAGGAAATGTAACTTGGGAGCTGGAGAGTCAGATGAAGGACTCGTATCCCGAACTTTTCGTCTAAGGTATGTTTTCGAGGACGAAAACTCTTCTAGTGGGGGAGAGTTGTGACACCCCGATTTAATTCAAATATTAAATAAGTGAGATTTAATTATATAATTAATTAAAGTCTTAAGTATTAATTTTATTTGGATTAATTGGGACATTTAATAAAGAAAAGATTGGAGGTGTGCAGAGTAATTGGTGAGTATGAGGAGTAAATTACTCTACCTTACTAATTATTATTATTTCATTTTATTTGGAATAAATAAAGGAACATTAAAAGGATATAAAAAGGAAAAGAAAAGGAAAATAGGTTTTTGGAGAAACCGCTCACGTAGAATTGGAGAAGAGGAAAGAGAGGAAAGTCGACGAGAGAAATCAAGAATCATCGCGAGTAAGGGTGGTTTCGATCGATTAATATGCTTTATGGGTTTTGGGAATCATAGGGATAATTGGGTATGTTAGAGAGTTTGAATTATGATGATTATGAGTTATAGGAATAAACCCTATTTTGTGTCGGTGTTGGAATTAGGAATCATAAGTATGTCAGATAATTGATAGGGATGAATAAACCATGTTGTTTGATGTTATAATGGTGTGAAATGATGATGAAATGGTGTTCCTAATGTACCAAATCGTATTGGAAAGTTTGGAAATGATAATGGATGCAAAATCTGTCAAAGTTGCGAAAACATCATTAAGTCGTGGGAACCGGTTCCTGTGAGGAGGCGAGTTCCTGTTAAATTGGCAACTGGGAAAATTAGGCTCGGGAACCGGTTCTGTATAGGTAGGAACCGGTTCCCATACAAAAACCAGGAGCGAGATATTTTAACTTTCGAACCGATTCTGATATGTAGGAACCGGGTTCCATGTGTATTTTTCCCAAAACTTCTAAAACTTTAAAACTTCATATTTTCTAAACCGTAACTCCGATTCGAGTGTCGTTTTGCGTTATTTTCTAAATTTAAAATACTACCTTTTGAAAAGAGAAAAATACTACTTTGCAAAAATTATTTCAAAAATGATCGAGCTCCCGATTTTTGAAAAGAGTGAGTAGTTAATGATATTGGAGAACTATTACCATTGGTCTAAGTTACCGGATGAAATATTAATGCTTCCTATGTTGTATCTTGATATTCATTATGGTTGAATGTGATACATTGATGAACTGGCATTGTGTGATATATGTAGATATCATGATCTGAGAATTAATGTTGCATGCTTTTGATGACGCATGCATATGCATTTGTTGATTATGGTTCATTCCCATTGTGCGGAAGTGAACCGTTGAGCCAATAGACTTACCGGAGGTTGAGGTAGTGAGGCTGGATTCTTGACCCAATAGCTATGGGCGAATCATGAATTTACAGTCTTTCCACATGTAAACGGAGGTGTGTGTGAACTCGGTTCACGATTGGTACCACATGCATAGAGTGCATTGCATATGGGATTGTAACATGCTAGGATGGATTCGGTGTTGCAATTTCCATTGTTTGATTATGTACATGTTCATTGTGTGAACTGCTTTGTGATTTGATTATGACTTGTGTTTGGTTAATGGATTAATGTATCTGTTTATTCCGTTGTATTCTAAAAAACGTATAATGCATGTTATATTGAATTGAGATCTCACCCTTACTCAACATTTTCAGATCCGAAGTGATTAGCTGCATTGGAGTTGGTGAGGATAGCTCTAGCATTGAGTCAGTTAATTAGTCCGCGTGTCAGTGTCGTGCTCTGGTAGATGTAACACTGGGGAAACGGTTGTTTGAATCCTTTAAACGGATATTTTCTTAATAGTTTGGAATTGTGTTTTGATTAAATATCCTGGAATACTGTGATTGAAGTATTCGGAATTTTGGTTATGTTACATTTCCGCTGTTAAACATAACTTTTGCCTTATTTATTTAATAAGTCTTCTTCAGTGGAAGCATGACAACTGTATTGATGATTTACATTATTTAAATTGTGACGCCTTCTTGATTATGATTAAATACTCTAATTATTATTTATAAAACGCGGGTAAATAGAAGGGGGTGTTACAGGATTTGGTAACGAACCGAGAGAGAAGGAATGATTCGGGTTATGATTAACCAAGTATGTGGACTTAATTAATCTCGTGAGGATAGGTGCTCTTATCCCCAACCATGAGACCCTGGTGCATGGAAAATTGGTATATAGACCAATGTTATTTTCGGGTTATGATTAACTAAAGCAACAAGGGCTTTAATTAACCTCGTGAGGATGGCCATGCCCATCCCCAACCATGAGACCCTTTAAGAAATCGACTTATGAGCCAATCAAAGGAAAATCGGATTAGTTTGAATGTTGGTGGTGTGCGAAGTGTACAATGGTGAATAAATACCGAATAAGCGAATAAACAAACAATTACCACACAATATAATCGGAAATTTAAATAATTGTTAGACTAGATCTTTTTTATTTGATAAAATCGACTAATAGTTTAATCGGAAATTGTCAAACAAAAATTATCAGTGACTAATAATTATTTGATACATCCAAATAATAAATTATCTGCACAATAAATTAATTAAAAGAGAGAGTTTAGAAATAGCCTGCGAGAAGTAATTCTGGGGGGTGCTGAAATCCAGAAAGCCCAAATAAAAGGCAGCCCAATCCAATCTGAAGAATCCAATGTGGCCAGATCATGAGGGTGCATCGTGGAGAGCCTTCCAGGAGCGTTAGATGATGATGACCATAATTAAAAGAAAAGTATTCAGAAAATAATAAGGGTGGTGACACTTGTCACCACCATGTCACAACACTTAGCCTTAATTAAACTTACTTATTATAAAAAAACTAAAAAAACACACAATAAAAAATAAATAAAAAATGTAATTACAAAGAAAAACAGAGACACTTTCTTCCTCTCTCGTTCTCTCATTCCTCCTCCTCTCACGAACTCTCGTCTCTCTCGATCCCTCTCACCAACTCTCGTCTCCCTCATCTCTGCAACTCTTTCATCTTTCTTGCCAGAGACGGTGAAGGTGATGGCAGAGGGACAAACACCCCTGACGGTGCTTATGATAACGGCGGTGACACCGCCCGGAATGGCTCGATCTGGATCCTATTATGTTGTTTCATTCGCTTTCTATGATCCTTGATTTGGTTATCTGATTTTGCAGGAAGGGACCGGTTTCGGTTGGGATTTGAAAGAGGGGTTTCGAAAACCCTAAGCGTTGGATTCGGACATTGATAATGGTGATGGCGACGGCGGAAACGCAACGCTACCTCAAAGCTGGTGAGATCATTCTTTTTCAAACTTCTTTCCTCTTCTTCTCTCTGTAATCAGAAATTTACGATTTCTGAAAACGGATTTCTAAAGGGTTAGGTTTAGGAAAGTGATGAGAAGGGTTAGGTTCTGTTATGATGTTTGGCTTGTTCTTGCTGTTACTGGTATTTGGTTTCTGTTTTCTGAATAAAGGCTATGGTTTTAGTTTTTTTTTTATTCTGAACAAAGGCTATGGTTCTTTTGACATTGGTTTCTGGTTTGTAAATGGTTTTTTTGTTGGTAATGGTTTTCTGGTGTTTGTTCTTGTTGGTCTGTTGTTGGAACAAGGATGACTTCTGTTTTTTGGGTTTCTTGTTTCTGGTTTGGAACTTGGTTTGAGCTGTGGTTGTTGGCTTCTTCTTGTGGACAGTGTTGATTTTGGTTATGTTTTTCTCTGTTGTTAATCTTGAACCAATGGCTTGCTTGTTGGCTTCGTATTTGGCTTCTGTGATGGTTTTTTTTGGAACAAAGGTTATGGTTTTTTGTAATTTTCTGGTCAATTGTTATTTTTTCTGACTTTGTATGTTGTTGCTTGTTATATTTTGTTTTTGGAACCATGTCTTGGAACTAGCATCTTGCTTTTCTGATGCTAGCTCTGCTGACTGTTGCTTGTGTTGCTCTACTCTTGGCCATAATCCTGCTGCTTTTTTCAAATGGCTTTATTGTCTTGGCATTTTTGGCTTTCTGCTCCTGCTGCACTGCTCCTACTACTCTGTGTTGCTTTCTGCTATGGTTTTGTCTGCTGCTGATAACTATATTGCCTGCTGCCTGTTTCTTGTGATAATCTATTTTGGGCTGAACTTTTACTTTGCTTGCCTTGGAAAATAAGATGTTATTTTCTGATTTTCCTCTTCACACCTTCTTTTGTGAACCAAACCTTGTTTGTGATTTGCAATAGGAGGTTGTGGCCGATGAAAGAACTTTAAAGTTCTGAGGCTTAGTCGCTTGAACATAATCAAAAACCCTTAACCTAATTCCTTAACACAAACCCTAATGATGAGTTTGAAATAGAATGCTCTTTTTTGATTTCTTGATTATAATTGCTAACCATATTTTTCTTTCTTGTTTCATGTAACATGGAGAATTGGATGATAGGAGGAAAGCTTGGATGAGAAGAAAGGGCTTGAAGATGGATCAAGAAAACTTGGAGGGAAATTCAAAAAGAAAGTATCGAAGATCTTCATTGGAAAGAATAGGATTAGGATATAGAACGTATTGTAACTTGTTTGTAATCTTGAACAAAAATGTTTGAAACTTGAAAGTTTTCTTGAAGTGAATTAGAAAGATAATTTGCCAATTATTGAGTTTAGGATTTGATTCCAACTTTGTAAATGGGCAATCTTGCATAATAAAAACTTAGAGTAATTTAAAACTCTCCAATTTTCATAGATACAAGAGTGGAGAATTATGTAACACCCCAATTCTACCCAAAGTTTTATATGCAAAAGTCAGAGTAATTTAAAAATTTCATAAATTAAATACTAAGGCGTTACACCATTAAAAACAACTCACTTTAAAACAGTTTACTTTAAAGTATAAATTTCGGATACATAGCATCGCAGGAAAACATAAATTGATTCATAGAAATCAAAACATCTCCTTTATTAAACTTCCTCAATAAATCAGGTTTTCATAAGTGTAATTCTTATACATAAAGGATTAACACCAAAAGAACAACAACAAGACAACATAAATATTTTCCCCCGAGTGCTACGTATCGAGCGACACCTCGACTAACGACTATAGAATTCGTCTTCATAACCTGCACGTTACCAATATATAGGTAACGGCGAAACAAGTAAAGGGTGAGATACTCCAAAACATATAATTAAAGGCATGATAAAATATATATATATTTTCAGAATTATAAAGGGTATAGATTAATAAGTGTAATTCCAACACATAATCAAAACTCACTTACTTTACTCGTCATCCTAATGTGTATAATCTACACTATATCACCATAACCTCATCGGCACAAAACGTCGCAACAACACATAACCCTCCATCACCACGAAATCGCTACGAGCTAATACATCACTAATTAACACGGTAGTCTTAAACAACAACATCAACCAACAACATTAAATAATGCTAGTAATATAAGCAACATAACAAATCATCACAAATTGGCTAAAGCCCATCTTCGCTTTTGGCATAAAGCCCATCTTCGCTTTTGGCATAAAGTCCATCATCACAACATCATCACAAACATCATCACATCATACATCATCGCAATTCAATATCATCCATCAATCAACAAAAACCCAACGCCAAACAACTCAAACATAAACATAACCGACTCCATGAGACACGACTATGTTATGCATGTGGTACCCATCGCTTTGTCCGTAATTAGGGACACTTGGCATAAAGCCGATCTTCGCTCGGCATAAAAGCCATCATCGCTTGGCATAAAAGCCCTCTTCGCTTATGATATGTATGTGACTCGACAATAAAACAACACAACACAAAACATCATCATCGCTCATCCAAATTGGCATAAAGCCCACATCGCCATAATTTATCCAAAACAAGGTAAATATCTCATCGCATCATAATTGCATTATGCAAACATCACTAATAAATTCACCAAAAGTCATGCATTCACAAATCGGAAGCATATATTAACAACATCAATTTAATCATCATATTGCACATCAACAAGTATTCATTAATAAATACACCGTCGCAAATCTTACGTTTATTCACACGACATCATTATTAATTAATTCACTAAATTCCGAAAACAAGAAAATAGTCAAACACCTATAATCGTCACGAAAGTCATTCCTAACAACCGGTATTAATCATAATCGTCGACGTCGAAATCGGATTGTCCATACGCACCTTAAATCTACTAAAACACCGTCCGATTCAATTTTACCGTAAATTGGCCTATTTGTAAAACTCGTAATTTCCAAAACTAACCTCACCACTTCTACTTAGCTACGTCAATTAGAGCAACTTGCTTCGAATTTATCAAGAAGATCGGAACATAATCGGGTTCTAAATTTAATCGGCTATCTTATCCCCTAATTATATTTTATGGTTACCAAATATTACTAGGTGGAATTTGCATATTAAAAAGAAACAGAAGCCATTGCAGGAAAATTATGCAGGAATTTCATTGACAGAAAACAGCAAAAACAAGTTTACAGAAAAACAGACAATCTTCACATTGCCGTTTTCTCTTCACCACATTGGGGACGAACGTCCCACTTAACAAAGGGCATGGGAGGCGGATGCCTCAGCCTTCCCTTATGCCTTCATCCATTTTCATTTCATTGCCCATGCGTTTTTTTTACAAGTTACAGTTTCCATTTTCTTTGTTTTTCATTATTTCACTGTTAGTTCTTCATTTCCATTTCTTCCTATTTTCATTTCCAATTTTGTTTTATAAACCCAACCCTACAACACTAAAACAACACCCATAATTTCTATGTCAAATTCAACCCTTCTAATCTATTTCCATCAACAATCAACCAAACCCTATAACTCCATTATCAATTTTTTCCCCAATTCAAAATACAACTATCAAAACCTAATCATATGAGATAGAGAAATCAAACCACTTAGCTCAAGCTTGGATGATCCATGGTGATGCTACAAAGCCCAACCTCAAGCTTCCTCTCTTGCTCTCTTGCTCTTCTTCTTCTTCTTCCCAAAATCCTCTTTTCTCTCAAGCTTCTATGTTAGGTTGTTGTTGTTGGAAAAGGAAAGAAAGACAAGGAAATGGTTTTATAATGTTGTTTTCTTACTAGCCATCCAAATTTCTATGCTTGGTTTTGATATGTAAGAATGGAAGGAAAACAAGGAGAAGTGTTTGGATGGAAAGAAAATAAGGAAAGTGGTTTTATAATAACCTTACTAGTAAACTAAGGTGTAAACCCAACTCTTCCCAAATAATCCTCACACTCCTAATTTATTCTTATAAATTAACACACTAATAATATCTACCAATATTATTAATTCAATCAATTAAAATAATTTCGAGGAATTAAATATCGGATCCGAATAATATTTTACCGAACCGAACGGAATAAAACCCGGACCGAACACAACGTCGCCAGATAAATTAATAGATATATTGATTAATATGAATATTCTCGTCGCAAGATAAATATCGATCGGTAATTCGAAAATATTAATATAATATAGTATTAATTAAAACAGGGCGTTACAAATTATATATATCAATTTGAATTCTTGGTTTACTACTAATTTAATCTCCTTCGTCGTAGTACTTGTGAACGTAAGCTGGAAACCAAATTTACCACAAACTAGTATCAATGGTTAAGACAAATCATGGTGAAGTGTTGCTTAGAATATGCATTCAATTCTAATTTCAATTCAATTCATAATTCCAATCCACAACTTTGATCCAAATGAGCATGAGTCGACTCATACGTTCATCGTCGATACAAAAGGGTTTAAAAGCCATCTTGCATCAATACATATATCCATGCATCGATTCATATGTCTTTTGCATCGATTCATCATCAAAACATCATTTATTCATTTGGTATTTGTATTGATACAAAAGCTATCCATACATACCTTGTATCGATACGTATCGCATCGACACATACTGAGGAAAATTGAGAAAACAGGTTTTGGAATAATGTATGAGTTGACTCATACGATCTATGCATCAATACATATGGTCTATGCATCAATACAAGGTCTATGCATCAATACAAGTGGTTATGGATCAATACATATGGTATATGCATCAATACAAGTGGTTATGCATCAATACATATGGTCTATGCATCAATACATATGGTCTATACATCAATACAAGAGGTTATGGATCAATACATATGGTCTATGCATCAACACAAGTGGTTATGCATCAATACATATGGTTTATGCATCAATACAAGTGGTTATGGATCAATACATATGGTCTATGCATCAATACAAGTGGTTATGCATCAATACGTATGGTCTATGCTTCAATACAAGAGGTTATGGATCAATACATAAGGTCTATGCATTAATACAAGTGGTTATGCATCAATACATATTCAATACATTATGCATCAATACAATGGTCTATGCATCAATACAAGGGTTATGCATCAATACATATGGTCTATATCAATACAAGTGTTAAACAAATTGAAAATCTCGAGGTTATGTCGTCGACATACTGTGAAAAATTGAAAATTTTAAGCTATGAGCCGACACATGAGCTTATGCGTCGACACATACTGTACAGAAACAGAACATAACTTTTGAAAAACGGTTTCGGTCATATCTTTGCAGTCGTAACTGCGATTTAGGCATAATTGGTATCGTTGGAAAGCTTAGAGCACGTACTATCTATTAAAAACACTTTTAAGACCCAACAACCGAATTTTGAGGGATTGATATGGCTTTCCGTAGGAAGCATCCGTTGTAATGGTTTAGAGAAAAAAAGGATGTGAATAAACATAGGGTAAATTTTGGGGTGCGACACTAGTGAATGAATATTACTTATTTCAAATTTGCAAGTAGGTTGATCGATCGTTTTGTTGGTGTTCTCCTTAAGAACTTAAGTTCACAAAGGCGATAGTGAAATGGTGGATGATTGCTCAACTGACATTTAGGTTTGGCGATGGAGGTGTACATTAAAATATTATGATACTCAAGTCAAATGTTATAGGAGATCAAAGACATTTTAGAATTAGAAGGATCAAGCAAGGGATCTTGGATCTTTAAAGTTGTGACATATAGAAAGTGTGAAAGTTTGTCTTGTCTGTGTCGAGCGGTTTGTGCCTGTAAAGATGTAGGATTATCTCTTGAATTACTAAGGCAAATCATGCGTGCACATACACACGTGCACGCATTTTTGTATGATTGAGAAGTCTCTTTGCCTTTCTAATATCACCAAAAATATTTTACACAAGTAACTAGTTGGTTACTAACTCGAATCGAATAATCGTTTATGAGTGTAGTTTACACTAGATAATCGATTTGCAAATTAAGATTAATCGGCTATCTCTTTTGTAACACCTCTTAATCAACTATTAAGGATTAAAATTGATTAGTGATACACCATTTAAAACCCTTCCATATTTGAATTACATATTGTGTTATGAAATATGCATAATTGATTATGACCATTAAAAATTCTCTGTATTTTTTTTCCATTTTTGAGACACATTTTATCCTATAAATAGAGGTCTCGTTTCTCTTTCAACCACACCAGAAAACATATTTGTTTACTTCTTCCTCACTTTTGCCTATGAGATTTGAGAGTGAAAATTACTTGTGAGGTTTTTTGTTCTAGTGGGGGTGGAAATTTTGTAATATATCTTATGAAATTTTGTTGTTTGGTTCTAGGTTAAACCAATTTAAAAATCTCTTGTTTGTTTTGTGGGGTTATCAGTTAAAATCCCATGTTTGGTTCGTCAACTTCACATGCTCTCATTTGGTTCAAGAGATTGTCAAATAGAATTTCCACTTTGTCCGTGAGTTATACCTATTGTAAATACTCTCATATACTTTGGGATTAGTCTCGTATGAAATATTGTATTTGGTTTGGAGGGTAGTCATATTTAAAACTCTTGATTGGTTTGCGAAACACCCTTTAAACCTCGAACATAATATATAGCATAATCAAAGTAAATTAGCATGCATATCAAAAGAGGGTGTCACGTGCATTTCAAAACCAGACACATAATATAGTGGTCATGTTTATATATGTTTGATCATGCATAAATTTCCCATCCGAGATATAAGACCGGAGGAGGGTTTGTAGACATCCGGGGTGGATCTCGGACAGTGGTTATGAGACGCTTATCCGGCATAGTTCCCGGAATTCGGATAAGAGACCGGGTCAACCCCGGGATATGACCCGGACCTCTATCCGGGCTAGGAGGATTGGATTGGTTTCTGTTACGCTATTTATGGGTCGGGTACGGACGTTACGAATCATTAAGTAACGGTTTCATGTATTAAATGGACGGTTGCATCATTATGATCATTAGTGAGGGCAATGCTATAAAAAGAGGCCTTAGGGCCATGGGAAAGGGATCATTCTCTCATTCCCTCTCTAAACTACACACTAAAGAGGAGATATCTACTCCATCTATAAGGGCTCCCAACAGCGGGGTAAGCTAGACCGGTAGCTTGGAGGCCATGCGTCCTTCATATGAGCCTCCGAATCCCTTAAGATCATATATATAGTTTTTCCTACAAGAACATTGGCGCCCACCATGGGGCCCCGGTAAAACTCTCCCGGGCCACACAAAAACAATAAACTCCTTTTGTGATTTACCTCTAATATGTGGGTATTGTTATCCGCGTAGTGGGTAAATTTCCTCAACAGCCTATGCAAATGGAAGGTATAGACAATGGTTGTAAAATGAAAGAGTCACTGCCAATCCTGCCCGGCGTGCATTGGTACATGTGTCAGCTATCCACGACACCATCATTCCATATCCGGTAGCCACATGTGCTAAGCAACCACACTGTTGTCTATCACTATATGTTGCAAAAACACCTACGCCTTTATACTACAGGTTTTACATTTGAAACGAAAGGTCACTTTGTGAATGGCAATCGGAAAATGGATCCGGTAAGGCGGAGACATCCCCGATGCGGCAAAATAGAGAGGATACGTTCCCGGTCTAGTTCAGAAATCCAATGAAGGTTCACATTCAATCATCATCGAAACAGATTTGTATTGATTCGAGGGGGATGATCGAGGATCCGGTTTCCGGATCTGAGAAGACCTCCGACCTCGTTCCGTAGAAGGCTTGTGCTCTATTGACCGTTCAAGGGTGATCGGAAGGGCAAAGACCCGTTAACGTTATCACAGAGTTTCCATACCGACGATCAATTCGGCTTTACATCGTCAATACCAACAGATAAGTGATTCCTCATAAATTCCTATTCGGTTTATTGTCATTTAGTGCTTGACGCAACGAATGACTTGATTCCTCTTAAATTAATTTGAAATTTCAATTCGTTACGATGTCGTTATAGTTTGTCACGACAGTTATGAATTAACGCTCGGAGTGATAACTGCTGGTTGGTTGCTTAATTGCTTAATTCGGAAGGTGAATAGCAGGTTGGAGGGGAATATCGACAATCAGAGATGCTTTTAGTTTGGAAGCTGACAATTGTAAATGATTCTGATGATTTATTGTGACACCACGTTGTCGGCACCAACTTCGGAGTTGAACAGCTATGTCAAGCTAAAACCTGAATGAATGACATCCGGCGGCCACAATTTCAGGAGGTGACTTCAATACAATAGGAATTCCGCTATGAACAGATAGGAGTGCAACACGCGATACGTCGACTCCACCGTCGAAAGATAAGTTATTTCTATCGGTCTTATTTATCGATTACAATGCACCATTGTTATATAATTAAAATGTCCATTTGGCGATTACTCCGATGTTGTTATTAGAGTTTTACTCAAGACGCCTAGTAGTCAAGTTGTCCGATTTGCAATCAATAACCATCTTTCTTTTGTATTGGATGGCTGGTTGAGAGAATGGAAGAGGTTGCTATTGATTCGTGCATTGACTCAACCAGGCTTCAAGCGACATCACACCTTAAGGTGCATCGATCATACATAGGAGACTAAATCGGTTGTGGCGAGCACGTCATCGAATCGATTAGTGGAAGCAAATGGATACGATGGCCGGACGATACCAGCGCCAACTATTTCATTATCGCTTCTCAACCATGGTGAAATCATTGAATAATAAATCTAGCAAGGAGCCAGTGTCCAAATCGAGCTCATCCTACTTAGATCACCATCAGCGGTAAGAGTGCGATACAAGAAGCTGAGATAAAAGATAAGTGTATTACTCTTGGTTTGTCATGGTTATCAAGTATTTTAATGAATGCTTTACATTCAATTATCTGGTTAGTTTTCTGTGTAGTCATCATCATAGAACAACTTCGTATGAATGTTGTGAATGACGTTTCTGAACTAGGTGGATTGGTTGACCAGACCAGAAAACTGTTCTGGGTTCGGTTATAACTCAGGAGATGATTGATAAAGAGAGTTATGCTTTTTAGTGGAGATGTTTTATTCTTTATAAATGTAGCATCTTCTCTGTGTTCTATTTATGTTTTTTAACTGAAATTTGGATGTCCTATTAGATGATGAATAACCGTTTCAAGCATCTATCTCATGGAATACTTCATCTGTAATGGGTTACGTTCGAGCATCTTGGAGGACCCAGTGTTATGATGCTTCTGCCCTCTGGGAACTTTCGTTGATATTACCGAGGATCCCAACACCAGCGATGACGGAAGAAATCGGGGGTTGATGAGCTATTTCAGGTTTTCTGTAATACTCCGGGTTGGAGCTGACGGTCTTTGCAAATTTGGCGTGATTGATCCGTCTGTTTCTGGCCCTGAAAGATTGGGGAAGATAACCATGCTGAAGTAACCGGTTTGTCCAGCTCGGTGTTTGAACAACTTGGCGTTTAATTTGTGACACGTTTCCGGCATCAGTTTATGAATGGATTCACCTCGAAATGATTCCAACAGTGAGACTTGCTTGCAACTCAGTCTCCGAAATTAAAACCATCAGAGCACAACGCACAAAGATAAGTAACGTATATTCACTTATGTCTAATTAAGCTAATTAATGTTTTACGCTTCTAAACGTATCTATGCCTTTCTTCGTGATTATGTCTTGATTTCTCATTATTTAGAATCGACTATTCTTGTCGTAACGTATTAATGTCGACTATAATAAGAGAGCAATATGAATATGAAATAGGAGAGGGGGCTGTTACAAAATTTGCGGTGTTCCGCTGTCAACGCAGTTAATGCTATTACCGACTTAGGCTACAACAATTTTATGTTATAGTGTTGTTACTGCATTACTGCGTCAATACTGTTAAGGAATTTGCTAAATATATGCTGTCACTATTGAACTGTTATTTGGTTCATGTTAAACAAATTTGTGGAATTATGCATCCAGGAATTTGATTGTGGGAAATACAATGTTATACACAAATAGCTCACATCTGTTACGTCTGTTATAAGATATAATGATAGGTCGGATAACCAACCAGCTTCATGGTTGTAATAGAGAAATTGATTCATATGTGTTTATTATGATTTATCTCATTGTGAATATGAAGTGCTTGGCCAAACATACTGCATGATCTAATGGTTGGTGTCCTTTATGTTTATGTTTGTTGTCATTATCAGGACATATGTTACGAGGAATGACAAACAAAATAGAAGGAACAATTGGTCTATCCATGCTTTGTCGAGACTAACGACTACACCATATGGAACTTGTTAAGCAACTAGTTTACGCAATTACAACTCGATTGTCCGAATAGGGGTCGTATATATAGCAGAAGTGGTGTTTTCTATCAATTAGTTTAGATATGGCAGAGGCAGCAACTCAACAGGAGAAGCACATATTGTTCGGAAAAATGCTCGAATGGAGATTAAAGTCAAGCAGACTGGTAGGAGCGTCGTTGCAAGTTGTGGATAGACGAATGCAGTCTGGCGGACACTATCTTTAAATGCCGGCAAAATTTGGGAGAGCTGGAGCATTCACCGTCGGTAACTTCCGGTGACATACTAGCAGGCAAAGTTTGTGGTCGGTTACAAGGAGGATTCAAACTTTAAAAGGGCAGCCATTTTTGTGACCAGAAAACACATGAGTATTTACAAAATAATTGTATCATTGTTTTGTTGATTATTCATATGTTTGTATGCATAGGTACATATAGAATCATCCTCTTATGTCGCAGAATGGCCATACGACAACGACGAAGCAGTTGGCATCGGACAAAGATACCTATATGCGGTTTGTTTTGTGACAGTTTGACCATTTAAAATTCGCTATTGCTTGCTGATTCGGAACATACCAGTTGTTCTGGGAATTTCTAGTTTATTGGACAGGATTAGCATCATCTCCCAACGTATATTTCAATTACAACCCACATTAAATGATACGTAACTATGGGTTTGTTATTGAATTTATTGCACCTAGTTATGCATTTGATTTCGTGAATTAATTAATACCTTTGCATTTTTTGGTTAACTTTTACGTTTGGATATGGATGTTGCACTTGGACTACCACATATTTAATGATGTGCCCACTATTACTTACATTCTTGTAATTTTGTATAAGGTGTGTTTAACTAACTCGAGCTTACAGAGGGAACCACAATGTTATCGGCTTCATTTGCAGCCCTTAGTTATTATTCATATGGATACATCTATGTGCTACTCTTGTCACAATGAGTTGTTGAAGGGCCATACGTAAACATCCCGGTAAGAAGTTAGTGACAGTGAGCGAAAAACAAATGTGTACTTTGTGCGGAACAATATTGTTATGGCGAGTTGTAAGTGTCGTATCCCTACGTGGTGGAGGCATCTTTCTTAGTATCAAAATAGGGGAGGATCCGGAAAATATGTAGAAAATAAACAAAGTACCTAGCTTGAGTACTCGAGGAGCGAAACGACAAAACTGAGTCCTCCTTGATAAGGATGGCTTGGTATCAAAGCACTTCATCTTTTTCAACAAAGACTAAGCGCTTGGGGGGCTCATATAACCATCCCGATCAAAAATGATAAAAGAAAAGACAGCAGAAAGCCGGGTAGATTGAATTGTTGAAATTTTGTAAAAAATTACAATATTGTTTAAAATACCCTTATGTAAAGGTGTCGTCTTACTCTCCTGTGTGGGCGAAGAGACATCATGGTTTGTAAAAACTAAATAGGATGTAACGGATAAAAGTGCTCTGCACCACAAGACTCGGATATGGCGGGAATCAAAGGCATTGGCGACGTACTGCTAAGCTCGGTCTATGATCGTCTTTCAGTCACAGAAAGGCTCTGTTCCTATGCGGAATACTCCTTGGTCAACCTCGCTGAGGCTCGAACCCATTGGCGGCGTACTACTAAGCTCGGTCTATGATCGCCTTCGATCACGGAAAGCTCGTTCTATCGGAATACTCCTTGGTCAACCTCGCTGAGGCTCGAACCCATTGGCGACGATCGCTAAGCTCGGTCTATGATCGTCTTTCACCCGGAAGGCTCTGTTCTATGCGGAATACTCCTTGGTCAACCTCGCTGAGGCTCGAACCCATTGGCGACGTCGCTAAGCTCGGTCTATGATCGTCTTTCAGTCACGGAAAGACTTTGTTCCTATGCGGAATACTCCTTGGTCAACCTCGCTTGAGGCTCTAAACCCATTGGCGACGTACCGCTAAGCTCGGTCTATGATCGCCTTCATCACGGAAGGCTCTTCTATCACGGAATACTCCTTGGTCAACCTCGCTTGAGGCTCTGAACCCATTGGCGACGTACTGCTAAGCTCGGTCTATGATCGTCTTTCAGTCACGGAAAGGCTCTGTTCCTATACGGATCACCCCTTGGTCAACCTCGGTAGAGGCTCTGAACCCTCTGGTCAACCTCGGTTGGGCTCTGAATCCGTCTCGGATCATCCCTATAGAGGCTCTGAACCTCAAAGGCTCTGTTCTCTACCGAACAACCTCCGGTCACCCTCGCTCGGACTATGATTCATCTCGGATCAACTCCTAGTGGCGGTTATACCTATAATTTCGACAAGTCACGGAGCTCTGGTCCTATCTCGGATCAACTCCTAGTGGCGTTGAAGCCTCAGGCAAGCTACCAAGAGCTCTGATTCCGTCTTGGATTAACTCTTAGTGGCATTGAAACCTCGGGTTCATCACACAGAGCTATCTTGGATCAACTTAGTAGCGTTGAACCTCTAAATTCAGCCAACCCGCAGGGGGGCTCTGCATCTAACGCGTTAAAGCGGTAAAAAACTGAAGTGGTGTCATGAACAGTTGTTATGTGCTTGGAAAAGCCAGTATAGCCTGCTTAATGCATCATGTGACGCGGGGGCTGGTCTAGTTAAGCTAAGTCTTACTACCAATAGCCCGACAAAAGTTCTGAGCCCAGCTCGGACTAAGAACGAGCGTTATGTTTGGGTTAAACTGGAGTATCAATTCAGCGACGAGGATAGGAATACATTAGCATCGTGAACAAATTGTTACGTACTCGTCCAAGTCATCAGGGTAGTTGTTTGCTACACCCTATGACTTGGGGCTAGTAGCATAACATAAAATTGATTCACGGGCAACCTTAAAAGCTCTGTCTGTACCAGGCATATAAGGCAAAGGACCTTAATTGGATTCCGTCAAAACATTTTCATCAAAGCCTTGACTCAAGATACTCGGGGCTAGTCTGTCTATTATCTTACTGCTCCGAGCCGAGATGTGAGGTCGAAAGGAATTTTTTATCCCGGCCATGCGTCCTGGGATCCGGCCCGGGCTAAAAACGAGCGTTACGCTGGAGTGTCGATTCCAGCGACGTGCGTAACATTTAAAAACCTCAAAAAGCGGAGAATGGTAAACCACTGTGTGTAGGTTCACACTAAAGCACAGTTTGGTATTGGAGGTCCGGCCTGGGTCAAGTTTATGTTTCTATTAAAATCGAGCATAAGGCTTCAAGGTCTAGAAACCATATGCTCGGGGGGCTTATGATCATGCATAAATTTCCCAGCCGAGATATAAGACCGGAGGAGGGTTTGTAGACATCCGGGGTGGATCTCGGACAGTGGTTATGAGACGCTTATCCGGCATAGTTCCCGAAATTCGGATAAGAGACCGGGTCAACCCCGGGATATGACCCGGACCTCTATCCGGGCTAGGAGGATTGGATTGGTTTCTGTTACGCTATTTATGGGTCGGGTACGGACGTTACGAATCATTAAGTAACGGTTTCATGTATTAAATGGACGGTTGCATCATTATGATCATTAGTGAGGGCAATGCTATAAAAAGAGGCCTTAGGGCCATGGGAAAGGGATCATTCTCTCATTCCCTCTCTAAACTACACACTAAAGAGGAGATGTCTACTCCATCTATAAGGGCTCCCAACAGCGGGGTAAGCTAGACCGGTAGCTTGGAGGCCATGCGTCCTTCGTATGAGCCTCCGAATCCCTTAAGATCATATATATAGTTTTTCCTGCAAGAACAATGTTCTTGCTAAAAAACTATATATGAGATATTTAGGGATTTAGAGACTTTAAGCGGGTAGGCTTAAGCTCCAAGATATAAGTCTAGCTTATCCCTCATTTGGGAGGCCTTTGATATCATGCAACATATCTCTCTCAAATGTCTCATGGAGAGCTAGTTGAGAGATGAAGAGGTATATTGAAGGATCCCCCCTAATTCCATTCCCAAATGACCCCTTATATAGGCAAGTCATTGGTCTAATGGTTATTAAAACCACTTTGTAACGTCCTCATGAATAATGTAATATTCATAACCGCTCATAATGATTTGTAATATTTGTAACTGATGTCCATTGAGTTAAGCAACCAACCTATCTGGCTCAACTCGGCAGGCGTAGCCCGACCTGCACAACTAGGCAGATACATCCTGGCCTATACAGCTTGGTCTGGCACACCTAGACAGTCACAATGCGGATGGCACTAGGCAGACACAGCCTGACCTGCACAGTTAGGCAGATACACCCCGGGCTGTAGAGATAGGCCTGATAATGGGGTATATGCCCAGCAAGAATACCCTTGTTTTACTTATCTGGTTACTCATATCTCTTACCTAACCTTAATAGCTTGGGTAGTAGATTGTGTGCACGAACATAAGCCCCCCGAGCATATGGCTTCTAGATTTGAAGCCTTGTGGTCGATTTAATAAAAGTATGAGTCTTTGCCCCTGGCTAGACTTCAAATATCGAGTTATAGCTTGACGCGAATTTTGCTTGAGTATAACGGTTACCATTTTCTATTTTTAGGGCAGGTATTAATTCGCTGGAGTTTAGATGACCACGGGTTTCATTAACTTGAGCAAGCTCAAAATACGTAAATCATAGCCGAAGATTTTATGGTACTCGTCCATTTTAGTGGTTTAGTTCATTCGGAGGTAGTTGTTGACCAGTTTAGGCCTTGATTCCACTTCGGTCAAGTACTTAACTATTTTTGATGAGGAGTGTTTGCTTATTCGAGCTATACGCGACCGATCATGCAGTGTCAAGCATTACAAAAAGCCCTCAACGATTTACATGTCTATTTTTTTATCATAATTTCCTGGAGTTTTTAAGACTCGTTATACCTCTAAGAGGGGGTGTCCATATTACTCCTCCTTGTGAGGGGAGTGTTTAACTGATGCAGAAAATATGCCTTTTTACGAGAGAAACTCGGAGGTTTTAATCAATTTAAAGTTTTTAGAGCCCCCTGCAGGGATACACTGAGAACGTTTTGAGTAATTGTTGTGAGACATGAAAAATGTTTTTTTAAGCTTTTTTTTGTCTTTGAGGCATTGCCTAACACTTCTAGTTTAAACAACCCATAAGATTGCATCTGAGACGGATCAATTTAGAACCAAGGTGTATAGTTATGTATCGACTTGTAGGGCCCAGTTAACAGTATTTAAGCATTTAGCTGAATTCTTTAATGTAAACGTATTGTCATTTTGGTTGTCATCCCCGAGTTTTGGGTTATATAAATCGGACATGTCTTTGAACACTCAGGGGTGTTAGCTTTGGTTTATACAGAGGTACCTTTAGGCAACTTTTGAGATTTGAACCAAGATACAAAGCCTTTGAGAATACCCTTAGATAGGTTCTGGCGGAATCTGATTATGGTTCTTCGCCTGGGAGCTTTGCACCGAGGAGGTTTTAAGTTTGAAAATAACTGTGTAGGCTTTATGGAGGCTGATGACAATAATGGAGAGCCCCGGGCCATTGGTGAACCGAGCACCGTCCGAGATGACCAAGTGATTTTCTTGGATATTTTTTCCTCTACACATTTGTTGACAATCTCCCTTTGGGCTTTATTATCTTTAATCGTACTTTCTATTGCTTTAAACATTTTTGTGAATTTTAAATTTTGTCCACTATAGCAACTTTATTTTTCGATTTCTGTTTTTCCATTTTTTTGCATGAAATGATTTATATGGATGTATGGTATCCCCCTAGTGAAGTGGTTCTATAAAGACCATGATGACTTTATTTATGAGGGAAAACATTAAATCTTGTATGCATTAGAACTCTTAGCCAATTTTACAAACTATGGCTTTATTCGTGAGTAAGCCCCCTGAGACGAATATTTAGGTCAAACAAGGATGAGGTATCTTATGCTTTGAAACATTGCTCAGTATGAGGCATAAAGTCAGGCTATGCCTGAGGCGAGCTCATGTTTTCGATTTCAAGGCAGTGAGCCTTAGTTGTGGCAAAATGTCGGACTATGCCTGAGTTGGGTTACTAATTCGAGGCAGTGAACCCTAGTTGTGGGGAAACCACAGACTATGCCCGAGTCGGTTCACTTTGAAGTGAAATACGAGGCAGTGATCCCTAATAGTGGTGAAACACCGGACTATGCATGAGTTGGGTTACTAATCCGAGGCAATGTGCCCTGGTTGCAGGGAAACCCCGAACTATGCCTGAGCCGGTTCACTTTGAAGTGAAATCCGAGGTAAACCAGGAACAAAGTCCATATAAATACTATCACATTTCCATTCAAGAATAGATAACAGTTGAATCAAACCAAACGGTTTATTATGTTCAATCTTTAACCTGTGACAAATCAAATAAGAATACACATATTCATCAATCTCTTTCTTCATACCTACCCATCAAAACAGTTTCCTCAAATCTTGGTACATCTTAGTAGCTCCAGGATGAATACTCAATCTACTACGATGATCTTCTTCAAGAATCCTCTTCTTCAAATTAGATATATTTTGAATACAAACTTTATCACGACATCTCATGATACCATTCACATCAATTTGAAAAATCACCACCTTGAACGTGATTGGTTAATGTCAACTTATCCACCAAAATCAAATCAGATTTATAACCTTCTCGAATCTCATCAAGAATGCCACTAGTAAGCTTCAACATACCAAGCTTAACTCCAGAAGAATCATCTTCACAAATAAAACTCATATCTCAAAATTGCTAAAGTAATTCCAATTCTCTCACCATCAACATCTACATATGCAAAGACTTCCTACTTAATGCATAAGCCATAATATTCGCTTTACCAGGATAGTAATTCAAACCAAAATCATAATGCTTCAATAATTCCAACCATCTTCTCTGCCTCATATTCAACTTTTTCTGGTTAAACATATATTTCAAACTCTTGTGATCACTAAACACATCAAATCTTGATCCAAACAAATAATGCCTCTAAAGTTTTAATACAAACATAACAACAACTAACTCTAAATCACGAGTCAGATAATTCTTTTCATACACTTTAAGTTGCCTTGAAGCATAAGCTACAACTTGTCAATTTTACATTAACACACCTCCTAAACCTATCAATGAAGCATCACAATACTCAACAAACGGTTCTGTCGGATTAAGCAAAATCAAAAAATGAGTGGTTGTCAATCTTCTCTTAAGCTCTTGAAAACTAGCTTCACATTGTGGAATCAAAATAAAAGCTTGACCCTTCCTAGTCAATTGCGTAAACAACAAATCTAGCTTGGAAAATCCTTTAATAAACTTCCGATAATAACCTGCTAAACCAAGAAAACTTCTAATTTCAGAAATAGATTTTAGAACGTCCCATTGAGATACAACCTCAATGTTCGACAGATCAACAACAATACCAACTTTCAATATCACATGACCAAGGAAACTCACTTCCTTCAACCAAAATTCACACTTAGAAAGTTTTGTATATAACTGCTTCTTTTTCAACACAGATAATGCAATCCTCGGATGCTCAACATGATCTTCTTCACTCTTTGAATAAACCAAAATATCATCAATGAACACAACAATAAACTTATCCAAATGTGGATGAAAAATACTGTTCATATATTCCATAAATACATCAGGTGCATTGGTCACACAGAGCGACATAACAGAATACTCATAATGACCATACCTTGTTCTAAAAGCAGTCTTCAGAATATCTTCAACTTTCACACGAATATGATGATACCCACACCTTAAATATCTCTTACTAAATACACATGCTCCAACCAACTGATCCATTAAGTCATCAATCCTCAAAAGGGGATACTTATTCTTGATAGTCACCTTGTCCAGCTGTCTATAATCCATGCATAACCTCATAGTACCTTATTTCTTCTTAACCAATAAAATCAGGTGCGCCCCACTGACACACTAGGGCGAATAAACATCTTCTCAAGAAAATCCTCATGTTGACTCGAAGTGGCCTTGTCGAACATTGAATAGGGTTGTAGTGGAAACCTTTATATGCTCGTTGGCCGAAAATGGTGAATAACCTTTTTTATTATATCATGGTAGCTTGCCACTTAGTACCGAGACATACCCGTGTATCATCTGAGGGCGGCCTCCTTAAATGTTCCATATGTAAGATTTCACTTTAGTGATTCATTTACTCTCATGATAGTCATCTGGGTGTTTTAAAATATAATGTACTTCTAAGGACTGCTCTCGCCATCAAACAACCACAACAATGGCTGTTTTAAATTTCTAGGAACTAGAGCCTACCAAATTTCTATCGTGAGTGGTTGAGAATTAGTGATGTATGGGGCCCACGTGACTTTAAAGGGGCCCTTATGGTGGGTGCCGAATGTAATCTTAAAAGTATACTAATGATAACTCTTCTAGTGAAGATCTGTAAAGCCACAATCATATAACATGATAAATTGTGAATGAACGTTCATTATGCGCTCTTATCCTTATATAGTAATTTTGAACCACGTCGTCTGAAAGGTCCATTCGAGGACATTTAATGTGATTAATCCTAGTCAATATAACCTCTTAATGGTGATTGTGAATCAAGCTTGATTGTTCAAAATTTCTAATTGTGACATCCCTTGATAAACCATAAATGTATTTTCAACCATATATTAATCAAATACTGTTATGCACCATATTTAGACCAATATAGTAAATTTAATCCATTAGCTATTCCGGCTCAACCACACTCTTTTGGGTGGATCATTAATGAGGTGAAGTCCATTAAACCCATATTGACTCATGCTCGCATCAAGATCCAACCCAAAAAAGTACCATGTATGTATTAAAGTTTAAGGGACCTAAATTAATATTTAAAACTTGGAGTATAAAATAAAGGATAAAAAATGAAAAGACAATTAATAACAATAAAGAGTTTGAACCAAAAACATGCAAACTTACATCATGATACATTTATGTGTATTATTGATTGATTTAAAAAATGATTTACTTTTAATTATTTATAGGTAAGAGGAGATGTTTTATATAACCTAATTTTTAACATAATATGAAAAAATAGAACTTAAATTTATGTCTAATTTTAATATTATGTGCACGATAACACAATAATATATTACATAAGTTATAATTATGATGGTAAGAATAACATCAATAATAGTGCGGAACAATTGAGGTAAGGTTTAGCTTGAAAAGAATTAAGTATTATATAACGTTATTCGAAACCATTTATCATGAATCCGTTGTAGTCTAGTTGGTCAGGATACTCGGCTCTCACCCGAGAGACCCGGGTTCAAGTCCCGGCAACGGAAACTTAATTTTGTATTTCACATCTTTTTAACGTCACGCGTAGTATTTTTGATTGAACTGAAAATTTGATAAAAATGAGCAACATAGTTTAAAGAACATAATAAAATTGCTGAATTATTGAGTTTTCAATATTTGCATTACACTATTTTTTCACATGAGGATAAGGTTAAGGCCACTTGGTTTTCAAACTAAAACTTCATATTTATCTACATGATGAGATAAGTGTCACCATAAATTTTTTATATATAATTCTTATCAGTATTTCAATGAATAGTACATGCTCCCATTCATTCCAAATCAGCGCATTTCATATAAATTAAGGAATAATTATAAATGGAAGAAGGAGAATAGTAAAAGTTTTATAAAAAAATTCTTATTAAATATCGGTAAATATTATTTAAAAGTGAGGCAAATAAGACTATGATATCACATAATTGGAAAAAATAAATATTAATTATAAGCTGAGCCACTATTTTCTTTTATGCAATTTACTTAAAGAGTTTTGGGGTGAAGCTGTGTCGATTGCAACTCATATTTTGAACAAATGTCCAACGAAGAAGCTAGAAGGAATTATTTCAGAAGAATGTTGGTCTGGCGTGAAGCCTAGCTTGAGTCATTTGAAGATATTTGGATCTATTGCACATAGACTTGTGCCATATCAGTTGAGAAGAAAACTTGATGACAAGTCGAGTCAAATGATTCTAGTAGGATATCATTCGACAGGAGGTTACAAGTTGTTCGACCCAGTGAACAAGAAGAGTGTGATCAGCAGGGACGTGATTATAGATAAGCTGAAAGAATGGGATTAGACTCAAAATGTCAAGAAAGATTAAGTGAAAATCCTACTTGAAGAACCAAAAACTCAAGTCGAAAGAGAAGTTCGACAAGAGGAACCAGTAGTTATAGATCAACCAAGCACAAGCAGACCTCAGAGAGCAAGACGCATGCCTTCAAGATTGCAAGATTGTGAGGTTACATCAGATGATGTGGTTGATAACGAAGGTGATTTGGTACATTATGCTTTTTATGCAGATGTTGAACTTGTCAATGCAGCTGAAACATTGAAAGATTCGAAGTGAGTGAAAGCAATGAACAAAGAAGTGAAATCCATCGAAGACAACAATACTTGGTCACTTGTCGAATTGCCTCAAGGCAAGAAGGAAATTGATGTCAAGTGGGTATACAAAGTGAAGATGAATCCTAAAGGGGAAGTAACTCGACACAAAGCAAGGCTAGTGGCGAAAGGATTTCTTCAAAAAGAAGGAATCAACTTCGATGAGGTTCTTGCACCTGTGGCTAGGATCGACACAATCAGATTAGTTGTTGGTTTAGCAAAAATAACAGTTGACACATATGTCAGATGGACGTAAAGTGTGCATTCCTAAATGGACCCTTAAATGAAGAAATTTATGTTAAATAACCAATTGGGTTTGTGAAACATAACGAAGAGAGAAAGGTGTACAAGCTTCATAAAGCCCTATACGGATTAAAGCAAGCTCCAAGAGCTTGGAATAAGAAGATTGGTAGCTTTTTAAGGGAGAAGAAATTTGTGAAGTGCACAACTGAACATGGAGTATATGTAAGAAGAAGAAATAGTAAACTGCTTATACTATGTCTCTATGTCGATGACTTGTTAATCACAGGTAGTTGTAAGAAGGAGATCGAAGACTAATAAAGGAAAAGAATGCAAGTTAGTAGGGTACACAAATTCGAGCTGGTGTATTGATGGTGAAGATCGAAAATCTACAACAGGCTATGTGTTTATGTTAGGTGGTGCGCCAGTTGCTTGGAGTTCGAGAAAGGAGCCAATTGTGACATTATCATCATGCGAAGTAGAATACATAACTTCTTCTCTTTGTGCATGTCAAGCAACTTGGATGATGAACTTGGTCGAAGAAAATATAGGTAAAGATCATGGAGCAATTACCATGAAGGCCGACAACATGTCATCTACCAACCTGGCGAAGAACCCGATAGCTCATGGTCGAAGCAAACATATCGAAATGAGGTTCCACTATCTTCGAGAGCAGGTAGCAGATGGGAAGATGAACTTGGAACACTGTAGACTGAGAATCATATTGCATATATCATGACGAAGGGTGTGCAGGTCGAAGTATTTCGACTAAAAGCTATGATGAATGTTGATAGTTTAGACACAATGAATTAGGTGGTGTGTTGAATATAATTCCTTGTGTCAGAAAATATTTGATTATATTTGATTTAGAAGTGTGAAAACAGTTTGTTACACACATATTTGATTTTTAGATTTAGATAGATTTGATTTAAATCTAAAATAGAATATATTTGATTTGGTTTAGGGAACAAATCAAATATATCTGATTTGGCTTAGGGAACAAGCTAACCTAAATTATAAATGGAGGGAGCAACCCCTAATTTTGTAATGAAGTTGTATTCACAAAATTTACAGTTGCAAGTGAATAAGAAATTCTCCACAGTTTGTGGGCAGAGAGAAACTTTGCAGAAAATATTTTCTTCTTTCTTTAATTGTTCACTATCATTGTGTGTGATGATATCAATCTTGTTCATCAAGATTGATAGAAATTTCTCATAGATTTTTGGTGGATTTCCAACAACAACTAGCCAAACAATTTAAACTCAATATAAAATCTTTAAATAATAAGATACAAGGAGAAAGAATTAGGATCAAAAAATAAAAATAAAAATATGTAAAATTCATCACTGTAATTCAATCAAACTAAAACAAAATAAGTAAGAGCTCTTCAATTTTGAGCACATTTGAATGATTTTTTTTTAATATATACTTTTGACTCTTGTTTAGATCAACAAGAACAAGAAGGCAATTTCTTCATTTCACTAATTTCCAAATCAGAAGCTGAAATTATATCAATTTTCTCCCCTTTAAGTGCTGCAACATCATGATAACCATTTCCCTTCATCCCATTATTACATTCCAAAGACTTTTTAGAAACAACCTTATTAATCTCTTGAAGCAACTTCAAAAAAGCCGAGTTAACATTTTCACCACTAAAAGCAGAAGTTTCTGAGAAAAACAGACCCTGATCCTCTGCAAACTCCACAGCATCTTCAGTTTGTACAACTCTTTGGTCCACAAGATCACCTTTGTTGCCAATTAACATGATCACGATCGAACCATCCGCGTGTGATCTTAGTTCCTCAACCCATCTAGCAACATGATCAAATGTTTGTCTTTTTGTTATGTCGTAGACTAGCATCGCCCCTAATGCTCCTCTATAGTATGCACTTGTCACCGCTCTGTATCTGAAAAAAATAAATTAAACGTAATCACGAACGTAAATATCAGATTCTAACATCCACAGACACACCTTTTCAGAGGTACATGATACTGCAGAGGTTATTCCTATACAATGTAAGTAAAATATAGATATGAGTTTATAGGAAGAAAAGAAAACCTTTCTTGGCCAGCAGTATCCCAGATCTGAGCTTTGATGAGTTTACCATTAATAGTGACAGTTTTAGTTTGAAACTCAACACCAATGGTTGATTTTGAGTCAAAACAGAACTCATTCTTTGTAAACCTTGACAATATTTGTGTCTTTCCAACTGCAGAATCACCTATAACAACAACCTTAAAAACATAATCTATTTTCTCTTGAAACTTTTCAGCTTCTACTCCATTCATTTCTTGATTCATTTTCTTGTCAAGATTAAAGAGAGCTTCAAGAGAGAGATATTAGTAGAAAAAGGTAAGTAGGAGAAATAAATAAAGTAAAGGAAAAGGAAAAGGGTTGGAAGAAAACATGAAGTGAACAACAAAGGTTGTTGAATTACCAGTGGCAATGGAATTGTCTCACTTTAATGCTTTTACCAAATTGAGTCTACTACATCATCTATGTTTATATTCTATATAGTATACAGTTATGGAGATATCATATTATTGCATTTATTAGATTAATACTCAAAGTTTGTAGAGGCTGTGATGTTTTGCAAGGGGATTTAGAAATTGTGAATTATTGAGTGGTTGAAGACTAAAATATTTTTGAAAATTGTGCTATAATTCCAATATTCTATGTTTGGTTTAGTTTTTGAAAAAGGAATAAACAATGTTGATTTTAGAATAATTTTGAAGTGTTTGCTTTTTCTAAAATAAAATTAATTATTTTTTATCTTATGAATTAAATTTTATAATTGTGTGAATATGATATTTAATTTATATACAGTTCAATTTTACAATAATAAAAATTGATTTTGAATGAAATCATTATGAAAAATTAATTATAATTATAATTGAGTTAAAGATAAAATTATTTATTTGTGAATATATTTATTTAAAATCAAATTTAGTAATAATTTTTAATATAAAATTTACGTTTAAATTTTAAAAAATATAATCAATTCTAAGAACACAATCCATACAAGAATCAAACATATTAAAAATTGTTTTACATCTAAAATTGATTTTTAATCATTTCAAAATAGAAAGTAAACATACACTAATCAATAAAGTGCTTTCATAAATATAAAAATAGTTATAAAACTATACTCCCTCCATATTAATTTATAAACGACATTTTAATATTTCATGTTTAATCTTTTTTAGAATATATGTTATATGAAAAAATATAAAAATAATTTTGATTGAATATTATTTATTTAAAAAATGATAAAGAAATCAAATTAAATATAATTTATATTTAATTTTATTTTGAAAAAAATATTTTCTTAGAATAAAATAGTTGTTTTATTTATATATAAAAAATGAGGTTATTTTTGTTTATAAATTGATATGAAAAGAATTTTTAAAAATATATTAAAAAATTGACATATGACATTCAAATCGCGGTTCAAAAATAAATGTCACAAATAAAATATAAATTCATCACATAAAAATCACCAATATATTCAATATTCAAATCTAAAACCTAGATAGAAATAAGATATACTTATATTCTTAAATTTTACCACCATGACAACATCAAAATTAAGAAACCTAAGTTATTGATTAACTATGTATGGGTATTCTAAATGGCAAAATCCGTTAAAATAATAAATTGATATGAAATGTGTTCAAGAGACAAACATTTCAATGAGCATGGCCTACCATACAAACACAATTAAATTCAGTCCAGCCATACATGACAGGTCTAAATTAATTCATTGTCCCATTGTAGTGACCATATGAGCAATACGGCATAGATAAATGTTATATAAGAACATTCTTTAATTTCAATGTAGCGACTGATGAGTCGATACAATAACACTAGTTAGGGTTTTCACTTTTTGCACCGACAAAGATGACATCCTCCACAATTATCACATTTTGTTTGGGATCCCTCGTTTTTTTATTACACTATAAAACCCTCAAACATAATTGACGAGTACTAGTAAAAGTAGTTTTAGTAATAAATTTATCAAAAAATTGTGTTAGTTTTATATTTTTTTACACTTATTAATAGTAAGAAAGAGTATAATTTATATATTTTTTTAGTACAATGGCATTTTTATAAAGAAATTATTAATGATATTAAGAATTATTTTGATATTCACAATTTGTTAGCGGATCATCGGATGTTCATGATGTTTGGTTGAATTTTTTGTGATCGATTTCGGTAGGTGAAAATGTACTTTGCAAACACTTTGAAGGTCAAGTTAATGACACTCGTAATTGTGGGATTTTTAGAGTTAAAATAATGCGTGCTTTGAGAGATGGTGATGTGAAACTTATATAACTTTAAAGATATTGTATTGGACTTGAGTCATCCAAAAGTTTAGTCTCGATCAATTATCCCATAAGCATTTAGCTAACAAAGTGAGGTGAAGGCTTGGATTTTGTGTTCCCCCAAGTTCGTAAATGACTGATTAAAAGTCTTTTGTTGGAACTATCGTCAATTGAATTGGTCGTATTTGTTGGAACAAAGAGTTTTCAAGAAAGATAGTTTTGTGAAGAAGAAAAGAAGAGTAATGGAATTAAGAGAGAGAATGATTATCTAAAACTGTATGAAGCTACATATTATCTTGGCAGGCAGCATATGATGCAGCTACATATTCTGCTTCGCATGATGACAACGCCACAATGCTTTTTTTCTTTGAACTCAAGTAGATTGGAGCACCTTCGATCATGAAAATGTAGCCTGCAGTGCTTTTCTATTCGTCCTGATCTCCACTGAAATCTGAATTAGTGTATCCATGAACTTCGACACTTGTGCTTTCCTTCGACTTTCTAGGTAATAACACGCCATGATCGATAGTTCTCTTGATGTATCTCAGCACCCTCTTTACTGCGATGAGATGACATTCTTGAGGTTTCTCCATAATTCTGCTCAATAATCCTACACTTTGACAGATATATGGTCTTGTATTGCAAAGATATCTCAGGGATCCAATGATTTGTTTGTACAATATCGAATTTACAAACTCATCATTCGATTCCTTCTTCAGCTTGCTCCTGTCTCTAACGGTGTGACTGCTTCATTACAGTTGCTCATGTTGAATCTCTTCAAAATATCTTGAGCATACTTAGTCTGATGCAAGAATACTTCTTCTTCAGTATTTTTGAATTCCATCCCTAAGAAATATGAGAGATTCCCTAAGTCATACATTTCAAATTCTTGCATTAGCTTCGACTTGACTTTCATTATCTCAGCTTCGTCGGCTCCGGTAATGAGTAAGTCATCTACATAGAGGCATAAAGTGATTCGACTGACACTGTCGATATTATTTACATACACTTTGTGACACCCCAATTAATTAGATTATTAAATAATTATAATTTTTAATTATTAATTTAATTAGGAATATAATTATTAATATTTTGGATTAATAGGATTATTTAATTAAATGGAAATGGAATTATTGGTGGTGTGAAGGATAAAGTGAGGGTGTGAGGAGTAAAAGACTCTACTCACATTATTATTTTATTATGTTAGATTAATTAAGGGAATAAAGGAAGGAAAAGAGAAAAAAGAACCACTTTTGGAGAAACTATCAGTACGTGCAATTGAGAAGAGGAAAAGGAATGAGAAAACCATTTCGTGTCGGAAGTCGAAGAACCCACAAGGTAAGGGGTGATTTCGATTAATTATTTTGTATTATTGGTTTTGAATTCGACCGTATGGATCATAGCATGTTAGGAAATCTCAGTTTAGAAATTCTAGGGTTCCGTAGAATTGTCTCTATTGTGTCGGATTGTAGGTCGGAAACCATTAATGTGTCAGATAATTATTAGGAATGATGAAATAATGTTGTCTGATGTTATAATGGCGTAAAATGGATGTATTTTAGTGTTCCTCATGTTGCAATTCGTATGGGGATGTTTGGAATTGATTTGGAATGGGTAAATGTTGTCAAAATAGCAGATTTTGACTCTGAGTCGTGCCGGTTCCTGGGGAGGAACCGAGTTCCGTGTAAACTTTCAAAAGCGGCAAAATGTACGTGGAACCGGTTCCTGGGTAGGAACCGGGTTCCCATACATTTTTCCAGGGGCGTGATTTTTGAACCTTGTGGGAACCGGTTCCTGCATATGGAGGAACCGGGTTCCACTGTAACTTTTTGAAAAATACTAAACTTTGAAAATTCATAACTTTTAAACCGTAAGTCCGTTTTAGTCGCCGTTTTGGACGTTATTTCTTAAATTAAATGCTCTATTTTATGAAATGAAAGAATTTACTGTAACTTAAAATTAATTGGAAAATGTGTCAGATTTCAAAATAAGAGATTATTTATTCGATGTGTACTTGGTGTATAAGAGGTAGTGTACCTGTGAAATTGATGTATCTGAATGGTGTGAATGAAAGGCATGCTTATGCTGTTGAATTGTGTGCATGATTGTTGAGAATATCATGTTTTAGATTTGATTCAGTTATGATAGTTGGTGTATTTCATAGACTGATAAAATGTTGCATGCTGGTGTTGTGCGTGCATATGCATTTTTGGTGAAGTTAATTCCCATTGTGTGGAATTTGGCTTGTATTGCAGTTAACCGTACCCGGGTGATGATGGGTGGTTAGGTTGGATTCGTGTCCGGGTGTTTATGGACGAATCGATGATTACTGTATCCGGTTGATGATGGATCAGTGTTGGGTGACTTGGTCACGTGTTGGTACCACATGCATTGTGTCTGCATTGTATTTGCATGGAATTGTAACATGTTAGGATGTTTTCCAGTGTTGCAATTCTCTGATTGTTAATTGTCGTGCATGATGATTGTATGGTTGTAACTGTGTGTTGAAATCCGAAGATATGCTAAAATGGGTAAAATAATATGCTTGTGATATATGTTGATTGAGGAGCTTATAATGCATTGTAATTATGAGAAATCTCACTCTTACTTTAATGATCTCAGATTAAAGTTAGCAGCTCAGGAGTTGGTGAGGATGGCTCTAGAGCTTGTCATTTTAAGTCCGCGTGTCAGTGTCATGCTCTGATAGGTTGTAACACTGGGGAACGTTTAGTTGAGAACTTGTTTAGTAATCAAATGTTATTTGGATTACTTTAGGAATAATTATGGTTTGATTTTATTCTGTTTGAGTTTTGGTATTTTCCGCTATGTAAGACATGGTCTTAATTTGATCGAAATTATTTGGTAATGACCCTCAGTGTAGCATGACTACTGAGTTAATTGGAGTTTATTTATTTCATAATTGTGGCATCCCTTGATTTCCGTGTTGACTCTGATTGAATCTGGTTTTTATTTATTATATTAATTAAAATATTCAGGGTATTTTAGAAGGGGTGTTACACACTTCGTGTTCAGAGATACACTTTGTGAAACCTGCTTCGATCAGGAAGTTATCTATTCTTTTATTCCAAGCTCGAGGAGCTTGCTTTAAACCATAGAGAGCCTTCCTTAATTTGTACACCTTTGACTCCTGCCCTTTGACGTTGAATCCTGGTGGTTGAGTAACATAGACTTCTTCTTTCAACGGACCATTCACGAATGCTGACTTTACATCCAGTTGATGCATCTTCCATCCCCTGTATGCTGCTGTCAAAACAACTATTTAAATTATTTCCAGCCTAGCAATCGGTGTATATACTTCGTCAAAGTCTATACCAGGCTTTTGTAGAAAGCCTCTAGCCACCAATATGGCTTTATACTCCGTTATCTCGCCATTTGGCCTTCGTTTCACTTTGTATATCCACTTTACATCGACAGGCTTCTTATTCGTTCTTTCGACAAGCTCCCAGGTCTTATTTTTCTCAATGACTCTGAGTTCTTCTTTCATGGCTTCACACCAATTCGAACTACTCATGGCTTCATTCAAATCGATTAGGTTTGTGTATAAAATTATCTTAATAATAATAATAATAATAATAATAATAATAATATTAAACTTAATAGTTACAAATTTAATTTCACCGTTACAAATATTTTTTAATATTTAGTTTATCTTTTTATTTTTGGTTAAAGATATTTTAGACTACAAATTTTGTCTTTACTATTTATTATAAATCAAAAGATTACATAATATTCATATTTTTTAAACTTTTAAATCCCAAAAGTTTTTTTTTATGAGTTTTTAATATTATTATAATTTGATAATTAAATATTTTTTTGTATAAAATTTGAGAATTAGGATATTAATATATAGTGTTAATTGAATATATTATTATTTATAATTGTAGTAGTTGATTATATTATTATGATTATTATAATTATTTTATTATTATAATTATTATTTAAATATTATTATTTTTAGTAGTGGTTTTATATTATTATTATTTATTTTAATATTATTATTAATTGTAGTATTGAATATGAGTTGGTATGAATAATTAAAAAGTGATAAAAAATTCTAAATTACAACTTCAAAATCTTATATTTTCCACTTCATTTTTATCTTTTAAATAATTATATATTATTTAAATCTAATTATATATTTTTATCTTTTACTTTATATTGAATAAAAATATTTTAGACTACAAACAACTTTAAAATCTTATATTTTCCACTTCATTTTTATTTTTCACTTTATATTGAATAAAAATATTCTAGATTACAAAATTTGTCTTAAATGTTTATTATAAATCAAAAGATTACATAATATTCATATTTTTAAAAATTTAAATTCCAATAGTTTTTTATGAGTTTTTAATATTATTATAATTTGAGAATTAAAGATTTTTTGAATAAAAATGAGAATTAGGATATTAAGATATAATAGTGTTAATTGAATATATTATTATTTATAATTGTAGAAGTTGATTATTATTATTATTATTATTATTATTAGTTAGATATTATATTAATATTATTGATAGTGGTTGTTTAATATTATAATATTATTATTATTATTAATATTATTACTATTATTTATTTTAGGGTTAAATATATAAACCCCTGTAATGTTAGCGAGATTCGCATTAGATCCCTGTAATATTATTTTTTTCAATTACCCCTATGATTTTCGGGTACCCCTAAGCGTGTAAAACGGAGCGAAACGGGGGTAAAGCAAAAAAAACATATTTTACAAAAGACTTAAAATTTTAACATTTCAAGGGACGATTAAAAAAAAACATTATCAGAGTCTAAAATGAGAATTCGTAGCATAGATTTATATATTTAACCCTTCATTTTAATGTTATTATTAATTATGGTATTGAATGAGTTAGTATATAATAACTGCGGTGGTTTAATATTATTATATTATTATTTTTTGTTATTGTTGATTTTAATATTATTATTAATTGTGGTATTGAATATGAGTTGGTGTGAAGAATTAAAAGTGATAAAAATTCTAAATTACAACTTCAAAATCTTATATTTTCCATTTCATTTTTATCTTTTACTTTATATTGAATAAAAATATTTTAGATTACAAACATCTTCAAAATCTTATATTTTCATTTTCATTTTTATCTTTTACTTTATATTGAATAAAAATATTTTAGACTACAAAATTTATCTAAATTATTTATTATAAATCAAAAGATAACATAATATTCATATTTTTAAATTTTAAATCCCAAAAGTTCTTTTTATGAGTTTTTAATATTATTATAATTTGGGAATTAAAGATTTTTTGTATAGAAAATAAGAATTAAGATATTAAGATATAATAGTGTTAATTAAATATATTATTATTTATAATTGTAGTAGTTGGTTATTATATTATTATTATTATTATTATTATTATTATTATTTTATTATTATAATTATTATTATAATTATTAGTTAGATATCATATTATTATTATTATTAATAGTGGTGGTTCAATATCATTATCATTATCATTATTGTTATTATTTATTTTATTATTATTATTATTATTATTATTATTATTAATTGTGGTACTGAATAGGAGTTAGTATATAATAATAGTGGTGGTTTAATATTATTATATTAATTTTTTTAGTATTTATTTTAATATTACTATTTTTTAGAAGAATAAAGAAATATATATATTTTCAAAAAATAGATACAAAACAAAGCGACCCCTAGGGTCCAGCAAGAAAACCACAACAACTATTTAGTTCAACATGAGATGGGTTATCTTCTCTCTATACATGGTTTTAGCCGACACTCTGTTGATAATAATGTCTTTAATCCCATCTCCTATACCAGTGTTTACCCTCCCCCTTTTTCTATAAACTTCTCTATTTCTATACATCCAGCACGCATAAACTGTGACACCCCAAATAAATCGATTATTAAATAATTACGATTTTTAATTATTAATTTAATTAGGAATGTAATATTTAATATTTTGGATTATTGGAAGTCAATTGAATTAAATGGAAGTGAGTTTATTGGTGGCGTGATGAATAAAGTGAGGGTGTGAGGAGTAAAAGGCTCTACTCACATTAATTATGTTATTTTATTATGTTAGAATAATAAAAGAAATAAAAGAAGGAAAAGAGGAAAAAAGGATATTTTTGGAGAAAACTCACTGTACGTGGAATTGAGAAGAGGAGAAAAGGAGGAAGAAGACCTAAGGTGTCGGAATTCGAAGAACCTACAAGGTAAGGGGTGATTTCGATTGATTATTGCTTATTATAGATTTTGATTTTGATAATATAGATCAAAGTATGTTAGGAAACCTTAGTTTGGGAATTTCTAGGTTTCCATGGATGTATACTTAATTGTGTCAGATTGTGTCAGAATATGTATGGAAAACAATTAGAGTGTTAGTAGATGAAAATAAATGATGGAAATATGTTGTTTGATGTGATAATGATGCAAATTGGATGTGTTTTAGTGTTTCCCATATTAGAATTCGTATGGGTAAGTTTGAGGTTGATTGGAAATGGAAGAATGCTGTCAAAAGTGCTGAAAATGGCTTTTTAACACGTGGGAACCGGTTCCCAGTGGGGAGGAACCGGGTTCCACATTGAAAATTTGTGAAAAACTGGAAAAATGTACTCAGGAACCGGTTCTTGTATTGGTAGGAACCGGGTTCCCATACAATTTTCCAGCAACGTGAAAATTTAACTTTCAGGAACCGGTTCCTGTATGTGTAGGAACCGGGTTTTGCCTTATTTTTTTTGAAAAATGTCAAACTTTGAAAATTCATAACTTTCAAACCGTAAGTCCGTTTTGAGCGCCGTTTTAGACGTTATTTCCTAAATTTAATGCTCTATTTTATGAAATGAAAATATTTTCCAAAACTTGAAATTATTTTGAAAATGAGCCAAATTCCGAGATAGGTGACTTTTGACTGACGCATATTGATGTGTACGTAGCAGAGATCCTGTGTTGATGGATGTATTGGTATTGTGTGGATGAAAAACATGTTTATGTTGTTAATGGTGGTGCGCATGATAGTTGAGATATCATGTTTTTGGTTTTGATTCGGTTTATGATAATTGGTGTATTCATGATTGTATTGACATCATGTGTTTTGATGATGGTATATGCCTGATAGTTGTTGATCTCAGTTGTTGTTGTTGTGGTATTTACTGGTGATAGTCTTACCAAATGAAGGGTAAGTGTTTGGCATATTATGCTAGCAATGATTTATTTCATGATAGTTGATGATATCATGTTGTGGTTGATGATGGTTTATGCTGTCCGATGTGGTTATAACCTGTGTTGATTGGTTGCATGTTTATGCTGATGTTAGATGTATGCATGATTGGTTGATATATCATGTTGGTTGTTGTGATTCAGTTATGTTAGAAGAATGTATACATAGACTGATTAATGTTGCATGCTATTGATGTGCGTGCATATGCATTATTTTGGTGAAGTTAATTCCCATTGTGCGGAATTTGACTTGGATTGCCGATAACCGATACCCGAGTGAGGATGGGTGGTTAGGCTGGATTCGTGTCCGAGTGGTTATGGACGAATCGATGGTACTGTATCCGGTTGATGATGGATCAGTGTTGGGTGACTTGGTCACGTGTTGGTACCACATGCATTGAGTCTGCATTTTGATTGTATGGAATAGTAACATGTTAGGATGTCTTCCAGTGTTACTATTCTCTGATTGATGATTGTTGTGCATGATGATTATATGGTTGTAATTGTGTATTGAATCTGGAATTATGTTGAAATGGGTGGATTAATATGCTTGAAATATATTGTTAATTGAGAAGCTTATAATATGCTTTAATTATGAGAAGTCTCACCCTTACTTTACAATTTCAGATTAAAGTTAGCAGCTGAGGAGTTTTCTGAGGATGGCTCTAGATCTTATCATATAAGTCCGCGTGTCAGTGTCATGCTCTGATTAGATTGTGACACTGGGGAACGTTAGTTGAGGAATTAGATAGTTGTTTAGTTGTTTTCTTTAATTTTGTTGGGAATAATGATGATTGGATTATTCCGTTTGGTTATGATGTTTTCCGCTGTGTAAGACATGATCTTAATTTGACTAAACTATCTAAGATTGGATCCTCAGTGTAGCATGGCTACTGTTTGAATGAAGTTTTATTTTATCTTTTAATTGTGACATCCCTCATTATACCGTGTTAACTCTGATTAAAGCTGAATTAGATATTAAATTAATTGATATATTCGGGGTATTTAGATGGGGTGTTACAATAGTGGTATCAGAGCATAGTCGGTCGTTGTGACCAGTGTCTTAATGTCATTACTCCTTCTGTATACGACATGTGTGTGAAACACTGTCGGTACTGCTTGTTTTTCCTGGCTACCTAGTTGCAGGAGTGGTTTAGAAGCAAGTGGGGGAGAAACTTTGCTCCTCTGAGATGTTCTGGTGTGAAGAGTGGGATCGATGTGCTATTGGTTACATGAGTGCAGATGTTGGTTAGACTGCGTAGTTCCCAAATTCGGAGGGATTACGAATTCGAGAATTCAGTATGATGGTCAGATAAGGTTCTCTTAAGTGGTAACAATTAAGTACTTGTGTTGTTCGCATCACTGGGAGCGGAGGACGATGTTATGGATAATGATGTTCCATTTGGGGTGTGAGTTCTGACGTTTCCCTGGGAATAATGGCGACTCATCGTCTGAGCAAGATGTTAGTTTAGCTTGAGGTCATCCTTGGGTTGAATGTTTGAAGTTAAACCAAGTGATTATGAATCGTTATGATGAGTCGATGCATATTCTTGGCCTAGAAGATATTTGGTAATTAAGAAGGATGACTTTGAGAAGATGAAGCTGGTGTGGTGGGAATGTTGTAACACTTCCAGTTGATTGTGGAGCTGTCTGTGTGAGTTACTTCTTTGTGTTCTTGAAAAGATTGATTGTGTCAACGGTTGATATAAAGTATGCAGTTGTGAGAATTGGTTATTGGAATTGTAACTGACGCAAGTGATCATGGGGAATGATGTGTGTTGCGGTATGTTGAAGTAAGGATCTCAAATTTTGTATTCTAGGATGTTTTGGGATTTCTCACTCCCACAAGGTGGAAATCGACTACCTATTGCAGGGAATTGATTTCCTGACAACATTCCTTCCGAAAACTTGTAAAATTCATAACTTGAGTTTTGGATGTCCGATTTGAGTTCCGTTTGAAGCATTGGAAAGGTAATGTGATGAACTTTGTTTTAAAAATGGTCCCAGCACCTGAAAGTAATTTATTTATCATGTAATGATGTTTGAGGAGAATCAGAGTTGTTGTTGATGTCGTTCTTGGTACAAAACTTATTTCTATGACACCATGCAAGATGTCAACTTTTGAGTTAAGGGAATTGAAGAAGCTATTGGAAGATGCGCAGTGAAATGGATTTGTAAAGCCAAGTGCATTGTTTGGGGAGCTCTAATTTCCTTAATCAAGGAGGAAGAAAGTAGCGCGAATTGCGTGTGGATTTTGATAACTGATTTAAGTGGTGATTGCGACTAAATATCTATTTCAAATTGTTGGTGATTTGATGGATCAATTGGTTGGAAAGTATGCCTTTGGGAAAGTCGAATTTGGGTTAACTTACCTTCGTGGTCAGGTTAAGGATGAAGATAGTTAGAGATAAGCTTCAAAAACTAGGTATAGGCATGTTGAATGTTGTGAGGGAATTCCAACTTCGAAAGGGAGTAGAATTTTATTAAGTTTTCATGGTGTATATTACGGTATGAGGATTTGAGTTTTCTTTATCATGTTATCTCAAGTGACGGTAATGCGGTAGACCCATCCGAGCGTAGTGTTGTAGTGGGAAAGTCCAAAATTTGTTGCGGTATTGGAAGATTGTATGGACATAACCAGAATGATCATTTATTTGAGACGAGGTCAAGAATAATATATTCTTAATGAATGAGATGTTGGTATTAGTAAGAATGTGAAAGTATTAGAGATGTAGCTTATGCCGAGTAAGGATGGATAGATTGGCATTAGCTTTTGAGGAAAAGATAAGTGATGCTAGAAGAAAAATAAATTCGATAGGAAATGCAATCATGTTTAAGATGTCAAAATATTGACATGTGTTAAGAAAACGTTGGAAGTTTCTTTTACCGATCATATGATGAGATGTATTATCGAGATTGCATTTGAAATAAGGTTCAGATTGAACATATATGGATCCTAGATGTTATGAGATTTAAAGGGAGACTAAAAGTTGTGAATGTCGTTAAAGTTCTCCGCATGGATGAGGACTTCAAATGGGGACAAAATGAGTTATGGTGTATTTGGTATGTTAGCATCTCATGAGGGGGAAAATACTTAACATTTGTGTGGTGCTAAGTGAGGGTGAATTATGTAAATTGTTTGATCGATGGTATCTCATCGCCGATATCAGATGAAGAATAAGTGTGGAAGAAGTCGTAAACCTTGAAGGAAGATTATTGAACCATGGTGCTTGGGTGACTTCGAGCACGAGTTCTAAAGGAACACTATTATAGTTTGGTACGGTGGTTTATACTCCATTGTGATTGCCGGCTATCTATCGACAAATTAAGGAACTGATCACCCTTAATCTCTTGTTGATAATAGACGAGATCGTGTTGGATTTGATAGACTCATCTTGCAAGCTTGATAGTGTGTGAAGTGGTTGACGTTCTATTGAGAGGATAGTAGTTCATCAGTTCGCATGAAACTAAGAGGAAAAGGACTATGAAAAAGACTTGGAAATTATCTAGCGGGTCGGAGACTTGAGTGTGTATGCAAGTTGAAGCGGTGGAAGGTTTAGAATGTAAGAAGGTGAACAGTGATTTTTGGTAGATGTTAAGGAGAAAGTCTAAAGATAAATATGAAACTTGTAGAGCTGGTAGTTGATGAAAATCAAATGAAGATAATGACTTAAGGTAATTAATCAGAGTCGCGTAGCGAAAGCGTAACGTGATGCACTTTGTTATGCGAGTATGATCTTTTTTGGAAGTCACAAATTAAACGTTAGAAGGTGTGGAGTTTATGAAATTATTAGAAATTCCAGAATAGAATTGTTAGGTGAAGGGTTCTATGTCTTATCGATGTTACATCCATTATAATAGATGTATTAATTTGCAAGCTCTATCGTTGGAACGCCTCGTCGGCATTGTGTATAAATGTTGGGGACATTGCGGTTCGGTGGAGGTTCTTATAATTGTGCTGCAGTGTAAGGAAGTGATAAATCGTGTATCTTAGAGTGAATGGGGTAAGGAGTGAGCTGAGCTGATGCATTCTTAACCCGATAGTAATGGATCGTGTGGGATTATAGTGGTTGAATAAGAGGAATATTTGTTATTGATATTGGAAATGATGTCAAACATGACGTGATAGTTGGAAGGAAGGATTTCAAGAGCTGAAGAGGAGGTTGGCTAGTGCTCCGATCTTCATTTTGCCGAATCCGACTAAGTCTTTTGTTGTGTACTGTGACGCATCATTAATGGGAGTAGGTGGTATGTTGATGCAAGATAAGCAGGTTGTGGCTTATGCTTCACGACAATTGAAAGTGCATGAAAGGAGTTATCCGACTCATGATTTAGAGTTGGCAGCTGTTGTATTTGTTTTGAAGTTGGGGAGACATTATTTATATGGTTCTCGATTTGAGGTATTAGTGATCATAAGAGCCTGAAATATTTCTTTGATCGCAAGAGTTGAAACGAGGCAAAGAGATCGCATTAAGAGTAGCTTGGGAGGACCAGCAGATGGAAATGTTGCATGGGAACTGGAGAGTCAGATGAAGGACTCATATCCCGAACTGTTCGTCTAAGTTATGTTTTCGAGGACGAAAACTCTTGTAGTGGGGGAGAGTTGTGACACCCCAAATAAATCGATTATTAAATAATTACGATTTTTAATTATTAATTTAATTAGGAATGTAATATTTAATATTTTGGATTATTGGAAGTCAATTGAATTAAATGGAAGTGGGTTTATTGGTGGCGTGATGAATAAAGTGAGGGTGTGAGGAGTAAAAGGCTCTACTCACATTAATTATGTTATTTTATTATGTTAGAATAATAAAAGAAATAAAAGAAGGAAAAGAGGAAAAAAGGATATTTTTGGAGAAAACTCACTGTACGTGGAATTGAGAAGAGGAGAAAAGGAGGAAGAAGACCTAAGGTGTCGGAATTCGAAGAACCTACAAGGTAAGGGGTGATTTCGATTGATTATTGCTTATTATAGATTTTGATTTTGATAATATAGATCAAAGTATGTTAGGAAACCTTAGTTTGGGAATTTCTAGGTTTCCATGGATGTATACTTAATTGTGTCAGATTGTGTCAGAATATGTATGGAAAACAATTAGAGTGTTAGTAGATGAAAATAAATGATGGAAATATGTTGTTTGATGTGATAATGATGCAAATTGGATGTGTTTTAGTGTTTCCCATATTAGAATTCGTATGGGTAAGTTTGAGGTTGATTGGAAATGGAAGAATGCTGTCAAAAGTGCTGAAAATGGCTTTTTAACACGTGGGAACCGGTTCCCAGTGGGGAGGAACCGGGTTCCACATTGAAAATTTGTGAAAAACTGGAAAAATGTACTCAGGAACCGGTTCTTGTATTGGTAGGAACCGGGTTCCCATACAATTTTCCAGCAACGTGAAAATTTAACTTTCAGGAACCGGTTCCTGTATGTGTAGGAACCGGGTTTTGCCTTATTTTTTTTGAAAAATGTCAAACTTTGAAAATTCATAACTTTCAAACCGTAAGTCCGTTTTGAGCGCCGTTTTAGACGTTATTTCCTAAATTTAATGCTCTATTTTATGAAATGAAAATATTTTCCAAAACTTGAAATTATTTTGAAAATGAGCCAAATTCCGAGATAGGTGACTTTTGACTGACGCATATTGATGTGTACGTAGCAGAGATCCTGTGTTGATGGATGTATTGGTATTGTGTGGATGAAAAACATGTTTATGTTGTTAATGGTGGTGCGCATGATAGTTGAGATATCATGTTTTTGGTTTTGATTCGGTTTATGATAATTGGTGTATTCATGATTGTATTGACATCATGTGTTTTGATGATGGTATATGCCTGATAGTTGTTGATCTCAGTTGTTGTTGTTGTGGTATTTACTGGTGATAGTCTTACCAAATGAAGGGTAAGTGTTTGGCATATTATGCTAGCAATGATTTATTTCATGATAGTTGATGATATCATGTTGTGGTTGATGATGGTTTATGCTGTCCGATGTGGTTATAACCTGTGTTGATTGGTTGCATGTTTATGCTGATGTTAGATGTATGCATGATTGGTTGATATATCATGTTGGTTGTTGTGATTCAGTTATGTTAGAAGAATGTATACATAGACTGATTAATGTTGCATGCTATTGATGTGCGTGCATATGCATTATTTTGGTGAAGTTAATTCCCATTGTGCGGAATTTGACTTGGATTGCCGATAACCGATACCCGAGTGAGGATGGGTGGTTAGGCTGGATTCGTGTCCGAGTGGTTATGGACGAATCGATGGTACTGTATCCGGTTGATGATGGATCAGTGTTGGGTGACTTGGTCACGTGTTGGTACCACATGCATTGAGTCTGCATTTTGATTGTATGGAATAGTAACATGTTAGGATGTCTTCCAGTGTTACTATTCTCTGATTGATGATTGTTGTGCATGATGATTATATGGTTGTAATTGTGTATTGAATCTGGAATTATGTTGAAATGGGTGGATTAATATGCTTGAAATATATTGTTAATTGAGAAGCTTATAATATGCTTTAATTATGAGAAGTCTCACCCTTACTTTACAATTTCAGATTAAAGTTAGCAGCTGAGGAGTTTTCTGAGGATGGCTCTAGATCTTATCATATAAGTCCGCGTGTCAGTGTCATGCTCTGATTAGATTGTAACACTGGGGAACGTTAGTTGAGGAATTAGATAGTTGTTTAGTTGTTTTCTTTAATTTTGTTGGGAATAATGATGATTGGGTTATTCCGTTTGGTTATGATGTTTTCCGCTGTGTAAGACATGGTCTTAATTTGACTAAACTATCTAAGATTGGATCCTCAGTGTAGCATGGCTACTGTTTGAATGAAGTTTTATTTTATCTTTTAATTGTGACATCCCTCATTATATCGTGTTAACTCTGATTAAAGCTGAATTAGATATTAAATTAATTGATATATTCGGGGTATTTAGATGGGGTGTTACATAAACCGTTTTTGTGAAGGCCACTTTAAGAATAAACATTATCCAGCTTTTCTTGTTACACATCTCAACTATCCACTTACTCTCATGGCTCCAGCCTTTTGGGATATGGGTTATGTTCAGCCAGTTCAGAATTTGAGTCCAAATACTTTGCATCAGGTGACAATCAAACAACAAGTGCTCCATATTTTCCTCATTGTTACAAAACACACACCTATCATTATCAACAAACCCAAATCTATGCATACGATCCTTTGTAGCTAGCTTATTGTGAAAAGCTAGCCACAAGATGAACTTTGCACGGGGACGCGCCTCATTCTGAAAAAACATCTTGTACCACAGGACTTTTTCTATGTGCGTCATGAGACTATAATACATAGCCCTGGTTTGGAATATGTTTCTTCTCAGCATCTCCTGCCAGTTTCTATTCTCATATACTTTCTCGTTGTTTTAGCACACCTTTCATAATCCATGATGCATTATTCGAAATTGTCATGTTACTAATCTCGTTGCCTTTTGTAAAATACATGTCCATCCACTTCACCCATAAACTATCCTTTTCTGACAAACATTCCACAACAACTTCAGTAAACACGCCTCATTCCAGATTTGAAGATTGATCAAATTCAGACCCCCTTCACTTTTAGGAGTACAAACCTTTCGCCATGCAATCAGACTTTTCCTTGAGATGACTCGTGTTCAACATTGGAGTACACATTTACTGAGGTATGTAGGTAGGATGCAGATGTTGAGTAGGGTGATCTTTGCTAATGCAAATTGTTGCGGTGAGCGTGGATCGGATGCCTTGAAACAAATATATATAAGCTTGTTGCTCAAGGTAGGGAAAAAGAATGAAGAACACGATGAACACAAGGATTGGTTATTAACTGCTATTCTTTCTTTTATCTTAAAATAAGATTACAAGTATACAAGAATAACAAATAACTCTCTCACCCTAAATTAGGATTTGCAGTATGCAATGATGAGAGACACGTATGCTATTTATAATAAACCTAACATACTAAACTAATGGGTTTTTATCACAAATACCCTTACAAGCTAACTTAACCAATTGGACATAACAAACAGGCCCAATTCGATGCTAACAATCCTAGCATCCTTCGACACAATAGAGTTCGACCCAATGTCTCACATGAAGCTATTCTGCCCAGAAATGAAGATCCTTAGGAGAAACTTGACGCAAAGAAAAAGAAGTTGTCAAAGAAAAATTTATAGCTTCCAGTGAAAATCAAATAGTTTGATTATTGATTTAATAATCTTTATTATCATTGCTCATTTTGGCAGTGGTCTCTGCTTCTGAGTTTCATTATTGAATCATTTTGCGCTTATCACAAATATTTGATCTTTGTGAATATGTAGGATTCCCCTTTAAATTTGTGTGGTTGATTTTATTTCATTATTTATTTTAGGAAACTAGTAACAAACCCGTGCTATCGCACGGGTCTCGTCTGGATTCACATTACATTTATAGATTATTAAATTATTAAGTATGTTACCATGTTTTCAGTGTAGTATATGTCTCATGTAAACCATGTTGGCATTTAACTCCATATTTGTAGCAAGCGTCGGTCCTATCAACAAATCACGTCTGCATGAACAAATAGGAAAAATTATATACTTCTTAAAATACATGGAAAATGTACATACTATATATTTTAATTCAAAATAGACTTTTAATTTGAATCGTAAAGTATAAGATATAAAGTTTACCAACTATCAAAGTGCTTGAAAGACTTCCTTGTACACAACATTCGTAGTAGTAGAACACGGTACATTCTCCTTGTCATGAATTAGGATTTTTAGCCCACTTTTGCTCTTAACTCTTGAAATTGCAACATATAATTGACCATGACTAAACACAGGAGTAGGCAAATACAATCCAACACTATCAAGAGATTGACCTTGTGACTTATTAATTGTCATTGCATAGGAGACAATAATCGGAAATTGTCTCCTAATCAACTTGAATGGCCAAGGTGAATCAGAAGGTGACATAGACATTCGTGGAATGTAAAAAATGTTACCTATGTTCTTTCCAGACATGATTTTTGCCTCAATGACATGATTTGCAAATCTTGTAACAATTAATCTTGTTCCGTTGCACAACCCATCGGCTTGGTCCAAATTTCTCATTAGCATAATAGGTGTACCAACCTTCAATTTGATCCTATGATTGGGAAGCCCTGACGTTCTTAATTTACTGAGAAATTCAGGAATTAGAACTTCATATGCTTCAGTATAACTTGAATCTGTTCTATCAATGGAATCAAAACTCAAATACTCTTTCTCTTCTCCTAAAAAAAAGTTTAAAAGCAAAACATAAATAAATTAGTAAAACTATGTTCTTAAATATATATATATATATATATATAAATTATGAATGTAATAATACAGTAAATATAACTGACATGTACCTGGTATCAAGTCTAATACATAATGATTGATTTTGTCCACAACTTCAATGGTTGAAGCAAGAATAGCCTTTCCTTGTAAGAATTCAACATCTTGATATTTTTCCAACAAATTGGGATATGTGTTTTCAACAATTGCTCTTATAGGATCATCAAAATTTGATATTAATAGCTCTTGAGGAATTTCAATATCAACCAAACCATCATTGGGTTCACAAATCTTACCATCACCCACATTTAAAATCCATTTTGAAAATTCGCTAGTTCATTAGAACTTGTGTTGTCTCTTCCTCTTGAAGTCTCATATTTTTGATAGTGTTAAAACCGCAATAATCCCATACATAAGATGAACTAATTGATGCATGAACAATATCGAGCGCGACTCTTGGAACAACAGAAGAATCATCTAAAATCTCCTCCAAATACAACAACTTTTCCACCAAAATAGTATTCTCAACACCCTTTTGCTCATTACATCTTTAAGGGTTTTATCCAATGCTTGTTCTTGTGAGACATAGGTGCCTCATCCCATATTATCACATCCGTTGCTTCAAATAATTGAGAATGTTCGGTGTCTTTGTCGATGTTGCAAGTTGAGTTGTCAAGCGTTGGCACAGGTATTTTGAACTTTGAGTGTGTTGTTCTTCCACCCGGCAATAATAACGAAGCTATCCCACTTGAAGCAACAGTAAGAACAATTTTTTTTTGAGAACGAAGTGCACTTGGTAGTGTTCTCCACATGAAAGTTTTACCAGTCCCTCCGTAACCATGCAAGAAAAATACCCTCCACTGCTTGTTAACAGATCCATGATTTTCTCAAATATCAAGCGTTGTTCATCTATAAAATACAAACCAAGAATTATAAGTGCAAGGACAATAAAAATCATTTTTGTAATTCATAGTATAAAGAAAATAAATCACCTGTAAGGGCATGAAAAAGTTCTTGGAATTTCTGTTTCTCGGTATCGGCATCGTAATTAAGTTCGTCATAAATAAGCCTATTGCCAACATGTTTTGTGATGTATGAATCTGGATACGGCATACATTTAAATTCATGCAAACTTCTTCGATTCGATTGCATCATGTTCTCAATCTCAATTAGTGTGAGATTCTTTAACTCATTGTCCGATAACTGCAATTCTGTTAAAAAATTATCATTAGTTTTCTATATAATTACATATGTATGATGCAACTGCTGTCGTGATGTTGAAATACATTGAACATAAATCAAACAGTTGAAGCTGCGGCTGCGTGAAATTAAATGGAACCAAAGACACTGTTGCAACTGCAAGTTAAGAAAATAACTTACATACATGACAAATGACAAATATGAAAATGTTTCTTACGTAAATGGACATACCTTATGAAACATATTAAATAAGGGACATATGGATGAAGAATAATTATATTTTAAAGTAAGTTCATATCATTATATTTTGTAATAAAAAAAGATACAGCTTGCATTCGGAAAATAATATTTGTTGACTTAAAAAAGTTTAATAAAGTGTTCATACCTCTTCTATTTGTTTTTTGCCTTTGTTGGTAGAGGATACCATCAAATAACGTCCGCCAAGTTTTTTCCCAAACATGTCGTGGTCTATTGACAATACCAGATAGTAACATAGTGACAAATAACTTTCGTAAAAAATGCCCGGAACCCCAATTCTTTGCTTCGTCGAAGGCTGCAACATATTCCTTGTCATCGTTAAGAAAGCCCATTCCGAAGCATGCATCCCTAAAAGAATCCTGAACTTTTCCACCCACAAATTTTATATCCTCATAGCAAGTTGGACCTTTGACGACTGTTAGCATCATTCTCAAGAAATATAACTCACCCGTACTTGGAGGGACCCAAATAAGTCTGCCAATTGTATTTCCTCTTTTACGCGGTCTCCATCGACGGTATCTTTTATCATAAACAAATTTGGAAAGAAATTGTGAGTACGTCAAATTCTTTGCCTCTGGGTATGCTTTGTTTGCTTCCATCCATGCCGTAAACATAGATTCTTTCACAGTTGGTTTGTCAAGCACCTCATCTATCAATTCATAATCGGTATAATAAACAGAGTTGTCTCCTTCAAGATGAAAGAACAACCTTTCAACTGCGGGTGATCTACCATGAATAGGAAATGAAAAAAGTCTCCAACATGCCTCACTTGGTGAGATATATCTGCAATCAAGATATTGCTTGATTTTGTCAACCATTCTGACCGAGGGAGATCCATCACCGTCAGTTTGGACAACAGCAGCAGTAATTCTATCATACCCCTTGTTAATATACTTAAATAAGTATTTAACTGAAGTACTTTGATTACACCACTCCATATTGATGTGTGCTTGGAATTTCTTCAACAAATATGGATTGTAAGGAACTACATATCTGTTATCAAGTTGAACGTGTTTTTTCAGCACTGTATTACCAGTTTCTCTTCTTCGGTACACAGGATATCCATCCTGATCAACAATGGTTTCGGTTTGATATTTCTTTGGAAAGTATTTTGAGCACTTTCCATTTTTCATGCAAGTTGAATTCGCATTTGCTAAACCACATGGGCCATGAATCATATGTGTCTTGACCAAATGGTAGAGTTGCCTATCATCTTCTTCCGTTGGTATCTCTGCTGAAATGATCTTGTTTATATCATCTGGAGTCGGATACTTGCTTGAAGGATGCAAGAATAATAGTATATGGGTGTGTGGTAAACCCGCTTTTGGAATTCAATGGTGTATATATCGAAATTAAGTAAGTTTAAACTTAGTAAAACGATGCATATTACATATTTAATAAGATTAATGTCAAAAATATAACTCATTGAAAGGGTATTAAATTGACTTACATGCAATCACTCTCCTAACACGTGCTTTTTGTTAGATCACACAACAACTCATCGAACTTAATTTTGAAGACTCTTGAGATGATATCTCGACGGTCTTGAGAATTCAAGTTAATTTTGCTAAGCAACCTTTGGATTTCAGGCCAGTTGGGATTGCAAGTAAATGTGATAAAAAGATCTGGAAATCCAACTTGGCTACTGTAACACCCCAATTCTACCCCGGTAATTATTATGAAAATCAGAGTTATAAAATTCTTTTCGACAAACAATTGGAGTATTACAATTCAACTAAAACAACAACACGCTAACACAGATACATAACACCTAAACTCGGATGAAACGAAACAACATGAATCAACTTTATTAATATTAAGCAGCGGAACTACATTAATCAACTTGGATGTCATAGCATATTTTCAACTTAAAACAATTTAAAGTCAACAATTACTTTTCATATATCAACATAGTTATTCAACAACAAAATCAAAATAGCAAAATAACTAGCGTTCATCCCCCCGAGTGTTATGTATCAGAGCGACAACCCGACTCAAACTAACAGCAACTAAACCTTTGTTCTTCATTACCTGCACGTTACCCACGTAGAGGCAACATCACAACAGAAGGGGTGAGATATCTAACAATCTAATAAATTGTATGATAAATAATATATGATAGAATTTAGATAACGTAAATCACCACTTCGCAACTTATTCTCACAACCAATAATCACAACATAATCATCAACGTAATATAATGACAACAATTTCTCCACAAAACAATATTTATCACAACATATTCGTCAACGTAACAACTTAACTCAACACAACTTAATGACAACAACTTAATAACAACGCCAACTTATAACAACAACAACTTATAGCAACAACAACTTATATTAACAACAACACAACGACAATCACTAAACAACGAATAATAACAACAACTTTAACTTGCGACTCAATATGTGACTCAACTATGCAAATGCATGTGGTACCATTTGGAGCAGAACTCCCAACTTAAAATCATGCCAGTTTATCGAGGCATTAACAAGGCATGAGCCTTCAACTTTCAACTTGTGCCAATCCAGGCCAACGTGGGTGAGCATAGCTCCAACATAAAAATTGCCAATCCAGGCCAACTTAATAATGCAATGTATGCCATGCGACCTCAACTTCAACAACAAATATACAACGATGCAACAACAACAATAACATACAACAACAACTAGATCAACACTGGTCATTCGACCTACAACTCAAGCATGTCCATAAATTAGAACAATTCAACTTATTCAACATTGACCATAGGCCAACTTCATCAACTGCAAAACAACTTCTCAACGTTGGTCATACGACCTACAACTTCATCAACGTATCACAATAATAATAGTTTATCAATAAAATTAATACGAGCAAACAACAACCAATTTCTTCACAATCTACAACTTCGCAATTTATTAACAACATCAATACCAGCAAACAACAACAATTACTACACAATTTACAACTTCGCAATTTATTAACAACATCAATACTAGCAAACAACAAAAACAATTCAACGGAAACAACACGACACAATTTATCACCTGTAAATATATAACTTATTCTATACTCTTAACTCATAAAAATGTCATAATAATATATAATTATAACTTGACATAATTCTCAATAAATTATAAATCACTCTACCACGATCCCTATAATTCTAAAATAACTCTAAGGTGCTCAAAATTGCTCTACCGACAACTCTTGTATGTAAACAACTCTTAAGGGTCAAATACCTTTCCCTTTTTATTCTACGGCTTACTAGATTTAATTTTAAATAACTCAAAAACAACTCTGAGAACTCTAAACATGTCTGAATTATCCAATACAATCAAAGTATGATTTGTAATATCTCAAAATAATTTTATTGACAACTCTAACAACTCTATTAACAACTCTAACGAAATAGAAAGTAATTTAAATTAATTCGTTGATCTAATTGTTTATCTCTAATTCCAAAACTCTTAAAAATTATTATATTAATAACACTAAATTATTAATATAATAATTAATAATAATAATAATAATAATCATTATTATTATTATTTATTATTATAATAAATTATTGAAATATTATATAATAAACTTACAAAGACTTAAATTGATTTTATACTCCTAGTCGCAGCTACAGTGCATATCAATTGTTATGTCTATCCCAAAAACATAAGCTGCTATAGTAACAACAATTAATATTCCGATTCCAATTGGGATCTATATAAGTGATTTCGTTACACTATAAATGCCAATGGAATGTATCTTGATGAAAAGTTAGCCATATTACACTAACATGAACACTTAGTATATATATATTTCAATTATCATGAATATATAGAACAGAAACACGAGTCTGTCTATCATTTGGTATGTAAACCACACTATTCCTATAAGTAAACTAACTACATGGATATAAACTTGATATTTTTTTTTCCGACACATGGCTGCTACTGTACTATCATATATTAAATTGGGTTATCAGTTTATCCCTCAATTTCACCGATATATCAGTTCCAAACACAATTAATTATCACATATTAAAAATTGATCATCAAAACCTAACAATTTCAACCCGCAAAATTTAGGGATTCAAACTAAACATGTTTCTACCTATTAATACATTATCATAAAAACCAATAACCATGTAAAAACTCACCCTTACCTAACATTCAATATCATCATCTACCCACAATTATACCACCTATTAGAGATTCGGACCCCAATTCCATCATACATGGTCATATATCATTTGTAATAAATTATAATTTTTCACATCAAATAATTTCTCACCAAACTGAACAACCACAAATGCATAGTAAATTCCCCATTATCCTAATTCTCACATACTACTCATCATACAATCCATTAAAAAATTAGAACCCCACCCTTACCTGAAATTGAAGGTCGCTCTACGGAGTTCCGGTCGAATTTTCGGTTTGGCTTTCGATCTACAATTTTCTCGCGACGGCAGTTTTTCTCCCAAGCTTATTCCTCTTTTTCTTCCTCTTTTCACGTATACTATTCTTTTCCCTTTTCTTCTCCTTGTTTTCTAAAAACCTCTCCAAAAACCTAATTTCCTATTATTTATAATAACTAATAATTATATTTCTCTTATTGGACCTATTTCTCTACACCTCTCTTTCTACTCATTTCAACCATTTAAGCCCAACAATTTATTCTAATTTTTATTATTATTACTAATAGTCAACTATTATTATTATTATTATTATTATTATTATCTATCGGCTAATCAACAATTAATCCAATTAACGCCTCTTATAATAATTCCGATAATTCCCAACTTCGACTAACTCCAATAAATAATTTCTTATATAATTTAATTAAATAATTATTTAAATTTCCGGGCGTTACAACTCTCCCCCACTTAGAATATTTTCGTCCTCGAAAATCTATCCGACACAAGCATCCTCAACTTCGCTTCCAACTCTCTGATCCTCAGTTGCGTTTGGTAACACTTCGACTACTATCTTTCCGATATAACAACAACTCAACATGGTTAAATCCAATACGCAAACGTTAATCTTCCAATACTCTTGAAACATAATCGTTACTGTCTTGCCAACCATTTTAGCAATACCTTAAAACAATATCTTACAAAATAGTAACAACTACAACTCGCTTAATTTCTTGTACAACATGGTATCCTCACTTAACAATATTCTCGTCGTAGCACCCACTACTTACTTACCATTAAGATTGCAAAACAATTTTATATCATCCAACATGATCTCATCTACTATCAACAAGAGATTAAGGGTGATCAGTTCCTCAATTTGTCAATAGATAGCCTACACCCATAGTAGAGATTAAATCGTCATTACTAACATTAATAGTATTCTTTTTCCAACCTGCATCCATGATTCAAGGATCCCAACCACTCCAACAACTTCAACAACTTTTAAGTCAATCCCAATAATTCCACCGCATGGCCTACTTAAACAATCAACTTACTAATTTCTATCTCATAGCAACTATTCTTTTCCAATACATCCCAACTTGTCAAACAACCAAATCTTAAATTCTTACCACCTTCGAATTCAAGAAACGACAAGGCTCCTACAACGTTTGCACCATATCCTCCAGTAACATACTAATCTGATATCTCTCAACTAAACACATCCGAGAAGCTTCTCCCCATAACTTCAACTTAATTCCGCAAACAACCAAAAGCAACAAGTACCGACAGTGTTCCACACACTTGTCGCGTACGAAGGAAGTAAACAACGTTAGACAACACTTGTCGGACAGACCGACCTGCTCTGATACCACTAATGTAACACCCCATTTCTACCCAAGGTTTATTCTAAAATCAGAGTGCGGAATTTTTTTTAACTAAAAACATGGGATGCCACATTTCAACATTAACAACACAAACAGGTACGATACATAACACTTTTTAATTCGGAGGATCTCATAACAACTTGCAATGACTTTCAAACAAAATACTTTTTATTACTACGCAGCAGAATTCATAGTTATACAACTGAATATATCATACTAATAGCAACTTTAAACATCCTGTTCGACTTTCAACATACTTAACAACTTTTTATTTCACAACATCACTTAGGATTCAACAAATTATACTAATAACAACAAGAGTCAACAATATAAACAACATAGACCAACGTCCCCCCGAGTGTTACGTATCAGAGCAAAGACACCGACTTGAACCGACATCAACTAATTCTTCCATTCTTGGATACCTGCACGTTACCAATATAAAGGTAACGACCAACAAAATAGAAAGGGTGAGATATCGAATAATATAAGCGAAAGTACGATAATTCATATGCTTAAGTAAAGAAACATACAATAATTACTACTTTAATCGATAACACATAATATCTACCAAACAACATAAAGTCAACAACATATAATATCCACCAAACAACATAGAATCAACAACATATAATATCCACCAAACAACATAGAATCAGCAACAACTTAATATCCACCAAACAACATAGAATCAACAACAACTTAAATGCGACTCAATGCGACTCGACAAATGCAAATGCATGTGGATCCATTTGGAGCAAAACTCCCAACGTAAAAATATGCCAGGTTATCGAGGCATTCAACAAGGCATAAGCCTTCAACTTACAACGTGGTGCCAATCCAGGCCAACTTAATAGTGCACATGCTATGTATGATACAACGACCGCAACATCAACAACAACTTAAAACAATAGCAACTTAATCATGCATTAACTGCATCAACTTAATCAACACAATCAACTTCGACTTCAACAACAATTAACAACTTTTACAACCACACAACTTATCATAAACATAATCAACTTCAACAACAATTAACAACTTCTACAACCACGCAACTTATAATAAACATAATCAACTTCAACAATAATTAACAACTTCTACAACCACACAACTTATAATAAACATAATCAACTTCAACAACAATTAACAACATCGACGTCCACGCATCTTATAATAAACATAATCAACTTCAACTTCAATTAACAACATCAACAACCACACAACTTATATATACATAATCAACTTTAATTTCAATTAACAACATCAACAACCAAATTCATAATTTAATCCATTCCACTCCATTCTTCGACTTTGGCCATTTGAGCCTACGACACTTAGACCATCTAATTTGGACATAAACGATATCATCCCGACAGTATCGGCAATTCAGCAACTAACACGAGTTAAGACGAAATAACACTGTTTTAATTAACTACCCGTATACCCGAACTATCCCATAAAATTTCGTCCAATTCCGACAAACTAAATTCTCCGCTTAATTCGACTGACGGTATTATTTTCTGCACTATTTTCAGTTTTCTGCAACATTATTATTATTTAAATAAATTCTTCTATACGACTCAGCCACTCCCATTATTCTTCTGCATTAAATGGATTAATTTACGGTATCGATTCTCACTGTCTAATAGCATTTCTAAAGCTGTTACAATTAAGTTATACAATTATTTAATCGTTCTACTAATTATTTCTGTCACTACCCATCAACTTCTGCATTATTTTATGGTCACTCTACCACTTAATTTACACTGCATATTCCAATATGTTGCTGCCAAAATTATTCTGCTAGTACTACTTATTACTGATACAATGTTCTTCTGCTACTTGACTAATTAATTTCCCCATTCTATTAGCAACCTACTCATTTAATTATTATGTATTATACTCCCTAATATTATATTTGTATACTACACTCCTAAACCATTACCAGTACTCCCACGAAACAACCAAGCAGGGACCCAAAAGGTTGAGGCGCCCACCTAGGCACCTGAGGCGAACGCCTCCTTCCTCTAAGCAAATGGAGACGGTCGTCTCCCCCTCCCTTCATCCTGGATGCGGTCGCCTCCTCCTCTCTATCTCCAAGGGGGCGGTCGCCTCCCCTTCCTGTTGCCACATGAAAATTCTTCTCTTTTTCTTCTAGTCACAACACGATCCCAATATAACATTGTAACAATTATTCATGTCAATAGTAAATGCAACACAACAAGCTATTCAATTCATTCCAGCAACACAATTTTATCGATCAAACACGATTAGCAGTATAGTTACGTAGCTCTAAACCCCACATACGAACCATCCTACAATCGATTATAAAACCCGAACCCCACCCCTTACCCGTGGATTGACGGGAACTCGGAAATTCGATCGGAATAACAGAACTCTCGGACGGCAACGATCCCTCCTAGCACCTTTGTTTCCAACTTCTCTTCCTTTCTCTCTTCTGTTTGCTACGGCTATGGTTTGGCTAGGTCTTCTTTTTGTTTTGCAAGCAATATTTTTCTCCTTATTTCACTAGGTTAATTCAATATATAGTAGCTCCTAATAAATTTGGTTTATTAAATAATATTCTCCAAAAATACTAATTCTCTCTTATAATTAATATAATACATTTAATTCATTAATCCCTAATAATATAATAATTCTAATATTATTTTTATTCTAACTACTTTCACCCGATTATTAATTTAACGATTCTACCGACAATTCGACTTAATTACTAAATTAATCGGAAAACACTCTACATTACTTACTTAATTTATTATTTCCACTCCTTTATATCATACTCTATTATTAATTAAATTAATTAAATTAATTATTCTACTCCTTTAATAATTCAATTATTATTCTATCATATATTTTATTGGCCAATTAAATAATACTTCTCATTTTATTTCTCACATTATAATAAAACTCACTAATATTCTAGTTAATTAATTTCTACTCATAATAATAATTCTCCGACTAAACTGATTATTTCACTTAAATAAACTAGTCCAATAAATAAATACTATTACTCTTAATATTAATCCTCCAATTACACCAACCAAATAATCCGGCTTAAACTTAATAATCCAAATATGTCTCTTAAATAATGCCGATAAATCCAATTACTCCGATTAATTCTCAAACTTCGTCTAATTCCAATAATTAAATCTTTTAATAATTTAATTAACTAATTAATTAAATTCGGGGCGTTACAACTCTCCCCCACTTAGAATATTTCCGTCCTCGAAAATCTATCTGACACAACCATCCTTAACATCACATTCGCATCCAATCTTTCGATTCAACAACAACCCATCCATGGCTTAAATCCACAAATTATATCTCAATCTTCCAATGCTCTTGCAACATAATCCTTACTAACTCGCCAACCATTTTGGCAACATCTTGAAACAACGTCTTATAATATAGCAACAACCTTCACTTGCTCATACTCAACTAATACAACATTGCATCATAGGCCAACTTCATCAACTGCAAAACAACTTCTCAACGTTGGTCATACGACCTACAACTTCATCAACGTATCACAATAATAATAGTTTATCAATAAAATTAATACGAGCAAACAACAACCAATTTCTTCACAATCTACAACTTCGCAATTTATTAACAACATCAATACCAGAAAACAACAACAATTACTACACAATTTACAACTTCGCAATTTATTAACAACATCAATACCAGCAAACAACAACAACAATTCAACGGAAACAACACGACACAATTTATCACCTGTAAATATATAACTTATTCTATACTCTTAACTCATAAAAATGTCATAATAATATATAATTATAACTTGACATAATTCTCAATAAATTATAAATCACTCTACCACGATCCCTATAATTCTAAAATAATTCTAAGGTGCTCAAAATTGCTCTACCGACAACTCTTGTATGTAAACAACTCTTAAGGGTCAAATACCTTTCCCTTTTTATTCTACGGCTTACTAGATTTAATTTTAAATAACTCAAAAACAACTCTGAGAACTCTAAACATGTCTGAATTATCCAAGACAATCAAAGTATGATTTGTAATATCTCAAAATAATTTTATTGACAACTCTAACAACTCTATTAACAACTCTAACGGAATAGAAAGTAATTTAAATTAATTCGTTGATCTAATTGTTTATCTCTAATTCCAAAACTCTTAAAAATTATTATATTAATAACACTAAATTATTAATATAATAATTAATAATAATAATAATAAACTATTATTATTATTATTTATTATTATAATAAACTATTGAAATATTATATAATAAACTTACAAAGACTTAAATTGATTTTATACTCCTAGTCGCAGCTACAGTGCATATCAATTGTTATGTCTATCCCAAATACATAAGCTGCTATAGTAACAACAATTAATATTCCGATTCCAATTGGGATCTATATAAGTGATTTCGTTACACTATAAATGCCAATGGAATGTATCTTGATGAAAAGTTAGTCATATTACACTAACATGAACACTTAGTATATATATATTTCAATTATCATGAATATATAGAACAGAAACACGAGTCTGTCTATCATTTGGTATGTAAACCACACTATTCCTATAAGTAAACTAACTACATGGATATAAATTTGATTTTTTTTTCCCGACACATGGCTACTACTGTACTATCATATATTAAATTGGGTTATTAGTTTATCCCTCAATTTCACCGATATATCAATTCCAAACACAATTAATTATCACATATTAAAAATTGATCATCAAAACCTAACAATTTCAACCCGCAAAATTTAGGGATTCAAACTAAACATGTTTCTACCTATTAATACATTATCATTAAAACCAATAACCATGTAAAAACTCACCCTTACCTAACATTCAATATCATCATCTACCCACAATTATACCACCTATTAGAGATTCGGACCCCAATTCCATCATACATGGTCATATATCATTTGTAATAAATTATAATTTTTCACATCAAATAATTTCTCACCAAACAGAACAACCACAAATGCATAGTAAATTCCCCATTATCCTAATTCTCACATACTACTCATCATACAATCCATTAAAAAATTAGAACCCCACCCTTACACGAATTGAAGGTCGCTCTAGTTCGGTTGAATTTTCGGTTTGGCTTTCGATCTACAATTTTCTCGCGACGACAGTTTTTCTCCCAAGCTTATTCCTCTTTTTCTTTCTCTTTTCACGTATACTATTCTTTTCCCTTTTCTTCTCCTTGTTTTCTAAAAACCTCTCCAAAAACCTAATTTCCTATTATTTATAATAACTAATAATTATATTTCTCTTATTGGACCTATTTCTCTACACCTCTCTTTCTACTAATTTCAACCATTTAAGCCCAACAATTTATTCTAATTTTTATTATTATTACTAATAGTCAACTATTATTATTATTATTATTATTATTATTATTATTATTATTATTATTATTATTATTATTATTATTATCTATCGGCTAATCAACAATTAATCCAATTAACGCCTCTTATAATAATTCCGATAATTCCCAACTTCGACTAACTCCAATAAATAATTTCTTATATAATTTAATTAAATAATTATTTAAATTTCCGGGCGTTACAGGTACAAATTGCCATTCCATCAAAATAGAGTTGTTCCATAAACCTCCGACTTCCAACATAAGTTGAAGGTAAAACCACTCTTTTACCTTTGTTTGATCCTTGAGTGTTTGCATTCTGTTCAGATGAGCTCAAATTGCAATATTTAGAAACACACAGCTTTTTCTGATGTTTTCGAATATAATTCAATCTTTGTGACTCCATCATAGTAAATCCATCAACCAAAAATTGTTGAAACAACCTTCTTGACCGCAATATAGTTTGTGCCTCGTTATGTCTGCATTGAATCCTAAAAGCAAGCCATTCTCTAATGGTAAACTTATTCCTCTTCATTTTCTTTTGGTATTAGTTTCTCTAAGAAGAACTCCAAGTCTAAAACCATCTTCCCCATAAGGAAACAAAAGTGGATATTGATATGCCAGATAACTTGAATGAAACTCACTTATTCTTTTTAGCCTTCCGCTCTTTCTTTCAAGAAGAATATCCCTCTTAGAACCCGTATCAACATCACCAACTATTAGGGCGGCTACCTCCGAAACAGTAGGTTGGTTATAAATCCTTCCATCTGTTGATCTATCAGATATTAGCTTAAGCTTGAGATCAGGCAAAGGACAATCCTTTAATCTATCTGCTGCCATCCTAAAAGATTTGGCATGTGTGTTGAACTCATCTAACATGTCCTTCAATCTACTAACATTCGGAATAATATTGGGGTTGTTCCGCATATAAAAGGAAATACTATGATGCGACAATGAAAAATATTTAATATGTTGTAAAGAAAACAAAGTTTGGTAAAATTACCCAATTCCTTTAATTCTATGTTGAATCTCATTGTCGGTGTCGTAAACATACATTGAGCAAATTTTGGAGATTGTCCATTAAAGGTAACATGCTCCCAATTCGATGGCAAGTCATCCATGAATTCTTATGTTAGGTGGTCCACTTCCACTAAAAATCATTGTCGAATTTCATTCCGGAGACGTAAAGCAAACATCATGTTGTACATTCTACAAAATTGTTGATAATTTCATTGTCTATCTCACTATTATCAAACAAAAGACGTTGTAGTAATAGTGGTGGTGTTTTCAGTGGCAACACAACTTTCCCTTTCCACAACATAGTTGAAACTTAGGAAGCACTATGTTTTCGCTTCGGTTTTTCTTGATACCACATAAGTGCCCCACATTGTGTGCATTCAACTATAGGATCACCAATATCAGAATAACCTATTTAAATGAAACGTAGTTGAGCAATTGGTTTATATTAAATAATAAAATTATAACTAAAATCGTTCATATTAAATAATAAAATTATAACTAAAATCCACATTAAATCATAGCAGGTATCAAAGTGCAACATGTAATGGACAACGTCAAATTGATATGTATAATGAATTTAAAGAAGAAATAAAGTTGGTTTTAATGATAAATACCAATATTTAAAGAATCAAATGATGTAGAATTGGAGTCATAGACATCTTCGTCATCATAGCTGGAACTTGAGTCATAATTTGCATCTGCGACATTGAATTCACATGAGCTATCACTGAGAGAATCATCTGTTACCGTCTCATCACCAGAGTAATCACTCTCAATGTTAACCTCTGGAGTTGAAGTGAATGTTGTGGGTTCTTGTATAGGAATATTGCTTGTGGATGAAAAAGCCAGATTATGATTCTCATTTCCAAAATAATTGAAGAGTTTGACCGTCATGGATTGAATAACACCTACATTCAACTGTTTTTTTGATTTATGAACATAACTACTTGGATGTTCATGAGGTTCCATATTTCTTTGATTAGAAAATGAGGAAGTTATATCATAAAGAGGTGTAACAGTCAACTGTTTTTTTGATTTTTGAATAGAACAACTTGGCGGTGCATGAGGTTTTATGTTTCTTTGGTTAGAACATGAGGAAGCTATATCAGAAAATGGTGTTTTGAAATGCGAAAAGGATGGAGAATTTATCCTGAAAGGACCCCACTGTTATTGCTAAGGTTGTTATGAAGTTTGTAAGAATGGGGCATCTTACCTTCCATAATATTTTTCCTCCGCTGTCGTGCTGAAGCAGCCAGTTGATTTGTAGAAACAATATTGAAACTCTTCATTGTACTTGAGTTGCTTGATGCAGATGCTGGTGAATGTGAACTCGTATTTCTTTCATTAAAGATTGATGAAGTTAAATCAGATAGTGGTGTTCTGATATTAACCATGGTTGGAACATAATACCTTTGAGAGTTTTCAATGGGATTGATTGTGTTTTCATCAGTTCTTCCTTTTTTTCAATCTTTTATCTTTAAGAATCTGCTTCCTTTTACGTCTTCCCATTGCTGCAACTTGTGGTTCCATAGTGTTGGTTAGGTGATGCAAAAATGAATGGGTAGAAAATCACTTTGATTGTATGGTTGTAATTCAATGTTTTTTTGTTAACCACATAAAATGATATGTTTTGGTTATATGATAATAAATATAATTGTTAATACAACATTCACGGTTTTGAAGTAAAATACTGAAGTCAACAGAATACAAGTGATTATTTTTGTGAACCATTTTAATTATTAATAATAATAATTAATAATAACAATAACGTTAAATAGTGTTAAGTGTTATTTCAAATAATGGAGAATGAAGAAGATTGAGGAGTGATATCTTGGAATATCAAAATAATCCATTCTATATGGGAAGTTATGATATCTTGGAATATCAAAATAATCCATTCTAATTCCAATAATATACATTTAATCTGGTAGTGTAATGATAAATAGTGGGTATTTGGCCATTCCAATTCCTTCCTCATTAACCGTGAGTCAAACATTAGAATTCAAATTTTGTCAAAAAAAACATTGGAATTCAAATATAAATAAATTAACCGTGAATGAAACATTGGAATTGGAATTCAAATATAAATAAAATTCAAATCTAAATAAAATAAATTAATAAATCAAATAAATAAAAAATAGTGTAAAATTATGATAGATTGACATGTCAGCAAAATTAAATGCCAAATGAATACGGTAACAGCATAGTATTGATTAGTCTATTATACCCTTGGAGTAAGAAAAATTATAACATTTATAAGTGCCTAGAACCTGTGTGACAATTTATAAAACAATTATTAATTTATTGATTTTAAAAACAATTGTTTTAATACTTCTCTTTTATAAAAATATTAGTAACTTATTCTCTTTTATTAAAATTATTGTAACTTATTTCCCATTATGAAATTATGGTAACTTTTTTTTCATTTATAAAACATCTGGAACACGTTTGTCTATTTATAAAAATATATGTAACTTATTCTCATTTATAATTATATAAATAGTTAAATTTATAAAATTATTTGTATGATATATTTCCATTTATAAAAATAATTGTAACTTATACAATTTATAAAAATGATTGTAATAGTAAATTTTTATCTTTAATTATTAATTTTTTATGAGTATCATTTATCATTAAATTTTCATGACTATCATTTAACATTGTTTTATCATGATTACGATTATAAAATTAATTTGAAAAGATTGAGATATGTTTAGTTATTTCATAAGTTTAAAGAAATTACAAAATCTCAATTGATTTTGTTTTGCTTTATTATCCTTTTTATAAAAAGCTAAATAATTTCAAAACATATTTTATTTCAAATAAGGATCTAAATAATTAGAAAATATGTTTTTCCGGTAATCTTGATTTTTATAGATACTTTAGTTAAGTTGTATGATATTTCTTAAATATATGTGATTTTTATTAATATTTCATACAAATACATGGTTTTTAATAATATTTAGTAACAAAATGTTAATTAAACAATAATAGTACTTACTTTCAATTTTAAACAAATAACATTTTGAAATAAAATAAAATAATATTATTTTTATTAATATTTTTTTAATATTTATTAATAAAAAACTTATTTTTAAGACAAAATTTTATCGATTTAAATCTTTCAGAATATATATATATATATATATATATATGGTTAGTCATTACTCGTTTTTGGAATATTTATTTTAAAATAAATTTATGTGATCATTTTAGAATAAATCATAAATCAAGTGTAATTTATATGATTTTTAATATCCTTGTGTGTAGGGTAGATTCAATTAAATATATTGTAAATAGAAAATATATATATAATTTCGTCTTTGTATTTTACCATATATTTATTAATGTGCATATATTTTCAAATAAATATTTATGTTCTGAAAAAAAAGTTAATAGTTATCTTATAGAAATGTTTTATTTATAGAAACGAATTTTTTCTTTGCGATATATATAGTTTTCCATTTAAACGTTTTTTCAAATCATTCATATATTGCTCTTTGTATTATTATATATTATTGTAATATTTAAATTTTTTTTAAAATGGAAAGAAAAAAAAGATTATTTAAGTGTAAAATAATTTTATAATGACAATCAATCCACCACATATTTAAATAAAATAGAATGATATTGGCTTTTTATTTTTAAAATTTCTTTGATTTTATCTTTTAGTTAAAATCATATTTAATTAAGCAAATTATGATATATGTTTTTTTGCATGAATTAGATAATAATCAAATAAATAATGCAGATAACAAATATTCTAATAAATCAAAATAATGTCGTCATAAATCAATTAGAAATTGACTTTTCTATTGAAATAAATCTAGCACACCATTCCTGCCAATGTTTTTAGGCCTAATTTGAAACATCAATATTAACTTTAACAAAATAACTAAACAAATCAAAACGAAGATTAAACAAATATAGAAATCAGGGTAACAATGGTTGAAGCAAGAATAGCCTTTCCTGGGTCGTTGATGTCTTTTCAATTTCATATTTATATTTACTATTAAAATCGAATTGGAAAATAATACGTAACCTTTTAAAAATAATGGAGAATGAAGAAGATTGAGGGTTTAGAATGACTATATATAGGGTAACTGAAAACATGGGAAGTTGTGATATCTTGGAATATCAAAATAATTCATTCTAATTCCAATAATATACATTTAATCTTGTAGTGTAATGATAAATAGTGGGTATTTTTAAATCATGCAATGAATAATATTTCATTTAATTATAATAGATCTAATTTGTTCATTCCAATTCCTTCCTCATTAACCGTGAGTCAAACATTAGAATTCAAATTAATAAATCAAATAAATAAAAAATAGTGTAAAATTATGATAGATTGACATGTCAGCAAAATTAAATGCCGAATGAATATGGTAACAGCATAGTGTTGATTAGTCTATTATACCCTTGGAATAAGAAAAGTTATAACAATTAATCAAAAGGTTAGACTTAGAATTTCCAGGTACTTTACTTTTAATAGATTGATAATAGATAGATAGATAATAGATTATTCTATTTCATTATTTATCTATTTCTATGGGTAATTGATTTCTCCTAAATTTGTGATTTCTGGATTCCTAATAGGTCATTGTATACATATTTGTATTTACTTAAAAAAATGATATTTATAATTCTTATAATATTAAATAATAATTTTTAAAAATTATATCATCATTAATAATTTAATATTATTTGCATCACTTTTAAATAGTATATATTATACTTTATTTTACCATGTCATTCTCACTGTTAAATATAGTAATGTTAGTTATTTTTTTAATTGTGTTATATAATTATTATTTTATACACTATTTTTAATAAATTAATAAAACTAATATAATAACAATGTAATATTTTATAATAATATAATTATATTATTTAATTTGTGTGCAAAAAACTTAACCGACAATTATTTTAAAGATAATAAAATATTTAATAAAAATTGTTTTATAAAATAATACTATTGTCCTTCCTACATTTATAATTATTTTTTCTAAATTTATATGAAATTCATCATTTGGAATTAATGGAGTATGTAGGTAATATTCATTGAATTATTGACGAGAGTCATTTAAAAAGTTTATCATCATCCACTTATCTCATCATCATGATGTATATAAACATAAGAAGTTTTACTTTATAAACCAAGTGGCCTTAACCTTATCCTCTGGTTAGGTTCTTCCCCTAAGAAGATGGAAACTTTATCACTTTCAAATCTCAAAATCTCATCACTTCCATCACCAACACCAACAACAAATCGTGAATTCCATCACTTCACAAGAACTCCTCATCCAATCCCTAATCGTCCTCCACAACCTAAACCTCACAAAATCATAAATTTCTCACACAACAATCATTCTCTTCCATTCTCTTCTTCAAACTCCCCATCTCTCAAACTCAAACAATCTTGTCCAATATTCCATCAAAGACCTGCTACTGGTTATGCTGCTGCAATCATAGATGTAGCTCAAACCACCAATACACTTCACTTAGTTCAAAAGGATGTTCATCGACTCTTGAAATTCCTCCGGAATTTGAAACTTCAATCAGATGGTGGGATTGTTGATGCTTCCGCGGTGAGAAAGGTGGTGGAGCAAGGGAATTTTCAGCGGCAGGTGGTTGGGTTGGTGAAGATGTTGATGAAGAAGAAGAAAATGGGAATAGTTGGGGAAGTGTTGGAAGAGTTTGAGAGAATATACGATGAACTGTGCGGAACTCAAGTTGTGTTGGTTTCATCAGAAAGAGAGATTGGGAAAGATGAAATGTTTGGGATTGCAAAAACTGTGCACAAACTAAGTGGAGCAATTAGGGTTAGGGTTAGGAATTTTGTTCAACATTAGAACATTTTCATGTGAAAAAAGAATGTAATGCAAATATTGAAAACTCAATAAAAATTGCAGAAATTTGCCTCTTTTTATGTTCTCTTAACTATGTTGCTCATTTTTATCAAATTTTCAGTTCAATCAAAAATACTATGCGTGACGTGAAAAAAAAAGAAGGTTCTGTTACCGGGACTTGAACCCGGGTGAGAACCAGGTATCCTAAACAACTAGACTTCAACAAATTCACGATAAGTCATGTCGAATGAACCTAATAATATTAAGAGAAAAGATATTCTTACACTCGTATCTAACACCTACACCGTATAATTCTACATACTAACTATTAATTTTATTTTTTTAGTAATTAATTTTTTTGGTTTCCGTGCAAGAGTATGTATGCATGGTATTATATACGGTGTAATGGTATAGGGTATATGAAAATGGTGTAAACATAACACACCTGTAATATTAAATGCCTATTAACATCCTAAATTGCCTTTCTTTCAAAATTAATCCAGGGGTATCCGTTAATGCTTGGTTATTTTATTCAATATTGATGTTATGTAAAATTCAATATTATAAAAAAAGATATTTAAAGTATAAAAATTTAGTCTGAAATAAAAAAATATGTAGAACGTATGAAATAAAAACAAATGATATATAAAATTTGATAAACATACAAAAATATATTTCAATAAAATATACAATATAATAATTAAAAAAACCATTTTCAGTGCATATTGAATTAATAAAATATCAGAGAATACAAGATTAATAATATAAGGGATGATTATTATTATTTGGGTCCAATAAATTATTGATATATTATATAATGTGTTGCTATTGTATTGTGGAAAACGCATAATTGGAGTTGTCCAATAGTAAAACCTAAACGATTTACTTTGCCCAGTATGTTTTACCAAAACAGTCCTCGAAAATGTTGCTACAGTAGAAGATGACAAGATATGTTTAACGTATTTGAGTTGTGCGATTGAGTTAGAATGACAAGGTTTGTTCAATATTGATATTATTGGAGAGGTAAATATGTTTTCGTTAATATTCAATATTTTAATCAATAATTTTATACTCCCGTTAATATTTAGTAGTTTGATAAATAATTTTATATTCGAGTTAATATTCAATATTTTGATAAGTAACTTTATATTTTCGTTAATATATAATATTTTGATCAATAACTTTATGTTTCCGTTAATATTCAATATTTTGAGTAGTAACTTCACGTTACCATAATATTCAATAGTTTGATCATTAATGTCATGTTCCCGTTAATATTCAATAGTTTGATTAATAATTTCATGTTGCAGTTAATATTATTGGATATCCGTGTGTTCGCACGGGTACCCGTTCCAGCCCTCTTATTATTCTCAATATTGATATTATTGCAAAGACAAATATAATTAAAAAAAATGATTTTAAAAAAAATGAAATAATGGTTTGATTTATAGTAATTTATTTATATATTAAAAAAAAGTTAGGTAAAATAAAAGATTTTTTTAAGTCAGTTGTATAAAAATAAAACTGAGGCTTATACAACAAACTTAACAAAATTATCAGTAACTTAATGTTTTATTATTAATTTTATGTTCTCTTTAATATTTAAAAAAATTATCAGTAACTTAATGTTTCCGTTAATATCCAAGTAGCTTCGTGTTCCCGTTAATATCAATATTTTGACCAGTAACTTCGTGTTCTCCTTAATATTCAAAATTTGAATCAATAACTTCGTGTTTCAGTTGATATTCAATATTTTGATTAGTGATTTTATGTTTTCGTTAATATTCAATATTTTGCTCAATAAATTCATGTTCTCGTTATAATTGTTATTGCACGGGTATCGATATGGTACGTGCATTTGTTCCCAAAATGTTTTTAAAAAAATGTTTTTTTTAATAGAGAATAAATCAGTGCATATAATTGTTTCAATAAATAAAAACGTTATGTTTCACCTTCTGACTCCTCTTCAGAAGTTGCAACTTCTGACTCCTCTTCAAAATTTTCTTTAGAAATTTTTGTCCCAAAAAATGATATGTTATAACTACATAAAAGAATACAGGCTGCAATTTTAGAGTGATCATTAATGGTTGGCAACTTTTGAAGGGGAGTTAGAAGTTGCAACTTCTGAAGGGGAGTCAGAAATTGCAACTTCTAAAGGGGAGTCTGAAGTTCCAACTTCTGAAGAGGAGTCAGAAGTTTAGACTTCTGAAGAGGAGTCAGAAGTTGCAACTTCTGAAGAACTTCTGACTCCTCTTCAGAAGTTGCAACTTCTGACTCCTCTTCAGAAGTTGCCAACCATTAATGATCAGTCTAAAATTGCAGCCTGTATTCTTTTATGTATTTATAGCATATCATTTTCTGGGACAAAAATTTCTAAAGAATTGCTTTCACCTATACAAGAAAATAACATTAACAAACTGTTGTATCATTTCAATTAATGTTTAATTATAAAAATATCCAAACTGTAGAAGAATAGTATAGACTAAACTATTCAGTTTGACTTAACAACGTACCAAATTTGCATTAGCCTCTAGACCCTATAAAATATACCCCGAGATAAATTATAATCCTCTAGCTCCAACCCAAAGAAGAGCCAACCTATGCAGTACAGAACCAGCAAAACCCCAGCCTACCAAAACAAAAGTGGCACCAAATACAACATCTGAAATTCGGAAGCACCAAATACATATTACATCGATATTCAGCCATTCCATTCTTCTTCTCTAGCATGTTAATTGCATACTGTTTCTTTCTCCGAGGTGCAATCACTTTATCAACAATAACTTTTGAAGGATCAAGAACATCTAACAATTCCTCAGCACGATCTTCAAATTCTAAGTCTTCGTGAATCATCAGACCATGAAACGCACCAACGACAACCACTGTGTCATACCTGTTTTTTATCAAACACAATTATAATTCTTATCATCTGCTCCTTTATGTGTTCAAATAGTGTGAACCAAATTTATTCAATGCGACCCAAATAACATTGAGGCTAATATACATACATAAGAATATCCATTTAAGTGTGAAGTACCCTCCACCTTTATTTGTGCATGTTAAGAGTATGACTATACTCTGGAATCTTTGTGATCCTGCATTAGCCTTCCAAATTCCAACCAAGAAAAGTATGAGTTACGATGTACACATTATATGAAAACACCAAGTAGAAATTTAACCGAATTAGTCCATTTACTTGAGTCCCAATCCCAACAATAAGACATATGGTTTCAAGCCAAGCACAACACCATGAAGAAAACGGTCCTGACTTTGGACCGGCCAAATGTGCAGCCCAAAATTACAGAGAACCAGTTTTCTGTTATAGATTAAATCAAAACTGAAAATTAGTTCCACAAACTATTCACTGATTCATGTGCAAGTTTCCTAAGGAAGAAATTACATGCATAAACTTTATGACAAGAGACAAACTGGGAAAGATGAACATAATTCAGTGCCAACACATAAGCTGCAGTGGAAGAAAAAGAATTAAAATCCTCTAAATTAGAATTGCAATTTCTAATTTTACAAAAAAATTCAAAGATCATATATATTTCTGTTACTATCCAAGCTGCAGCGCAAATACTAAAACTGAACTGAAAGAAAAAGTATCTCAAAATCAGTATATGTATTATTTGAACTACCCGTTTACTTCCGTGTAAGTTAAATAAGGACGAGAACAACGAACTTAGCCAATTCTATACAAAACTAATAGAGTAATATACCATGGTTTTGATCCACCAACAAAAACAATTGTGCATTTAACTTGCTGACTTCATGAGATAGGGCCATAAACACCGCACAAATTATTGGCATCATTTTGGTCACCAATTCTTCTCTTGCAAAGTCAGGACATCACAATTATACATTAACATTATTAACATTTCAAAAACCCTGAACCCATTTCATTCACTCATATTCTTCTGAACCCGTTTCACGCAGATGGATTTCATCACATAAACCCTTAAGCATTTCAATAATCGTGTGGATTTCACCTCATTTCACTCGTCGTCCTCGTGAAACTCCGAAACCCTTACGCATTTCGCTCGTGGTTCTCCTGAAACTCCGAAACCCTTAAGCATTTCGCGCTCGTTTCACCGATTGTGTATCATTGCGGTTTGAAGGTTATTTTGTAGATGCATATGCTTTATCCAGCTCTAGAACACAGGTGAGTACTTGTTATAAATAGTTTTCATCTTCATATATAAGTAATTTTTGAATGTTGCACTAATCTTATGTTTATCATTTACTATCTTTTCTAACTTTGCTGTGATTCTGATCTTCTGACCCTGTTATGAGTTATGGGTTTTCATGACTTTACTTATTGATTTTCTTATGCTATTGTGCAGCAAAGTTCTCAAACAACCCTCTCTCTCTGTCAACCGTGCATCTCTCTCTGTCTCTCAGCCGTGCATCTCCCTCTCAACCGCCACCACAATTTTCTCTTAACAGGTTAGTAGAATCCTTATTGTCTTCCACATTGGGTTCAATTCTAGTAGCGTGGGGTTTATTGAATAAATTGTTAGAATCCTAATAATAGTCATTTGGACTTGGATGTTTGCTATGCATTCCATTGTTTATATTCTAACTTCTACTTGTGTCAGTTGTGTTATAAGTTGCAATTAAGAGTTCTTCCTTTACCGCATGGCGAGTTACGATTTCTTTCTTTTGTCATGAAATTCTGCTTCATGGCTCTATATTTTGCATTCTTCTGATTTAAAAATTCTGAGCTCATTAGTATTATGGGCATTTGCTTACCCACACTTAGACTTGGACAGATTCGCATTCACAATGCATATTTCTTTTCATCTCTGGTTTGCACAGCCTCAATTTAAGATCGTAAAACATTAGATCGCAATAAAAATCGTAGAGGTTTTATTCAACATTTATTAATGTTTAGACATTAGGGACGTATATGGTCAATTACTAGGATTATCATAAGTCAAGTAGTTAAAACAAACCCTACAAGTGACAAGTTTATTCGATAAACCCTAAATCTAAAAATTCATTTCGAAAGGTGCGGATTCATCTTCGAGCTTTTTAAACAATTTGGCTACAACACACGATTCTACTTAAGATCCGAATTGTTGGGAGTGAGTGAGATCGTAAAATCTTAAGATTTTAAGATCTAGATCGAGATGTTGACAACCATGTATGGGAGTTTTGTTAATTAGATGGATGATAATTTGTATTTGTTTATAATTTTGTTATGATTGTGTTTCATTTCATGTATTTATTCATGATTTGTATTTGTGGATTTTGTTATGATAGTAGGGAAAACACATATTTACAAAGGAGTATGCAGTACGGAACATTGTTAATAACATTACTTAATGTTTGGCTAAAATTCGTTTAACTGGGAAGATAGACATTGATTTGTATGGAAATATTTTGCGAAACAACGTTCGACATGGCCTTAAAATCGAAGTATATAACGCACTCTTTAACTCTTATGTAGGTCTTCATAATATTAAAGGTAAAAATTTGTTTTTTATCTCTATGTCTTATGTCTTTGAAATAGGGTTGTGCTTTTAATGTTATTAAGCATGCTTGTATGTTTGTGTTATAGCTGACAGAAGCATAATACTAAGCATTATGGACTGGGTCTTCAAAACTCCACCTCCTGCCAATTGTCTGTAGTGGAGATAGAGACTTCTCTTATTGCATGTACAAGCACTCCACCTCCTGCCAATTGTGTGTAGTGGAGATAGAGACTTCTCTTATTGCATGTACAAGCTGAGATTAAGAGGATATACTATTGTTGACGACCCAAAGCAGCCGGAGGTCCATAAGACAACTCCACAATCAACAACACTCTTAACACATACACCACACAAGACAACACCGCAAAATACAACACTGCTCCAGTCTATTTGGTGGGATGTTGGATGTTTCCAAGTTCCCGGTTATCTTGACGCCAATGACGTGTGTGTCAAAATTTAGTTGACACTTTCTAAGATACAATTAAAGGGTCCTGTCGACATCCACTGTTATGGAGAGACGTCTGATGATAATAAATGTGCTCGGGAATCTCTCTAAAACTTCATTTCAAAAGGTGCGAATCCAAGCTTTTTAATGTAGCCAAATTATTTAAAAAGCTCAAAGATGGATTCGCACCTTCTGAAATGAAGTTTTTAGAGACTCCCGAGCATATTTATTATCTTCAGACGTCTCTCCATAACAGTGGATGTCGACAGGACCTTTTAATTTTATCTTAGAAACCAACTGAATTTTGAGACACACGTCATTGACGTCAAGATAACCGGGAACTTGGAAACATCCAACATCCCACCAAACAGACTGGAGCAGTGTTGTATTTTACGGTGTTGTCTTGTGCGGTGTATGTGTTAGGAGTGTTGTTGATTTCGGAGTTGTGTGGTGTATGTGTTAGGAGTGTTTTATGTAAAGCGCGAACCTAGGAATTCTATTTAACATATTATCTCAAATAATATTAGTCGCACCTAGTAATGGACCTCCGGCTGCTTTGAGTGGTTGAATTAAAACAATAGTATATTCTCTTAATCGCAGCTTGGACGTGTACTACGAGAAGACTCTATCTCCACTTATTAATACACAATTGGCAGGAGGTAAAGTTTTGAAGACTCAGTCCATGATGCTTAGTATTATGTTTCTGTCAGCTACGTTTTTTCCGATCCCTAAACATACAAGTATGAGTGAGTAATAACATTAAAAGCACAATCATATTCCAAATATATAGAGACAAATATTTACCTTCAATATTATGAAGACCTATATAAGAGGTGAAGAGTGCGTTATATACTTCGATTTTAAGGCCATGTCGAACGTTGTTTCGCATAATATTTCCATACAAATCAATGTCTGTCTTCCTAGTTAAACGAATTTTAGCCAAACATTGAGTAATGTTGTTGACATGTTTCGTGCTGCATATAATTGATACATATGCATATCCGAAAACACTTTAAAAAACTGAAATTGAATTATTTCGAATATGCATATTTGAAAACCTTTTGAAAATGGAATATTGAGTTATTTCAGGTATGCATATTTGAAAACACCTCTAAAAAATTAAAATTTAGTGATATTCGAATTCTGGAGGTATTTTGGATTTTTCTTCATAATCTGAAAGAAGTATACCAGATATAAAGAAAAATTCTCAATTCAAGTGGATTTCTAAATTAATGGGGTTCGAGACAAGAAAACAGAGTTGTTGATGTCTTATCGAGAAAAATGACTTTATGCATCTTTATCTACTGTTCAAATTGTTCACATAGAGCAACAGGAAATTAAAATGCACAATGACATGAAAGTGCAAATTTTGATACAAGATATACTGAGAAATGTTCATTCTCACTCGACTACACTTTTAAAGATTGTAAACTGTTTTTAAAAGGGAGATTGGTGCTACCCAAAGGCTCTTCTAGAATTCTCATGCTTCTAAACGAATTCCTTAGTTCAAACATTCAGGATTTTTTCAGAACATACAAGAGATTGTAGCCATCATTTATTGGGAAGGAATGAAAGAAAAAAAAATACAATAGTATGTGACCACTTGTGAAATTTATCAGTTGAATAAATTTCAACCAGTGGATTTTATAGAAGGTTTACCTAAAGCATATAATAAGATTATGTTCATGGTAGTAGTGAATCATTTAACTAAATGTGTTTAATTCATAACATTGAGTCATATGTTCACTGCATATGATATTGATGAACTTTTTGTGTAGGAAATTTTTAAATTGTATGGTTTCTCTTCAACAATTGTGTTAGACAGAGATAAAATCTTCCTTAGTCATTTTTTGGTCGAAGTTATTTAAAATGGCAGACACTAAATTGAAATATAGTTTGGTATATCATCCACAAACAACTGATCGGATAAAGACAGTGAATAGATGCTTAGAAACATATTTAAGATGTCTCACTGAAAGGTACTACTATTCCATCAGTAGTGCAAGAAGTTAATATATTTGCTTAAGAAAGGGAACAAATTCTCTATGATTTAAAATAAAACTTGGTGAAGGCTCTGGCTCAAATGAAAGTTCATCTTGAATGATCCAGACGTCATGTAACCTTAACCATGTCGAAAGTGTAATTTCTTATGTCGGAGCAGGTTGTTGTTCGACAAAAGGTGTGTCGAAAAGCTTAATCTACCGAATTGTATGTAGTTTGCGAAATGTTGTAAGCAGGTTGCTACACACTTTTCAATTTAGATCCAAAATAATTATTTTGGGATTTTGTGTTTTGGGATTTGGTTTAGGGAGAAAACTTACTTAAAACTATAAATAGAGGGAATAACCCTTATTATTGATAACAACTCGTATTCACAAAATTTTGTAGTTGCAAAGTGAATAAAGATTTTCTACAGTTTTTAGGGCAGAGAGTTACTCTGCATGAACACTAATCTCTTTTCTTCTTTAATTTTCTTTTCTTTTTATTGGCATTGTGTGATGTGTGAGTACAACTTCATCATTAGATGTTTTGCACGATGTCAAAACTAGGGAAATTTAGCATTTTTGTATGTTGGACGGTTTCTAAATGTCATGTGGCACTCCTTTGAATTAAGGGTCTTAGAAATCATTAAAAATAGTTTTGAAATTGATCTGAGTCATGAAAAACAAGTTTCTGCATAAATTTTTATTGCATGTGTCGACACATGAATTTTAAGTCGACACATGCAATTCAATTTTGAAGCATGTAGTCTCTGAAAAGTTCAGGTCGACACATGAATCATACAGGTCGACGCATACTGAAGCTTTTCTAAAATTAAAGAAAAAATTAGTTTATGTGTCGACACATACGAATTTCAAATCGACACATTTTATGTTTTTTTATCGATCGACACATACAGTTCTTTTCAGGCTGACACATACAGTTGAAACTTGAAGTATGTATCGACATATACGATTTTTAGATCAACACATACTAATTGCTTAGATCAATTTTTCAATTCTTTTTAATTTTGAAAATCTCCTTTTTGCACCTAAACTTCCATAAATCCGTTTGGAGTATTGCAATTCATAAAATTATATTGCAATTATAATGACCAAAGCTATTTTCAAGAGAAAGTTTGAAGAATTGAGATCAATGTTTGGAGTATTCAAGCAAAATTTCAAAGAAGAGTGTTAGAAATTGATATTTTTCTAACGCATCAATTATTTTACTTGTTGGTGTTACTTTGCTTGTTATGTGTTACTTTTGTTGAGAATCAAGTGTGAGGAAGAAGTCCCACATTGGTTAGATAAGGAAAGATTCAACACTATATAAGTGAGAGAACCCACACACTTATCACCTTAAGGTTTTAGGTGGATATGTTGTGTCACTTTATTTGTTATTGTTACTATAATGATTATATTTTTGCTTGTAAAAGTAGGAAATAGCTAATGATGCATACTATTTAGAATAGTATTGTTTTGGATTTTATTTTCACTCCAACAAGCAAGCTTAGTGCTTAACTCTATATATTATGTAACATTTTTCAGCTTTATGTAATGAAAACAATATAACCTTTTTCTCTCATAAACTTTATTTTTTTGTGGTTTCTATTCTCTTTTACACCACTTTCAATCACTTCTATTTTTCTTACAGAAACCCATTTCAAATGTTTAAGCTTAGTGCTTAACTCTATATATTATTTAACATTTTTCAGCTTTATGTAATGAAAACAATATAACCTTTTCCTCTCATAAACTTTATTTTTTGTGGTTTCTATTCTCTTTTACACCACTTTCAATCACTTTTATTTTTCTTACAGAAACCCATTTCAAATGTTTTGAAGAACAAGCAAAATTTGTCAGCTGTAAGAAAGTTGTAAGAAAAATGTATCTAAGTTTGATTGCTAGAGTGATGTGTGATTATTGCGAAGGAGGACACTACATTTATAGTTTCCAAAGTTTCTTAAAATCCATTTGCTAGAGAAGTCATAGATAAAATGATGGGGCCATTATATGAGAGATCACATGGTGTTTGTTGTCTTTGATGCCCCTGTCAATGATCAATAACTCCCACAAGAGGGTGGTAGAGACCATCAAATGATAGAGTTCAAGCTTACTACTAATTAACCCAATAATGAAAAGTCTTCCAGTGCTAGTTCTGTGTCCAGTCATAATCTACATATAAAATAGCAGTTAAACATGAACTTAAAGTCAATATAGATATTATAAACTCTTGTTGTGACTATTGTACAAAATGTCACTGCTAATCTAATGTGAGTCTCTTGCAGTTGTAGATTTATACTCTATTGAAGCTAGAAGTAATATGTAAGAAAACATCTTCTGCACAAGGAATTGTAAGACCGCCCATCAGATTATCATATCCGAATTCTTCCTCAGCTTCACCCAACAAGTCTTGAAATGAAGGTTGTTTCAAGTAAGACATAGGGATAACAAAGCTTTTGACGATGCTTGGCTACCTGTAAAAGAAGCACGTCTACAGGTCAATAATGATCCACTTTATGTGCACCATCAGTTTTAGAAATAAGGACCACAATGTTACTGTTATATTTGATGGGCTTAACTTCTGTAAAGGCTCTTTTTAATCCTGCAATTCAGCCCCAGAAACATGTGAACTACATTTCTTTTTTTCCATGGTCTCTTTTCGAAGTTGTAATGGTCTCAAAGAAGTAGTAGATGAAAAAGCGATAACTAGAATTCTGATGCTTCAGTGCAGGAATGAATTTTGTTATGTGTAATATATAGAATGTGGAAGTAACTCTCTTCCAAATTAAATGTGGAATGAATGTGAAATTGAATGTAGCCAGAAGTTCTATGCAAGAAAACATCCTCTTTTAATCCTGCAATTCTGACCATCGGAATCACAAACCACTTCATTTGCACTCCAACACACAATGAAATATAGCCCTTCGGCACATTCGTAACTTTTGATACCTTTCTAATAGTTGAAGGTAAAGGGAACCCATTTCAAATATTTTGAAGAACCGGCTGAATTTGTCACATATAATAAAAATATATCTAAGTTTGACTGCTTGAGTGATTTGTGAGTCTTGTGAAGGAGGGCACTATATTTATAGTTTCCAACAGTTTCTTGAAATCCCTTTTGGTAGAGAAATGATTTTTAAAATGATGGGGGGCATGAGATGAAAGATCACATGGTGTTGCCTAGGTGCCCCTGTCAAGGATCAATAAGTTCTATTAGAGTGCAAACCAATCTTCTTAATGAAAGGCTTATGTTAAACTCAATGCTAGTATGTATAATGCCTACTCATTTCTTTACAGACATGCATTAGACATGGCACATGTTCTCTTCACATAGACAACATGAAACTGTCTAGAGGTCTTTCTCAAAGATTAAATGAGTGATTTCTAAGACTGACAGTAATGAAATTTATCCAATTGATATATCGGCGACATTTTACGGTTAGATCAACAATGTGGCTGTAGTCTGTCTGTACAAAGTTGCAGCAGCATCCGAAAAGATTGCATGGTTTATTGGCTGGATATCAAGTACTGGTAGATATCACATGTCTTAGAAAAATAAGAACAAAATATTTGATGTGTTTAGAACTTGTCTGAATTATATTAAGTAAGCTATCTCTAGTCTCTTTTTCATAGACTAATTTTCCAAAAGGTGGGGTACGTAATCTCACATTTCGTGGTCCTCTATGAAAGCCTTCAAGACAGTACCATGTGATCATTAATTAGCCATGGCTCCCACCAACAACCATTCAATAACTCATTCACTATGCAATTTGGTTTTCAAAGTCTATATATATATATATATATATATATATATATATATATATATATATATATATATATATAACCATTCTACCTTGAAGCATCATATTTCAAGTGCACTTCTTCTACTACTTCTTTGAGATCATCTTATTATCAAGAAACAAAACAAGAATGGGTTTTCATTTACCTAGTATTCGACGATCATCATCTAGCAAACAAGTGGAAGTCCCAAAAGGTTATCTTGCGGTGTATGTTGGAGAGAAAGCAAGAAGGTTCTTGATTCCAATATCATTCTTGAACGAGCCTTTATTTCAAGAATTGCTTAACCAAGCTGAAGAGGAATTTGGTTACTGTCATCCAATGGGCGGTCTTACAATTCCATGCAAGGAAGATAACTTCTTACATACAGCTTCTCGCTTGAACAACCTATAATTAATTCATACAACAAAAAATTCATATGAAAGTTAGCATAGAACATTGTAGATCGACTAGTTGAGACAATTTTTGTACGGGAATTCCTGCCAATTTTGATGTTTCTTCTTAAGTGGAAATATGAAATGAGAATCTAATCAAACTATATTCTTGTGAATTCATCTGTTGTTTTTTGTGAACTCAACTAATCAAACTAATATCAACTAGAGAAATAGTTAATTAAAGCCTAAAACAGAAGCAAATTATACTCTGATCAGTTCATCTGATGATTTTTCTGTCATCTTAAATGAAGCCATGCCCCCAATTTAATGGATATAGTCTATTACATACTAATCAAAAGATTATCAGTGTCCATACATTTAGTATCCTTTCTTAAATTAAAAATATTTTTTAGGAAAAGTTATTAGACGAAAAAAAATGCAGTTCACATGTTTCATTGGCTAATTCCATGACTTAAAACAGAATCTGAACAGAACATATAACAGAGCCTATATTGGAGACACAGTTAATTAGAGCCTAAAATTGAAGATAAACCATTAAATAATAGAGTTGAGGCTTACCACATATTGACCAAATTATGAAAAGTCTTATATTGCTAGTTCTGTGTTCAGCCAAAATCTACACATAAAATGGCAGTTAAACATGAATTTCAAGTATATAATATAATTCAAAGTTTTGTTGGACCATCCGTTGAAACCAAATACGCCGAACAGACCATAAAAAAAATCTTAACTGTTTTGCAACTTATCTTCAGTTCATTGCTCTACCTAGATGAAAAAGCAGTTGATAGAATAGAATCATAAGGCGTGTAAAAGAAATTAAACTTAATACAAGGTAACTTATCTACACTTATAGTTTGGCTTAGGCTGATAAATGTAGAATAATTGGTTTGATAATGATAACCACTGCCCTTCAATATGCCTCAAATTTTCTTTTGGGTGTATTTTCTCATTCAAAACTAGTAAAATATTACTGATTGGACTCAATTTTGATAAACAATATATTTTCTGTTTTAGAAGTTATAAAAAGAAGCATATAGAAAGCCATACAATTGTTGAATATAATGTTTTATTATGATTAGAAATAAATAATAACAAATATTTTGTGCCTGAATTTGTCATTCAGATGGGCAATTCTAACCCTTTCCAAAGGTAGGGAGAGGAAAACAAACTATACAAATCTAAGTTGTGACTATTGTACAAAATGTCACTGCTAATCTAATGTCAGTCTCTTGCAGTTGTAGATTTATAGTCCATTGAAGCGAGAAGTAATCTGCAAGAAAAGATCTTGTGTGCAAGGAATAGTGAGGCCGCCCGTCGGATGATCATATCCAAATTCTTCCTCGGATTCACCCAACAAGTCTTGAAATGAAGGTTGGTTCAAGTAAGACATAGGGATGACAAAGCGCTTGATTTTCTCTCCAACATACACTGCAAGATAACCTTTTGGCACATTCAAAATTTTTGACGATGCTTGGCTACCTATAAAAGAAGCACGTCTAATAGAAGGTAATCGGAAACCCATCTTTTAATGGTTTGAAAAAGAAGCTGAAATTTTCAGATTTAAGAAAAGAGTATGTAAATTTGTTTGCTTGAGTGGTTTGTGATGTTGTGAAGGAAAATGTTGCATTTATAGTTTCCAATAGTATCTTGAAATCCATTTGTTTGATAAATTATTGTTAAAATGATGGGGTCCATGAGACAATAGATCACATGGTGTTGTCTTAGATGCCTATATCAATACGTTTCAAGAAGAATGCAAACTGTGGCCGGTGAATATCAAATGAGATATGTGCATGTCAAACTTAATACTTGTACAATGCCTACTCACTTATTTTTAGACATGCATCAGACATGGCACATGTTCTCTTCACATTGACAACATCGCTTAATGCTGATATATGACCTGTACAATTATGAGAAATATCAGTCATACACTATTTATGAATTGCATATATTTATTGTTCTTGAAGGGCCTAGTTGGAGATAATCAGACTATGATTCACAACAGATCACATGCCTACTGTCTAGAGGTCTTTCTCAAAGATTTAATGCTTGCTTAAGAATTGAGCAAGTACTTAAATGTATGACCAACATTAAGAGGTCGTGCCAACATGGTTACCGTTCTGAGAATGAAAGTGGTATGCACAGATAAGAAAACCTACTAAATTTTAAACATTTTTGCACTGACATGATTCTTATGTTTTAGACATGCTTAAAATCTAAAACATCTCAATTTATTCGTAGATAGATAGTAGCTACTTGTTTGTACCATAATAAATTCGTATTTCATAGGCAAAATGAGTCAGCTTTTGACGGCACGATCTTATTAAAAAGAATGTCAAAACAAAATACCTTGTGAAGAATACTAATCGGGGCATGTTACTGTAACGATTGAACCGGTCCCTCCATTCAAGCTGAAACAATAAAATTTGAAGACGATTTAACAAATATCAAGAGAATTAGAACACACCCTTTTTCAATGCAGTAAAGGTTGCAAGAATACAAAGTATGACACATTTCAAATCATTATCTAAATCCTGCTAGTTCAACGGAAGAGTGAAAACTTGCCACATGGTTTGAAAGAAGGCTACGTGTTGTAAGCAATATCCAGCTTGAATATTCCATCAAATTTTTTCCGACATCTTGTCATAGAAATTTATTTTTCTAGCAGCTATGACTTAGGATGTATAGCAATAAGTTTCCCACAAAAAGGGTGTGTTTATAAAATTCCAAATTTCAGTCGAATCAGTTCTGTTTTATTAGGCGAATATACTGTGAATATGCAGTATGATTTTACGGTTAGATCAACAATGTGGCAGTAGTCTATCCATACAAAGTTGCAGCAGCGTCCAAGTATTCATGGTTTATTGATTGGATTTCAAGTACTGGTAGACATCACTTGTCTTAGAGAGACGTGAACAAAGTATTTGATATGTTTAGAACTTGTCAGGAACATATGAAGCAATCCATAACAAGTCTATTTCACAGCTATAACCTTCCAAAAGATGGGGCATGTAATCTCATAGTTCAAGGCAGTACCATGTGATCATTAATGAGCCATGGCTCCCACTAAACCTCATTCAATAACTCATTCACCATACAATTAATTGCAAAGTCTATACGTATATATATCCATCATGGCTTTACAAGAACAACAAACCATTCATCTCATACCTTGAAGCATCAGAATTCAAGTTCACTTCTTTCTTCTACTACTTTGAGATCATTCTATTGTGAAGAAACAAAAACAAGAATGGGTTTTCGCTTACCTGGTATTAGACGATCACCATTTAGTGCAAGCCAAGCATCTAGCAAAGAAGCAGAAGTACCAAAAGGCTATCTTGCAGTTTATGTTGGAGAGAATGCAAGGAGGTTCTTGATTCCAATATCATTCTTGAACGAGCCTTTATTTCAAGAATTGCTTAACCAAGCTGAAGAGGAATTCGGTTACTGTCATCCAATGGGCGGTCTTACAATTCCATGCAAGGAAGATATCTTCTTACATACAACTTCTCGCTTGAACAACCTATAATTAATTCATATGGAAAAAAATTCATATGAATGTTAGTATAGAAAAGTGTAGATTGACTAGTTGAGACAATTTTTGTACATCAGGAATTCCTGTTAATTTTGAAGTTACTTCTTAAGTGGAAATCTGAAATGAAAATCTAATCAAACTATATTCTTGTGTTCATCTGTTGTTTTTTTTGAATTCATCTAATCAAACTTATATTAACTAATTCTAGAGACATAGTTAATTAGAGTCTAAATCAGAAGCTAAACTTATCAAATAATAGACTTTAGGTTTACCACTTATTGACCCAATAATGAAAAGTCCTCCATTGCCAGTTTTATGTCCAGCCACATACTAAAAATAAGATAGCAGTTAAACATGAATTTCAAGTCAATATAGTTACCAGAACAGAAAAAAATAATTACTTATTTGCATCCACATCAGTAATTGATATATAATGTCCATCAAATTTGTGATTCCGAATTTCCGATGGTATTTGAGTTAATTTAGATCGAGGAAAAACTACAAATAATTCACAGTTTTGTAAAATCATCGACTGAAATGGAGTTGTTGTGATCGGACAACTTCTCGGGACCTTTGAAGTTATATTCTGAAACTAACTAACAGACAAAACAAACATTTAACTCTCCTGCAACTTATGTTCAGCCGATTGCTCTGTTTAGATCAAGAAGCAGTTGTTCGCTTACCTGGTATACGATCATCATTTAGTGCAACTAAAGCAAATAAGTGGGAGTACCACAAGGCTATCTTATGGCGTATGTTGGAGTGTAAACGAAGAGGTACTTTGATTCCAGTATTACTCTTGAACAAGCCTTTATTTCAAGAATTTCTAAGCCTAGTTGAAGAGGAATTTAGATACTGTCATTCTATAGGCGGTCTTACAACTCCCCGAATGGAAGATGTCTTCTCACAGCTTCTCGCTTGTACGACCAATTATTAATTCATGCTAAAAAAAAAAGTCATATGAATAACATAGCCCAATAGGATTGACTAGTTGAGAAAACTTATATACATCAGGAATTTGTTATTTTTTATGTATATGTTGTTCTTGTATCATCTTAAATACTTGCTTTGCAGGCCTTTACCTTGAAAATCTTCAGAGGCCTTACAACAAAACTCAAAAGAAATAAATCTTTATAGCGAAAAACACTAACCTATAATTGGTAGAAGTTTGAAGCAAGTCAGTAGCATTGAAATGAAATGAAGACATGAATAATATACTAATAATTGAAAAAGGTGGTGGTGACAATAATCATATGAACTACATGTGCTCTTCATATGGATTGAGGACGAAGTTGTTGTACTATAACACGCCACAAACGGCGACACAAATCCTTTACTTTGAATTCCTAGCAGCCACAATTATTCATAAAAGTGAATATTAGCTAAGAGCCAAACCTAAACCAAACAAAAAACAAGGGTCAAATAGTCTTCACAATTGTTTAAGGCTGGGAACTCATCCACATTCGGCCATGATCTCTTGCCTACTTATGTCTGTTTATCAATTTTAAACGAAGAACTTTGACTAGTTTCACACTTAAGACCATCAACAGTATGATAGTTTGAAAATTCAAGCAAAGAGCTCAGATGATCAGATTTTCATCAGTAACTATTTTGTTGTGAACAATCCTCCAAATTGTGTAGACTTTAAAAGAGGAATATAATCATGCCAAATAAGCTTGACCCAAGAAAACTCTTGAAGGGAAGGGAAACAAAATTGATATGCATACCTAAAAGTAGGAGTTCCATTAGTTGAATGCTTCCATATGAAATGATCTTGAGACCCAAATTGAATGAATGATAGAATCATGCAAAATTTGGGTGATACCGGGGTAAGCTTGCTTTATAGTGTGAGGAACAACAATCTACCAGCCATTTTGAATAAAATCAATAACTTTAGCAGTTATATGATGATGTAACATGGCAACTAGGGAATCTGTTGTGAATCGGATGCCTTGAAACAAATATATATAAGTTTGTTGCTAAAGGTAGTGGAAAAAAAAATGAAGAACACGATGAACACAAGGATAGGTTATTAACTGCTATTCTTTTCTTTATCTTAAAACCCTCTCACCCTAAATTAGGATTTGCAGTATGCAATGATGAGAGACTAGTATACTATTTATAATAAATCTAACATACTAAACTAATGGGCTTTTATCACAAATACCCATTACAAGCTAACTTAGAGTACAAGCTAACTTAACCAATTGGACATAACAAACAGGCCCAATTCGATGCTAACAATTCTAGCATCCTTCGACACAATAGAGTTCGACCCAATATCTCACAAATCTCCACCTTGGAACAAACTCTATTATCAACTAACGAATTAATTTTCTTCATGCACTTTATCAATGCATGTTGGAAAAACTTGCAACTAGGCAATGTCTTGGTGATCATATCAATGACATTATGATCTGTCAAAACCTTCAACACTTGGACTTCTCACGCTCGATTACCCTCGACGAAATGCAACCTCACATCAATGTGCTTGGTTCGCTCATGATAGTGAATTCTTGACGGTGTATTGCACTTTGACTATCACATTTAACAGTGATAACTTCCCCTTGAATTTTGAGCTCCTTAGCAAAACCTTCAAGCCACAATGCTTCTTTCACAGCTTCAATTAAAACAATATATTCCGCTTCAGTGGTTGATAATGCAACAACCTTCTGAATTGTTGCTTTCCAACTAATAGTTGTACCAAACATAGTGAAAACATATCCAGAAATAGATTTTCTGGAATCCATACAACCTGCATAATCAGAGTCGACATATCCTTCGATTGCTGCTTTACTATCTTCACCAAAGGTTCCACCATAAATTAAGACTGTTCGAGACCCATTTATGTACCTTAGAATCCACTTCAATGCTTGTCAGTGAGCCTTTCCAGGATTCGCCATGTACCTGCTTACAAGACTTACTGCATATGCTATGTCGGGTCTAGTCCAAACCATAACATACATCAAAGAACCTACTACATTAGCATATGGGATACTATTCATATAAGTTCTTTCGACCTCGATCGGGACATTGATCAATACTCAACTTGAATTGAGGGTTTGTTGAGTCACAACAGGCTTGAATTCGACATACCAAACTTTTCGAGAATCCTTCAGAATATGCCTCTTGAGTCAAGCATAATTTTGATCGCTTATCTCTTGAATGTCAATTCCAAGAATCGGAAGCTGCTCCTAGATCCTTCATTTCGAACTCCTTATTGAGTTACGCCTTCACCCTCATTACCTCTTCGACATTGTTACTTGCTATGAGAATATCATCAACATAAAGTAACAAAATAACAAATGAATTACCGGACGAAATCAAGTAAACACGTTGGTCGAACCGACTTCTAACAAAACTTATGCGTGTCATGAATTTGTCGAATCTCCTATTCCAGTCGAGGAGATTGTTTCACCCATATAAAGATCTATTCAACTTGCACACATAATCTTCCTTTCCTTTTCGACATACCCTTCAGTTGCCTCATCGATTGTTTCATCTAGATCACCATACAAGAACGATCTTCACATCCATTTGTTCCGTTCAAGATTGAACTGTGCCACCATGGCAAGCAACATTCGAATGGACCTATGCTTCACAACAGGAGAAAATACATCATTAAAATCTATACCTTCTTTCTGAGTGAAACCCCTTGCAACCAACCTTGCCTTGTATCTTTTCGACGCCACTCCTTCGATTCCTTCCTTAACTTTGAAAATCCATTTACAAATGACTAACTAACTCGATTTCTTGATCAATTCCCAAGTGTTGTTATCATGAAGAGACTTCATCTCATCATCCATGGCCTTCAGTCATTCAGTCTTATTTCGACTCCTCATAACTTCCTTATGGTCTCTTGGTTCTTCGTCCAGAACCTCACTTGCAGAGATTAAGGCATAAGCTATAAGATTTGCATACTCAAACCTTTGAGGTGGTTTGATGACTCTTCGTGTCCTATCTCTTGCCAATAGATAGTCATCAACAGTTTCCTCAACTTCATCAGCATCATCTACTTCTTCGACTTTATCTGGGATATGCAATTCAGCATCAACATGCTCCACCTCAACAGAATCTCTACTGCTCCACTTCATCGATATTCGCACGACCAACATCATCCGTTTTCTTGAAAGTCATTTCACTTCATTGAAAACAACATCTCGGGTGATAATTCTTACGTGACGACTCTAGGCACCATAGCCTATAAGCTTTGACTCCTTGGATATCCCATGAACATGCATTTAAGAGCTCTAGGTTCGACCTTGTCTTGCCTAATGTGAGCATAGGCTACGCAGCCAAATAATCTCAGTTTGTCGAGATTTGGTGGATGTCCTGACCAAACTTCTTCAGGTGTCTTCATATCTAACGCAGTCGAAGGACATCTGTTTATCAGATATGTTGTTGTCGAAACAACCTCAGCCCAAAACACCTTCTTTAAGTCAGCACTAGTCAACATGCATCTAACTCTCTCCAAGATGGTTCGATTAAACCTTTCAGCCAAACCATTTTGTTGTGGGGTGTCTGCAGTAGTTCTGTGCCTTGCAATACCAGAGGCATCACAAAAGTTGTCGAATGCCTCATTGCAAAATTCAATACCATTGTCTGTTCTCAACCTCTTGACCTTTTTGCCAGTTTGGTTTTCGACCAGAGTCTTCCAACCTTTGAAATTCTCAAAAGTTTCATCCTTAGTCTTCTGAATGAATACCCATAACTTTCTGGAGTAGTCATCTACTATGGATAGAAAATATCTTGCTCTGAATGTGATGGACACCTTGCCCCCAAAGATCGCATGGATGTAATCAAGGGATCCATGTGTTCTTTGTTTGCCTTTGTTGAACTTCTCTGCAAGATTTTCCAAGTACATGGTTCACAAAACTTGACTTTTCGACTTTGTCTCCACCAAGCAAATTTTGTTTCCCAATTTGACCAAACCCTTTCACATGGCCTAATCTCATGTGCGGTTTTCTTCGACAAAGATTTCGTGGATGCAACATTTGTCGAACCACTTACAACTTGGGGTATACAAGCCTTGTTTCTTCACCTCTCAAGACTTCCTTGACCCCTTCATAACTCTTAGGATACTTTTCTCTCCTTGAAAACATATCCTTTCTTGTCAAATTCACCAAGAGAAATCAAATTTCTCTTCAATCAGTACATACGACTTGATCAATAACCTTATTGACTCATCATGGAGTTTGAATCTCACGGATCCACCGCAATCTTGCAAGCTTTGTTGCTTCCCAATATGATCCACCATCTTGATCACATAATTCCTCGAACAAGTCTTTGTTTGGAGTCATGTGCCAAGTGCACCAATTCATAATCCATTCCTTGACGAGTTGTTGCTCGAAACCACAAGAACATCGGATGAGTCGAAATCATCTTGAACAATAGTGCATTGCCATTATCCTTTCCTCCATGATTTTTCAGTTCAGGGCACACTTTTCTTGTGTGACCCTCCTTCTACAATGATAGCATCGAATACTAGATGCTTCACCATAAAACTTCTGACTTTTACCTTTCTTCTTGTCGAACTTATTATCCTTTCGCAAGAATTTTCCTAACGGCCAAACCTTCACCAACCGTCAAGGTTTATGCTCCTTCGTTCATTCAAGTCCTTGAATACAAGGTTGATTGAACCTCTTCAAAGGTCGTGGACTTTCTTCCATACAAGAGAGTTTCTTTGAAGTGGGCATGTGATCCGGCAACGCGCAACAACAACGCTGATCTTCATCATCGATCTTCACATCAATATTTTCAAGATCAAGAATCAGCTTGTTGAACATATCCAACCACTCAGCCAACACTTTGTCTTCAATCATCTTGAATGAATACAAAGCTTGCTTCAGGTAGAGTCGATTCACCAACGATTTAGTCATGTACAAACTTTCAAGTTTCACCCATAACCCTACCGCCGTCGTCTCCTTTGATACCTGTCGAAGAACCTTATCACCAAGGCTCAACAAAATTGCGCTGTGGGCCTTCTCTATCATTTCCTTCTTCTCAGCTGCCGTTAACGCTTCATTCATAGCTGACTCTCCCTTCAACTCTTCCAAACAACCCTGTTGAACCAATAGGGCTTTCATCTTCAAGCGCCACAGACCGAAATCGTTCACTCCGGTGAAATTTTCAATCTCATACTTTGTCGAAGGCATCTTCTCCATGCTCACCGCACCAATTTGTTGTGAATCGGATGCCTTGAAACAAATATATATAAGCTTGTTGCTCAAGGTAGTGAAAAAAAAAATGAAGAACACGATGAACACAAGGATTGGTTATTAACTGCTATTTTTTCCTTTATCTGTAATTGCAAGCTTCTCAAGTCATGTTTAAAGCCTTGGTTTTGATGAAGACAACATGGATATCAACATTCAAAGGATGTGCAAAAAGTTTATCAATATCATATAAAACCTTTTTACAAGTCTTGAAGATTAGAAGAAGAATTATTAAAGAAACAATAATGTCAAAAGGTATAAATAATTCTTAAACTTGAATATAGATGTTCACAAATATACATATCCCACATTTTTAACAATAAGAAAAACTATGTTTGAAATCCTTTTCAAAAAGAATTTTTGAAAATAAGCTTTTAGGAACCGGTTCTGACCTAACAGGGAACCGGGTTCCAAACTTGTGCAAAAAACACTTCCCTGGAATTTGTACCAGGAACCGGGTTGTACCTATAGAGGAACCGGTTCCTGCGTGTTATTTTTGAAATTCTGAGTTATAACGTTCACTAGGAACCGGATTCTGCCTGGGTCGGAACCGGTTCCCAGCGAACCAGTACAGTTGTGAATGAAGAGGTATTTGTGACATTATAAATAGTGCAAATTTTTCAAATTCAAACTACCTTCTTCATTTAACAATTTTCATCATTCAAATTTTCATTATCTTACAAACTTTCAAGTGTTCTTACAAATCATAATTTTGTGAAACTTGCCATATACATTTTCATTAAGAAATCATTACAAGTTTCATACATTCATTTGTGAACATTTATAATCATTGCTTGAGAATTGTTTCTTTCTTGAAGAAGAAGATCAATCAAAGATTGATATTGCTCTCCATCTCTTACAAATAAACTATTGTATTACAAAAGGAAAGTATTCCCTTACTATCCAGGATTATTGGAAGTAAGTGTTGTGATTTGAAGAGGATTGTTCTTCATTCACATTAGTGTTTGTTTGACCTTAAAGGTGTTAAGAACCTTTGGTCACCCTATAGTTTAGATAGTAAGCATAGGTTGTACAATCATTCTAAACTATAGTGAAATCTCTTTTGTGTTGGAAAGGGGACTGGAGTACTCTCGAATTGTGAGGGGGAACTAGGATATATCGCTGTGTTCTTTACTTTTCCGCATTTATCTTTTTCATCACCATAATCAAGAAAATATAAGATATAGTCAAAAACCTTCAAACACTTAACCACAGAAATTACTACAAGTATTCTCATAAAACCGAATAGATTTTTATACACCTAATTCACCCCCCCCTCTTAGGCACTCTTAGGCTTATAATTGGCATCAGAGCAAGTTATAGGTAACTTGTTCCTAAAGATCCAGAATGGCTTCCGCAAATAGAAATCCAGTTTTCTAGAATGGTGGTAGTAACAACAAGCCTCCATTGTTTTGTGGTGAATACTTTGACTTTTGGAAAATTCGAATGAAGGCTCATCTTGAAGCACAAGGAGAAGGAATATGGGAGGCTGTCCAAAATGGTCCTTTTGTTCCCGTGTGTGTTATCAATGGTGTTGGATCCTCTAAGCCTAAAACATCATGGGATGAAGATGACAAAAAGAGAGTTCTCTATGACAAAAAGGCGATCAATCTCCTTCAAAGTGCTCTTAGTATGGATGAATTTTTTCCGAGTATCAGCATGTACAACGACAAAAGAAATATGGGATACCCTTGTAGAAACTCATGAAGGTACCGCCGAAGTTAAAAGATCAAGATTGAATACCTTAAGTCAAGAGTATGAATTGTTTAGAATGAAGCCCGGAGAAACTATTCTTGAATTGCAAAAACGCTTCGTTCACTTGACAAATCACTTGAAAGCACTTGGTAAGACTCTTACAACCGAAGAACTTAATCTTAAGGTGCTTAGATCTTTAACAAGGGAATGGCAACCAAAAGTTACGACAATATCCGAGAAGAAAAATCTGTCCACTTTGACTTCCGCAACTTTATTCGGAAAGCTTCAAGAATATGAGACGGAACTTGGAAGGTTGGAAAAACATGAAAATTTAGAGAAGAAATCCAAAGGCATTGCATTAAAGTTTGATTCAAAAGAAATCCAAATCAAAGATGCACCGGAGGAAGATGAAAACTTCTTGCTTCTTGTGAAAAGGTTAGGAAAATATTTTGGTCATAAAAATAATCTTCATAATGCTAACTTTGTCAAAAGAAAGAAATTTTATAAGCATAAAGATAAAGAAGCCTCCACATCAACACAAGATGTCACATGTTATGAATGTGGAAAGCAAGGTCACATAAAGCCGGATTGTCCAAAACTCTCCAAGAAAAATGGATTCAAAGGCAAAAAGGAGTTCAAAAATAAAAGGGCTTATGTTGCATGGGAAGATAATGAGATAAGTTTTTCATCCGATTCGGATAGTGACGAAAGTGTAAATCTAGCATTGATGGCTTCACACCATTCTGATGATGAAGAAGGCGAGGTTAGTTATGACAACTCTCTTTATGATAATGGTGCACAAGGTGCTATAGATGAACTATTAAATGAATGCAAAATTCTATATAAAACTATTTCATCTCAAAAGAAATTAATTTCATCTTTAGAAGAAAAAGTTAAAACTATTGAAAAGAACATAAAGATGAAAAGAAAAGATGATTAGTGATCAAAAAGAATTTTGTATGCAATAATTGTGAATCACTTTCTTTCCAAATTGTTCAATTAAAAGAGTCTTAGAAAGGTATGAAAAGGACAAGTTGGATTGGAAAATGTTCTTAGCACTCAAAGATATCCTAAAGATAAAAGTGGACTTGGTTTTCAAAATTTTCTCAACCAAGTCCCAACAAAACTATCTTTGTTAAGGCTAATAACCAACCAATTCAAGAGAAAGTGAATAAGCCTAAAGTAGTTCATCATTATCCTAAAAATAAAAGAGTTGTTAAGAATAAATCTTATCCTCCTAGATATATAAGTAATTTTGAACCTACTTGTTTCTATTGTGGTATTAAAGGCCAGACACCTAATGCTTGCTATATAAGAAACTTTAGTGTTCCAAGTGGGCATTATGTGTGGGTAAAGAAAGGTACTAATTATGAAGGACCCAAAGCAATTTGGGTACCTAACAAAACTTAATTTGTTTCGTAGGTGTGCTTGAAAACCACTTCAAATTTATGGTATCTTGATAGTGGTTGTTCAAAGCATATGACGGGTGACATAAACCATTTTTTAAATCTTGTTCTAAAGGCCAAGGGTTATGTCACTTATGGAGATAACAACAAAGGGAGAATTCTTGGTAAAGGCAAAGTTGGTGCACTACCTTTCACATCCATTGAAGATGTTCTTTATGTTGAAGGACTAAAGCACAATCTTCTTAGCATTAGCCAACTTTGTGACAAAGGCTTCAAGATCAAATTTACAAAAGATGAATGCTTGATTATTGATGAAGTCACCAATGAGGTAAAACTCAAAGGTAAAAGAATTAATAATATATTTATGATTTCCCTTTATGATCCATCTTTGAAGGTAAAATGTCTCATGGTAAACAATGATGATTCATGGCTTTGGCACAAAAGGATTGCTCATATTCATATGGAACACTTGAATAAACTAATCAAGCATGATCTTATCATTGGTTTGCCTAAGAGAAAATTTGTCAAAGATAGACTTTGTGATGCTTGTCAAAAAGGGAAACAAACAAAATCAACTTTCAAATCTAAGAATGTGGTGTCTACTACAAGGCCACTACAATTGTTGCACATGGATCTCTTTGGTCCATCAAGAACAAAAAGCTTCGGAGGTAATGTATACGCTTTGGTTATTGTTGATGATTTTTCTAGATATTCTTGGACTTTGTTTCTTGTGCAGAAAAGTGATGCCTTTAAAGCCTTTAAGAAGTATGCAAAGCAAATCCAAAATGAAAAATCACTAAAGATTGTATCCATAAGAAGTGATCATGGTGGAGAATTCCAAAATGCACAATTTGAAGAATTTTGTGAAGAACATGGTATCTCTCATAATTTTTCAGCACCTAGAACTCCACAACAAAATGGAGTAGTTGAAAGAAAGAATAGGTTTCTAGTGGAACTTGCAAGAACAATGCTTAGTGATGCAAATCTTCCTAAATATTTTTGGGCGGATGCGGTTAGTACGACATGTTATGTTGGAAATCGAGTTATCATTAGACCTATAATAAAGAAGACTTCGTATGAACTCTTCAAAGGAAGAAATCCAAATATTGCTCACTTCCACATTTTTGGATGCAAGTGTTTTGTTCTTAACAATGACAAAGACAATCTCGGTAAGTTTGACGAGAAATCCGACGAAGGTATATTTCTTGGTTATTCTCTTTCTAGTAAAACATATAGAATTTATAATAAAAGAACTTTAACTATTAAAGAATCTATGCATGTATCTTTTGATGAAACTAACACCTCTAAAGAGGAAGTAGTTGTGTGTGATGATGATGATCCTATAGATTTACCCCCGGAAGAACTTTCAAATGATCAAGTTGTGAAATCACCGGAAAATCAAGAAGACATTGTACAACAAGATTCAAACATCAATGATCTACCAAAAGAATGGAGAACTCATAGAGACCATCTTATTGACAAAATTATTGGTGACATTAGCCAAGGAGTATCAACAAGATTAAATCTAAAAGATACTTGCTTAAACATGGCGTTTGTTTCTCAAATTGAACCTACCAAAGTTAATGAAGCCTTAGAAGATGATCAATGGATTATTGCTATGCAAGAAGAATTAAATCAATTCGAGAGAAATCAAGTTTGGGAACTTGTTCCTAGACCAAGTGGTAAACACATCATTGGTACCCGATGGGTGTTTAAGATCAAACTTGATGAGAATGGTCTAATTGTTCGAAACAAAGCAAGGTTGGTTGCCCAAGGCTACAATCAAGAGGAAGGAATTGACTTTGAAGAAACATTTGCTCCGGTTGCAAGGTTAGAAGCTATACGTCTTTTACTTGCTTATGCTTGTACATTAAATTTTCAGCTTTTTCAAATGGACGTCAAAAGCGCATTCTTGAATGGATACATCAATGAAGAAGTCTATGTCAAACAACCTCCGGGATTTGAAGACTTCAAACATCCTACACATGTCTTTAAGTTGAGAAAGACTCTTTATGGCTTAAAGCAAGCACCAAGGGCATGGTATGATAGACTTAGCAATTTTTTGTGTGAAAAAGGTTTCGAAAAGGGTAAGATTGATAAAACTTTGTTCATTAAGAAAATCAAAAGTAACACTTTATTGGTTCAAGTCTATGTTGATGATATCATTTTTGGATCGACTAACAAAGAAATGTGTGAGGAATTCTCATTGATGATGCAAGGAGAATTCGAGATGTCTATGATGGGAAAGATGAACTACTTTCTTGGACTACAAATCAAGCAACTAAAAGATGGAATCTTCATCAACCAATCTAAGTATTGCAAAGAATTATTGAAAAAGTTTGATATGGACAATTGTAAAGCAATGAATACTCCAATGGGCTCCGGTACATATGTTGATCAAGATGAATCCGGTACTCCAATTGATATTACAAAATATCGAGGTATGATTGGTTCCTTATTGTATTTGACGGCAAGCCGTCCTGACATAATGTTTAGTGTTTGTCTTTGTGCTCGTTTTCAAGCAAATCCAAAGGAATCACATCTCATGGCAGTTAAAAGGATCATGAAGTATCTCAAAGGAACAACCAATGTCGGCTTATGGTATCCTAAAGGTAGTATTTGCAATTTAATTGGTTATTCTGACGCGGATTATGCAGGTTGTAAAACTGATCGTAAAAGCACAAGTGGTACTTGTCACATTCTTGGAAATGCATTAGTATCATGGGCTTGTAAAAAGCAAGCATGTGTTGCTCTTAGCACGGCCGAAGAAGAATACATAGCAGCGGGTAATTGGTGTGCACAAATTCTTTGGCTCAAGCAACAACTCCGTGACTACGGACTTGATCTCGGATGCATTCTTCTTCGATGCGACATTACAAGTGTTATCAATATTACAAAGAATCTGGTTATGCGTTCAAGAACCAAACATATAGATATTCAACATCATTTTCTCCGTGATCATGTACTCCAAAGAGATGTCGAAGTCACTTTTGTGGATACTCATAACCAACTCGCAGATATCTTCATAAAACCGCTTGCTCGAGAACCATTCTTCAAAATCCGAAGAGAACTTGGTATTTTGGATGAAGGTGATCTCTAAATGTTTCTCATAAGGTGCACGTCTTAATTTTTCTTCAAAAATTTATGTTTCAGTACACTCTGCTTCTACTCCTTCTTTTATATGTTTTTATTTGTTAAAATATTTGTGTATATATTGTTTGCACAAAACTTTTCCTTTCATAACAATTTTTTCAAGTTTTTGGCAATATCTGCACGTGGAACCCGGTTCCCATAATGGTCGGAACCGGTTCCTGGTTCATCTTCCAGAAACGTTATTTTTAACAAAAGCCAGGAACCGGGTTCCCTATAGTGTAGAACCGGATTCCCAGCATACAGACTTGCCACACGCCCCTTTTTCCAAGCTGACACGCGTTTTTGTGTTCAATAGTTATTATTTGTTCTACGTTACAGCATGTGGGTGTAAAAACATAAGTGTATTTTAATTATTTTTATGAGGATGAAGACTAAAGACTTACTTTTAAATTCTATGTTATTTCTTTCATTTTCGTGATGTTTAGGTTTCTTATGTTTCGTTGCTATATGCGTCCTTAACTTATGTTGTATCGTACAATCCGTTATGTTCGTGTTTTAGTTTGTGGTTGTGTTTAAAATTGTTTGTGTGTTATTAAAATTTGTTTCACTCTTTTTCCCCATCCTTTTTGATGTTAACAAAGGGGAGAAGAATATGCATATGTGTTGTTTTGTTTCAAAGAAATTGCAGGCCAAAATAACTATCATAAACTCACTCTAAAATTCAAAGAATCATGGACTTAGGGGGAGCCTACAATTTAGGGGGAGCCTTGCATTTGCTTAACATTTTTGCTACACAAAACAACATAAACATTTCAAGAATTGTTTTCAAGACTTGGTTGTCATCATCAAAAAGGGGGAGAATGTAATTGCAAGCTTCTTAAGTCATGTTTAAAGCCTTGGTTTTGATGAAGACAACATGAATATCAACATTCAAAGGATGTGCAAAAAGTTTATCAATATCATATAAAACCTTTTTACAAGTCTTGAAGATTAGAAGAAGAATTATTAAAGAAACAATAATGTCAAAAGGTATAAATAATTCTTAAACTTGAATATAGATGTTCACAAATATACATATCCCACATTTTTAACAATAAGAAAAACTATGTTTGAAATCCTTTTCAAAAAGAATTTTTGAAAATAAGCTTTTAGGAACCGGTTCTGACCTAACAGGGAACCGGGTTCCAAACTTGTGCAAAAAACACTTCCCTGGAATTTGTACCAGGAACCGGGTTGTACCTATAGAGGAACCGGTTCCTGCGTGTTATTTTTGAAATTCTGAGTTATAACGTTCACTAGGAACCGGATTCTGCCTGGGTCGGAACCGGTTCCCAGCGAACCAGTACAGTTGTGAATGAAGAGGTATTTGTGACATTATAAATAGTGCAAATTTTTCAAATTCAAACTACCTTCTTCATTTAACAATTTTCATCATTCAAATTTTCATTATCTTACAAACTTTCAAGTGTTCTTACAAATCATAATTTTGTGAAACTTGCCATATACATTTTCATTAAGAAATCATTACAAGTTTCATACATTCATTTGTGAACATTTATAATCATTGCTTGAGAATTGTTTCTTTCTTGAAGAAGATCAATCAAAGATTGATATTGCTCTCCATCTCTTACAAATAAACTATTGTATTACAAAAGGAAAGTATTCCCTTACTATCCAGGATTGTTGGAAGTAAGTGTTGTGATTTGAAGAGGATTGTTCTTCATTCACATTAGTGTTTGTTTGACCTTAAAGGTGTTAAGAACCTTTGGTCACCCTATAGGTTAGATAGTAAGCATAGGCTGTACAATCATTCTAAATTATAGTGAAATCTCTTTCGTGTTGGAAAGGGGACTGGAGTACTCTCGAATTGTGAGGGGAACCAGGATATATCGCCGTGTTCTTTACTTTTTCGCATTTATCTTTTTCATCACCATGATCAAAAAAAGATAAGATATAGTCAAAAACCTTCAAACACTTAACCACAAAAATTACTACAAGTATTCTCATAAAACCGAATAGATTCACCCCCTCTTAGGCACTCTTAGACTTACATTATCTTAAAACAAGATTACAAGAATAACAAATAACCCTCTCACCCTAAATTAGGATTTGCAGTATGCAATGATAAGAGACTAGTATGCTATTTATAATAAACCTAACATACTAAATTAATGGGCTTTTATCACAAATACCCATTACAAGCTAACTTAGGGTACAAGCTAACTTAGGGTACAAGCTAACTTAACCAATTGGACATAACAAAGAGGCCCAATTCGATGCTAACAATTTTAGCATCCTTCGACACAATAGAGTTCGACCCAATATCTCACAGAATCCTTATTCCAATTATCCCACCAGAAATTCACCTTGTCACCTTTGCCTAAGCCCATCTTAAGATCACACAAGATGGAGGAATCAGTAAGATAAGCCATGGTCTCATGAGCCCCAAGTAAGGTGACCTATTGATGATCAAAAGTCAGTAAATCTCAAGCCAGCTCAAGGGAAGCAACCTCATTAGTTTTCCTCAAGATCTAAGACCAAGGTCTCTAAGTTATGTACAGACTCTTTTTAATCCTGCAATTCAGCCCCGGAAACACGGGAACTTCTTTTTTTACTTTGTCTCTTTTCAAAGTAGTAGAAGGCCTCAAAGAAGTAGTAGATGAAAAAGTGATAACTTGGATTCTGATGCTTCAGTGCAGAATGAATCTTGTTATATGTAAAACTGATAATGAGCATATATAGAATGTGGAAGTCATTCTCTTCCAAATTCAATGTGGAATGAATGTGAAATTGAATGTAGCCAGAAGTTATATGCAAGAAAACATCTTGTGCAAGGAATTGTGAGGCTGACCATTGGATGAAAATTGGTTCAAATATGACATCGGAATCACAAACCGCTTCATTAGCTCTCCAATGTACAGTGAAAGATAGCCCTTCGGCACATTCGTAACTTTTGATGAAGTCTGGGTGCTGCTAAATGATGCCTTTCTAATAATTGAAGGTCAAGGGAAACCCATTTCAAATATTTTGAAGCTGAATTTGTCACATAAGAAAATGTATCTAAGTTCGACTGCTTGAGTGATTTGTGATTGTTGGAAAGGAGGACACTATATTTATATTTTCCAAGAGTTTCTTCAAATCCCTTTGGTAGAGAAATGATATTTAAATTGATGGGGGGCATGAGATGAAAAATCACATGGTCTTGTCTTAGTGCCCCTGTCAAGGATCAATAAGTTCTATTAGAGAGCAAACCAATCTTCTGAATGAAGGGCTTATGTTAAACTCAATGCTAGCTTGTACAGTGCTTACTAATTTCTTTTCAGACATGCATTAGACATGGCACATGTTCTCTTCACATGGATAACACGGTTTAATATTGATAAGAATTCACATGAAGCTGTCTAGAGGTCTTTCTCAAAGATTAAATGAGTCATTTCTTAAGACTCGACGATAATTAAATTTATCCAATTGATATATCAGCCACATTTTACGGTTAGATCAAAAATACAAAGTTGCAGTAGCATCCAAGAAGATTGCACTGTTTATTGGTAGATATCACTTGTCTTAAAAAAACAAGAACAAGATAATGATGTGTTTAGAGCTTGTCTGAATTATACTAAGTAAGCTATCTCTAGTCACTCTTTCATAGACTAATCTTCCAAAAGGTGGGGTATGTAATCTCACATTCTGTACAGTCTTCTATGAAAGCCTTCAAGACAGTACCATGAGATCATTAATGAGCCATGGCTCCCACTAACACCCATTCAATAACTCATTCACCATACAATTGGTTTTCAAAGTGTATATATATCCACCATTGGGTTTACAAGCAACACAAACAATTCATACCGTGAAGCATCAGTATTCAAGTTCACTTCTTTCTTCTACTACTTCTTTGAGATCATTCTATTGTCAAGAAACAAAACGAGAATGGGTTTTCACTTACCTGGTATTAAACGATCATCATCTAGCAAACAAGTGGAAGTACCAAAAGGATATCTTGCGGTGTATGTTGGAGAGAAAGCAAGAAGGTTCTTGATTCCAATATCATTCTTGAACGAGCCTTTATTTCAAGAATTGCTTAACCAAGCTGAAGAGGAATTTGGTTACCGTCATCCAATGGGCGGTCTTACAATTCCGTGCAAGGAAGATATCTTCTTACATACAGCTTCTTGCTTGAACAATCTATAATGAATTCATACATCAAAAAATGCATATGAACGTTAGCATAGAATAGTGTAGATTGACTAATTGAGACAATTTTTGTACATCAGGAATTCCTGTCAATTTGATATTTCCACATAAATGGAAATCTGAAATGAGAATATGATCAAACTATATTCTTGTGAATTCATCTGTTGTTTTTTGTGAAATCATCTAATTAAACTAATATTAATTAATACTACAGACGTAGTTAATTAAAGCCTAAAACAAAACCAAATTATACTCTGATGAATTCATTGGTTGATTTTTATGTCATCTTAAATACTTGTGCTGCATGCACAAACATAAGCCAATGAAGCCATGCCCCCAATTTAATGGATATTGTCTATTATATACTAATTAAAATATTATCACAATCTCCATATATTTGGTATCCTTTTGTAAATTAAAAATATATTTTTATGAAAAATTGCTAGACAATAAAAAGTGCAGTTTACATGTTTCAGGGGATAATTCCATGACTAAACAGAGTCTGAACAGAGCATATAATAATTAATATTAGAGATACAATTAATTATAGCCTAAAATAGAAGATAAGTCGATCAATAATAGAGTTCAGGCTTACCACTTATTAACTCGATTCTAAAAAGTCTTTTGTTGTCAGTTCTCCGTTTTCAGCCAAAATCTACACATAAAATAGCAATTAAACGTGAATTTCAAGTTAATAGAAAAAACATAATTCAAAGTTCTACTGGACCGTCAACTGAAACCTAGGGATGTCAGTTTGGACACAGTAATGGGATCCATGAGGCCTGCTCGGGCCCCAAAGATGGGGAATTTTCCCGTGAAGCGGGATGGGAGAAAAATTCCCGAGAGCATTGGGGACGGGACGGGAATACACCCTCATGGGACCCGCCCGCCTATTATTTTAATATAGTTAATTTAATATATATATTTTAGATTAGGTTTTTAGTCATTTCCTTTATGTTTATTTATAAAATAAATAAATAAATATTCATGTATTTATTAAGAGAGAAATGTAAATATTAGACCCTAAAAAGTTGAAGCGTTTCATTTTCAAGCATACTCATGATGCTAAATTTTATAATTATCCCTTATTAGTTTTGATGAAGTATAGTTTTTAAGCATAATTATGTTGTTGGATTTTTTAGTTGTTTAGGCATATTGTTACTTTAAAAAGTATTATAGTTCATTTTGTTGAATTTTATAGCATTTTATAGAAATTTATAAAAAATATTATTATTTTGTGTTCCATTAGTATTTTTAATAAAAATAATAAATGTCAAATACTAGTATTTTTTAATAACATAATAAATATGTGAATTCTTTGTGCTTTTTATTTTTATAGAAAATATAAACATTTTAAAAAAATAAAATATTAATGAATAAATGTAGGATCTATGGGGATCCCAGGAACGGGATCCGGGATGGGATAGAAATTCCCGTGCGGAGATCGGGACGGGACGGGAATGAATTTGATGGCGGGGAAAAAGATGGGAAAGTGTCCCCCCGGCCCCGCCCCGCCCCATTGACATCCCTACTGAAACCAAGTACTGGCTCTAGCTTAGATGAAGAAGTAGTTTATAGAATAGAATCATAAGGCATGTAAAAAAATTTAAACTTAGATACGAGGTAACTTTTCTACAATTGTAGTTTGGCTACATAATTAAGTAGGCCAATAAATGTAGAATAAGTGATTTGATATAATAATGATAACCACTGTCTTCAATATACTGATTGGACAGAATTTTGATAAACAATATTTTTTCTGTTTTAGAATTTTTAAAAAGAAGCACGTAGAAACCCATTCAGTTGTTGAATATAATATTTTATTATGATTAGAAATAAATAATAACAAATAATGTGTTCCTAAATTTGTCATTTAGATGGACAATTCCAACCCATTCTAAAGGTAGGGGAGGAAAAAATCTATACATATCTAAGTTGTGACTGTTGTATAAAACGTCACAGCTAATCTAATGTGTCAGTCTCTTGCAGTTGTAGATTTATAGTCCACTGAAGCAAGAAGTAATCTGCAAGAAAAGATCTTGTGTGCAAGGAATAATGAGGTCGCCCGTTGGATGATGATATCTGAATTCTTCCTCGGATTTAGCCAACAAGTCTTGAAATGAAGGCTGGTTTAAGTAAGACATAGGGATAACAAAGCACTTGAGTTTCTGTCCAACATACACTGCAAGATAACCTTTTGGCACATTCGTTTACAACATCTATGACAGATTCGTTTTCGGCCCTAACATAACTAAAATTTCTCATTGCATATTCTAATGAACTATCAATTTAATTTACACTACTGCCCAATATACTTACAACAATTTATGTCTCCTCCAAAACTAACTAAAAATCAAAATATAAAAAGAAAAGAAAATTTGAAAAGCTGAAATAAATTATAAAATTTAGCCTTAGAATTTATTTGTTAAAATATATATAAATTAAAATAAAATATTCGAAATCAAGTTGCTATTGCCTATTAGTAGTATCATTAATTTTTTTGAATTAATTAATGTTTTTCCTTTGATGGGTTGGACACAAACCCGACAGTCCAAGCAACCCGATTCATTGTAACCCTAATTTCTCGTACCCAAGCTCAACACATCCACTCTGTGAGTAAATGCACTTCTCAGAATCAATTCTCCGTCAACTGCGCTTTTTCCACTTCTCAGAATCAATTCTGCGGAGAGATTGACAAGCGAGAATGAAACCCGACGTAGACGTTTTGAGATATCTCTCCAAAGATGATTTTAGGGTTCTCACTGCTGTTGAATTGGGCATGAGAAACGTAAGTGCTTCTCTCTATTTCAATTCCAATTCCAATCTATAACGTGCTTTACTAACATTGTTCCCTTTGATTCAGCATGAAATTGTACCTACTGAACTCATTGACCGAATCGCTCGTCTCAAGTATGCTTTTTTACATTCAAAATATCTTATATTTGTAGCTATTATCGTTGATTTTGTTGTTGATGTGGTGATGTTTATGGTTTATAGGCATGGAGGCACTTACAATGTTTTGAAAAACTTGCTTAAGCATAAGTTGTTGCATCACGACTCTTCTAAATGTTGGTAACTTCTAATCTACGTCTAAGTTATTAAAAATCATTAATAATAGTGATGGAATAAATATATATGCAAGTTTAATTCAATGGTAATCTGATATATGAAAGCTTGTTTTCCTTTTAGATGATGGGTTTCGGCTTACCTACCTTGGTTATGATTTTCTTGCCATCAAAACATTGGTGAATAAAGGAGTGTTTGTTTCTGTTGGTCGCCAGATTGGAGTTGGAAAGGAATCTGGTATTTATTTTAAAGTTTTAATATGGTGAAGTTTGACATTTCGATTGTATTCTCTTAATTGTGGGGTTTGTGATTTGCTAGATATATTTGAGGTGATGGAACAGTTCTAGCTATGAAGTTACATAGGCTTGGTAGAGTCTCTTTTAGAGCTGTCAAATCGAAGCGTGACTACTTGAGGCATCGTAGTAGTTTTAATTGGCTTTATTTGTCTCGCCTTGCTGCACTTAAAGAATATGCTTTCATGAAGGTTTTGCTTTCCCTGTCCACTCCCTCTGTTTCTTCATCTAGCTAGATTTTTGAATTGTTATTTTTTGTTTGATTTTTGAGTGACATGTCATTTGCTTGTGCAGGCTTTGGAAACACATGGTTTTCCTGTTCCAAATGCTCTGCAACATAATCGACATTGTGTGATCATGTCACTCGTCCAAGGTTATCCTCTGTAAGTTCCCTTTCATATTGTTTTAATCATAATTTAAGGTCACATGCGGGTTATATATATATATATATATATATATATATATATATATATATATATATATATATATATATATATATATATATATATATATCTGATTCTTGAACGGACTAGTCAACTCTCACGGCATTGGATATTGTAGTTCAGAGTTGTTAATCCCGGATAGCGGAGCGGAGCGGCCGACCCCTAGGAATGGGAAAAGCTGGAATAGCGGGATTCCGGATAGCGGGACAACTTTTTGTATACTAATAATTATATAATAATCTATAAAACATATGTTATAAAACATATGTCATGCAATACTAAATTAATTCCACAACACTCATAAAATACTTATAAAATCTAATGTCAAACAAAGAACAATGCTTAATCAAGATTCAAAACATAAAGATTCAAAACATAAAGGTTCAAATGTCAAACAAAGAACAATGCTTAATCAAGACTCAAAACATAAAGGTTCAAATGTCAAACATAAAAATCATATAGCATCATCAAAAAATTCCTCTTCATCTTCTTCTTCAATATATTCCTCCATTTCTTCATCTTCAACTTCTTCAACATCTTCCTCCGATTCTTCATCTTCAACTTCTTCAACATCTTCCATCACTTGTTGTTCCATTGGTGCTCTAATTGCCATTGTTGCTCTTGGTGCAATTGTTGCTCTTGGTGCCGTTGTTGCTTGAGAAGTACTTCCAACTTCATTTTGCCTTGTTGTCCTCCTAGTGTAGATTATAGGCTCATTAGCCCCACTAGCATCGACAACTTGACTCCAAGTTAAATCATCATTTGGATGAACCAAGTCTTCACCATCATCTCCTACCTTTTCCATCTCTCCCACCAACCATTCGGTGTGGAAATTAATTTCGTTAAATTCCATAGGATCAATTTAATCCCGAATTTCAAACCTCTCTACCAAAGCTTGATTATACTTGATAAACACCAAGTCTTGCAATCTTTGATGTTCCAATTTATTTCTCTTCTTAGAATGAATCTAAAATACAATAATTTGAAGTATTAATTTAATAATACTTGCATGTAAGATACTTTAAAATCCTAGTAAAAAATTAATACTCACATGCTCAAAGATGCTCCAATTACGCTCACATCCGGAAGCACTGCAACTCAAACTCAACACTTTAACAGCCAACAATTGCAACTCCCGGAGTTTCGGCTCCATAAGACTTCCACCACTCAGCTGCAAGTAATTGTAAAAACTCATTCCATATACATAACACAGTGTATCACATGTAATTTAGCAAAAAATCATTTCATCTTACTTGGAGCTAATGTCGACCTTTGTCTAATTGCCGCTTTTATACCAAAGAGACCCGTAGCACCCCTGTATTGTGACAATTGTTCTGAAATCAAATCTTCCACTTCATAACTTTCACTAAGTGTCTCAATGCACTTACGGAGGCCTCTCACCAATCTACCATTTTTCTCAATTTCTGGTTTAGAATAATAATATTCTGGATTGAGATAGTGACCTGCAGAATGTAGCGGATGATGAAGTTAACACTCCCATCTTTTATCAATGATTTCAAATACAGCTTTGTACTTGCTTGAATTTGAACTAAAAGCTTTCTCAATTGATTCTTTCGCTACTCCCATTGCGGGTTTCTTTTCATTATCAACCATTCTTAGCACATCTGCAAGAGGCGCCATGCACTTAAGAGTGTAGAGAACATCATTTCAAAATGAAGCTGTAAGTATAGTAGTGGCTGCCCTTTGTCCTTTGGCATCTTTGGCACACTTGGAAGTTGTCCATTCTTCACAAAGAAACATCTCTCTAAGCTTGCCTTTTAGTTCTTGCATCCTTTGTAGACAAAGGAAATGGGTAGCAAACCTTGTCACTCCTTGTCTAACCAATTCAACATTGCCGGTAGTCTTTCTCATTAGATTTAAAGCAAAAGTATGGTTATAAATGTAGCCCACAACCTTAACCCCTTTTTGTATAACCTTTTTAACCTTTGGAATTTTGCCTATGTCTTCTAACATAAGGTCTATACAATGGGCAGCACATGGAGTCCAAAACATGTGAGGCCTCTTCAAACACAATATTTTACCCGCCGCTACATAATTACTTCCATTGTCGGTAATCAATTGAACAACATTTTTTTCACCCATTTCCTCAATAAAAATGTCCAACAATTCAGCTAGCTTTTCCCCGTCTTGGCATAGTCTGATGCATCAACACTTCTCACAAACACGGTCCCAGCCGGACAATTAACCAAGAAATTAATCAATGTTCTACCTTTTCTATCTGTCCAACCATCCGACATAATTGAACATCCATATCTATTCCTTTGCACCTCTTGGTTTTTCAACAAATCTTTTGTATATTCCAATTCTTTTTGAAGGATTGGAACCCTGAGTTCATGATAACTTGGCGGTTTCAAATGAGGACCATAACTTCCAACGGCTTCCAACATCAACTTAAAAGCTCTTGCATGTGCTACGTTAAAAGCAACCCCACATGTATAAAAAAAGCAACCAATATATTGAATGGTTCTTGCCCTCGCTTCTTTATCACACGCATCGTTGATGCTTGTGTCCTTACTCTTCTTATACACCAAATCCAACGGTCCTTTAGTCTTCTTGAAAGCAATTGAAGAGCTCTCACTCTCCGTAATCCTCTTTCCGATTCGAATTCTACGTATTTCCTCAATATCAATTGTATCACCCGCATCCAATTGCACTGAAATCTCTTGTATTCCTTTCTTAATTCTCTCTTAATCAACCATGTCAGCACGTAATATAGCCTTAACATCGTCGGGTGTTTTCGTGCAAGAAATTACATCACCGGTAATTCCTAATTGATGCCTTTTGACTCTACTTATTCCCCCACTGCTGGTTAAATTGCAAAAATCACATGTCACCTTTTTCCTATCATTCAAATTCTTCAAATGATTGTATTTCCATCCTATGTCCTTACTATTGGTTGGTTTGAATGTTGGAGCACATGAAGCTCTTGACGTCATATTTCTCTAGAACGAAACAAAAAGTAAGGACTAGAATAGATAGAAAAAAGTAGAAGACGTTCTTTGGCTTCTTGGAAAGGTGAAGAAGTACTAGAAACAAAAGTAGAAGGAAATACAAGTACCTTGGCTTAGAAAAAAGAACTAGAATAGAAGAAGAAGAAGTACCTTCCTTCTGGAAAGGTGAAACTGAAACAGTGAAGAGGCAGCGAGAGAAAGGAAACAGTGGGGCAAGGAGAAAGGAGAAGGCGGAGAAAAGATGGAAGCAGAGGGGCAAGGAGAAAGGAGAAGAGAGGAGAGAGGCAGTAGGGCAAGGAGAAAGGAGAAGAGGCAAAGCGAGAGAAAAGAAACGAAACGGCAGAGAAAAACGTGAGTTATAAAATAACAAACTATTTTACAAATTATTTTATAAAATAATACGGGCAAAACAATAATTTTGTTAAAAAAAAAAAGAAAAACTGCAGATCCGCTCCGCCCAGGAAAAACCCGCGACGGGCGATCCGCTATTTCATGAAAAGCGGCCGCTACCCCATCTCCGCTACCGCCCCATGTTAGCGCGTGTGAGGCCACCGCTCCGCTACGGAGCGCCGCTATAGCGGTCGCTACGACTGCCTTTGACAACTCTGTTGTAGTTGTATAATTGCTATGTACAAATTAGGGAGTTTATTTGTTTTGTGACTATCAATTATATCTTTTAGGATTATTTTGGTGGATAAGCACAAGTCTAATACTAATTTCTTATTTCTTATGTAATACCACAATTTTTCTGGGTCCTATTTGCTTTACAGGACTAGTTGTAGGAGTAGTTGCAAATTTTTCTGGGTCCTATTTGCTTTACAGGACCAACCTCCTTTTTAAAAACAATTTGCGATCTTTAAAAGTGTAGTCGAGTGAGAATGAACCATTCTCAGTATCAAAATTTGCACTTTTAAGGTGTATCAGTTTTGGGATGTGGAGAACTGTCACATAACAAAGGAGCACGAAACATTGTCAACAACATTACTCAATGTTTGGCTAAAATTCGTTTAACTGGGAGGCAGACATTGATTTGTATGGAAATATTATGCGAAACAATATGCGACATGACCTTAAAATCAAAGTATATAATGCAATCTTCACCTCTTATATAGGTCTTCATAATAATGAAGGTAAATATTTGTCTTTTGTCTCTATGTCTTAGGAATAGAGTTGTGTTTTTAATGTTATTATTCATGTTTATGAGCTGTTTTGTGTATAATAGCGGAGAGGGATCGGAAAAACGTAGCTTACAAAAACGTAGCTTACAGAAGCATAATACTAAGCATCATGGACTGAGTCTCCAAAATTCCACCTTTTGCCAATTGTTGTGTATTAATAAATGGAGATAGAGACTTCTCCTATTGGGATATACTATTGTTTTAATTCGACGACCCAAAGCAGTCGAAGGTCCATTATTAGAAGCGCCTAATATTATTTTAGATTGATTTAATATGGTAAATAAAATTCCTAATCAGGTTCGCGCTTTACATATCGAAAAATTTTCTAACGTATACACCCTACAAGACAACTCTGCAATCAACAACACTCCTAACACATACAGTACAAGACAACACCCAACATAAGTCTACAAGACAACTCTGCAATCAACAACACCCAACATACAGCACAAGACAACACCCAACATAAGTTTGTCTTGCGGTGTATGTGTTAGGAGTGTTGTTGATCGCGGAGTTGCTTTGTAGGGTGTATGTATTAGGAAATTTTTCGGTAGACAGTATTTTATGTAAAGCGTGAATGTATTTAACATATTACCTCAATCCCAAATAATATTTGCCGCACCTTAATGCACCTCCGGCTGCTTTGGGTCGTCGAATTAAAACAATAGTATATCTTCTTAATCGCAGTTTGGACATCCATCTCCGCTTATTAACACACAATTGTCAGAAAGTTGAGTGGAGTTTTGGAGACCTAGTCCATGATGCTTTGTATTATGTTTTTGTCTGCTACGTTTATCCGACCACTCTCTGCTATTATACACAAAACAACTCATAAATAACACATAAACATACAAGCATGTTTAATAACATTAAAAGCACAACCCTATTCCAAAGACATAAGACATAGAGATAAAAGACATATTTACCTTCAATATTATGAAAACCTACCTAAGAGCTGAAGAGTGCGTTATATACTTCGATTTTAAGGCCATATCGAACGTTGTTTCGCAAAATATTTTCATACAAATCAATGTCTACCTTCCCAGTTAAACGAATTTTAGCCAAATATTAAGTAACCTTATTGACAAGGTTTCGTGCTGCATACTCCTTTGTTATAGGACAATTCTACATCCAAAAAACATGTGTTTTCTCTGCTGCACATGCTATTAACACATACATATTTGTAACCATGTCAGTGAACTTATACATGTTTTCACACTTAGCACGTTTTCACACTTAGCACACACTTACAGTGACCATCCATTCCACTTTGTTCTTGACCATCCATTCCACTTTGTTCTTGTTGAAAATCTTATTAAGAACGAACACGGAACAACCTTCTTGAAAATCTGAATCAAAACAGTAAAATCCACAAATACAAATCATGAATAAATACATGAAATGAAACACAATCATAACGAAATTATAAACAAATACAAATTATCGTTTGATAATAGAAATATAGAGCCATGAAGCAGAATTTCATCACAAAAGAAAGAAATCGTAACTCGCCAAAAACTCTTAATTGCAACTTATCACACATCTGACACAAGTAGAAGTTAGAATATTAAAAAACAATGGAATTCATAGCAAACATCCAAGTCCAAATGACTATTATTAGGATTCTAACAATTTATTCAATAAATCCCACACTACTAGAATTGAACCCAATATGGAAGACAATAAGGATTCTACTAACCTGTTAAGAGAAAATTGTGGTGGCGGTTGAGAGGGAGATGCACGACTGAGAGACAGAGAGAGATGCATGGTTGACAGATAGAGACGGTTGTTTGAGAACTTTGCTGCACAATAGCATAAGAAAATCAATAAGTAAAGTCATGAAAACCTATAATTCATAACAGGGACAGAAGATCAGAATCACAGCAAAGTTACAAAAGATAGTAAATGATAAACATAAGATTAGTGCAACATTCAAAAATTACTTATATATGAAGATGAAAACTATTTATAACAAGTACTCACCTGTGTTCTAGAGTTGGATAAAGAATATGCATCTACAAAATAACCTTCAAACCGCAATGATACACAATCGGTGAAACGAGCGCGAAATGCTTAAGGGTTTTGGAGTTTCAGGAGAACCACGAGCGAAATGCGTAAGGGTTTCGGAGTTTCAGGAGAACCACGAGCGAAATGCGTAAGGGTTTCGGAGTTTCACGAGGACGACGAGTGAAATGAGGTGAAATCCACACGATTTTTGAAATGCTTAAGGGTTTATGTGATGAAATCCATCTGCGTGAAATGGGTTCAGGGTTTTTGAAATGTTAATAATTTTTATTTTATTAAATTCTTATTTTATTGAATAAGATTTATTTTTTTGGTCTGGTCGGCTAATTTGGTTTCAACGGATGGTCCAACAAAACTTTGAATTATGTTATTTACTTGAAATTCATGTTTAACTGCCATTTTATGTGTAGATTTTGGCTGAAAGAGAGAACTAGCTATATAAGACTTTTCTTGATTTGGTCAATAAGTGGTAAGCCCGAATCTATTATTTGACGGTTTATCTTCAATTTTAGGCTCTAATTAATTGTGTCTTCTGTTTAAGTCACGGAATTAGCCCCCTTAAACATATGAACTGCGTTTTTTTTTACTGTCTAGTAATTTTTCCTAAAAGTATATTTTTAATTTAAGAAAGGATACTAAATGTATGAACACTGATAATCTTTCGATTTGTATGTAATAGACAATATCCATTAAATTGGGGGCATGGCTTCATTTAAGATGACAGAAAAATCATCAGATGAATTCATCATAGTATAATTTGCTTCTGTTTTATGCTTTAATTGACTATGTCTCTAGTATTAGTTGATATTAGTTTGATTAGTTGAGTTCACAAAAAACAACATATGAATTCACAAGAATATAGTTTGATTAAATTCTCATTTCATATTTCCACCTAAGAAGAAACATAAATTGTCTCAACTAGTCGATCTACACTGTTCTATGCTAACTTTCATATAAATTTTTTGTTGTATGAATTAATTATAGGTTATTCAAGCGAGAAGCTGTATGTAAGAAGATATCTTCCTTGCATGGAATTGTAAGACCGCCCATTGGATGACGGTAACCAAATTCCTCTTCAGCTTGGTTAAGCAATTCTTGAAATAGAGGCTTGTTCAAGAATGATATTGGAATCAAGAACCTCCTTACCTTTTGGGACTCCCACTTGTTTGCTAGATGATGATTGTTGAATACTAGGTAAATGAAAACCCATTCTTGCTTTGTTTCTTGATAATAGGATGATCTCAAGGAAGTAGTAGAAGAAAGAAGTGAACTTGAATTATGATGCTTCAAGGTATGAGATATTTGTGTGGCTTGTAAACTCAATGTTATATATGGTGATTGAGTTATTGAATGGGTGTTATTGGGAGCCATGGCTCATTAATGATGGTACTGTCTTGAAGTCTTTCATAGATGACCACGAAATGTGAAGTTACATACCACACCTTTGGGAAAATTAGTCTATGAAAAAATGACTAGAGATAGCTTACTTAATATAATTCAGACAAGCTCTAAACACATTATTATCTTGTTCTTGTTTTTGTAAGACAAGAGATATCTACCAGTACTTGATATCCAACCAATAAACCATGCAATCTTCTTGGATGCTGCTGAACCTTTGTACGGACAGAGTACTACCACATTGTTGATCTAATTGTAAAATGTCGCTGATATATCAATTCGATAAATTTAATTACTGTCAGCCTCAGAAATCACTCATTTAATCTTTGAGAAACACCTCTACACAGTTTCATGTGATCTCTTGTCAAAATTAAGTTGTGTTGTCTATGTGAATAGAACATGTTCCATGAACACTGATGGAAATTCAAAATCAGATGGGGTCGGTGCTAATACTATTCAGTATTTTTGGTATATTGTCGGCAATGACAGATAACTACTAAGGTTATTGATTTTATTTAAAATGAAAGATGGGTTGTTCCTCACACTATCAAGCAAGTTTACCCCGGTATCACCCTGACTTTGCATGATGCTATCATTCTTCAATTTGGGTCTCAAGATCATTTCATATGGAAACATTCCACTTATGGAACTCCTACTTTTAGATATGCATATCAATTTTGTTACCCTCCCCCTCAAGAGGTTTCTTGGGCTAAGCTTATTTGGCATAATTCTATTCCTCCTTCGAAGTCTACTAAATTTTGGAGGCTTGTTTATCAGCAAAATAGTTACTGATGACAATCTAATCAGCAGAGGTCTTTCCGTGGTTTCTCAACCTATCATACTGTTGGTGCTTTTAAGTGTGAGACTAATCAAAGTTCTTCATTTAAAATTGATAAACAGACATAAATAGGCAAGAGATCATGGCCTAATATGGATGAGTTCCTAGCTTTAAACAATCTTGAAGACTTTGATCCTTGTTTTTTTTTTTTTTTTGGTTTTGGTTTGACTTTTAGCTAACATTCACTTTTATAAATAATTGAGGCTGCTAGGAATTTATAGTAAAGGGCTTTGGTTGCCGTTTGTGGCGTGTTATAGTACACCAACTTTATCCTTAATCCATATGAAGAGCACACACCTTTTTCAATTATTGGTATAATATTCATGTCTTCATTTCATTTCAATGCTATTGAATATATCCAAGGTAAAGGGTGCATGGCGTGTGTTTGTGCATTCAAAACAAGTATTTAGGCTGATGCAAGAACAACAGATGCATAACAAAATAACAGAAATTCCTGATGTTTATAAGTTTTCTCAACTAGTCAATCCTATTGGGTTATGTTATCATTCATATGACTTTTTTTTAGTATGAATTAATAATAGGTCATATAAGCGAGAAGCTGTAAGAAAACACCTTCCATCTGGGGAGTTGTAAGACCACCTATTGAATGATAGTATCCGAATTCCTCTTCAACTTGGCTTAGAAATTCTTGAAACCAAGGCTCGTTCAAGAGTAATATTGGAATCAAGTACCTCTTCATTTACGCTCCAACTTACGGCGTAAAATAGCCTTTTGGTACTTCCACTTATTTGCTTTAGTTGCACTAAATGATGATCGTATACCAGGTAAGCGAACAATTGCTTCTTCATCCAGACAGAGCAATCAACTGAACATAAGTTGCAGGAGAGTTGTTAACTTCAATCAAAGGTCTTGAGAAGTTGTCTGATCACAACAACTCTGTTTCACTCGATGATTAAGCAAAACTAGTGACGTGGATGCAAATAAGTAATTGTTTTCTGGTATCTATATGACTTGAAATTCATGTTTAACTGCAACCTTATTTGTATGTAAGTGGCTGGACACAAAAAACTGGCAATGGAAGACTTTTCATTGTTGGGTCAATAAGTGATAAACCCGAAGTCTATTATTTGATAAGTTTAGCTTCTAATTTAGACTTTAATTAACAACGTCTCTAGTATTAATTAATATTAGTTTGATTAGATGAATTCATAAAAAACAAAAGATGAACATAAGAATATAGTTTGATTCGATTCTCATTTCAGAGGAAACATCAAAATTGACAGGAATTCCTGATGTACAAAAATTGTCTCAACTGGTCAATCTACACTGTTCTACGCTAACATTTATATGAATTTTTTGCTATATGAATTAATTATAGGTTGTTCAAGCGAGAAGCTATATGCAAGAAGATATCTTCCTTGCATGGAATTGTAAGACCGCCCATTGGATGACAGTAACCAAATTCCTCTTCAGCTTGGTTAAGCAATTCTTGAAATAAAGGTTCGTTCAAGAATGATACTGGAATCAAGAATCTCCTTGCTTTCTCTCCAACATACACTGCAAGATAGCCTTTTGGCACTTCCACTTGTTTGCTAGATGATGATCGTCGAATACTAGGTAAATGAAAACTCATTCTTGTTTTGTTTGATAATAGAATGATCTCAAAGAAGTAGTAGAAGAAAAAAGTGAATTTGAATTCTGATGCTTCAAGGTATGAGATGAATGGTTTGCGTTGCTTGTAAACTCATGATGGATATATATATTTAATGAGTTATTGAATGGGGTTTAGTGGGAGCCATGGCTCATTAATGATCACATGGTACTGCTTTGAAAGCTTTCATAGAGGGACTACACGAAATGTGAGCTTACATGCCCCACCTTTTGGAAAGTTGTAGCCTGTGAAAGAGACTTGTTATGGATTGCTGCTTCATGTTTTTCAGACAAGTTCTAATAATCATATCAAATATTTTCTTCACGTCTCTCTAAGACAAGTGATGTCTATCAGTACTTGAAATCCAATCAATAAACCATGAATACTTGCACGCTGCTGCAACTTTGTATGGATACACTACTGCCATATTGTTGATCTAACCGTAAAATCAGACTGCATATTCACTGTATATTCGCCTATTAAAGAAGAATTGATTTGACTGAAATTTGGAATTTTATAAACACACCCTTTTTGTGGGAAGCTTATTGTTATACATCATAAGTCATAGCTGCTAGAAAAATAAATTTCTATGACAAGATGTCGGAAAAATTTGATGGAATATTCAAGCTGGATATTGCTTACAACACGTAGCCTTCTTTCAAACCATGTGGCAAGTTTTCACTCTTCCATTGAACTAGCAGGATTTACATAATGATTTGAAATGTGTCATACTTTGTATTCTTGCAACCTTTACTGCATTGAAAAAGGGTGTGTTCCAATTCTCTTGCTATTTGTTAAATCCTCTTCAAATTTTATTTTTTCCAGCTTGAATGGAGGGACTGGTTCAATAGTTACAGTAACATGCCCCGATTAGTATTCTTCACAGGGTATTTTGTTTTGACAAATGTGAGTTATCATTATGCCATTGTTTTTAATAAGATCATATCATCAAAAGCTGACTCATTTTGCCTATGAAATATGAATTTAATACGGTACAAACAAGTAGCTACTATCTATCTACGAAAAAATTGAGATGTTTTAGCTTTTAAGCATGTCTGAAACATAAGAATCATGTAAGTGCAAAAATGTTTAAAATTTAGTAGGTTTTCTTATTTGTGCTTACCACTTTCATTTTCTGAATGGTAACCATGTTGGCACAGCTTCTTAATGTTGGTCATACATTTAATTACTCGCTCAATTCTTAAGCAATCATTCAATCTCTGATAAAGACCTCTAGACAGTAGCATGTGATCTGTTGTGAACCATAGTCTAATTATCTCCAACTAGACCCCTCAAGAACAATAGATATATGCAATTCATAAATAGTGTGTATGACTGATATTTCTCATAATTAATTGTACCGGTCATATATCAACATTAAATTGTGTTGTCAATGTGAAGAGAACATGCACCATGTCTGATGCTTGTCCAAAAATAAATGTGTGTACAAGTATTGAGTTTGACATGCATACATCTCATTTGATCTTCACTGGCTACAGTTTGCACTCTTCTTGAACTTATTGATCTTGATATAGGCATCTAAGACAACACCATGTGATCTATTGCCTCATGGGCTCCATCATTTTAACTATAATTTATCAAACAAATGGATTTCAAGATACTATTGGAAACTATAAATGCACCATTTTCCTTCACAACATCACAAACCACTCAAGCAAACAAATTTACATACTCTTTTCTTAAATCTGAAAATTTCAGCTTCTTTTTCAAACCATTAAAAGATGGGTTTCCGATTACCTTCTATTAGACGTGCTTCTTTTATAGGTAGCCAAGCATCGTCAAAAGCTTTGAATGTGCCAAAAGGTTATCTTGCAGTGTATGTTGGAGAGAAAATGAAGCGCTTTGTCATCCCAATGTCTTACTTGAACCAACCTTCATTTCAAGACTTGTTGGGTGAATCCGAGGAAGAATTCGGATATGATCATCCGATGGGTGGCCTCACTATTCCTTGTGCAGAAGATGTTTTCTTGCATATTACTTCTCGCTTCAATAGACTATAAATCTACAATTGCAAGAGACTGACATTAGATTAGCAGTGACATTTTGTACAATAGTCACAACTTAGATTTGTATAGATTTTTTCCCTCTCCCTACCTTTGGAAATGGTTAGAATTGCCCATCTGAATGACAAATTCAGGCACAAAATATTTGTTATTATTTATTTCTAATCATAATAAAACATTATATTCAACAATTGTATCACTTTCTACATGCTTCTTTTTATAAATTCTAAAACAGAAAATATATTGTTTATCAAAATTGAGTCCAATCAGTAATATTTTACTAGTTTTGAATGAGAAAATGCACCCGAAAGAAAATTTGAGGCATATTGAAGGGCAGTGGTTAACATTATCAAACCAATTATTCTACATTTATTGGCCTAAGCCAAACTATAATTGTAGATAAGTTACCTTGTATTAAGTTTAATTTCTTTTACACGCCTTATGATTCTATTCTATCAACTGCTTTTTCATCTAGATAGAGCAATGAATTGAAGATAAGTTGCAGAACAGTTAAATGTTTGTTTTGTCTGTTTGGCGTATTTGGTTTCAACGGATGAATCGTCCAATAAAACATTGAATTATGTTATTTACTTGAAATTCATGTTTAACTGCCATTTTATGTGTAGATTTTGGCTGAACACAGAACTAGCAATAAAAGACTTTTCATAATTTGGTCAATAAGTGGTAAGCTCAACTCTATTATTTAATGGTTTATCTTCAATTTTAGGCTCTAATTAACTGTGTCTCCAATATAAGCTTTGTTATATGTTCTGTTCAGATTCTGTTTTAAGTCATGGAATTAGCCAATGAAACATGTGAACTGCATTTTTTTTCCGTCTAGTAATTTTTCCTAAAAATATATTTTTAATTTAAGAAAGGATACTAAATGTATGGACACTGTGATAATCTTTTGATTAGTACTAGTAACAAATCCGTGCTATCGCAAGGGTTTCGTCTGGATTCACATTACATTTATAGATTATTAAATTATTAAGTATGTTACCTTGTTTTCAGTTGAGTATATGTCTCATGTAAACCATGTTGACATTTAACTCCATATTTGTAGCAAGCGTCGGTCCTATCAACAAATCACGTCTGCATGAACAAATAGGAAAAATTATATACTTCTTGAAATACATGGAAAATGTACATACTATATATTTTAATTCAAAATAGATTTTTAATTTGAATCGTAAAGTATAAGATATAAAGTTTACCAACTATCAAAGTGCTTGAAAGACTTCCTTGTACACAACATTAGTAGTAGTAGAACACGGTACATTCTCCTTGTCATGAATTAGGATTTTTAGCCCACTTTTGCTCTTAACTCTTGAAATTGCAACATATAATTGACCATGACTAAACACGGGGTAGGCAAATACAATCCACGTACTATCGCACGGTCCCTCGAAATTTTATATTCCATGTATTTAATTATGACTTGTAAGGTTCATTTATATATATATATATATATATATATATATATATATATATATATATATATATATATATATATATATATATATATATATATATATATATATATATATATATATATATATATAGTTAATGTGATTCAATAAAATTTAATCTATTTTGAATCAAATAATATATTGAATTAAAATACACCTTTCATGTTTTTCCTACCAACTTTTAAGTATTTATTCGTATTTATATTAAATCGTACAACCATTTTATAACTTCAATCATTTTATTACTTCAATTATATAAAGCGACAAAAAGAAATAGTAAAAGATGTACATTAAAATGAGCGATTAGGTAAGTATATCTCATAGATACGTTCACATCTACCCGTGAATACGAATGAGTTAACAAAACTCAAGAATAAAATCATTTCGAGATATTTTTAGGTTAGCGCGTTAGATGAAATATTGGGAGGAGATTTCTCTCTTTTGTTTGTAAGGGAAATTTCGTTTGTGAAAAGGATATTTGTTTGGCTTTGAATATTACCGTGTTAAGTTTACCAATTCAAATAATATTACTTTTAGATATTATTCAATTTTGCAAACCCAAATATATATGACTTCCGTCAAATATCATTTTAAATCCTTCTTTTATATATTATATTTACAATTTTACAAACCTACCATGTATGACTCCTCGTCAAATTTCAATTTTAAATGAATATCTAAATTAGATCTTATTTATATGTCTTTTAACATTAGCTAAATTGTGATCATTGTAGCTCCAACAACAACCTTTGATTAGAGAAATTCTTCCAAAATTTCGAATCAATGTCAACACATATTCAACTAAATCAAGAGAAACCAAAAGCATAAAGATCATATAGAAATGTTTGCGATATGATATGATTTTCAATTTTAAAAAATATATCAATAGCATGTCTTGTCTTGATTCACATTAGACGTCTATAAGATTATCATTTATAAAGTATGAATTTTATTTTTCAATTGGTTCATATTCACATAGTAATAAATATATGCTAATAATATGTATTTACTTTTTAAGCTTTGATCTGTATTTATAATAAACCGTACCACTGATTTTCTAACTTCAATTATATTAAATAGTTGCAAAATAAAATTTTAAAACATGGAAATTAAAATTAACAGTTTACAACTTATATCCGTTTATGAAATTATTATACTTTTTTCATTTATAAACATCTGGAACACGTTTGTCTATTTATAAAAATATATGTAACCTATTCTCATTTATAATTATATAAATAGTTAAATTTATAAAATTATTTGTAACTTATATTTTCATTTATTAAATAATTGTAACTTATACAATTTATAAAAATGATTGTAATAGTAAATTTGTATCTTTAATTATTAATTTTTTATGAGTATCATTTATCATTAAATTTTCATGACTACCATTTAACATTGTTTTATCATGATTACGATTATAAAATTAATTTGAAAAGATTGTGATATGTTTAGTTATTTCATAAGTTTAAAGAAATTACAAAATCTCAATTGATTTTGTTTTGCTTTATTATCCTTTCTATAAAAAGCTAAATAATTTCAAAACATATTTTATTTCAAATAAGGATCTAAATAATTACAAAATATGTTTTTCGGGTAATCTTGATTTTTATAGATACTTTAGTTAAGTTGTATGATATTTCTTAAATATATGTGATTTTTATTAATATTTCATACAAATACATGGCTTTTAATAATATTTAGTAACAAAATGTTAATTAAACAATAATAGTACTTACTTTCAATTTTAAACAAATAACATTTTGAAATATAATAAAATAATATTTTTTTAATTAATATTTTTTAAAAATATATAATTTTTTAATATTTATTAATAAAAACTTATTTTAAGACAAAATTTTATTGATTTAAATCTTTCGAATATATATATATATATATATATATATATATATATATATATATATATATATATATATATATATATATATATATATATATATATATATATATATATATATATATAGTTAGTCATTACTCGTTTTTGGAATATTTATTTTAAAATAAATTTATCTGATCATTTTAGAATAAATCATAAATCAAGTGTAATTTATATGATTTTTAATATCCTTATAATCATAAATCATAATTATTTTTAAGATATTTATAGTTATATTGTTTATGTTTCTTTGGTTAGAAGATGAGGAAGCTATATCAGAAAATGGTGTTTTGAAATACGAAAAGGATGGAGAATTTATCCTGAAAGGACCCACTGTTATTGCTAAGGTTGTTATGAAGTTTGTAAGATTGGGGCATCTTACCTTCCATAATACTTTTCCTCCGCTGTCGTGCTGAAGCAGCCGGTTGATTTGTAGAAACAATATTGAAACTCTTCATTGTACTTGAGTTGCTTGATGCAGATGCTGGTGAAGGTGAACTCATATTTCTTTCATTAAAGATTGATGAAGTTAAATCAGATAGTGGTGTCCTGATATTAACCATGGTTGTTTTCATCGGTTCTTCCTTTTTTCAATCTTTTATCTTTAAGAATCTGCTTCTTGCCATTGCTGCAACTTGTGGTTCCATAGTGTAGAAAATCACTTTGATTGTATGGTTGTCATTCAATTTTTTTTGTTAACCACATAAAATGATTGTAGACATAAAATGAATAAAGTTTTTGGTTATATGATAATAAATATAATTGTTTGTGAACCATTTTAATTATTAATAATAATAATTAATAATAATAACAATAGCGTTAAATAGTGTTAAGTGTTATTTCAAATAATGGAGAATGAATAAGTGTTATTTCAAATAATGGAGAATGAAGAAGATTGAGGAGTGATATCTTGGAATATCAAAATAATTCATTCTATATGGGAAGTTGTGATATCTTGGAATATCAAAATATCAAAATAATCCATTCTATATGGGAAGTTGTGATATCTTGGAATATCAAAATAATCCATTCTATATGGGAAGTTGTGATATCTTGGAATATCAAAATAATCCATTCTATGGGAAGTTGTGATATCTTGGAATATCAAAATAATCCATTCTAATTCCAATAATATACATTTAATCTTGTAGTGTAATGATAAATAGTGGGTATTTTTAAATCATGCAATGGAATATTATTCAAATATAAATAAATTAACCGTGAATGAAACATTGGAATTGGAATTGGAATTCAAATATAAATAAAATTCAAATCTAAATAAAATAAATTAATAAATCAAATAAATAAAAAATAGTGTAAAATTATGATAGATTGACATGTCAGCAAAATTAAATGCCAAATGAATATGGTAACAGCATAGTGTTGATTAGTCTATTATACCCTTGAGATAAGAAAAGTTATAACATTTATAAGTGCCTAGAATCTGTGTGACAATTTATAAAACAATTATTAATTTATTGATTTTAAAAACAATTGTTTAAATACTTCTCTTTTATAAAAATATTAGTAACTTATTCTCTTTTATTAAAATTATTGTAACTTATTTCCCTTTATGAAATTATGGTAACTTTTTTTTCATTTATAAACATCTGGAACACGTTTGTCTATTTATAAAAATATATGTAACCTATTCTCATTTATAATTATATAAATAGTTAAATTTATAAAATTATTTGTAACTTATATTTCCATTTATAAAAATAATTGTAACTTATACAATTTATAAAAATGATTGTAATAGTAAATTTTTATCTTTAATTATTAATTTTTTATGAGTATCATTTATCATTAAATTTTCATGACTATCATTTAACATTGTTTTATCATGATTACAATTATAAAATTAATTTGAAAAGATTGTGATATGTTTAGTTATTTCATAAGTTTAAAGAAATTAAAAAATCTCAATTGATTTTGTTTTGCTTTATTATCCTTTCTATAAAAAGCTAAATAATTTCAAAACATATTTTATTTCAAATAAGGATCTAAATAATTACAAAATATGTTTTTCGGGTAATCTTGATTTTTATAGATACTTTAGTTAAGTTGTATGATATTTCTTAAATATATGTGATTTTTATTAATATTTCATACAAATACATGGTTTTTAATAATATTTAGTAACAAAATGTTAATTAAACAATAATAGTACTTACTTTCAATTTTAAACAAATAACATTTTGAAATAAAATAAAATAATATTATTTTTATTAATATTTTTAAAAATATAATTTTTAAATATTTATTAATAAAAACTTATTTTTAAGACAAAATTTTATCGATTTAAATCTTTCGAATATATATATATATATATATATATATATATATATATATATATATATATATATATATATATATATATATATATATATATATATATATATATATATATATATTTAGTCATTACTGTTTTGGAATATTTATTTTAAAATAAATTTATGTGATCATTTTAGAATAAATCATAAATCAAGTGTAATTTATATGATTTTTAATATCCTTATAATCATAAATCATAAAGATGTACATGGTGTGTATGGTAGATTCAATTGAATATATTGTAAATAGAAAATATATATATAATTTCGTCTTTATATTTTACCATATATTTATTAATGTGCATATATTTTCAAATCAATATTTATGTTCTGGAAAAAAAAGTTAATAGTTATCTTATAGAAATGTTTTATTTATAGAAATGATTTTTTCTTTGCGATATATATAGTTTTCCATTTAAACGTTTTTCAAATCATTCATATATTGCTCTTTGTATTATTATATATTATTGTAATATTTAAATTTTTTTACCAATGGAAAGAAAAAAAAGATTATTTAAATCATATTTAATTAAGCAAATTATGATATATGTTTTTTTTGCATGAATTAGATAATAATCAAATAAATAATGCAGAAAACAAATATTCTAATAAATCAAAATAATGCCATCATAAATCAATTAGAAATTGACTTTTCTATTGAAATAAATCTAGCACACCATACACTATATAGAAATCAGGGTATAAATAAATTAACCGTGAATGAAACATTGGAATTGGAATTCAAATATAAATAAAATAAATTAATAAATCAAATAAATAAAAAATAGTGTAAAATTATGATAGATTGACATGTCAGCAAAATTAAATATTTGAGTCGTTGATGTCTTTCGCAGCTTCAATCGGTCGCGCCATTAATGGAGAATGAAGAAGATTGAGGAGTGAAAGAGTAAGGGTTTAGAATGACTATATATAGGGTAACTGAAAACATGGGAAGTTGTGATATCTTGGAATATCAAAATAATCCATTCTAATTCCAATAATATACATTTAATGTAATGATAAATAGTGGGTATTTTTAAAATTATGATAGATTGACATGTCAGCAAAATTAAATGTCAAATGAATATGGTAACAGCATAGTGGTGATTAGTCTATTATACCCTTGGAATAAGAAAAGTTATAACATTTAATCAAAAGGTTAGACTTAGAATTTCCAGATACTTTACTTTTAATAGATTAATAATAGATTGATAGATGATTTAATAGACAATATCCATTAAATTGGGGGCATGGCTTCATTGGCTTGTGTTTCTGCATGCAACACAAGTATTTAAGACGACATAAAAATCATCAGACGAATTTGTCAGAGTATAATTTGGCTTCATTGGCTTGTGTTTCTTGTTCTTCTTTCATTGATATCCCTCTTGTCATAGCGTGGCCGTCAGAATCGGGCCGGTGTTGTTGTCGGCCAATTTCTGTTGGCGTTTGTCATCATATCAATACAATTCCTCATGTGCAGGTAAATCACGTCCAAAATGATATTGTTTTTAGAATTTTATACAAATACACTTTCAATCATGCAAAAGGTGGTACTCCAATAGAAATATTAAGGTATTAGGTAATCTAGAAATAGGACCTTATGCTTTCGGGTCTTGATGGTTGTAATTCTGTTGATGTTTTTGAGAATTCTAATATTAATCATAGGAAACTGTGTCTTTGAAAACCTTTCTTAGATATGGTTAATTTTATCCCTTTACCTTATTTTGATTATTATTTCAGTGAGGGAAAGGGGTGGACTTAACTATACTTGAGGTAGAGTTCCAAAGAAATAATTTCTTATGATTGCCAACAGAAATCCAAAAATATCACCATCATCTTTATGATAGTAAAAATCATAATAAAAATATTTTTATTATCTTTATGATAATAAAAATGAGAATTAACACCATAGAGATGGTAAATGCATATGGTCCTATTTTCGAATTACCTAATATCCTAACATATGAGTAATTTTTTATTGGAGGTGGAATTTTTAACACGCTTCTATCTTCTATGAATTCTAAAATTCTAAGGTAGGATAAACATAATCATGGATTAACAATGGTTTTGACTGGTGGACCATTTTGATTCTGACTGGCGTGAAGATAGAGTTGACAGAAGAAGCACTTCTGACTACCTGTTTAAGTTTATGGGAGGTCCTATTTCTTGGATTTCCAAGAAACAACCTGTTGTGGCTCTGTCAACACGTGAAACTGAGTACATTGCAGGCGTTGTAGCAGCATGTCAAGCTATTTGGCTTCTGAATCTTCTGGAGGATTTGAAAATTGTGATAGAGAAACCTCTGAAGCTGCTGATTGATAACAAGTCTGCAATCAACTTTGTCAAGAATCCAGTGTTGCATGGAAGAAGCAGGCACATTAAGACAAAGTATCATTTTTTCAGAAGTCAAGTACAAAAAGGAGTGTTAGAAGTTCTGCACTGCAACACCCAGAAGCAGTTGGTAGATGTTCTGACAAAGGCTATCAAAACTGAGCAGTTTCTTCATTTGAGAAATGGAATCGGTGTTGTCAGTTTTTGATGGACATGAATTAAGGGATGATGTTGAGAATAATTCATGTTAGAAGTTCTGACGTTGTCCAGAAACTGAGGTTCTGATGCTGTCAGAAGCTGTTTAACTTCTAAGGGCGTTATTGTAATTGTTAGGGTACTTTAGTATTTGTTATTTTTATACTGTTAGTATCGTATAACTTAATTACCAAGGTTAAGTTTTAATTAGGGTTTGTTTTAATTAGGTTTATGGGTATGTTTATTTTTGGGTTTTTAGTTGTGTATAAATATGTACTCTTATTTTATTAATAATCATTCATCCTTATTTTATACTCTTTCTTATTTTCATCGTTATTTTCATCTTTATCCTTGTGCACCAACAGTTTTGAATGAAAAAAATAATTAATGGTATTTCTAATATTAATTATTAGCCTTTTGAGACATGTGAACTGCTTTTTTTTTATAGTCAAGTGACTCTTTAAAGTATGTTTATAAGTTAAGCGAGAATATTAAATGTATGGAGAGTTTGATAATCTTTTGATTAACATATACATAATATAAACTTTTATGTATAGTGGAGGGCTGCTAGGAACTTAGAGTAAAGGGTTGCCACTAATTGAATTTGGAATTTGGCTATCTGATACAATATTCTATTTCAATTTGCTACGCTCAACATATCGGCTGTTTTTGCTGTATACCGGTTTTGAATTTTATATAAGAATTAATATTATTATGATCATTTTTATAATAAGTTATATTGAAATACACACAGGTGTTGTTTGACATTGATGTAAGGTGTGTGGTGAGGTGTGTCGATGGCTGAAGAATTTTCTAAAAGTCAACATGAGAATTGTACCATAATCATTCAGCAAAGTTTCGACGTAAAGAAAATTTTTGGGATGATTTAATTTCAAGTGTATTATATTCTTTATGGTGGAGTATGATAATTTGATTTGTCGGTATAGACAATGAGAATTATGATGGCCGGTGTAGAAAATGAAGATTGAAGATCATTACAATTAAGGTGGAGATTGTTGGGGTTGATTGTAAGTCTAATTTCTTTAATAAAGGAGGTTAAAAAGTAGTTTTTTGAGAAGTTCCACATTGCTTAGTGTGGTGAAGAAAGGGGGAGGCCAATGCTATATATTGAGCCTAAGTTCTTTGCTCTTAGATATACCAATCAATAGCACTTTAAGTTTATATTTGATTTCTAGTTTAAATATTTGTTTTGTAAGAGTGTGAGTGTACTAGAAGATTGGGGTGAGAGTAGAAAAGTCTATGTGTTGTAAAATTTTCATAGTAATAATTTTCTAGTTGTTTATTTAGACAAATGTCGTGATTCTTCTCCGATAATTGACACATATATGGCCTTGTAATATATAGCAATTTTGTATTACCATATCTATTATTAGTATGTAATAGACAAAGCATGGCTTCGTTGGTTGGCTTGTGTTTGTGCATGCAAATGCAATGCAAGTATTTAAGATGACACAAACACAAATGAATTCACAATAATATAATTGATTAGATTCTCATTTCAGATTTTCACTTAAGAGGAAACATAAAAATTTGTCTCAACTACTTAATCTACATTGTTCTATGGTAACATCCATATGAATTTTTTGCTGTATGAATTAATTATAGGTTGTTCAAGCGAGAAGCTGTATGTAAGAAGTTATCTTCCTTGCATGGAATTATGGGACCGACCATTGGATGACAGTAACCAAATTCCTCTTCAGCTTTAGTTAAGCAATTCTTGAAATAAAGGCTCGTTCAAGAATGATATTGGAATCAAGAACCTTCTTGCTTTCTCTCCAACATACACTACAAGAAAGCCTTTTGGCACTTCCACTTGTTTGCTTGATGATGATTGTCGAATACTAGGAAAATGAAAACCATTCTTGTTTTGCTTCTTGATAAATGGATGAGGTCAAAGAAGTAGTAGAAGAAAGAAGGAACTTGAATTCTGATGCTTCAAGGTATGAATGGTTTTGTTTCTTGATATATATATATATATATATATATATATATATATATATATATATATATATATATATATATATATATATATATATATATATATATATATATATATATATATATATATATATATATATATATATATATATATATATATATATATATATATATATATACTTTAGTTCTATAGTCATATAGTTTCTTTTTCGTGCTTTAGAAATATCAAACATGAATCTATTGAAAGGCTTTGTACATTGTGTATATGAGGTTTTTAAAATTAATTGAGTTAAATTTTTTATTGGAAGAAATAAAGAGAGAAAATTTAGATGGCGATTTATTACATTTAAGAAGTGATTTGAAAATTTGACATTGTATGAACAAAATTTGGATCTATGTTTAATCTCTAAATTTTGATGATAATAAGCATATCTTTTATGAAGAATAATTTTAGTTCTAATGGTTTCATTGAGTGCGCAAATGCATTTTTAGTATTCTGACTACTCTTAATCAAGATATCATCTAAATCACTTTACCACTCAGAATAAGAACCATTGAGTTATGTTTCTAACACAACATCAGTATTTTACGGAATACTGAATGTTCAACAAGAAAATAATCTCAATGAGTTTGTAAGAAGAAATATTTTCTGATAAGCTACTGCTTTAAGATCAGAAATTAAGAGAGCACAAGAAAAAAGCTTCCAACGCAGAAGATTAAAAGTTAAGATTCGTTCATTAAAAGAGCTGCTAATTGGATTCTAAAGACGAAGTCAAGATTATGAATACATATAAGGAGAGCTTCTACTCCAAGATCAGAAGTCAAGATTTTATCATCATAAGAGTTATTGCTCAAAGTTCTGAAGACAAAGTCAAGATTCTGAAGACTCGGAGATTTCATGGAATATGCACCTTCGTTCAACATTATAAATATTCCATTAGAAGAAAAGAAAGAAAGATCTTGCAGACTTATATATAATGATCATCACAAAGTCCATCAGAAAATAAAGATCTAAGGATGATATCTTCTCAAGCCTTTTTTAATCAATAGAAGTAATATTCATCAGAAGACCAATATCATCAGAAGAACCACTACACTCAACATAAGAATTATTGTGACCATTTCTACAAAAACATCAACAATTCTAAGGAATCTTGAATGTTCATCAGAAAGAGAATCAATAAAAAGATTAAGAGATCAGAAAGAAGGAACCCAAGGTCAAAATCATACGTACTGATATAAGTTGTTGCTTCAGAAATCAGACATCAGATATGCAGCTTAGAAAAGATGATTATCAAGGAATCAAGACAAGGTCAGGATAAATTAGATCAGAAGAGCTTTCACTCAAAGAAGAAATTGTTCATCAGATAAGTTGTTGCTTATATATATGAAGACAATGCTCAAATATGTGAAAGACAATGGCTCTACAACAAAGAAGAATCTTATGAATCATTATCACTCCTCATATTAGAATCAATCCATCAAGAAGAAGAGAAGACAAAGACAAGATCCAGATATATCTTTCAAGCCTACTACTTCAAGCAGAAGTAAATAATAAGAAGATATAGTCTTAAGAAACTTAGCCACTAAGTTTACAGTACAATCAATATGTTTTAATTTTCACTACTTGCTTACATATTGTACTATGTTGCCTCACATGATGAAATACTACTATTACTGTAGTTGGATAGTGAAAGTGACGTCTTCAACAATCTTATTCTCAAGTCTATATAAAGAGACCCCATCTAGGGATGCCAACGGGCAGGTCGGGGTGGGTTTAAGTACACCCAGATCTGCACCTGCCACCCAGACTCAGACTCGCCTCCGCCCTAAAACTCGTTCGGGGCTAATATTTGTTCCCCCGCCTCTTCCTCCAATAAGAAATGGATTTTCCCGCACCCGCCCGAATAAAATTTTAATTTTTTTTACTTTATATTTTTTTCCAATAAAGTTAAAAATCAATTATTATACTAAATAATTGATTATTTTAAAAGTATATTTTATGTTTGATATTTTTACTTAAATTTTAGTTTCAAAAAATAAATAATAAGTCTAATAAACATGATATTATAACATTAAAAAACGTAAATGAGTAATAAACTATTAAAAATAAATTAAATAAAATTAAATAAATTTAATTGGCGGGTGTGGGGCGGGTGCGGGGCGTGTACTAGCATCACCCGCCCCCGCACCCATACCCGTAAATAAAAATCAAGTTTTCCCCGCATCCGCCCCTGGTTAAACCACGTTTTCCCCTCTAATTTCGGGGCAGATTTATTTGCCATGCTTAACCCCATCAACATTTGAAGATTGACGAACTACTGACCATTATCTCTCTTGAATCAAATTGCTGAAGTACCGTGAAACTTTAAGAGAAAAAGAAGAATCACTATTTATATACATCCATATTTATTCTTCTAGAAAAATATCAAGAACACAAGAGTTGTTGCTCGTTATTGTGTTAAGATATTAAAGGGTTAAACACAAAGAGTTGTTTCTCATTATCTGTGTGTTAATCTTAGAGTTCTCAATACAAAGAGTTGTGGCTCATTATTTGTATTAGAGACTTTGTTCTTCATAGTTGTGCTAATATGCTTATTTAGAAACAAACATTGTAAACACAGTTGATTGTAATTCTGTTAAGAATTGATTATTACCTCAAGTAACTAGGTTGTTAGTGTGAGACTTGAGAAGGCTAAGGTGTCAATTTGGACTCTTAGGCCGTGTTAGTTAGTCACCGGTGGGTAGCCCATGCAAGTATGATCTGTTGAAATTAGTGGATTTAGTCCTTGTTGAAGACAAAATCATCTGAGGATGGTGGACAAGAGTAGCCTAGTTGAGAGTTGAACCTGGATAAACCAAAGAGTCTTGTATAGTCTTTGTTTAGTTATATTCTTTATTGTTAGTCTGCAAAATATTTTAAACTACCAAGCTTATAAGAAAACTCAATTCAACCCTCCATCATTTCTTGTGTTTTTCTCACCTTCAGACATGTTCAAATTAATATAAATCTTTGTGATTGAAATATATATATATATATATATATATATATATATATATATATATATATATATATATATACTCTCTCTGTCTCAAAATAAATGTCTTTCTAGCCATAAAAATTTGTTCAAAATAATAGTCTCCTTACTTTTCCAATGCAACTATTACCAACTTTACCACTTATGTACACTTTTTCAAGATATGACAATATATAGCAACCAATAGTAGTTAAGGGTAATGTTGTAAAAATATTATCTTTATTGACTCAATAATTATATTTCTTAATATGTGTGTAACAATTTTAAACGATATTTATTTTGAGACGGAGAGAGTATATATTATGAAAATAGTTTAATAAATAAAACGGTAAGAATTTAAAATGAAAATAAATTATTTGTTAAGATAACAATCTCTTAATTTTGTGACTGTTGTAGATGTTATTGTAATAATTTTAGGATTTTCTTTTTTCCTTGTGTTTGAAAATCAATATAAATGAATAATTCGTGAACAATAATTTTTAATGATAAAATAAGGTTGGTTAATAAAATATAAAAAATTGGTTAATTAAGCTATGAAGTTGGTTAATACAAACCCAAATTTTAAAAATAATAGTAATAAAATAAAGTTTGTTAATGAAATATATAAAATTAATTAATCAAGTTATAAAGTTGGTTAATAAGTATAGCTTTTAGTTAGTTAATAAGTATAGCTTTTAGTGTAAGATTAACATTTTTCATTTTAAATTTTCAAAGTTGAAATTTCAACTTTTTTATGATTAAAACAGAAGTTGTCCATATGGAAAAAATGTTATTAAACCTAATATAAATTTAAACATTTGACAAGAGAGTTGTATGTGCAAAGTTAGCCTATATAGAAAAAAAGTATTAAAAATATATTTTATTAGAATTAATATAACTATTGTAACAAAAAATTTAATATAATTATTTGATATCCTATCAAACCGATCTAAAATATAGGATTAGATTTGTATATTTTTGCGATAAAATTCAAATTAAATCAAATCGAAAAATAACGGGTTAATTTAGGTTAGATTGATCGGATATATTAAAAATAAATATGTAAAAATGTTTTTAAAAATAATTTAATTTAAATCAATAATTTTCTATAATAATAAAAAATTCTTAATTTTTTTCTCTTTATCGGTTGTAAATGTCTCAAATGACGTTTTTTCTCTTCATACTCACAAGTAGTATTTTAAAAATACGATCTCCGAACAAATAAATATCAAGTTTTAGTTGTTTGATTCGGTTTTTGCACAACTAAAATAGAAAATTTTACTGTTTTGCCATGCTTTTCAAAGAAATATCCCATTATACCATTCAACTCCCCTATAATTCCCAATGTACCATGTTTTCAAAAAAAAAAAACGAAAAAGTGGAACCTCCGCCCAAGCAATGGGCGGTTGCTTTATAAACCAGAGCACCACCTCCCATTCAATTGGCTGGCATGTGTGTTTGACTTTTTTTTTTTTTTTTTTTTTAATTCAAAGTATAAAGAAATTATATATTTATATTTATATATATATATATATATATATATATATATATATATATATATATATATATATATATATATATATATATATATATATATATAATTATATAATTACTATATATTTAATATATATTTCTTTTAACAAATAAATAATTTATTTAAATAAATAATTTAGTAAATCTTATTATTATTTAAGTATATTAAATTATTATAATAAATAATTAATATAATTTTTAATATAATAATTAAATAATAAATATTATAATTATAAAATTTAATAGTAAGTACTATAAAAAAATTAATATTTATTTTTTTATATTATAAAAGTAATTATATATATATATATATATATATATTTAATATATATTTCTATATATATTTTATATATTTATTATATATTTTATATATTTACTATATATTTAATATATATTAAATATAAATTTTTATTAATTTATTATTTAAATTCAGTTCCGTCATTGTAATGGGCAGAAAACATTGTTTATTTTATTTTTGTACGGTTCCGCCACTGTGATGGGCGGAGACATTGTTTATTTTATTTTTGTACGGTTCCGCCATGATGGTGGTTTTATTTTATTTCCGATCTCATTATTTTATTATTTTATAATTTTATTGTGGGCTATAAATACCATTGATGTTGGTAAACATACCATTGAGATAGACAATGAAAAGAGTTTCTAAAAATAAAATAAACAATGTCTTCAAATTACAATAACGGAACTGAATTTAAATAATAAATTAATAAAATTTATATTTAATATATATTAAATATATAGTAAATATAAAATATATAATAAATATATAAAATATATATAGAAATATATATTAAATATATATATATATATATAATTACTATAATATAAAAATAAATATTAATTTTTATAGTACTACTATTAAATTTTATAATTATAATATTTATTATTTAATTATTATATTAAAATTATATTAATTATTTATTATAATAATTTAATATACTTAAATAATAATAAGATTTACTAAATTATTTATTTAAATAAATTATTTATTTGTTAAAATGAAATATATATTAAATATATAGTAATTATATAAATATATAATTTCTTTATACTTTGAATTCAAAAAAAAAAAACATGCCAAATGGGGAGTGTGTTATAAAGCAACCGTCCATTTGGAGGTTCCACTTTTCGTTTTTGAAAACATAGGAATTATAGGGATTGAATGGTATAATGGAATATTTCTTTGAAAAGCATGGCAATACAGTAAAATTTTCACTAAAATAATACCTAACCATACAATAGTTTATTTTTTAATCTGTTCTAATTCGAATTTATTCGAATCAATTAACATCCTATTCATGAATTTTTTTTTTTGAGCTTTGTTATTTTCGCATCTTATTTTCATTTCACCTTTATTAATTTTCCGTGTAAATTTTTAAGCACAAAAATCAAGATACAAGAAATTATTAAAAAGTAGCATTAAAATATCTCTTATGCATACATCTACCGTATATACATATGTTATAAAATGGTGTAAGCCTAGCTTTTCATATATTTATTTTGTCCTACGCAATTTATCTATGCAAACGTTAAAGTTTGTAAACCACTTTCCAATATTTTTTTTTGTTTAACTATCAATCACTTTCCAATTTTCCACCGATTTATATTCCACACAAACAAATAAACAACTACTCAAAAGGCAAGTATAAACACTTTTTTTTTAAGTGTCTGCATTGCATCCACTAGACACGAACCATAAAAAAAGAAAAATAATGTACGAATTCTCAAGAATGTGACCAACAAATAGTTGCCACGTGTCATCCAAAACAGTCACGAATCACAAATTCTTAACGGACTCCCCAATACACTATTATTCGGCGACGACGAACATGATTTTCTTCTTAAAAACCCGTAAAGTTTCTTTCTCTCTTTAAACGAATCATCCACGTCATCATCACCATCATTCCCTCTGGACCGTTGGATTGATTTACAACCCCTTCCATCACCGTCCGTTTTCAATGCTGTGATAACAGATTTAATTGCCCGACTCGGTGAGTTCCGATTCGTGATCATCAACTCACCGATTTCCGCTGGACTCAAACTCGCTCCGTTTTGGAAAATCTCTTCCACCTGAGGGAAAAGCTTGTGATCCTTCACACCAAGGTAGTTACTAGCAAGCGTTTTAAACGATGAGAAATCACATAGAGGAAAATGGATATGTACGTCGACCCGACCCGGACGGAGCAGATCCGGATCCACATTCTCTTTGCTGTTCATCGTGAACACCATCACTCTCTCTTCTCCGCTCCATATTCCGTCCATGAAGTTCAGTATCGCCGATGAACTTATCCTCGTAGATGATTTCTCGTCCAGAAAACGATCTAGATCCTCAACGAGAACAACCGATTTCGGCGTTGTTTGGAGGAAGAGAGATTTGAGATCTGAATCGGTGTGAAGTTTTGATAGATCCATGTCGTAGATATCGTAGGAGAGGAAATTGGCCATGACGGCAACGAAGGTGGATTTACCGGTGCCGGAAGGACCGTATAACAGGAAGCTTCGTTTCCAGATACGGCCATTCCGATGATAGTATTGTTTTCCTTTGAGAAACGATTCCAGATCGGATTTGAGTTTGTTTTTGAGATCTAATTCCATTGTGATTGTTTCAAATGTAGAAGGATGATTGAACGGAACGAGTCTCCATCGTGCACCGGCATCGGTAACGGAATTCATGTAAAGCCGCAAATCACGTTTCCGTTGTTTTTCAATTTCGTCAACGACGGAGTGAATATGTTGAAGATAAAGACGAATGATTCTTCGTTTATCGATTCTTCTGATCTTGAGAATGAAGACCCGGTTCGGTTCGGTTTGGTTGAACCAGTAGAGAGTGGCACCGAGAAAATGATCTCGAACCGTTTGGTTAGGGCTAAGGCAAACAACGACGTCGTTTTGGTTATAATCGGAAGTGATGAGGTTATTGAAGTGTGAGTCTTGGAGAGAAGGAAGAGAATGGAAGTATATAGAGAGTTTTCTGTAAAAAGCATTGTACTGCATGTTGTCGTTTAGTTCTGGAACATTGAACACATGATACACGTGGAACCAATCTTGTATGTTTCTCCAATGTCTCTTCACTGTTTCGGTTTTGAACAATTTATGTAGTACCCAAATTGAGAACATGAAGATTGCGATAGTCAAGAAAATGGGGTTACAAAAAATGAAGATAACCATGATTGAATTATGAAAATGAAAACTAGTGCTTGCTACTAATGCTATAGTGATAGTACTAATTCCTCTTTGTTACTGTTTGTATTTTGCGGCTTTTGTTTTGGTTACCCAAATCAAAACCTCCTCATTTTAACCCTATTTTACTTTTGTCTCTTTAGGTATAAAATTATATTTGACTAACTTTATATTTTTCTCAAAAAGGTTTTTTTTTTAATTTCTATATCTATTTTTAGTATAAGACTTACTTTATTGATATTTTTTTGATAATAATATATTTTTCAAAATATACTTCTTGATTAAAGGAAATTTTGTTTGAGAAGTTTTTTGATAAAGGCTATTTTCAATTTTTATATTTAAAATATTAAAACAATTTTGCATATTTTTAATTTATTTCATTCGTTCACAAATAAAAGTAATAAATAATCAATATATAATGAATAAAAAATAAGATAATTTTTCTAGATGTTTGATTGGAGTAAAAATTAAAGGAAATAGTTGATAAAATGTGTATGTAAAAAGAAATAAGTTTAAATGCATTTCTAATTTGATAATTCTTATTTCGTTATTCATATTTTAAAATTTTGATTTTTGATGATGAAGTTTACATCACTTGACAATGAGTTGGTCCCTTTCAATTTTGTACGCCTAACTTTTTCATTAATGACGTGACAATAGTATAGTAGAGTCAAGTCATATTTATTTCATTTTTTACTTAAATTAATTGTTTTCAATTTGTATATTAGTAAAAACATTTGATAAATTATGTTTGACTAATTATATATTTACCTTTTCCATAAAATTATATATATATATATATATATATATATATATATATATATATATATATATATATATATATATATATATATATATATCTTTAGTATAAAATTACTCTATTTGTAAATTTGATTCTATTTTCACAACTGTTTTATTATTATTAAAAAACTTGTACAATAAATTTATTTTTAAAGTTTATTTTCAATTTTTAAATCGAAAATATTAGGACAACTTTGAATATTTTGAATTTTGAATTTATTTCATTCATTCGAAATTAAAAATAATTATATAAAATAAATAAAATATGAGATAAGTTTTCAAGGGTGTGTTTGGTAGTGAAATATAAATGAGAGGAGAGAAATATGTGATAAAGAGCGTGAGAAGAGAGAAATGAATGAGAAATAAAGTAAATTTAATGTATTATTTGTTATAAGAGAAGTGATCGTATCAGATTAAAATGGATCGTCAATGACATGCGACACTTGGATTTTGACGGCGGTTGAAGGAGAAGTAGGGGGTACCTGCAAGACACTCTAATGTCAAAATAAGGTTTGAAGCAAATGTGTAATTAGAGAGATAGGGTAAAAAGAATAATATATATGACCTCCTAGTGGAATAGTGTATTTATAGCTCCTAACATTGGGCTAAGGTTCTCATTTGGGTCGAATGCCCAGGCCTACAATGGAGACTGCTATGACCTAAGTGGATAGAGGAGACTAGTTCATGGCCTTAATCATGGTTCAACTGTCTCGTGATTCTCGGAAGGCAAAGACCCGGTATTTTCGTGGGGCAGGATGACTATATAGTATTCAGAGGAACGTTGGCCACGTTCCGATGGCGTGGTGGAGACATTCTCGGTGAGCAAGTGGCAGAGACATTTCCCGACAGGAACATGGAGGACATGTCCTCGACGAAACGTATAGGTGACGTTCCTCAACAGGCACGTGGGAGGAGAAGTCCTAACATACACGTATGAGAGATGTCCCCCACCAGAAAAGTAGATGAGACGTCTTTGATGGGCACGTGCGAGGATGTTTCCCAACGGCCATAACAAGTTTGCCTTAAAAAAGTCTTAAATCCATGACGATCGTCGTTATGAGTTTGTTTGACAACAATTATGCTAAATTGATAAAAGGTTTTATCTTGAAAAGATGTTTAAGTTTGAATTTTGGTATCACGACTGAGTTTCAAAATGCAACTGATTGTGGCGATTTATTCTGTTTCACAAGGTAAGTAGCTTGCTCATATATGAAACATATAAGCATCAATGGAACAATCTAATAATGTTTAACAAGATACCCTTTTTGGTCCCTTAACTATACTTCGGGTACATTTTGGTCCCTTATCTTTAAAAAGTGTCAAATTGGTCCGTTAATTGTTCAAAAAGGACCACATTTGTCCTTTCTGTCCATTTTTTACTAACGACGTTAACTTTTGCACTAGTGGCATCTGATGTCGCATACATTCACACGTGTGTTAGTTGACATGGCATATATTCATCTTCAAGTTTATCAAAATTCAAAGAAAATTTTAAATTTTTTGTCTTGTAGCAATTTTCAAACCTAGGTCACCTTGGTTGTAAGATTGCATGTTTCACCACTAGACCATTTCACCCTTAGTGCTTAATTTCTAAAACAGTTATATATTAAAAGCAATTATATATTAAATTTCATAATTATAAGGATTTATTTTCTTCTCCAAAATATCACGTACATACATCTCTCAAATCACTAACCAAATTTTTTTAATAATAATAATTTTTTGTCTAATATACTCTCTACTATTTATTTCTCTTTCTTCTTTCATTCTTTTGATTATGTTTTCTAATATAATAATTAAATGACATATTTATAAACTCATACACCATTTAATTTTCCCATAAACTAATAATAAAATTTCTTAATTCATACTTAAATTTCTTAATTCATATGAAACGACTAAAACGTCATATAATTTGGGACAGAGAGAGGATTATCTACTCTAATATCTTACTGTTGTCTAATCTAGATCTTTAACTTCATGATCCATCAAATAGGAAAGAACTTTCACAAATTTGTTTCATGATATGCACACCTTTTTGAAACCTTTCACCGTATTCAAATACCTGTGGTTTCAGACCTGGTGAAAAGGATAAGAAGGAGTTACTGATGAAGGTTTGGTATAAGGGTTTATAGTAGAGAAGTGATGAATTTTGTGCTTCTATTTATACGGTAGAATTAGGTTTAAGAGGATGAAAAATGCCAAATGTGCAAGGCTAGTGAGATGGTGGGAAAGAAATGTTGCAGTGATACAGTCTTGTGATGATTCAGTCTACTGTTAGCAGTTATTATGTTTGTTGAATCACAAAAATGGAACAAAGTAAAAAAGTTTTGTGAGAGAGAAAATAAAAGAGTTATTCCAAAGAAGAAAGATCCCTTGAGCATGCTATGATGATATTTTATTGGGATGCAGATACACTGCAGTCAGGCCTTCAAGCATTCCATAAAGAAATAACCGTTTGATTGAAATTAGGTGGTTCAAAAAAACTTTATTTTAATTATTAAATTATAATATAAAATATAAAACTTAAATATAATTCGTTTGATCTTGATCGAACAGTTATCGATGCACTTAATGCGTGAATGCGTGCCTCGTGACTACAGTGGATATGCATCCATTTTATTATGCTTTTGCTTTTTTTTAAGAATTCGTGAAGAATAGACTAATTGAAATAATAATAATAATATTTTGATTTAAATAATAATTATAATAATAATAATAATAATAATTGATTTGTAAATTCTATTTGATTTGGTTATTTTAAAAGGACCAAGATGCTTAAACCTAAAAGTATATGTTTCAAAAAGCATTTTTTTTTTTGGTTACATTTTTAAAATAAAATAAAAAGTATTTACATGCTTCATAATAATATTTTTTATGTTAAATTTAAAATAAAAATAATATATCATTAAAATTGGGGATCAACGTATTTTAAAAATGAGTTTTTTATGTCACTTCAGATCATAGCCTTTAAATTGAATCTAATTTAAATTAATTAATAATTAGTCACTAAATTAAATTTAAGTAACTATGATTTGGATTAAGTTAGAAAAACTTATTCTTGAAATAAATTGATCCTTGCTCTATTATTAGTTTTTAATATATAATTTTTTTTATAATTTTGAAAAACTCATTTTTAAAATAACTAAAAATTTATAATAAATAAAACCTGTAGAAAAATCCGCATACCTACAATTTCACATTGAAAATTTATTCTCATCATAAATAGTCAGACTTAAATTTACCAACTAACTCATATTGCTTTTTTAAAATTAATGGACAACATTAATAAGAAAAATGTGAATTTATGTGCTTGAGATACAATTCGGTGTCATTGTAGATGATTGTGGTGATTTTGATAATCACAATATTTTATGTTAAATGGCGTGAAGTCTTCTATATCATATATTCAAGAATTTTTAATAATGGTGTCCAAGGATAAAGATATCTTAAACCTATTCAGAATTCTAAATCAATTTTTATTTTACAGGAATTTACCAACTAAATATTCAAATCAGGTAAATACCTCTCATCAATCACCCACACTACTCCAACTCATATCCAAATCAAGAGACATTAATAATGGTTTATATGTGATAGATTAGGGAGCCTTATTTTACTAACTAGATCCCACTATGTAATCTTTATTATGGACTCATATAACATAAATAAACTATAAATGGATAATGACTTTCACCCGAACTTCAGAATTCCCAAAGTGATCTGGCTACCACATATCATATATAAGTATAACTGTGTAGGACTATTCATTTAATTATTAATTAATTTAATTAAATATATTAATAAAAATGTTTAGTTAGCAATTTTGCTTTTATATTCACTATTTTTTGAAACAAAGAGGATTGAAGTTTAAAAGAACAGGAACACTACACACAACTCTAGTGATCGAGAGACCTTTAGAGTCTTCGTCCAAAAGACTAATCAAATTCTCAGAAAGAGAAACAAAGCAAAAAAGTCTTCTTAGAACTACATCCAATATTAACTAGGACACCTGCACACCGATTGGTTTCTTTAAAAGACTGACAAACACTCACATTCTCAAACACTCCCAAAAGTCTTTGAATTTGAGAAATAGTTGTCAAAGTCTCTCGAACATTTGAGTTTCCTCTGTCAATAACATGAATCACCATAATAGAATCCACATTCATTTCCACATTTTTTAGCTCCCAAGGATAACACAAATTTAATCCCTTCAAATTAACCTCAGAGTTCATCCGTAAAGATACTGCAATCACCAAGAAACTTAGCAAAACCTCTCAACCAAGTACCATTGTCATCCCTAATCAACCCACCATACTCATATATGTTATTCTCTTTACATGCTCCATCAACATTTACTTTAACCAATTTCTTATTGAGGAGGCCAAGCAATCCATTCGTCATCTTTTCTTTACACATAGTAATGATGTTCATTCTAGCAACATCGTTGTACTCCTTAACCTTATGACAAACATAATCTCTCGGCTCAAACGAGCCAACAAAGGTATCTACATGCTCCTGTTTATTACGCCAACTCCAAGTAAAATATCACCCATGGCCCAAAAATATCTCCAATCTACACCTAGAATCGACTTCTTATTGAAGTTAGAAGCAATCGAACCACCAATGTACATATGGAAAAAAGATAAGGTCATATCAATAGGGGTAGTGTAACTCTAAATCTGAATGGCTCTTATTGATAAAACTGGTTTGGGCTTTGATGATGAAGTGTTAGATGTCTCTCCCTTTTTTGGGCCTATGAGAATTTATATTCTCAAGGTATTAATTCATGAAGCAAAGTCTCTTCAAAAGACTATAACCACATCCATTGCAACGAATAGTGTGTGCAAAAGCATTATCAAAATGTTGGAACTTATTTTCAACCTTTGCCCCTGGTATTGAAAAAAATGCAACTCGTGATGATAAGTCTGAAGGTTTGTTCAAATTTGGCGATGAAAATGGTGGTGAATACATGGATGAGGGTGCCTCTAAAAGTGACTTTGCTACTCCGTCTCTTTGGTTTTCTTTGATATCCTAATGGTTTGTCGGGTTTTTTTTTTGTGTGGGTTTATTATGGTTGGTTGGACCTTGTTTGTTGTTCTTCGTTTTTTATTTGTGATTTTGTTAACTTTGGATTCTCTTTGTTCCTTGGCTCATTTGAGGAAAATAGGGGAGAAAGGCACAATCACACATGAATTTTGGTTAATGTTTATTGCTTGCCATTTTATTTGTGGTGCATCATGCATTATGTTGTTTTAGAAGAAGTGCTTAAATCTTTTTTTTGCCAAAAAAATATCCAAATGGGGAGTTTGTTATTACAATTTGTTGGCATATTTTTTTAGGAAAATGTTTAGAAAGATGTCTTTAATGTTGTTGAGACATCTTATCTCAATTGTCTTGTTTTGTCTCAAATATTTCATCTTGTCTCAATTGTCTTATCTTGGCTCTGTTTGGTTCGGAGGATATCCTATCAAAACTTTGCTCGTTGTTTGGTTTAAAGTTAGCCATTAAACTTCAAATGCTTGTAAAGATAGATTTGTGTGCATATCCTATTAAAAGCTCTCAAGATAGTGGAAAATTGCAAGAAGAATTCTTGGGAGAGAGAATCCAATCATCTTCTTTTAGACCAAATATCTTTAATTCATTAGTGTCTTTCTCTTACCCCTATCTCTTTTACTTTTTAAATGTTTTCTTTCATATAGTTTTCCATCTATTTCTTTATTCCACTACTTATTCCTTTGTTTGTTTTACAAATGGTTTTAAACTTTGTTTTTCATAAAGATTATATTTTTAATTATTTTTTAAACCTCCGCAATTCACTCCTCTTGTGGTTGAAATCAAATGTCCACCAAGTTGGGACAAAACCATGTGAAAACCCTATATTACACCTACAAAACATCTCATCTCTTGGAGACTCAAGCATAATTTCATTTCACAAATGACAACCTTAGAAGGATAGAAATTCTTGGGGGAGGATTGGGTCGTCTTTATTTACACTAAACCTCTTTAATTAAATAATGTGTTTCTCCTTCCTCTATCTCTTTTATATTTTACTTATTTCTTTTCATCTAGCTTTCCATATGTTTCTTTGTTCCACTGTGTCGCACCCCAAAATTTACCCTCCTTTCCATAATCTTTCTTGGAATATTGGTTCATGTTCCTTTCTCTTGTATCCACCCAAATTATTTGAAACGAATGATTTGTCAAAATTCGTGGTTCTGGATTTCTTGAAGTTTATGATTTATCGGTCAATTATTCCATTTTTGGGATTTCTTCTTAAGTTTGTGGTCTATGCAAGGGTTTGAGTTTTTAGACCAATCTTGTACATCCAAGTTTTTACCAATTACAAGATACAAGAATTGTGGTTGGTGCAAATCCATCCGAATTCCAGTTCACAATTTGCAAATTCCTAAAGCCCAAAGGAAGTTCAATTTCTCGAGCCAATTGGAATGTTGGTTTATGTTTTAGCAAGTGGATCACGAGTTGGAGTTCAAAGGAAATGTTGAATTCTATTTGTGAGACAAGGCAAGATAGAATTATTTGAATTTTTATGGCAACTCAAATGTTCGAATTATTAAATTCAAATTCTAAGTCCTAAGTTTGCACCAACATTGACAAGTTGAATTTTGAACACTTTTCAAATGCGGATCTTATTCAAGTGTTCTAAAAAACGCGTTACGAGTCCATTCAAAGTTTTACAAGTTTTGGAAATTTTCGCCAAGATTTGTTTTGTTCAAAGGTCAATGCAAGGACCGTTTCATCAACATTTCAAAAGATGGTCAAATTGGGATGATTACATTATGCGATTCAAGAATTAAGGAAGCATTCGAACCAAGTTTGTTTTCATTCAATTTACCAAACTTTGGTACAAGAGTGTTACAAATTTGGAAGTTCACAAGTTCACTAAATATTGAAGCTTCTTACACTTTTCAGTTCTAATATCGAATTACAATTAAAATTTTCCTAAAGGAATCGATGCCTAAGCTACAAAGATTTTGTCTTGGGTGCTCCATCTTCAAGCTCCAAATGGCTTCCTTTGTGCAAATCTTTTCCTTCGCCTTTTCCTCTCCAAGCATGCCGATGCGCAACATGAAACAAGGAACAAAAATCAGTTAGTAAACATAATTGACATAAAATGCGAGAAATTCTAAAGGATTTGTTTCTTTTTTGTCAAACATCATCACTAGGCGTTTGGCGGGAATCAGGTTTTTGCTAAAGGCCTCAGAATCTCGAAAATTAATCATCGGCGGAGTTACTTGTTCGCAAATCACGGGCTGACCCGGTTTACGAACGAGCATACAACGGGCTGCAAGCCTACAAAAGCGATAGTTTTTTCGAACAATAAGCATACGTATCAGTTCACAGTTTTCGGGCAGCAAGAGAAAGAGGCAAATAACCCCACAGTTTTTCCGAACAACAAGCATACGCATCAGTTCACAGTTTCCGGGCGGCATACAAGAAGCAACAGAAAATCCCGGGCAGCATACGATATCCCACAATTTGAGGCAATAAGCATAACAAGGCAGCAGATATCAGTTTAGAACAGCCAGCATACATAACAACACAACAGGCAGCACTCAAGAGCAGGGACAATTGAGAAAGTAAGAGGAAAAGAAGCAGGACAGCCAGCATTGAGCCCAATGTTATAAGCCACAAAGTCAATAAAGTAACAAATATAACAAAACAGCCAGCAAGCATGTGGTAATTCATGATGATCAAAAGTACAGCAGCCAGTTCATGATGATAACATACATGGAGCCCAACATTTAAATCCCAAAAAGTTAACAAGTACAAGAGATCACAACAGGCAGCATAGGCATTTGAGAAAGAAGATATGAGCCACAAAAATCAGAACTCAGAACAGGAATTCATCATGACCTAAGGAACTGGGACATGCTAAGATCGAGGCAGAAATTTGTTCAAGTGGATATAGAGGACATAAAGAGAAAAAGAGTTCAAACGGTTGAGAGTTCACAAGTTCAAGAGAAACTATAACAAACACCAATCAAAAAACCCAAGAGGAGGATCTGTTCTTATTTTTTCAGAAAACTATAACAAACACCAATCAAAAACCCAAGTGCAATATCTGTTCTATAACCCAGAAAACAAACGCAAAAGCATAGCGACAAAAACGAAAACAGAGTTCAAGTCCTTCAACCAAACACAACAAACCAGCTTCAAACCACAGCCCAGAAAAACCGAAAAAAAACATAAACTACAGCAAGACAAACACAAAGCAAACATAACATTCATCACTTTCCTACACCAAACGCCTTCAGAACTATACTTTCTCAGAAACTATTTCTGCATCGAGAAAGAAGAAGAAGAGTAGATAAAAACGATCTCACCCGGAGCAAGAAGCGATTGAAGCCAGCCATTTAGGGTTCCAAACCTTCAAAACTCCAATCGGTAAGCCAAAGTTGTCTGAAACAGAAATCAAAACGAACCAACCATCAGAAAACCACAAACAATATCAGAAATCAAACAAAACGAAATCGCAATCAAAATCGGAACATGCAACTGGGTGTGAGAAAGAGAGAGTTTCGATCATTGTGGGTTTGAGAGAGAGAGAGACGGTGAATCGCGACCACGGAGGGAGAGAGCCGCGGCCACGATGAGGGTTTGAGAGAGAGCGGGATGAAGAAGATGAGAGCGGCGATGAATCGGTGAGGTCCGGCGAGAGAGATGAGTGACCCAAGCGTGAGAACGCGAAATCCAGAACCCCAAGTGTAAGAACGCGAAACCCAGAATGCGATAATATGTCACTTGGGCCGGTTGGAGCCTTTTCAAAGAAGGAAGGTCTGACGCACCCGGTTCACCAGCACGTGGGGGTATTTTTGACCAACAAAAGTTTAGATGGATTTCTTTTCATACCGTCCAGAATCACGACAATCAGGCTATTTCTGAACTTATTCTATTTCAATTAATTATTTTGTCGTAAATAATATTCTTGTTGCGATGTAATAAATAATTGTTGGATCTGATAGTTTTCGTTTGATGACTTATCGATTAAACTATTAGTCGATTTTTCATCAAACAGAAAAGATCGTCTCTACTAATTATTTAAATTTCCGATTGTATTGTATGGTATTTTGTCTGTTTATTTACTCATTCAGTATTTATTCACCAATGTACACGTTGCACACGGAAATTAAAATCAATTCGACTTCATCCCGATTGGCTCATCGCGATTTCTTAAAGGGTCTCATGGTTGGGGATGGGCATGGCCATCCTCACGAGATTGGTTAAAGCCCTTGTTGCATTAACCGATCATAACCCGAAAACAACATTGGTCTATATACCAATCACCATGCACCAGGGTCTCATGGTTGGGGATAGGAGCACCTATCCTCACGAGGTTAATTGAGTCCATATACTTGATTAACCATAACCCGCTTCCATTTCATCTCAGCACGCGTATCAGAATACTTTTGCAAATTAAAGTTTCAAACCTCGATCCAACGTCGAGCGCATTTTCGAAACATTTTTCATAATAAATACAAGTTTTTTAGTCGTTAGCGATAGCTAGTTGCTAAAAACTTGTAACCAAACAACTTTAGTCTTTAAGTCGTTGGACGCTAGACCTGTGGCTTAAAGACTCCTAAATAACGTGAACTCGTTTCACTTCACTTTTTCTCAAAGAAAACTTTTTTGGATGATAGACGACTCGTGCGAGCTTTCGTTCCTCGGGTTTCTAGTATTTGAATCGTGAGATGCTAGCCTCGTTGTTCGGTACTTTTTCATCCACATAAAAAAAACAATTCAACCCATTCAAATCCTTTTCTCGCTCATACGCGATCATTAAACTCTTTTCCGACAAAGAGTGTGCAATAGTCGTTTCAAATACGAGCAAGGACTTAAGCTTTTCAAAGAAACAAAACAAGTCCTAGCTCAAAGCATTTGAAACGTCTAAACGCACGATTTTTTAGATAAAATCAATACAACCAATTAAAGCCTTTTTAAGAGGAACTACAGAGTTTTGACTTTCCCATTGCACGAGGGAATATGTAGGCACACGGTTCTGAAACCGTGCCAAACTCAAAATAATAACAAACAATTCTGTTTCCTTTTAGCATCCATAACTTAGTAAACACACACACAAACGCGTAGAATTAAATGGGTCCCATCGAGTACGATGGATGTAAAGGGGTGCTAATACCTTCCCCTTACATAACCGACTCCCGATCCCACTTTTTGGTCATGTAGACCGCCTTATCCGCTTCTTTGGGGTTTTATCTATATTTTCCCGTTCTTTTTAGAACAAATAAAATTAGGTGGCGATTTCACCGTTTTCGAGAATTTAAAAGATTTTTGAAAATCGAGTTGCTTCACACTGTTTATTCTTTTGTTTGTTTTACAAATGGTTTTAAACTCTTATTTCATAAAAAAATTATTTTTAATCAACATTTTTCAAACTTCCACAATTCCTCCTTCCATGTTTCGAGTCAAATGTCCACCAAGTTGGGACAAAACCATGTGGAAGCCCTATATCGCGCCTACATAATATCTCATCTCTTGGAGACTCAAGCATAATGTCATTTCACAAATGTCAATCTTAGAAGGATAAAAATTACATTAGTTTCTAGATGTTTCCTTTGTAGTGAAGACTTGGAAATTGCCTCTCACATATTCTTGAGTTGCAGGCACACATTACAAATACAACCATGGTTGTAATCCTTGTTAGGCATGCATCTTGATTGTACTACCTTTGTGAGCCTATACAAGATTTCTAATCGAGCTTGGACTCCACAACTCAAGAATCATATTATTGCAATCATTGCTTTAATAATCTAAAAAATTGGACATAAAAAAAAAACTTTGATTCAACGACACTCACATAAAATTTGATCGGGAACTTAGAGACATAAAAAATTGATTCACATCACAACCATCTCGCTCAAAGATCATATCTACTCATCGATGCATGAGCTCGTTATTCTAAAATAATATGATATCAAATGTCAACCTCTTTTGCACCCTGCATTAAGCAAATCAATTCGAATTGTCCACAACTTCATTGAGTTAATTGTAACATATATATGGTGTCTCTAATGGATTTTGAACTTGCAACTTTGATAGAAATCTTTCGTGATTCATTGGACAATAATTAGGTGCATTCTCAGTAAACATCAGTGTTGTGACCTCTTATTAAATTAAACTTCAAGGTATCATTATGAATATAACGCTTGCCTTTAGGAGAGATTAAATTCAACTTTGACTTGAGAGTAATTCCCTTCTTATCATACAAGCAATCACTAATACTATCATTGCCCATTGTATATTTCTATCCAAATAAAAAGCTATCTTCATATCATTAGATCATTCTATTTCAAGGTATCTCACATTTACTATGAATGTAAGCTATTACGTTTAAGATGAAGTGAATTTCTTATTCCACTTCATAACCTTCTTGTGCACTACGTGAATTTTCTAAAATGCCCATATAAATCAGAAATATACTTCCAGTTCGCACCCTATATCATAAAAATCACATTGAACATGGTTGGGTGTAAACCGAAAGTATACTTCTGATTTTAAACTATGTGTAATTTTTAAATAAAGCGTGTATGTGAGACTGAATTTGGAATAATTTCTCAATATTTTATTATTTAGTTTGGAATCGGAAATATATCTTTATTTTTTACCCAAATATTTTAAAATATGGTGCGTACCAGAAATATACTTCAAATTTTAGAAGACATTTTGGAAAATGCATAGAGTTTAATTTCATTCCATAAAATAGATTAAAAAATTCACAAAATTTGAAGACATTTTGGGAAATGCATAGAGTTTAATTTTATTCCATAAAATAGATTAAAAAATTCACTAAGATGAGATTTGACCAACCTGAATTCTAATTTGTGTAAAAAATGGTTTCATAAGAGATAAACTTGATTTAGCTAATTATATTTTTGTTAATTTAATTAGCTAGATTCTTGCTCTCTTCTTTTCCTTTCTATTTTTTTTTTTAATTTATGCAATTTTGAACTAAAGAAAAAATATTAGTGAACGCAATTCAAAACACGAAGCACAAGAACCTTATCTTTTACTACTTGCTAGTAGAATCTTCAACCTCACCCTCTTCTCTTCTCTTCTCTTCTCACTCTGCGTGTGAACCCCATATGCAAAGTATGGCCGCCACACTCAGTCTTCTCAAGCTTCCCATTCTCCCAACCATCACCAAGACTCGCCAAACAACCTCAAAACATGTCCCGCTTCCATCCATATCTTCCAAACTCAACATTGTCCCCACCCCTCAAAAGTTTCTAGATCAAAACATCAATACTCTCAAACACACTTCTCTTTCCCTCACAGCAATCACATTACCATTCTTGCTGGATCAGAATGACGCACTTGCTGCTGGTGGAGAGTTTGGAATATTTGAAGGAAGAACATTTGCTCTTATTCACCCTATTGTCTTGGGTAGTCTGTTCTTCTATACCCTTTATGCAGGCTATTTGGGATGGCAATGGCGTCGAGTTAGGACTACTCAGAATGAGATTACTGAACTCAAGAAACAAGTCAAGCCTGCTCCAGTCTCCCCAGATGGTAAAGCACTGCAAACCTCACCACCATCACCTGTTGAACTCAAAATTCAACAACTTACTGAGGTAGGTAGTAGTAGTAATAATAGCAATCTTTCTGTATTATAGCATGCTTCATAGTTGTGAAAACTATAGGAACTAATTGAAAAATATGTAGAAACTGTGTATGTTTTTATAGTGTTTTTTTCTTCAAATAAGCTTTGTGATATGTGGTAGTTTCATTAACTATTGGTCGATCGATTGCTGAATTGAGTTCTGAATCTGATGAGCATTTGATTCATTGGTTATTGATTACAGGAGAGGAAAGAGCTTATCAAAGGTTCATATAAGGAGAAACACTTCAATGCAGGATCCATACTTCTAGGATTTGGTGTCTTTGAGGCTGTTGGTGGAGGACTCAACACATGGTTAAGGACAGGAAAGTTATTTCCTGGTCCACATTTATTCGCAGGAGCAGGTAAACACTAAACGATGTTGTCAAATAGCAGCTATAGCGTAGCAGAATTTTATTTAACTAGTATTGTTCCGCGATACAGTAGCTATAGCAACGCCATAGCAGCACTGCAGTGTAGCAGAAACTTAACAAATTGCTGTTTTTTTGCGATTGGAACTAAAATGTTTTCCCTGCAGGTATTACGGTCTTATGGGCACTGGCAGCGGCGCTAGTACCACCAATGCAGAAAGGGAGTGAAACCGCCAGAAGTCTTCACATTGCGCTGAATACGTTGAATGTTCTGCTCTTTATATGGCAGATTCCCACTGGACTTGATATTGTATGGAAAGTGTTTGAGTTCACAAATTGGCCTTGAATGTAAGATTCTCATGTATAAGTTCCCAGGTATTTAGTATTCTCGCAAAATCAATAAATGCAAAATTTGCACATTTTTCTTTGGCATTGTAACATAGTTGTGTCTGTCAAGTATTGCATAATTGTATTATTCCATTTTTTTTGTATAGTGTAGTATATATAGAGAAATGTTCTTTCATTCAAATTATGACATAAATGAATGATCCAACCTCATCAGATGAAGTTTTTTCTAGTATTGCTTTGATAAATGTATGTTAGTCAAGTAAAATTTGATTGCCAAGAAAACTTGGTCCTGAACAAAGAACATAATCGCCTATAAATAGGAGGTGATGGATGAGTGACAAAGAGGGTTCACTAATCTGCCTATTGGGGAATTCTGCATAGCTTCTTTATAAATAGTATCATTTGCTTTGATTCTTTATCAGAGACAATCTAGAGAAACTCGAATTTAAGTGGGAGTGATGGACATATATGAAGAAAAATTAAAATTGATAAATTTGCATGCACATACTCAAACTTTTGGAAGATGCAGATCAAGAATTATTTGTAATAAAAAAAGGTAAATCAATCTCTTGTAGATAAGAGACCAAAAATATGAAGGGTGATGAGTGGAAGCCTCTCGACAGACAAGCACCCGATGTTATTTGATTATCGCTATCTTGTATTGTTGCTTTCAACATTGAAAAGGAAAATATCCCTCCAGTCATATGACATTTCTTTCTAGTATGTATAAAAAACCATCTGTATAAAGTTCATTTGAGATGGAAATGTTACGTTATATATGACAGAAGGTGCACCAATGGGGCAACATCTCACAAAATTCAACATCATCACAATCTACTTGAGTTCAAATGAAATTGAGTTTGGCAATGAGATACGATCATTATGCTTTTTTCTTCTCTACTAGATAGTTTGAATGCTAATCTCACGACTATGAAGAGAGGTGGGTGAGTCTTCATACTTTTCAATATTGTATATAGAGTAAGAGAAAGAAATTAAACATGAAAGAAATGCACACAATAAATCAAAGGACATAAAATCATTACAATTCTCACAATTTAAAAACTGTTGTGTATTTAGAATTGTGAAAAGATGTGACAATTAATTTTTTTTGGAAGAGTCCACCAAAAGATAAGTATGCTAAGGAAGAGGCAAATAATCCATCCACCCGGGGACAATTGGTGCTATAATATGCTATTTGAAAAGAAGGGGAAATCTTGGAGGTTAGAAATTGGAACATCCTTTCGAGCTACTTCTCATAAAAAAAAATTTAAGGGGGTGTTTGTTTCATGGATGACAAATTTATTCTCAGGAATATGGGTTGGAATATTTTGCATTCTCACGTTTGTTTCAAGTTTTTGAAAATTATATCTAGGAACTTTTTATTCCCAGTGTTGTGAATCGGATGCCTTAAAACAAATATATATAAGCTTGTAGGGAAAAAGAATGAAGAACACGATGAACACAAGGATTGGTTATTAACTGCTATTCTTTCCTTTCTCTTCAAAACAAGATTACAAGTATACAAGAATAACAAATAACCCTCTCACCCTAAATTAGGATTTGCAGTATACAATGATGAGAGACTAGTATGCTATTTATAATAAACCTAACATACTAAACTAATGGGCTTTTATCACAAATACCCATTACAAGCTAACTTAGGGTACAAGCTAACTTAACCAATTGGACATAACAAACAGGCCCAATTCGATGCTAACAATTCTAGCATCCTTCGACACAATAGAGTTCGACCCAATATCTCACACCCAGGAATTCATTTTACACATGAATTTGTCATTTTCTATTCTCATGTTATAGGGTGAGAATCTTACATTCTCATGAGAATAAAAGGTAACCACCCACAACTTCCCACTATCACATATTTCAACTCATTTATTTAATATTTCAAATTATAAATTAAATATATTTTATAAATGTTTCAAGGAAACTGATTTTTTTCTCCAAATACATGAATTGGAATAAAATTCCCAGAAATAATATTCCAAGGAAAAACATTCTCCGAATTATATTTTTAATCCTTGAAACAAACACACCCCAAGAAATTTATCCTAGACAATAATGGTAAAGTTTACCTTTGATAATGAGTAATCTTATGAGTGTTAGCGCACAAGAATCAAATATGACAGAAAATAATGATGAGAGAATGACAACTACAATAACATGAAAGAAATAAGGTTGTTGTTATAAATTATTAGTCTACTTCTACAAAAAGGTAAATTGTCATATAGACCATAATAAAAAGGTAAACTTAATAACTAAGCAAACAGTACAAATTAGAAAATACTAAACTTAACAGCTACGCTAACAAACTCAACTCCAGAACCCAAAAGCTAAATATACTTCTGGACGTAACCTTAGAAACTTCTGCTTCTGAACAATATCAACCTCAACAACTCTACTGCTTCTGAGTAACAATAACTTCTGAATATGAATTACTCTTTAACACCATCCCTAAATTCATATTCAGCTAGCAAAAATCTACAACACCAATTCCATCCCTCAAATGGATAAGGTGTTCAGTCTTGACATCCTTCATCAAAACATCTACAAGTTTCTTCTGGTTGCTATGAAACAACCGGATGAACATCATCCGATAACTATATCAATGAAGTCGCCATCAAACGTTTTTTATCTCACAAAAGGAGAAAGGTGAACGCATCGCGAAAACCTGAAAGAGATAAGGCATGGTCTTGCGACCGAGAGATAGGGTAAGGGAATCTATTACGCGAAGGGAAGGTATTAGCACCCCACACGTCCGTAGTACTCTACGGTATCCACTTCTACTTTCTGTCTAATGGGTGTGTTTATATCTATTTACCGCTTAATTGCTATATCTGTATGCTAAAAGAGAATGCATGTGAAAGAAAATAAAATAAAGAAAACACGGGAAAAAGAAGAAAGTATTTACAAAGTTTGCTCGATCGAGCCCTGTGACAAGATGCCTACGTATTCCCTCGTGCAATGGGAAAGTCAGAGCGCCGTAGTTCGACTCACATGTTTTGGTGGGTTACGTGTTTTTTAATTATGAAAATAATTTAAAACACAAAAGAAAACCCGTAGGCAAAAAGAGTTTGCATTGGTTGGTTGTTTTTACCTTGAAAAAGGAGTTTGAACCATTATTAAGTGTTTTAATTTGCAAAAAGAAGAAAAGAAAATAATTTTAGTTTTATTAAATGCATGGATGCAAAAGAAACTGGAAAACAAACAAGGGAAACTATCTAACGCTATCCCTAATGTCATCATGCATGGATTACATCCTAAGGTCTAACTCGAATCACTACCTAAGATAGAGTCGAGAGAATCCTAAAGGAACATGCAAAGGTTTACAACCTAGATCTATGTCTATCTCGAATCGCTAGCTAAAGTGGAGTCGAAGATGACAAAAAAGGATGGAAAAGGTTTAAAACCTAAGTCTATGTCCATCTCGAATCACTAACTGAAGTAGAGTCGAAGACGACAAAAGGGATGAAGCAAACAAGTGCTTTGGCAAAAGCACACAAACAATGCAATGCAAAAACAAATGTCAAACAATCGTAGGCATAACCTACAGAGCAAATGATGCGAGTTCAGCAATAAATGCGAAACCCAGGAAAGTGTGGAGAGTCAGAATAGGGAACTTGATAACACGAAATCGTATCGTATATTTACCATGAAATTAACCCGTTTTTGTATTATTTTGACCCGATTAACTCCCGAATATTCCGAGTTTACTATGACTTTTTGCAGGTATCACATAACTTAGCCCAAAACAGAAGAAAACATGAAACATGCAAAGCTAGCATCAAAGAACAACAGAAAAGATGAATCTGTCAAAGAAATGCAGATTTTGTAGCTGTGACGGTCGTCAGCCATCTGCCACGACCGTAAGACATTTCAAGAGCGTGTTACGCCCGTAACACCAAGGTCACGATCGTAACACGCTGTTTAATGGAAGATGCCCGTAACACCAAGGCCACGACCGTAACAAGCAATTGTATCAGTTGTTAAAAACGTGCAGAACGTGGAAAGGCTTAACAGAAGAAGTTTTATACTCCTGATTTCACTCAACCTCAATTCAAGCCACGTTCAACCCACGTCCCTATATTTTTGGAGCATTCAAGTGAAGCCACGAAGTCCTATTCTTCCCAACTGCCGTTTTGCATTCTTCTATAAATACCTTGGATTACAAAGTGAAAAGTACAGAGCATTTTTACGTTTACTTGTGCGGAAGCTCTGCCGAAATCAAAACCCGTTGCTAATTCAGTTTACATTTCCTCTGCAATTGTTTTATTTCCTTCGTTTATTTCATTGTCCCAATAACGATTTCCAACATTAGGGAATTGTTATTCTAGTTTAGATTTTATTTCAAGCTTCAGAGTTCATTTACATTTCCAATACCGACAGTCCAAGTTTCCGATCTATGGAAGAAGGATTAGAAGTATTTGCTTTATTTTCAGGTTCTTTATTTTACATTTGTATTACAGTACATCTCAATTAATTAATTTAAGTTTTATTAATTATTTATAATGTTTGTTTTATGCTTCCTTTATTTTGTTTCCTGCGTATTTATTCCGATTGCCATGGCTAGCTAAACCTTTAGTGTCGGTATGGGATAGTTAGAGACAATAGGTATCTGATCAAACTTAGGCTAAAACCTTAATCAGCTTAACTCTGGTTATAACTTTTTATGCTTAAAAATAAAACCTTTTTGTTACGAAAGTAAGAAAAGTAAATAGGTTAGGATCGAGACCACGAAAGTGTGAGATTTTCACCGGATAGCTAAAGTTAGGCATTCGATTTAAATACAGTGAAAGCGCTTTAAAACGAATTAGGAATAATTAAGTTTCCAAAAAGTATTTTCTAAACACTTATGGGCTAGCGAAAGCAGGCATAGGGCTTTAGGAGTATAATCCGAAATAAGACCATGAAAGTGTGAGCTGAGAGTTTTTAAACTGATTATTTCTACAGATAAACTAAGTTAACCATCCTTATACGCTTAGGTTCGATTAGATCCTTAGGTCCATCCTATTACATACCGACCATTTCATTTCATTATTAATTTAAAATCAATTAGTTTATTTTCCTTAGCCTTCCTTAAACCAAACGTGACAATATCCGCCTTAGCTAAACTAACATTACTTTCCCGCACTAGAGTGATTACAAAGTCTGTGGATTCGACAATCTTTTATTACTACCGCGATAGGCTGTGCACTTGCAGTTAAGATACCGTTAGACACATTAGGTCGATCGCACATCAAGTTTTTGGCGCCGTTGCCGGGGACTTTGATCTAGTCACTAGTGCATTCTTAAAGTAGCACTATCTAGACTAAGGCAACTATTTATTTTCCCTTTGTGTATGCCAAGTACTCGCTCTCAAGGCGGTCCTTTGCATATACCAATAAACGATCCCGAGCGTTATCTTCGATTAAGAAGACGAATTCAAGAGTATCGTGAGCTCAACAATCTTCCTCCGTCTAAACTTCCAGATCTCGACGAATTACGAAGAATGGCTGATCCACCTCCTCCACCTCGTCCTCTTAAGGATTACGCAGTTCCTTCTCAAGCGGAGCCTCATAATAGTATTGCAGCTCCTGCTATCGCTCGAAACGATTTCGAGCTGAAACCTTCGCTTCTTTCCGCCGTTCAGCAGAACCAGGTTTCTTGGAGCCCCTACTGACGACCCGAATTTACATCTGTCAGTGTTTGTGCAGTACGCAGACACTGTGAAAGCGAATGGAGTAAACCCTGAGGCGATACGATTGCGCCTATTTCCCTTTTCTTTAAGAGACAGAGCTCGCGCCTGGCTCCAATCTCTTCCTTCAAACTCAATTACCACTTGGGATGAGTTGAAGAAAGTCTTCTTAGCTAGATATTTTCCTCCAAGCAAAACTGCTATGCTTAGAGCCAACATCAATGGTTTCAGACAAAAAGACAATGAATCTTTATTCGAAGCATGGGAACGATACAAGGATATGCTAAGATTCTGTCCTCATCATGGTTTAGAAGAATGGCTGATTATTCATACGTTTTATAACGGTCTCTTGTACAATACAAGATTAACTATAGATGCTGCTGCTGGTGGTGCACTGATGGATAAACCATATGCCGATGCGAACCAACTTATCGAAAGCATGGCTTAGAACCATTACCAATGGTGAAGCGAGAGAGTTAATGTAGAGAAATCTCAAACGAAAGGTAACATGGTTGAAGTGAATAGCCTGGATCAAGTTAATGCTAAAGTGGAAGCTCTTACCCAAAAACTAGAGAACCTTTCCATCACTCCCGCAGCTACCGTAGCTGCAGTAGCCCAAACTTGCAATTTATGTGGTATTTAATCACATCCTGCTCCAGAATGCCCCCTTCTGACCAGAGTACCAGCCGAACAAGCCAACTACGTGCAAGGAAATCCCTACAGTAATACGTACAACCCAGGTTGGAAGAATCATCCAAATTTCTCTTACAAAAGCAACAATGCGTTGTATGCTCCTGGACAAGCTCCTGCTGTACCACCTGGTTATCCGAAAGCTATCCCGAATCATCCTAATAACGGACCTAATACTTCCAACGTTCCTAGGAAATCTAACCTCGAAATTATGATAGAACATTTCATTGCTTCTCAATCCCAGACCAATAAGGATGTTCTAAATCAGAATTTACACACCAATGAGCAAATTAAGCAATTATCTAGCAAGGTCGATGCTTTAGCTACCCATAACAAGATGCTTGAAACTCAGATTTCACAAGTAGCTCAACAACAAGCACCTACTACTGCTCCTGCTGGAATATTTCCTGGTCAACCACAACCTAACCCAAAAGGACACGCTAATGCCGTGATATTAAGGAGTGGAAAAGAACTTGACGGACCTGTTGATCCGAGACTAGAAAACCCAGCAATGTACCAAAAGCAAGACAAGCCAAGTGAAAACGAGAGCGAACCGAAAGAAAAGGAAAACAAAAACCAAGAGGCTATAGAAAAAGAGAAACCCTATGTGCCTCCACCGCCATATAAACCACAAATTCCGTATCCTCAGAGATTAACCAATTCTAAATCGATGGGCCAATTCAAGAACTTCGTGGAACTTCTGAAACAATTGAATATCACAATACTGTTCACAGAAGCCATCACCCAGATGCCCTCGTATGCTAAATTTCTTAAGGAAATCCTATCTAACAAGAAAAAGATAGAAGATAACGAAACAGTTACACTCACTGCTGAGTGTAGTGCTATCATTCAGAATAACATGCCTCCTAAGTTAAAAGACCCAGGTAGTTTCTCTATACCCTGTAACATTGGAAAATTCGTCATAGACAAAGCTCTATGCGACTTAGGAGCAAGTATCAATGTCATGCCCTTATCTATTTGCAAAAATCTGGAAATGGGAGAACTTAGACCCACAAAGATGTCTGTTCAATTAGCTGACCGATCAGTTAAGTACCCTGTAGGTATATTGGAAAATGTTCCAGTTAGAATAGGTCAATTCTATATCCCGACTGATTTCATAATCATGGACATTACCGAAGATTCAGTTACCCCTATCATATTAGGAAGACCATTCCTAGCTACAGCTGGAGCTATAATTGATGTAAAGAAGGGCAGACTAACATTTGAAGTCAGAGAGGAAAAAGTGGAATTCATCCTTACTCAATTTCTACAAGCACCCGCCATGAATGACACATGTTATTTACTTGATATTATAGACGAGTGCGTAAGAGAGATGGAAGCCGAACAAACCACATACTCAGAAATAATGAAAATTCAAACCCCTCTGATATTCGAAGACGACAATTGGCGAGAACCATATAGAGATGACAGTCTAAGCAAAAGTCTAGCACTTACACCTAATCATATGCCATGTCCAAAGAAACCAAAGCTAATATTAAAAGTTCTACCTAACAATCTACGATACGAATTCCTTGATACTGAACAAACTCGACCTGTTATAGTAAATTCCAGTTTAGGAACGCTCGAAACTCAGAAACTTTTAGACGTTCTAAGAAAATACCCTACTGCACTAGGTTATAACATATCGGACTTAAAAGGAATTTGTCCTTCAATTTGTATGCACCGTATTCTGCTAGAAGAGGATCGCAAAACCTCTCGAGAACCTCAAAGAAGAATTAATCCGATCCTCAGCACTGTAGTCAGAGATGAAATCAAAAAGCTAATGGAAGCTGGAATTATATACCCAATCTCCGACAGTAAATGGGTTAGCCCAGTACATGTCGTACCTAAGAAAGGAGGTGTCACTGTCGTGAAAAACGCACAAGGCGAATCAATAAAACAAAGAGTAGTTAGTGGACATAGAGTGTGCATTGATTATAGAAAACTGAACAAAGCTACTCGGAAAGACCATTTTCCTTTACCCTTTATTGATCAAATGTTAGAACGATTAGCCAAACACTCCTACTTTTGCTATTTAGACGGTTATTCTGGATTTTTCCAAATTCCAATTCACCCTGATGATCAAGAGAAGACTACATTCACGTGTCCTTATAGAACGTTCGCGTACAGACGAATGCCTTTTGGATTATGTAATGCCCCAACAACTTTTCAACGATGTATGATGTCTATCTTCGCAGATTTCATTGATAACATCATGGAAGTGTTTATGGACGACTTCTCTGTGTGTGGACAAAGCTTTGAAGGATGTCTATCTAATTTAGAGAGTGTTTTAGAACGATGTGTGAAAGTAAATCTTGTGCTCAACTGGGAAAAATGCCATTTCATGGTCTGGGAAGGAATCGTACTTGGACATGTTATCTCCAATAAAGGAATTGAAGTTGATAAAGCTAAGATAGAAGTGATTAAAGAACTCCAACCACCTAAGACCGTTCGAGAGATACAAAGTTTTCTAGGACACGTCGGTTTTTACCGACGATTTATTAAAGATTTCTCGAAAATTACCAAACCACTTACCGGTCTATTAATGAAGGATGCTGAGTTCATATTCGATGACGATTGTCTCAAGGCTTTTGAAACCCTTAAAACCGCACTTATTTCTGCACCAATCATGCAACCACCTGATTGAAGGTTACCTTTTGAAATCATGTGTGATGCAAGCGATTACACTGTAGGCGCAGTTCTTGGACAAAGAAAAGAAAAGAAACTTCACGCAATTTACTACGCTAGCAGAACGCTTGACTCAGCTCAGATGAACCACGCCACAACTGAAAAAGAACTCTTAGCCGTGGTCTTCGCGCTCGACAAATTTCATTCTTACCTCGTAGGAGCAAAAATCATCATTTATACGGACCACGATGCTATCAGATATCTACTTACCAAGAAAGATGCAAAACCCAGACTCCTCCGATGGATCTTACTTTTACAAGAATTCGACTTGGAAATTAAAGATAAGAAAGGAACCGAAAACGTCGTAGCAGATCACTTATCCCGATTAGAAGGTGTAAAACCCGAACAAGTGCCAATTAACGATGATTTTTCGTATGAACATCTGATAGCTCATATGATAAGCGACCTAGCTCAATTGGATTTAAACAAACTAGAAGCTAAGGAAGTCGTGGAAGCCATCAATATGACTGTAGGACTGCCATGGTATGCTGACATAGTTAATTATTTAGCTGCCGGTGCGCTTCCACCAGATTTAACTTACCAACAGAAAAAGAAATTCTTCCATGATCTCAAGAGTTACTATTGGGACGAACCACTTTTATTCAAACGGGGACCTGATGGAATTTTCCGCCGTTGTATACCCGACGAAGAAATAGAAGACGTCATTTCCCATTGTCATTCATCTCCTTATGACGGGCATGCTAGCACCTCTAAAACATGTGCCAAAATTCTCCAAGCCGGCCTTTTCTGGCCTAACCTGTGGAAGGATGTCCACATCGCCGTTAAAAACTGTGATCGCTGCCAACGCACCGGTAATATCTCAAGACGCGATGAAATGCCTCAGAAAGGAATACTAGAAGTTGAAGTTTTTGATGTTTGGGGAATCGATTTCATGGGACCCTTGCCATCTTCTTCTGGAAACAAGTTTATACTCATAGATGTCGATTATGTTTCGAAATGGATCGAAGCAATAACTTCTCCTACAAATGACACACGAGTGGTGATAAAGCTCTTCAAGAATATAATTTTTCCGCGTTTTGGTGTTCCTCGACTTGTCATTAGTGACGGTGGCTGTCATTTTATTTCGAAGATATTTGACAAATTACTATCTAAATATGGAGTAAAGCACCGCGTCGCAACACCTTATCATCCGCAAACTAGCGGACAAGTCGAAGTTTCGAACAGAGAAATTAAACAAATCTTAGAGAAAACTGTCGCTATATCTCGAAAAGATTGGTCATCCAAGCTTAACGAAGCTTTATGGGCTTATAGGACAGCTTACAAGACTCCTATCGGAACTACACCTTTCAAACTTGTTTACGGAAAATCCTGTCATCTCCCGGTAGAATTAGAGCATAAAGCTTATTGGGCGATAAAAACACTCAATATTAACTACACTGCTGCTGGTGAGAAACGAATCCTCGATTTACATGAACTGGAAGAATTACGATTAGACGCTTACGAAAACGCTAAAATATACAAAGAACGAACAAAAAAATGGCACGATAAGCGTTTATCTAGGAAAGAATTTAGTGTGGGAGACGTCGTACTCTTATTTAATTCTAGACTTAGACTCTTCCCTGGAAAACTTAAATCCAGATGGTCCGGTCCTTTCGAAATTACAAAAGTATTTCCTAGCGGAGCGGTAGAAATTAAGGATAGAAATAGTGCCCCGTTTATTGTAAACGGACAGCGGTTAAAACAGTATCATTATATCGAAAATAGAGATTATACGAATAGTCTAAAACTCGTAGAACTGCCACCTATTTCTCCCGACTGATTTTTCACTAGGTACTTCGTCAGGCTTATGACGTTAAAAACAACGCTTCATGGGAGGCAACCCATTTATTTGTTTTTGCTTGTTATTATGTTTATGTTTTTCTTTTACAATTTGCTTTTAAACTTTTGTAAAACTGCTGATTTCAAAACAACTTTACTTGCCACAGGATTTCAGAAAAGTCTTTTTCTCTCTTACTTTCTCCTCTACTCTCTGTTTCCCCGTTTTACTTTTGCTATGGATCCTCCACAGAACTTTATGGAAACCACCTTTAGAGGTAGAAACCAAAGAAGAAGATTTGAGGCTTTGTCTCAACGAGACATCAGTTTGACCCTGTATCATGATGAACCCACTATGGACGCTTTAGGCATAACTGACAGTGTTTATTACATGTTTAACCAATTGGGATGGGAGAGAGCACACCTTAAGTCTAGGTTTATCACTTACCGAGAGCTTACCCTTGAGTTCCTGAGTTCTTTAGTTTATATACCTAAACACGGTGTTGGAGCCAGAAAAGGAATCATCGCCTTCAGACTTTTTGGTATTGAGTTCACCTATAACCATAGGGACTTAGCTACTTTATTAGGATTCCCTAGTGGACCCTTTGCTTTTACTACCACTGAGGCAGATTTATTGGATTTTGAGCTGGATTACTTCTGGGGTACTTTAACCAGAAACTATCATCCTGATCCAGAAAGTATGGATAACAATGAGATACATAACCCTGCTATCCGCTATTTCCATAAGATTCTTGCCCACACTTTGTTTGGAAAAGAACAAAACCAAAATGTTGTCTCAAAGGATGAGTTATCTTTGCTTTATTGTATGAACCAAGGACGCCCTGTCAATGCTGTCCCATTCCTGATGAAAACCTTTACCCGCATTAGTGAGGACCCTAATGTTCTTGTCAGTGTGGGAGGATTAGTTACAATGATTGCAAATGCTCTTGGACTTCGTTATCAACTAAATAATTGTGCACCATTTGGATCAATTAGGCCTATGAACATTGACTTCTGTTTCAATAACCGGATAATAGGAAATGTAGGCCCTGCACCTTATGAATACCTGATAAGAAACGAAGTTGTTACTCTTTTTACCCTTCCAAACCATGCCCAAGTAAGTGTCCACAACCGTGATAATTGGTTATATGAATTGAATCCTCCTGACTACCCTTCAACACCAGAAACACCACAATCCTATTTTGTTGCTGATAATTTCATGTCTGAAAATGAAACGGATCCTGGAACTCCTCCTGGTTACCATGATTTTACCAATATGGCTGAAGCATAAGTAGCCCCTGACATAACCCAAGGAGAATACACTACACACTTGAATACCATTCTGACCACTTGGATTCTTATAAAACTGACATTGATGGAATAAAGAATGAATTGAAGAAATTGCATTTGGATCTCATTGGCTTAACTGACATCACAGTGGAACAATTCTATAACATCACCAAGGCTTTAGAGGAATTAAAAGCAAAGATTGGATGAAGCAGTTCTTAGTTTCTTAGTTTCTCAGTTTTTCCGTTTTTCAATTCTTAGTTTTTAGAATTTTCCCATTTTGTTTCGTTTCTAGGTAGTTTCATTCTTTATTAGATTATTACATTTCATCTTTTTACAATCATTTACTTTCTGTCAAAAAGAACAAGTAGCTCATTTTAAATTAATGCAATTGTTTGTTTTCAGTTTCAATTTACATTCATTATTTTGTTTACAATGGTTTATGGTTTTCTAATTATTGCGAATTATATATTGGAATGTGTGTTGAATGGATTAATGTCAAGCTTATATTGGACTGTGGTTGGTACGCTTTATATGTTGTGTTTTCTATAAAATTTCTAGTCTGTGCAATTGTGTTTCTGTTCTGTTGAAAATTACAAATTTTGTAGCTGCCACGATCGTCACTGAACCCCCACGACCGTCACACGCCCTTCAGCGTGTTACGCTCGTTAGACTCCTGTTACGACCGTAACACGGGTTACATCAGTAACCCTTTTAGCAGAACGTTCTTCTTCCTCTTTTTCAACCTTTCTTTCTTCTTCTTCCATAACTTCCCAATCGTCCCACTTCCTCCATTCACTCCCCATTAACCCCACTTAAATCACCACTAATCCCTTCAAATTTTCAAACTTCCCATTATTCTCCTTCACTATATATACTCCCACTCACCCGTATCATTCTCTCATTCACTCTTTCAAACCCACACCCATTCTCACTCAAACACTCTTGCATGCAAATGGCGAACAACATCCAGCCAATTCCAAGCATTACCCTACGTGATGGTGACCAAGGCGAGACTCAACGTGTTAAGTTCTTGAAATTCCAACGTCGAGGACTACACCCTACTAGGTATGTCGACACTGACTGCCTAAGAGCCCTTGGTTTGCTTGAAGGTGTTCAACGTCTTCTCCAGAATGTCAACTTATGGAATCTCTGTAGCCAGCCCCAGCCCACGTACGAGAACCTCACCCTTGAGTTCCTCAGCTCTTTTTGCTACATTACTCCAAACGGTCCAACGAACCAACTTTCTGGTGTTGTGAGGTTTCACATCTTCGGTACCGAGTACGAGTTCTCTCAGAACGCGTTCGGACGATTGCTTGACTTCTGCACCGACGAAGGTTCCCACCCCCGTGTGCCCGAAAATTTTGGTGAAGAATCTTTCAACCTTTGGCATAGCCTCACCAACAACCGCGCAAGCTCTTACGATCACCTCAATGCCACACAAATCCATAATCCTGCCATTCGCTACTTCCACTGTATCCTATGTAACACGATCTTCGCAAGAGATAGCAACCATAAGCTCAACTCCAAGGAGCTATTCTTCATGCACTGTGCATTCTTTGATCAGAAAATCAACGCCGCACCCTTCCTCCTGGCCCATATTCATTCCATCTACACCAGAGGCGGCAAACCTTTCTATTTCGGAGGGCTTGTCACTTCTCTTGCTTTGGCATTGAATCATGGTGACACCCTTGCTCATCTACCATCCCGAGCACCGGTTCTGCTTACCTTGGATCATTGCAAATCAGCCCACCTTATCCACGAGCGGGACGATGGAAAGTTCCATCCAGTGATACAGAACATAGTTTACTCTAACATTGTTTTGCCTTGCAGGGACCGAGTCGATCCTCAGAACCGAGCCAATTGGCTATTTAACCTTGAAGCCCCCGAAGGCCATGCTGCTGCACAAGAAGAACCACCTGTTGGCCCCGCTGATGAGATGCAGGAAGAATTGGATCGAGCTGTTCCCGTGCCTGATATACTTGAGTCCTCCTCTGCTCCGCCACCTCCCACTTATGACGTAATTCTCTGTGCCATTCATCATCAGAACCTTATGAATGCCAAGTCCGAGAAGCTTCATCAGGAGCGTTTCGACGTCTTACTCGTGCAAAATGCCCAAATCCTGAGTGGTCAACGCTCGATGATTGAAAGACTTGATGAAGCACTGAGCGAGCTTAATGCTTTGAGGATGGATGTCACATCTCTTGGACCCCAGAGCACCGACTCTAAAGCCACTCCCTCCAGAAGATCACGAACCAGAAGTCGCCGTGGTCATCAGTAGTCTTCCCTTTTCTTTTTCCTTGTTGTTTTTGTTAGTGTTTTAAGTTGGCATTAATTTTGGTAAAACTAGGCTATAGCATTGTCTTGATAAAGGTCATGACATTCAGAGATTGAAGATAAATCCTACTTGACAAGGATGTTAAAGGACAACTCAGAACTGGAAGCTATAAGCTGTGATGGAAATTCTGCAAAAAGTAGTCTGATGTCATAACAGATGTTATGACATTCAGTGTGACATTCTGTTCTGCAGAATATGTTTTTCCTGAGACTTTTCAGGAGGTTTGTTGAGCTGCTATATTATGTTTTTCTGTTACTAGAATGCATGCTCACGTGGCTGCTAGGTTAATCTTAATTAAACCTAAATTGGTTGTTGAAAAGACCATGTTTTTAGGATTAAATGAAGTGAACCCTAACTATCTTTATGGAAGCCCAAAACTGAAGTTTCAGGACTGCTTCTATAAAAGGAATTCAACCCTTATACTGCTGCTGCGCCTCTGAAATTTATTGAAGATATAGCAGGTTGTTATTTGTATTGTTAGGAGAGTTAACAGTTGTATTATGTAATTCTAGTTTCTCTTGTGAGCCAAGCAACTATCAATTGATAAGTGCATTGGACTAGGATTTGTTTGTAAGGGTAGTTTATCACTCAAAGCTGTGAAGCACGAGTGTTTGTCTCTTGATTGAAGCTTTGAAGCAAGATCAAGATAGTTTATTGAAGTGTGTCTTCACAATTCAATTAATCAATAGGTTGATATCACTGCTGTGATTGAGGGGGAGTGAGTAAGAACTCAGATCTAAGTAGGACTTAGGTTGAAGTTGCATTGGGTAGGTTTTAAGTGAAGGAGATAAACTGGTTGGTTTATTCCTGAATTAATTCTACTAATAGTGAATTTCCTCCCTGGCTTGGTAGCCCCCAGATGTAGGTGTAGTTAGACACTGAACTGGGTAAACAACTTATTGTGTTCTTTACTGTTGTTTATATTTATTGTGTGAATTGTTAACAGAGTGTCAGATAGTGTGTCATAACATTCTCTGTGACATCACGTATCTGCTGCCAGGAATTTCAGTTTTCTTTGTTTTCCTGATGTATTTTTAATTTAACCCCGCCGTTATATCATAACATTGAGACAATGTTTGATATAGTGTGGGAGGGGTACTGCATTCTTAATTCAGAACGAGTAATTTCAATTTCTATTTTAGTAATCTTTCGTTATTTCATTTTCTCCCCGTTTTATTCAGCCATACCAAAATTTTTCGCCTTTTATTTTCGCATAATCATTAGTTACCTACTTTAACTGAAATCATAGTTAGAAGGCCGAGAGCGATTCGACGAGAACAATACGGTTATGACACCTTTGACTCCCCACTTACGCAATCCGTCTAAACATCTGTTATACTGATATTTCGAGTTTTAAGTCTTAAACTAGCCCTTAGTAGTTTATATTAGCAATCGGCACCAGTCTTAGCACAAACCACGTGGAAAGCCGATGAACATAAGTGGATGATCTTGTTAATTGTTTTAAAAGAATGTTACATGCTTTAAGGAAATAGGTAATGCACCAATTAAATTGGGCGATCCTTACCCGATCGTTTAATCCAACGGATGCAAGAGCTTTTACTAAGTAACATGAGAATCCATTGCCTAGGTGGTTTAGAAGCATCTGGTACTAAACTTGGTAGGGCAGACTACGGTTTGATCCCCCGCATCTTGCAATTGGATATAAGAGGTTTCCACATAATTGTGCCAGAAACCATTGTGTTTTGATCAGAACCACTAACCGTCTATTCCACTACGTGTGTGTAAGGATAATGGGCTTAATGTGATTGCGCAAGAACGAAACCGAGTGAAATAGGTACAAGGAACTTTGAATTGAATTATAACAGCATGGTTGAACGTTCTGTTTAAAACGGACAGTCATCGACTAGTGTAACACCCCAATTCTACCCCGCGTAATTATATAACAAAATCAGAGTTTCAAAATTCCATTTAATAAAATTGAGGCATCACATCTTTGCATTTCCAACGATCAGCATTATAATGCACATCAAAAATCGGACATACCGAATCATACATAATTCATCATATAGACATATGGATATTCACAGCACAGCGGATATGTTTACAAAATATACATAACATCATGTTGTCATCAATACACAAGGTTATCACATAATAAGATAGTATATACAAACTATCCTATCAAAATAATGACGTCGCCCAAATCCCGAGTGTTACTACGACCAGAGCAGAACGACACAAAATAAGGTGACTCGAGCTAATCCTCCTCATCCTCGGGGATCACCTACACGTTACCAATATATAGGTAACGACGAAACAAGTAAAGGGGTGAGATAATTCCAAAACATATAATTCAAAGCAATGATGGAATATATAGATAGTTGGAATTGTAAATGATATAAGTTAAATAAAGTATGTCAACATGTATTTAAACTTACATACTTTAAATTAGCATTTAATGTGTAAATCAACACATTAACTCCATCACATAATCATTGTACTCGCATCAACACCAAACATCATTTACCGTCGCAATTCAATTATCATTCATCAAATAAGGACTCAATGATAAACAACTCGAACATAAACATAACCGACTCCAAAATAAACATAATGGACTCCATGAGACACGACTATGTTATGCATGTGGTACCCATCGCTTTGTCCGTAATTAGGGACACTTGGCATAAAGCCCAACTTCGCTCGGCATAAAAGCCATCATCGCTTAGCATAAAAGCCCTCTTCGCTTATGAAATGTATGTGACTCAATAAATAAAGACCACACAACAACATATCATCATCGCTCATCACAATTGACATAAATTCTACTTCGCCATATTTATTCATATCACATAAACATGTCATCGCATCGCATAAACAACAAGTATTCGTAATTATATACACCGTCGCAAACATCACCGTCAATTAATCCATCAATTCCCAAAAACGGAAAAATAGTAAAAACATCAATAATCGTCGCGAAAGCCATTCTTATTTACCGGCATAAGTTATAAACATCAACATCAAAATCGAATAATTGGAACACAATCGGGTTCGAAAGGAAGTGCGAAAAATCAGAAATTTTAAGGCTACAGTGTGGATCAACACGGCCCGTGTTGAAAAGCTTCCAGAACACGCAAAAATTGCCCAAGACAGTGCATCAACACGGGCACCCGTGTGGATCAACACGGCCCGTGTTGATTGGTCTGCACTAACCAAAACTTCTATTCTAGAGGGAAACACGGCCGTGTTAATGTCATACCCCAAAATTTGCCCTCCATCTACTCAAGAACTTTCATACATCCCTACTCAAGGATTCCTCAAGAGTTGATCAGACAAACTCTCTCCTAGACAATCAACCCAAACTAGGGTTTGGTATCTCTCAAGTCAAGATGAACTTCCAACATCTCCAATGGCCTTCATGCCTCCTCATGTGCTTCAAAGATTCTCCATGTCAAGTTTCAAGCTTCATAAGTCAAGTTTCCTCAGACAATTGCTCAGATGGTTGAAAATCAGTTGTATTGGACAAAAAGTCAACTGTGGTCAACATACAGTCAAACTTCATAATTTTTGGTCAACATCCTCATTTTGAAGTTACACTCATCATTTGATCAAGGGTTGATCATGATGCATCAAGAAAACTCAAGATTTGCTCAAAAGTCAAACTTTCTAAATTAGGGTTTCTAGGTGAAAAGTCAACTGAACTTTGACTGATCATAACTTTCTCATACTTTCTCAAATTTTTTTCCACCACCTCTTGTTTTGAAGGAAATTCAATTCTCTACAACTTCATGTCTCACAAGAATGTCCAAAAAATGCTTCATTTGAGAGGTATGGCTCAAAACATTACAGGTCATTTTCAAAGTCAACAAAAAGTCAGCTTTTTGATTTGAAGATATATTGAGCATGGTAACTCCAATTGAGATGAGACCAAAAGGGTTGGTTAGAGGACTCTTATAGCTTTCCAAAAAGTCCAAGAACACTCAAAAATATGGAAAATTGAGCAAGTTACACCATTCACAAGTTGGGAAATTTTGAAAGAATGCACAAAGAGAAATACTTCCAAAAATCAAATCTTTTGCAAATGGGCTTGCTTTTTCTTCATCCAAACTTATTCCTCATGCAATTAGGAATATCCAAGCCCAATGCCACGAATTTTTGATTTATTTTTCTATTTAATTTTGAATTTATTCATTTAAATACAAATTAAATTTTAAAATAAATTATAAAATCAAAATTAATTGAAAGATTGATTTTATTCCTTCCTTGAGATTCAAGAAATTCATTAAAAGCCAGCAATTTCGAAATTGGATCAAAAAAGGCAAGATTGGATTGAAATTGTTCAAGTTTTGAAAATTTGATTTTCATGAAAAAATCAAATTTGATTATCATTGATTATTGATCAAATCTTTCCCAAAACAATGCCAAATCCTTCCAGTACTTATACTTGATGCATACCAATTGCAAGAGGACGAAAAATTGCTCCAGAAACCCTAACCTAAAAGCCAAAAAATCGTGTTCTTGAAGCAATTTGCAACCCTAGTTCCTGCTGTTTTCAATCAATTCTAAGGTGTCTATTGCATTCCTTGATACCTCTTGAGTCGATCCAGACCCTCACATTGCTCAAAACCATCCAAGAATCAAGGAATCACGAATCAGTTTGTTCATACTTTTTTCAAAATCGTGTTTCATTATTTATGCATTATTAACAAGTTTTGATGTTTGTTTCATGCTTAGAACAAAGTTTGCAAGCGATCTGGGCAGGTTAATTGCATTTCCATGGCCTGAAACGTAATATGCCATAACTAGGGTTCCTGAGCTCGATTTAGGGCTTGGCTTATTAGGAAAAATTGGACCACGAGACTAGTACCAGTGAATTCGGAATGACGTCCTGAATCGAACCATGGCCTTAGAACTCATTTATATTATGTTTGCTTGATTTTTTGAATTAGCCAGGGTCATAGCGTCGAATAACAGCCGACGCTAGCTTCAAATATTTGAATTGGGGACGATGAAGGTTCGCGCGCGGCCTGGGACTTCAGGGAGCGACACTTGTCTTTCTTACATTCAATCCGTTTCCAAACAGTGAAGCACACATGGCTCAGTTGGTTAAGGTGTGGATTGTTCATGGATACTCTCCCTGGTCACGAGTTCGATCCTCATCAGGACCGGTTTTGCCTTTCTTTTTCCAAAACTCAATTTTTCCAATATTTTCATATTTTCTAATTTTCTAATATTTTTGCATTGTTTTAATTATTTTCATCATTTTATTTCTGCATTATAAAATTATCAAAAATATTTTTTCTTTTTACATTATTTTCATAAAATCTTTATTTAATTTAATAAATTAAAAAATATCTTTTTGCATGCATATTTATTTTTATTCATATTTTTGCATTTAAATCATTGTAAATTCATTTTAAATTACTAAATTGCATTTAAAAAATCCCAAAAAATTATTGTAGTATATTTATCTTATTTCCAGCATATAATAATTTTCTCATATAAAAAATTGCATTTTTCCTAACATTTTCTCTTATTTCAATTTCATCATATTTTCCGATTTTCTTATTCTTTCACAGGTTGTTCCGATTCGGACGTTTTCTTTTATCGTTTTATTTTTCCAATAATGTAACTGTTCATGGGATGTAATAGTTTAAATTAGGCTTTTATTTTCCGCAAGTTTAAATTATGTATCTGCCCCAAAGCCATGTAATAGCGTAGGATTTACCTTTCCACATCTTTACATTCCGCATTTTAATTTCCGCACCCTATAAACTGTTAGTAACTAGGCGTGTATGGCAAGATAATAATTGGACATAGCTCACACTAATCTTCAAGATAAAATATCTGAATTTGACACACTTCTTTCACACATGCACCCCTTAGGGTAATTCTCTCTCGATGCCTTTCGATTTCAAATGGTCATGTCCCTCGAACGTAGAGGTATTCTAGCACCATTGCCTTCCAAACAAATCATCATAGTCCCTTCGATACAAAGATCATAAGACCCACGATGTCGCCTCCGAATATATGATCTTGACCCTCGATTGTCGCCTACGAAAAAATGATGATAGTCCCTTCGAATGTGCTAGGATAATTCCTACAAGTTGCCTTCTATGACCATCCGATGTCCCTTCGAATGTCCCGCTTACATCCAACGAATGGAGCTACCTACTAACTAATGGTATGGATAGCGCCATTCTAAAGGAACGTAGAAGTACGAAAACGACCAATTCTGAGTGGGTAAATAAGTCTTTTAGTTGCTTGCTCTAAACCAAATGCTTTTCACACCACACACTTTTTTCAAAGTTCAAATTCTTTTCAAAAACGAAACATTTCCGAACACTTTGTATACACTCCTACATGAGTCATTACAAAGTCAAAGCGAAATGCCTTTTTTTCAAAACATCTTTGTCAAACACACAGAAAGCAATTTTAAAAAGTGATCTAGAGCAACTAAGAGCCCGTAGATAACTACGGATGGAAAGGGTGTTAATACCTTCCTTTTCATAACCATTCTCCGAACTCGTAATCTAACGAAGGTCTTTTTCTACTTTTACCTTTCCTTAATTGGATAAAATAAAAGTCGGTGGCGACTCTTGCTATCCGCACATTTGGATACAAAATCCTACAAAGTCGGTTCACCGACATTAATCAAGCGACTCTGGGACCAAATTAAAAGAGAGAATTGCCTTAGGGATTTCTAGATAACTTTTATCGCTTTTTGAATTGTATGCTTTATCTTTAAGGGTTGCTTGGTATTATATTTGTGGGGATCCTACACCCGGATCCGGGTTTCCTTTAGGTAAGTGGCATTAGATCATCGCGACCGCTAGACGATAACTAAACGGTCAACATGATGGCTACGTTAGCGTGACACTTTGGTTGTCCCGATACTCTTCATTCCCAAGTTGAAGATAGTATTTGGCTTCGCGTGGTGTCATCAAGCGCTAACTAAACTTTTAGAATTTTAATTGACCCATCTTGGCCATTAGAAGGTAGTGAGATGGCGGCTTTGTGTAGACCGAGGTTGGTTGATACCGATGCTACGCTCATTGAGATCGACTTTGGGACATTTTCGATCGACCACTTGGCCGTCGATTGAAATAAGCGCCTACGAGAAAGATCTTTGATGTGAGATTCCTAGAACCCGTTACTATTATAGGACAGATGAACCAACTCAAACTTTTGGTAGGGTAATCACCTATACCTCATGCAAGCCTTAACCCTAGGCTCATTGTGTGAATTGTTTGTGTGCTAAACATGACATCATGACATCATTTGCATTGCATATCATTTCTAACTATTTCAAGGACCTAGGGATTTATCTTTGCTCGCTTTGTAGGGATTATGGCTTCTAGAAAGACTATCCGAATCAACTTCATGGGTATCCTTCTCAACTCAAAGAATTGGTTTTAAATTCCGACCATGCTCGGTTCATCAAAAGACATGGTTATCTACTTGATTTGGTTATCTCCGGTTTGAAGAAGATATGATGCATGTCCTATTCCAGTTCTTTGATCCAAACACCATTGCTTTACATTCCAGATTATCGCTTGGTTCCTACCTTGGAAGAGTTCTCTAAGCTACTTGGGGTACCTATTCTTGATCAAATGCCATTCACCGGTCTAGAAAAGGTTCCTAAGTTCGAAGACATCGCATCCGCCTTACATCTTAAGCGCTCAGACATTGAAGCCAATTGGGAAACAAGAAGTGGAGTTAAGGGTTTACTTTCCAAGTTCTTAATTAAGAAAGCCCGAGAATTCCTCAAAGTTATGAGTTTCCATGCATTTGAAAACATTGTTGCCTTGCTAATTTATGGTTTGGTTCTATTCCCTAACTCGGGTCAATTCATAGATATCAATGCCATCAAGTTGTTCCTTACCCGCAATCCAGTGCCTACTTTACTTGGAGATATTCTACATTCTCTCCGCACTCGTACTACTAAGCGACAAGGAACTCTCATGTGTTGTATACCGTTACTTTCCAGGTGGTTTATTTCGCACCTTCCTCCATCAGTTTTGAAGAATGAACAAAGGTTGAGATGGTCTCAAAGGTTGATGTCACTCTCTCATTCAGATATCCGTTGGAGCCTTTTCTCTCAAAAGGACTTCACCTTCATCGAGCGTTGTGGAGAATTCCCTAATGTACCCCTACTTGGTATAAGGGGAGGTATTACTTACAACCCTTCTCTAGCTCTACGTCAGTTTGGTTTTGCTCGAAAAGATGGTCCTCATGATATGCTTCTCCAAGATATTGTGTTCAACTACAATCACGATCTCCAGAATTACCGACGAAGGTTTATACATGCTTGAGGCATGGTAAAGAAGACTGATACCAAGACTTTGGGGCACCCGAACTCCATTCCTTGGGAACCTTACCTCAAATGGGTGCGAGCTCGAGCTCAAAACCTCATGATGCCATTCACGCTGCTCTACCAAGAATTATGGAACTGTTGCTATAGGTGACGTACCCTATCTGTTCTCCATCCCGACATGCCTACCGATTTTGAAGACTTGAAGAGATCCTGATTCAACTAAAAGAAGAAAGGGATACCTTTGAAGCTCAGTGTTACGCAAGCGAGAAGAAAGTGTTAGAGTTGACAAAGCTACTCCATGAGGAGCGAAGCATCAATTCCTACATCGGCATCAAGAGGAAGCGCCCATGGGAGACTTAGAGCTTTAGGATGTTTATGTTTTCTTTTATTGTTTTGAATTATCTCTTGTACTTAAAAAGAAAAAAGAATAATAAAAAGAGTACTAATAAATGTTTGTTCATTGCTTGTTTAACAAATTTAAATCTCTAAGGTCCTTGAAAACATTGCATTGCATTTGCATAAACATCGCATAGTATATCATAACATTGCATCATGTACATTGAGATTGGTTTTCTCATTTGCTCGCTATTTATTTTAGCGAAATGGCTCTTGAATGTCAAAGATCTTCAAGCTCGTAATGCTCCAGATGTTCACCTTGGTCCAAGGCCAAGAAGATTTGAAGAAGCTCATCAACAAGAAGAAGAAGGTGTTGGTCTTCTCAACATGGGCGACGCTACAAAGGTGGTCCTAAGGTGGTCACCGATTGAGCTCTCTCAAGGAAGTGTCCATACCGAGGAAAGTAACAAGGGTGATGAAGGCACACCGAGCTTGGGAAGAACTATGATGATGGCCAATACTCTGAAGATGACAAGTACAAGCAACTTGAGGATCGTCGAATGTGGAAAACTTGAAAATGGCCGGCCGAACTTTGATGATCCGAGTCTTGTTCCTGTGTTGTGATTCCTCCTAAATTCAAAGTTCCTACTTTAGCCAAGTATGATGGCATGTCTTGCCCAAAGCTGCATTTGAAGTCCTATGTCCGTAAGATCAATCCTCACACCGATGATGAAAGTTGTGGATGCACTATTTTCAAGAGAGTTTGTCCGAACCCATTGGAATGGTATTATCGCCTAGAGAATGACCGTATCCGTACTTGAGTGACTTAGTGACGCTTTCTGCATAATATGAGTACAATGTTGAATTGACACCCACTGCATGCAACTACAAAGCATGTCTATGGGTCGTGACGAGAAGTTCAAGGAGTATGCTCAAATGGAGAGATCTAGCAGAGTTCAACCACCCTTGTCCAATAGGGAGTTGGTTGATATGTTTATGGGAACACCGACAGTCCCTTCTTCAATCATCCGATTGGAAATTCTTCATCCGGATTCACCGAGTTGATATTGACAAAGAGCGCATTGAAGCGGTATCAAGAGTGGGAAGATTCGTAGACATCTTCAAATGTCAAGAGATCTTTTGGTGCTAAGAAAGAAGCTAATCCTGTATGGTCGAAAAGCCGAGCCAAGACCGACCGTGCTCAATTTGTGGGGCAGTTGTGATCTTCAATCCTACATCAAGACAACCTCACGAGACAACGCGTAGTTAACGCACCCAAGAGGCATTTAAGATCAACATGCCTTTGTCGCAAGCCTTGTAACACATGTTGAAAGCAGATCGATTACTTGAGGATCCTCCTCGTAATGTCAACACTTCCTCTCGGTACAATCCTAATGCTAAGTGTGCTTACCATTCCAATAGCCCACGACAATCGACAATTGTTGGGCTCAAGAACAAAATTCAAGATATGATTGAATCTAAGATTGAGTTTGATCCTCCGCTGAGACTCGAATGTGATCAATGCGCCTATGCCTAACCATGACAAGAGTTCCAATGTGTTGGTGACGATACTTATGTTTTCAACATAGATGACTTGACCATTCCTCCGATGATCAAGAAGAATTTGCTACAAGCCGTGTCAATCCAGATGCCCGAGAACGTTGGTGCCCATCCGCACCGATGGTTGTGCTTGGTTGAGAAGACGTGTTCAAGGCATGATGGATAACCGTGAGATACTATTTCGAAACCACCGCGTGTGTGTGAAGAAATGTCTAAGTTGAAGATTGACAATGCGAATGAAACAAGCATCTGTGGGATACCTTGGGGCAGCCAAGTGGAAAGTATGATTACATGGTGAAGTACACTGCTCAGAGCTACAAGATTCCTATTGAAGATGTTAAGGCGACCGGATGGGGTGACGATTTCAAGACTATGCCGATGTTAATACAATAAGGATCTCCTCTCACGATCCCGTGCCTAGAGTGACACCTCTCATTATTACTTCTCCAAGACCAGCCCATATTCCTCCGACAAAGCTATCCCTTGGAACTATGGAGTCGAGGTTTACTATCATGGCGCAAGCAAGACCCTCGACCATTGAAGATCTTACCTTGAGGCTACCATTCCCGACATTGACAATATCACCGGATCAAGTAAGGTGACCCAACCGGGGTATTCTCTCAGATATCTCCTCCAAAGACACCGCGACTCCCTCGCATTCCATATTCAACCCATTCCCAAGCTAGAGGGAAAGAACCAGTGGCTCATCCCGCTCAACCAAGTACCAAAGGAAGTTACTGAAGACACCTCCAAACAAGAAATGGAGGAAATTCTGAAGATTATCAAGAAGAGTGACTACAATGTTGTGGAACAGTTAGGACAAACTCCGTCCAAAATCTCCATGCTTGCTCTGCTCTTGTGCTCTGAGGCTCATGCTAATGCCTTGGTGAAGTTTCTGAAGAATGCTCATGTGCCGCAAGACACTACCACCGATCAATTTGAAGTTTGCTAGCCCTGGCTGCCAACAACGGCCTAGGCTTCTCGATGTCGATTTGACTCCACGGAAGAAACATAACAAAGCCTTGCACATCTCTGTTGAATGCAAGGGTACTACCCTCTCATGTTTTGGTGATACCGGCTCGCTCTAATATCCTACGAAGGCTTTGATCGACTTGATGTCGAAGGGTTGGTTCCGAGACCCAGTGACATAATTGTGAGAGCTTTTGATGGTTCTAAGCGAACAGTACTTGGAGAGCTCACTCTGCCTGTCAAAGTCGGTTCCCAGACTTTTGACTCCACCTTCTTTGTCATGGACATCCGTCCCGCTTAATCTTGTCTACTGGACGCCCTTGATACATGGCGCAGCGTTACCTCTACCTTGCATCGAAACCAAGTACCCGTGAAAGGAAGGTTGTCACAGTATGTGGTGAAGAAGAGTATATGGTCAGTCATCTACAATCGTCCCGATACCTCGAGATGGAGGGTGAATTCTTCGAGACTCCCTGTCAAGCTTTTGAAACAATACCCAGAGTCATGCCTGACTCTCCGCCACTCCCGAACTACACAAGCTCCGCCTAGGATGGCCTCGAAAGATGCTCAAGCCATGTTGAACAAGGAGGTAGTGCTATTTGGGACAACTCCCGATCTTCCCTTCAAATTTGACAAGACGGTTTAGGCTTCACCATCAAGGGTCAAGATGATACGCGAACGTGCCGACCAACTTCCTTCCGCCGGAGTGGAATCCATGCTATAGAAGACAATGACAACGACTTCGACATCGCAAGTGGATCTTCCCAACTCGGATCATGGGCTCAAGAATTGGAAGACCAAGACGCTATACCAATCTCCTTTACCGAGTAATTGCTCTTGTTTTGTTTTGCTTTTTTCTTTATGTTTTGAACAATAAACTTTGAAAGCCTAGTGCCTTGCCCGGGCATCATGGCTCGCTTATGAGGGTTATTATCCGTCGTTTGCGTATTTTCATTCAATAAATTCGTTGGACTTTTGCATTCAATTGTGTGTTTTTTTCTTTACTTTATCACCCTTCAAAAGGCTATGTGTTTCTTACACACACCCACGTGATACATCGCAATCACTCCGAATCTCGTTAATAACACTATGCTAGTGCTAAATATGACTTGATAATCCAATCTACCAAGCCAAGATGAAAGTGAGGAAGATTGTGAAGTGCCAGGAGAACTTTCCAGATCTACAAAGAAGAAGAGCGAGTTATACACCAAGAGCAAGTTGAGGTTGTGAATTGGGTCGACGAAGAGAAAAGAGATCAAGATAGGAGCGGGTCTTGAGAATGTGTTAAGGAAAGGTTGGTTCGATGCTACGAGACTATATTGAGGTTTTTGCTTGGTCATACGAAGACATGCCCGGTTTAGACATTGATATTGTGGTACACCGATTGCCAAAAAAGAAGGTTTTCTCCAAAGGAAATGTAGGTTGTCGATGTCCTAAGATGTCGAGAAAGATCAAAGTCAAGTCATGAAGCGCTTCAACGGGTTTCTTAGTTGTCACCTCTTATCCCCGGGTTGCTAATGTGGTACCCGTGCCTAAGAAGGATGGCAAGGTACGAATGTGTGGATTACAGATCTGAACAAAGCGAGTCCGAAAGACGATTTCCCACTTCCTCATATTGATGTTCGTTGACAATACCGCCAAAGATAAGGTTTTCCTTCATGGATGGTTTCTCCATTAATCGATCAAAATGGCTCTCAAGACATGGAGAAGACTACTTGTTACGCATGGGGCACTTTCGCTACAAGGTTATGCCGCTCGGATCAAGAACGCGGGTGCCACTTATCGCTGCTATGGTGACATTGTTTCATGACATGATTCATCACGAGATAGAGGTCTACGGCGACATGATAGCTCGATCACGATCAAGAAGAACATCTTGATCATTTGCAGAAACTGTTCGACAGGTTAAAGAAGTACAGGTTGAGACTCAATCCCAACAAGTGCACCTTTGGAGTCAGATCCGGAAAACTCCTAGGGTTTGTAGTCAGTGGAAGAGGTATTGAGGTTGATCCCATAAAAGTTAAAGCTATTCAAGAAATGCCAGCTCCCCGCACCGAGAAGGAGGTCAGAGGTTTCTTGGGCCGATTGAATTACATTGCCAGATTCATTGCGCACTTAACTGCTACTTGTGAGCCAATCTTCAAGTTACTAAAGAAAGATCAAGTAGTGGAATGGAATGACGATTTCCAGATCGCTTTTGACAAAATCAAGGAGTACCTACAAAATCCTCCTATCCTGATGCCGCCACCGGGAAGACCTCTTATCATGTACTTGACGGTTAGAGAACTCAATGGGGTGTGTTGGGGCAACATGACGAGTCCGGTCGAAAAGAGCATGCAATATACTACCTTAGCAAAAGTTTACCGATCGTGAAACAAGATACTCAGCTTGAGAAAACTTGCAACGCTTTGCCTTGGGCTGCTCACGACTAAGACAAGATATGTTGACTCACACTACCTTATTGATTTCCAAGATGGATCCGATAAAATACATCTTTGAGAAACCATTTCTCCGAAGAATAGCAAGATGGCAAATGATCTTGACCGAATATGACATCCAAGACACTTCTCGAAAGCGATCAAAGGAAGTGTGGTAGCCGATCATTTGGCTCATCAAGTCGTAGATGACTATCATTCTATGCAGTTCGAATTTCCAGACCAAGATGTTTTACTAGTTACAGATTGCGAAGAACCAGGCCCAGACGAAGAACCTGAACAAGGATCCCGATGGACCATGGTCTTTGATGGAGCCTCAAACGCACTTGGCAATGGCATTGGCGCCATCATTACATCCCCTACAGGCGGACATACTCCTTTCACCGCCAGATTATGTTTCAGTTGCACTAACAACATGGCCGAATATGAAGCGTGCATCATGGGTCTTAAAGCTTCTATTGACTTAAGAATCAAGTTCTTACAAGTGTATGGAGACTCAGCTTTAGTGATCAGTCAGATTAAAGGCGAGTGGGATACGAAGCATCCGAATCTCATTCCGTATCGAGAGCATGTTCTGAGTTTGATTCCCTACTTCGAAGAGATTACTTTTGATCATATTCCGCGAGAAGAGAATCACGACGATTGGCTACTATGTCGCCCATGTTCAAGGTTAGATGGGACAACGAGGCTCCCTGATCATCATTGAGAAGTTTGATGAACCAAAGATATTGTTGTGAGCTTGATACGTAAGAGAAACCCCTATGACGTGAAGAGGTATCTTGAGACTCAAGAATATCCAGGGCATCATTAATGATAAGAAGTTCATGAGAAGATTTGCATCCAAATTCTTCCTCAAAGAACGATCTTATACAAGAGCAACCACGACTTGTGCTTATCTACTGTAGACCGAAAACAAAGAATGCGTATCATGGAAGAGTTACACGAAGGCGATTTGGTACCCACTCCGGACACACCATGGCTAAGAAGATTTTGAGAACAGTTACTATTGGTCCACCATGGAAGCCGATTGTCACCGCTATGCTCGATCTTGTCACAAGTGCCGATTTATGCCGATAAAGTACACGCACTCCGACTCGAATGTTTTAACTTCTCCTTGGCCTTTTGCAATATGGGGCATTGACATGATTGGAGAAATTAAGCCCACAGCTTCCAACGGACATCATTTCATCCTTGTGGCAATCGATTACTTTACCAAGTGGGTAGAAGCAGCCTCGTATGCATTTGTTACCAAGAATGTTGTGGCTCAGTTCTTCAAGCATAATCTTATCCGCTTGATGGCACTCCTGAAAGGATTATCACAGATAACGGTTCCAATCTCAACAACAAGATGATCACCGAACTCTGCACGTAGTTCAAGATCAAGCATCACAATTCCTCCCCATATCGGCCTAAGATGAATGGCGCAGTGGAAGCCGCCAACAAAAATATTAAGAAGATTATACAGAAAATGACAGTGACGTACAAGGATTGGCATGAGATGTTACCATTTGCTCTTCATGGTTATCGCACTACGGCACGAACGTCCACAGGGGCAACCCCTTTTTCTCTTGTATACGGTATGGAAGCCGTCTTACCCATCGAGGTTCAGATACCTTCAACCAGAGTCCTCCAAGACGCAGAGTTAGGTGAAGACGATTGGGTCCGCACCAGATTAACTTGATTGATGAGAAACGACTGCCCATCCGCCATGGATAGATTTATCGAAACGAATGATCAGAGCATTTAACAAGAAGGTCAAGCACCGAGTCTACCAAGTCGGTGATTTAGTAGTCAAGCGCATCATTCTTTCACAAGGTGATCCCAGGGGCAAATGGACTCCCACCTATGAGGGACCATTTGTAGTCAAAACAGATTTTCCGCGGAGCTATGATACTTAGCACCATGGATGGTGAAGACTTCCCACACCACGTGAACGCAGACATAGTCAAAAATACTACGATAAAAAGACCCGCTAGGTCGACGGCCTAGGCAAAAATAAATCCCAACCAAAAGGTTCGGGCAAAATAAAGGATATATACAAAACATGTACACCGCAAGTCGAAAACCCGAAAAGGCGGCTTGGGCAAAAAGGGTATCCCAGAAAAACCCGAAAGGGAGGTCTAGGCAAAAGTTAGATTCAAGCGCACGACTATGTCTCTTCCGATCACCTACTTCCGACTCATCGTCAAGATTCAAGATTCAAATGGCAAAGATCAGCCTACTCACTTTCTACTGACAGCAAGGAGATGAGATAGTCGAAATATATGAGTACTAGCATAGTTGGAACTTAACGAGATTGTTTCGCATAGCTTTTTTACCTTTCTTGTGTATAAACTGCTTGGCCATACGCCACCTTTCAAGTGAATACAACTTCTTTCTCTTTACAATTTCTGCTGTTGTTATTTGCAATAAGTCCAACGTTTGCTTTGAATGATTATGTGCATTTGACAATAAGAATCTAATCACAAACATACGAAAAGTGAACATACAAAAGTACTTACTACAGGCTCCAGGAATTGAGATGACGACAAAAGTCACCAACACAACTTCCCCAGCAGAGCAAAAGGGAATCCACGAGCAGCAATTCCACTCGACCAAGCAATGTTACATTGACCTCCAAGCAGTAAACACCTCATCTCCAGTCAAGATATTTATCCCCTCAGCGGATATCTCTCAGTCCTTTCCTTTTTCCCCAGTGGCAGTATCCAGACTCGAGACTTGGTCAGATAGTGCATCGGAGGAAACTACATCTTCATCCCCCAGCCAAAGATTGCAACGGGTTCCTGGCTCTTCCAACCCGGCCTCCCGGTAACTATCAATTTCTCTCTAGCGAGATCTATACTCAGAATCCCCAGTAGAGCGCCTCCTAAATTTCCTCAGCAGGATCTACATACAAGGTCCCCAACAGATCACCTTCCAGATTCTCCTCAGTAGGGTCTATATGTGAGATCTCCAACAACGAGCTTCTCAAATCTCTACCTTCCTCAACAATATCTAGGCCCAAGACTTGGTCAGATAGTGCATCGGAGGAATCCCGGATATCTTTCTTCTCTTCAAAAGCGTAGTTCTCACCTACTCAATTCCCAAGCGAGTCGAATCCTCAAACGGAACATCCGCATCTTCTTCAAGATGGATATGTTTTGAAATACCACAACATCTATCATTCATACATTTCTCATAAAGTCATAATTCATGCATATGTCATTCATATACACTGTCATGCATCATACTTTGCATAAGACTAACAAATATTCTATCAAAGTTCCTCTTGTTTTCTCCAAACAGTATGACTTCGACGCAAACAGTCCAGATTAAGCCCCGAATCGACGGAAAACTATCCGAAGACCGCCCTTGGTTGTCCTCCTCCGACAGTCCAGATTAAGCCCGAATCGACGGAAAACTATCGAAGACCGCCTCGTTGTCCTCCGACAATGATCCGGATTAATACCCGCCGACGGAAACCCTATCCGAACGATCACAAGTTATCCTCCGATAACAGGCAATGGATCAACACCCGATGCACAACAGGGAAGCTATCCACATTTTTGACAACTACTATCTCCCTCAGAGTAATCAGCACGAAGATTTATTCTGATCCCTTATTATCAACAAAGAACTACGAGTCTAGCGACGACCCATTGCCTGATGGCATCTTAAGCCCATCTCGACTACTTATCAACAAGGCTTCACTTTCGAATCTGCATATATGGTTAAAAATCAATACAAACCAATAAATTCATTCAAAAAATGAACACGAAGTCTAACGTATGACTCCTTCTAGATGGCATCTTAAGCCCATCTCCATGCTCCTTCCAGAAACGACTACGAGCCAGCGCACGGTTCACCCCCAAGATCGATCCTTCCAGATGGCATCTTAAGCCCATCTCCGCTAATTCTCCTATCAACATTCTCGAGTCTAGCGACGACTCATCCTCCAAATAAGTATCCAAATGGCATCCGAAGCCCATTCCCGCATCATCCACCAATGAGTGCAAATTTTGTGTACTGAGTGTTCAATCATCTTCTACCTCCAGTCACGAAAGACAAGCGTGTCAATCTAACCTCCAGACAAGAATATTGAACAGGGCAGCTGTCATACCCAAAATTTTCCCTCCATCTACTCAAGAACTTTCATACATCCCTACTCAAGGATTCCTCAAGAGTCGATCGACAAACTCTCTCTAGACAATCAACCCAAACTAGGGTTTGGTATCTCTCAAGTCAAGATGAACTTCCAACATCTCCAATGGCCTTCATGCCTCCTCATGTGCTTCAAAGATTCTCCATGTCAAGTTTCAAGCTTCACAAGTCAAGTTTCCTCGATAATTGCTCGATGGTTGAAAATCAACAGATTGACAAAAGTCAACGTGGTCAACATACAACAAACTTCATAATTTTTGGTCAACATCCTCATTTTGAAGTTACACTCATCATTTGATCAAGGGTTGATCATGATTCATCAAGAAAACTCAAGATTTGCTCAAAAGTCAAACTTTCTAAATTAGGGTTTCTAGGTGAAAAGTCAACTGAACTTTGATTGATCATAACTTTCTCATACTTTCTCAGAAATTTTTCCACCACCTCTTGTTTTGAAGGAAATTCAATTCTCTACAACTTCATGTCTCACAAGAATGTCCAAAAAATGCTTCATTTGAGAGGTATGACTCAAAACATTACAGGTCATTTTCAAAGTCAACAAAAAGTCAACTTTTTGATTTGAAGATATATTGAGCATGGTAACTCCAATTGAGATGAGACCAAAAGGGTTGGTTAGAGGACTCTTAGAGCTTTCCAAAAAGTCCAAGAACACTCAAAAATTTGGAAAATTGAGCAAGTTACACCATTCACAAGTTGGGCAATTTTGAAAGAATGCACAAAGAGAGATACTTCCAAAAATCAAATCTTTTGCAAATGGGCTTGCTTTTTCTTCATCCAAACTTATTCCTCATGCAATTAGGAATATCCAAGCCCAATGCCACGAATTTTTGATTTATTTTTCTATTTAATTTTGAATTTATTCATTTAAATACAAATTAAATTTTAAAATAAATTATAAAATCAAAATTAATTGAAAGATTGATTTTATTCCTTCCTTGAGATTCAAGAAATTCATTAAAAGCCAGCAATTTCGAAATTGGATCAAAAAAGGCAAGATTGGATTGAAATTGATCAAGTTTTGTAAATTTGATTTTCATGAAAAAATCAAATTTGATTATCATTGATTATTGATCAAATCTTTCCCAAAACAATGCCAAATCCTTCCAGTACTTATACTTGATGCATACCAATTGCAAGAGGACGAAAAATTGCTCCAGAAACCCTAACCTAAAAGCCAAAAAATCGTGTTCTTGAAGCAATTTGCAACCCTAGTTCCTGCTGTTTTCAATCAATTCTAAGGTGTCTATTGCATTCCTTGATACCTCTTGAGTCGATCCAGACCCTCACATTGCTCAAAACCATCCAGAATCAAGGAATCACGAATCAGTTTGTTCATACTTTTTTCAAAATCGTGTTTCATTATTTATGCATTATTAACAAGTTTTGATGTTTGTTTCATGCTTAGAACAAAGTTTGCAAGCGATCTGGGCAGGTTAATTGCATTTCCATGGCCTGAAACGTAATATGCCATAACTAGGGTTCCTGAGCTCGATTTAGGGCTTGGCTTATTAGGAAAAATTGGACCACGAGACTAGTACCAGTGAATTCGGAATGACGTCCTGAATCGAACCATGGCCTTAGAACTCATTTATATTATGTTTGCTTGATTTTTTGAATTAGCCAGGGTCATAGCGTCGAATAACAGCCGACGCTAGCTTCAAATATTTGAATTGGGGACGATGAAGGTTCGCGCGCGGCCTGGGACATCAGGGAGCGACACTTGTCTTTCTTACATTCAATCCGTTTCCAAACAGTGAAGCACACATGGCTCAGTTGGTTAAGGTGTGGATTGTTCATGGATACTCTCCCTGGCCACGAGTTCGATCCTCATCAGGACCAGTTTTGCCTTTCTTTTTCCAAAACTCAATTTTTCCAATATTTTCATATTTTCTAATTTTCTAATATTTTTGCATTGTTTTAATTATTTTCATCATTTTATTTCTGCATTATAAAATTATCAAAAATATTTTTTCTTTTTACATTATTTTCATAAAATCTTTATTTAATTTAATAAATTAAAAAATATCTTTTTGCATGCATATTTATTTTTATTCATATTTTTGCATTTAAATCATTGTAAATTCATTTTAAATTACTAAATTGCATTTAAAAAATCCCAAAAAATTATTGTAGTATATTTATCTTATTTCCAGCATATAATAATTTTCTCATATAAAAAATTGCATTTTTCCTAACATTTTCTCTTATTTCGATTTCATCATATTTTCCGATTTTCTTATTCTTTCACAGGTTGTTCCGATTCGGACGTTTTCTTTTATCGTTTTATTTTTCCAATAATGTAACTGTTCATGGGATGTAATAGTTTAAATTAGGCTTTTATTTTCCGCAAGTTTAAATTATGTATCTGCCCCAAAGCCATGTAATAGCGTAGGATTTACCTTTCCGCATCTTTACATTCCGCATTTTAATTTCCGCACCCTATAAACTGTTAGTAACTAGGCGTGTATGGCAAGATAATAATTGGACATAGCTCACACTAATCTTCAAGATAAAATATCTGAATTTGACACACTTCTTTCACACATGCACCCCTTAGGGTAATTCTCTCGTTGCCTTACGAATTCAAATGGTCATGTCCCTCGAACGTAGAGGTATTCTAGCACCGTTGCCTTCCAAACAAATCATCATAGTCCCTTCGATACAAAGATCATAAGACCCACGATGTCGCCTCCGAATACATGATCTTGACCCTCGATTGTCGCCTACGAAAAAATGATGATAGTCCCTTCGAATGTGCTAGGATAATTCCTACAAGTTGCCTTCTATGACCATCCGATGTCCCTTCGAATGTCCCGCTTACATCCAACGAATGGAGCTACCTACTAACTAATGGTATGGCTAGCGCCATTCTAAAGGAACGTAGAAGTACGAAAACGACCAATTCTGAGTGGGTAAATAAGTCTTTTAGTTGCTTGCTCTAAACCAAATGCATTTCACACCACACACTTTTTTCAAAGTTCAAATTCTTTTCAAAAACGAAACATTTCCGAACACTTTGTATACACTCCTACATGAGTCATTACAAAGTCAAAGCGAAATGCCTTTTTTTCAAAACATCTTTGTCAAACACACAGAAAGCAATTTTAAAAAGTGATCTAGAGCAACTAAGAGCCCGTAGATAACTACGGATGGAAAGGGGTGCTAATACCTTCCCTTTTCATAACCATTCTCCGAACTCGTAATCTAACGAAGGTCTTTTTTACTTTTACCTTCCCTTAATTGGATAAAAATAAAAGTCGGTGGCGACTCTTGCTATCCGCACATTTGGATACAAAAATCCTACAAAGTCAGTTCACCGTATGACAGTTAAATCAACACGGCCCGTGTTGATTTGCCTGCGTGAAAACTCCATGTTTTTTGGGTTTTTCTCATTCTTCTACCATGGTTTTCCTTCCCATTTCAATACTCTAATTTCTACAAGTTAGCACCTAATATACCCACAAACCATACTCTAAATCCAACCTTTCTAAACCACTCTAACAATCAATCAACAAACTCTTATAAAATCAACTATCAAGTTTACCCCCAAATCCAAACTATTTCTATCAAGACCTAACAATATGAGATGGAGAATCAAACCCCTTACCTAGTAAGCTTTTAGGAGTTCTTGATGATTCTCCAACCAAGTCTTGCTCTTCTTCTTGTTCTCCTCTTCTTCTTCTTCTCAAGCCCTAGCTTTTTCTCCAACTTTCTATATATTTGTGTTTTTGGTGTTGTGTTAGGAAATGGGTAGAGGAATTGCTTTTATACAACATATGCCTTACTAGCCAACTTTGGTAAATTTCTCACATACCCCTCATCTATTCTTAATACACTAAATATAACATCTAATTATATTATTAACTTAATTTGTTAAATAAAATTCCAGGGAATTAAATATCGGTCCGAATAATATTTTACCGAACCGAACTAAACGTCGCTAAATATATTAATAGATATACCGATTAATGTAATTATTTTCGTCGTTAAAACAATCGCCAAACGATAATTCAAAAATATTAATATAATATAATATAATATAATATAATATTAAATAAAACGGGTGTTACAACTCTCCCCCACTTAAAAGGTTTCGTCCTCGAAATTACCTGACTCGAAAAGCTCGGGATATGAATCCCACATCTTACTCTCCAATTCCCATGTCTCACTTTCACCAGCTGCTCCAATCCAAACAACCTTGACCAATGAAATCCCTTTGCCACGAAGGGACTTCATCTCACGATCCTCAATCCTCAAAGGCATCGTTTCCACCGTAAGATTTTCCCGAACTTGAATGTCATCCATCTCAATCACATGCGAAGGATCCGGGACATACTTCCGAAGTTGTGACACATGAAAAACATCGTGCAAGTTCGAAAGATTTGGAAGTAACGCCACCCGATAAGCCACTTTTCCCACCTTACTAGTAATTTGATAAGGACCAATAAAGCGAGGAGTTAGCTTCTTCGACTTCAATGCTCGTCCCACACCGGTTGTAGGAGTAACTTTTAAGAACACATGATCACCCTCTTGAAATTCCAAGTCTTTTCTTCTTTTATCACGATAACTCTTTTGACGACTTTGAGAAATTCTCATCTTTTATCTAATCATCTTCACCGCCTTCGTAGTTTCCCTAACCAATTCGGGTCCAAGCACCACACTTTCACCCGACTCATGCCAACACAAAGGAGTTCTACATCTTCGACCATACAACGCCTCAAACGGTGCCATTCCAATACTAGCGTGAAAACTATTATTATAAGTAAACTCAATCAAAGGAAGATATGTATCCCATGAACCACCATGCTCAAGAATACAAGCGCGTAACAAGTCTTCCAACGATTGAATCGTCCTTTACGTTTGACCATTAGTTTGAGGATGATAAGCCGAACTCAACCTCAACTTTGAACCTAAAGCCTCTTGCAAGCTTTTCCAAAATTCAGAAGTGAACCTCGGATCTCTATCCGAAACAATACACAAAGGAATACCATGTAACCTGACAATCACATGCGTATAAATCTCCGCCAACTTCGATACGGGATAAGTGATGTTAATAGGAATAAAGTGAGTCGACTTTGTAAGCCTATCAACAATCACCCAAATCGCATCGTGTCCTCTTTGTGTATTCGGCAACCCCGTTACAAAATCCATAGAAATGCTATCCCATTTCCATTCCGGATCTCCAACGGTTGCATCAACCCCGCAGTTTCGTGCTCCACTTTAGACTTCGACAAGTCAAACAAGCATAAACAAACTGAGCCACCTCTCTTTTCATACCCGACCACCAAAATAGTTTTCTCAAATCTTGATACATTTTGGTCGCCCCGGGATGAATACTCAAACTACTCCTATGACTTTCTTCCAAAATCATCCTCTTTAAATCAACATCATCGGAATAGAAATCCTACCGGAATCTTAAAACACCGAGCATCCAACTTGAAATCTTCACTTTCAATTTGTCCAATACTAACCAACAAATCCACAAGTTTCACATCAAGCTTTTGAGCTTCTCTAATGCTATCAAGGAAATCGTTATTGATCTTTAACATCCCCAAGATAACACTCTTCGGCGTCACTTCTATCACAAGACTCATATCTCTAAATTGTTCAATCATTTCCAACTCTTTCACCATCAAAAGTGACATATGCAAAGTCTTTCGACTTAAAGCATCGGCCACCACATTTGCTTTACCAGGATGGTAATTCAATCCGAAATCATAATCTTTCAACAATTCAAGCCACCTTCTTTGTCTCATATTAAGCTCCTTTTGATCAAACAAATATTTCAAGCTTTTATGGTCACTAAACACTTCAAATCTAGAACCATAAAAATAATGCCTCCAAATCTTAAGCACAAAAACAACCGCCGCAAGTTCCAAATCGAGAGTAGGATAGTTCTTCTCATGAATCTTCAATTGCCTCGAAGCATAAGCAACCACCTTGCCACCTTGCATAAGCACACCACCTAAACCCATCATAGAAGCATCACAATAAACCACAAACGATTCTTCAGGATTAGGTAAAATCAAGATCGGCGCCGTTGTTAACTTCTTCTTCAATTCAACAAAACTTTCTTCACACTTGACATCCCACACAAAAGCAGCTCCCTTAAAAGTTAGCTTTGTCAAAGGAAGTGCCAACTTAGAAAAACCTTCAATGAACCTCCCATAGTAACCAGCCAAACCCAAGAAACCAATGTTTTAAAAACCGGACCGGACCGGCCGGTCGGACCGGTCGAACCGAGAACCGGACTAGGTACCGGTCTGGTTTGATTACTCGATCGCTTATGACGTTAGACCGGAAGAAAACCGCAAACCGACGAACCGAAACCGAAAACCGGTGGTTCCAATAACCGCGGTTTGGAAACAATTTTTTAAAATTTTTTTCCCTCAAAACGACGCTGCTTTGAGTTTAGGATTTTGAAAACTGAAAGCGTAAACCAAGAACTTGTTTCTTTAAGCTCTTGTTTCTCAGAGATCTTGCTGTCCGCCGCCGCTGCCGTTCAAAGAGAGTTGAGGCAACGCAAAACCGCCGCCGCCGCTCAAAGAAGCGTCTAGTAAGTGTTAGTTTTTTACTTTGCACATAAGAACAGTAAATTACAGTTCTACTGATCTACATGCATATCTTTATAGTTAGCAATGTTCTTCAAGTTTTTGAAATTTGAGTAAACATAGTTTCAACATAGTTTCGCGTCATATAGCCCGCTAGTGATTCGATTTTGGTGCTAATTTTGATTGAATTAAATAAACAACAACCAAACAACATAGTAGCGATAAATGGATGAGCAAATACCAAGAAAATGAAGAAAATGGTGATCCCTTCTTCGCTTGCAAGGTGCTCGATAAAATGTCACAACCAATTTTCTTGATTCTTGTTCTTGTTTCGATTACACTTCTTGTATCTTCAAAGATAGTGAATCGGCTTTCCTTCATTCTCTATTTAGCTTAGGAGGGTTCCAACGGCCGCTTTAAGGAAGTATTAAAAACATATTTGTAATCTATATGTGGTTTTGCAAAGAAAGTAAGGATTGTCTTTTATAGTTTGTAGCCTCAAACGACGCTGCTTTGAGTTTAGGATTTTGAAAACTGTAGCGCGTAAACCAAAGAACTTGTTTCTTTAAGCTCTTGTTTCTCCCAGATCTTGCTGTCCGCCTCCGCTGCTCAAAGAGAGTTGAGGCAACGCAAATCACAAAGAAGCGCCTAGTAAGTGTTAGTTTTTACTTTGCACATAAGAACAAGAAATTACGCTTCTACCGATCTACATGCATATCTTTATAGTTAGCAATGTTCTTCAAGTTTTGAAATTTGAGTAAACATAGTTTCAACATAGTTTCGTCGTATAGCCCCGCTAGTGATTCGATTTTGGTGCTAATTTTGATTGAATTAAATAAACAACAACCAAAAACATAGTAGCGATAAATGGATGAGCAAATACCGAAAAATGAAGAAAATGGTGATCCTTCTTCGCTTGCAAGGTGCTCGATAAAATGTCACAACCAATTTTCTTGATTCTTGTTCTTGTTACGATTACACTTTTGTATCTTCAAAGATAGTGAATCGGCTTTCCTTCATTCTCTATTTAGCTTAGGAGGGTTCCAACGGCCGTTTTAAGGAAGTATTAAAAAACATATTTGTAATCTATATGTGGTTTTGCAGTGAAAGTAAGGATTGTCTTTTATGTTTGTAGCCTGTAGTTGACATTTTATTCTATCATTATATAAAGTGATAAAGATTCTAATAACACCGTTGTTTTTCTTGTCTTTACCCGCATTCGAAATTTAGAAGTTTGAGTGTTTGTATATAATTTATTTTCATAAATATTGTCTAGTGTTTGTCAAACCAAAAATCATAGGGCTCAATGTTAGTCAATAACATAGTGAATCTAAATAAACCAAATGTGCCTTATTATACTTGGTCAAGTCATGGATTATGTTTTAGTTTGAAAATTGGTCGTATTTGTCCGATGTTTAGCCCTTATAAGAGTGAACAACATAGTAGTATGCATCTACTTGGGTGTTATGGAAGACTAGAAACAATGTGTTTTCATCAATTAGATTTGGGCACCAAAAGCATGTTTGAGGATGTAAAAATCATGACTTGGAACTGGTTGTCCTCAAAGACTAATGGATTCGGAAACTCAATATCACAGTGTGGTGTTTAAATTTCACTGGCTCTTTTGACTTAATGTAGCAGTGAAGGAGTAAGTGATTTAAACCTCACTGGTTAGTGTGTTTGTGCACTGTTAGTTTAGCTTCAGATTGGAGGATTTGTGGATAGTAGTGGAGATGTTTGAGTAATTAACTCTAATAGGCGATAATCTTGCTGTCATGTGCCTATATTCGCAATGGATGGTGATCTAGTTATAGTATTTGCAGTGATTAAATTTGTGGAAATGAATGGGTGCTTATTTTGTTTAAGGTGTTACACTTGGTGGTTGTCTTGGTTTTTACAATTTCTTCAATCGGTGAGTATTGAAAGTAAATGAGATAGCACAATTGCTGAAGTTTGGGATCGATGTTAACGTAATGGTGATGGAAGCAATAGCGATTATCGATAGAGCTCTGTATGTGCAGTGATAAATGCATGAATTTGAAGAATGTGGAGTCATGAGTTTATCTGTTCTGTTAGTATTACTGTCAGAAAATGTGAAACTATTGAATGGATGGTCTTGTTCATTCTTGTAGTTATAGGACTGTTGGTAGTGCTTGGCCCTCTTGTGCCAACATCATGGTTTACTAATGATAATAATCATTCTTATGTTTTGCCTCTTATCTTTTCATAACGCATCATTTTCTTTTCCAAAATATGAAAAATATAAAACCTTATGAAGTAATATTGTTATGAATTTGAAATAAATGGGAACTTGGAATTTAATGGAAACGTGTAACTTTTAGAATTATTTGGTCACGTTACTCAGCAATAGGAAATTACCAAGCTTGATTGATTTGAGGACTTATCATGTTAAATTAGTTGTGTATTGTTTTCTCCCCCATGTGAGCTGAATCTTGCTTTTAAACCGGCAGAAAAGACAAAGATGAAATGAATTAACCAAATGCTAAAAAATGTAAATTTTGTACTATTGTAACCAAACTTATATGAGTAACTGGTATTAGTATTAAACAGGTTTATAACTAAGAGGAATTTATGATTAATAGCACAAACTAGAGAGGAAGATTTTGGCATTGCACATTGTTAGTATCGGTTATGACAGACTCCTTTCGAAATGAATCACATTAGATAATAACGTTAAAATACATATATGTGTATTAAAATTACTACTACAACAATTGTTAAAGTTAAAAAAATAAAAGTTGGAATGTACTAGTATATGCCTAGCTATGATATATACATGATTTATTATATAGAAATTTAATTGTTTTTGAAATTTGTTGTCCTTGTTTTACAGGAAAATGACATCTTCTGGAACACCTTCGTCACAACCACAATCACAAGAAGCCTCTTCAGCTCAAAGTTTAGTTCAAACTAATGTTAGAGGAAAAACTGATATAGCTTGGGCACATTGCACAAACAGTCATGACGGAAAATCTCTTGTTTGTATATATTGTCACAAATCTTTTGGTGGAGGTGGAATTCATAGGGTAAAGCAACACTTGGCTGGAATAGTAGGAAATGTTGAAATTTGTAAGAAAGTGCCTGCAGAAATTCGTTTTCAGATGAAACAAAATATCAATGAGCGGAGCAAGAAAAGAAAAACTTCAGATGTGGATGAAAGTGAGTCATTTTCTGCAGAGGGGCATGAATCCAAAAAGAATGGCGCGTATTGGTACTTATTTTATACCAAGAACAACTCCGGGAGCTCAGCCTACTATAAAAAGTGTGATGCAAAGTAAAGAAGTGGTAGAAAAGTGTGATCTTGCTATTGCCAAGTGGTTTATTGATGCATCCATTCCTTTCAATGCTGCAAATTCACCGTATTTTCAACCCGCAGTTGATGCTCTTTGTTGTATGGGTGCTGGATATAAAGTTCCTACCATGCATGCTCTTCGTGGTAATTTGTTAAATAAGTGGGTTGATGACGAAAGATACGATAGAGCAATATCGTTCTATTTGGAAGGATACAGGTTGTACTCTTATGGCAGATGGGTGGACTGATCGTTGTAGGAGAACTCTCATCAATTTTTTAGTTTATTGCCCCAAAGGAACGATTTTCATAAAGTCTCGTTGATGCCTCGTGTGCTTCTAAACTGTAAACATTGTTTAAGCTTTTCAAGGAAGTAGTGTTGTATGTTGGGCAAGAAAATGTTGTTCAAATTGTTACAGATAATGCCGCAAATTATGTCGCTGTTGGAAAGTTGTTGGAGAAGGAGTTTCCTAAGTTGTTTTGGTCTCCTTGCAGCCCATCGTATTAACTTGATGTTGCAGGATATGGGGAAATTAGAGGAAGTAAGTGGAGCAGTGTCAAATGCTACAAAAATTATGAAATACATATATAACCATTGTTTTGCATTGTATTTGATGAGACAAATTACAGGTGGAAGAGAAATACTCCGTCCTGCTCCAACACGCTTTGCTACTAATTTCATTGCATTACAAAGTATTCTATCTCATAAGGATGCACTAAGAGCCATGGTAACATCCAAAGAGTGGACAACCACAACTTACTCCAAAGATATCAAAGCAAAACAATTTGTGGAACATGTCTTAGACTCAAGCTTTTGGTCTACATGTGCTGACATAGTGAAAATTACAGAACCTCTTGTACGTGTGTTGCGTATTGTGGATAGTGAAGATAAACCGGCTATGGGATATCTCTACAGAGCTATGTATAAAGCAAGAGATGAGATTGAGAAGAGGTTTAGAAGGAATAAACTGAAAGTGGAGCCTTATTTGAAGATCTTGGATAACCGTTGGGATGCACAACTTCGCAAAAATCTTCATGCTGCTGGTTATTGGTTAAATCCATCTTGTAGATTTGGTACGGAATATGAAAAAAACAAGTGCACCACCCAAGGCCTTTTGGATGTCATTGAAAAGTATGCTTATGATAGTAAGGACTTGCGATCTAAATTAACTGCTGAGATGACTTCATTCAAAAATTGTGACGGTAGTTTTGGAAGGACAACATCCATAGAAAACCGAGATGAAGTTTTGCCAGGTAAAATTATATTTATACGATAAACTTTAATTATTTTATTACAATGTCAATATGTATTTTAAACTGTTTTTTAATTTTTTTACATGCATTTTTAAAGATCAATGGTGGGAAACTTATGGAACTGAAGCGCCCAATTTGCAAAAGTTAGCTATTCGGATTTTGAGTCAAACATGTAGTGCTTCTGGTTGTGAAAGAAATTGGAGTGTGTTTGAGCACGTCCATTCAAAAAAAAGAAATAGGTTGGAGCATCAAAAGCTTAATGATCTTGTCTTTGTTCGTTATAACTTGCGGCTACAAAATAGGTATTGCACTTATTACACTTTATATGCTATGGTTTAATAGTTAAGAAATATTGGTTTATGTTCGATACTCTGGAGAATGTATTTTTATTACTTGACTCGTTAAGTTTGTTTGGTTCTATGATTGAAGCTATCGTTAATGATTTATAGAACCAAGAAGAAACAAAATTATGATCCTATCAATTTTGAAACACTTGGTGATCATTCTAATTAGGTGTTGGAGGATTCACCACCATTCTTGACCATTGAGGAGGTGGAAGCACTACGCAAAGATCTTGCTAGTATGACAATCCAACCTATTTCAAATGATATTGGTATGGTATTAGTTATTGTGATTATAATTATGTTTTATTTTATTTTATTTTATTACTATATGTCAATTGGTAAACTTTTTAAATTGATGTTGTTACAGATGAATTAAATTTGGATGACCTTGATGTTGAGGGAGATGCACAGCTTAATTCTGGAGAAAACAACCAAAGTATTGGTATCGATGATGGGGAACATGTTGCAAATACAATTGATTTTGGTGTAGATGGTTTTGATGTTGAAGGAGATCCCAACATTGAAATAATTTTACCTCCTTGGAACTAAATTTAGTAAACATTGCAATTAGACTTTATATTTTGTAATTTGTACTATTTTGTTTGTGGTGAAACTTATGTTTAAATTTGAATTTTAATTTATGAACTAGTGAATTTATGGTATGATATTTTCCAAAAATTTAAGTCTTATTTATATTTTTTGATATTGAATGATCCGGTTCGACCGGTTTTATACCTCTATAGTCCGGTTTTTATACCTATATAATGACCGGTCTATAAACCGAGTTATCCGATTTAATCCGGTTTGATCATGCGGTTCGACCAGTGACCCAATGGTTCGACCGATGAACCAGTGACCCAGTACCCTTACCGGTTTGATGACCGGTCTGGTTTTTAAAACATTGCAAGAAACTTCTAATCTCAGTAACAGACTGAGGAGTTTCCCATCTTAACACAGCATCAACTTTAGAAGGATCAACCGCAATGCCATCACCAGAAATGACATGCCCTAAAAAGCTCACTTCACCTAGCCAAAACTCGCACTTTGACAACTTAGCATAAAGCTTCTTCTCCTTCAGAACTTCCAACACAATGCGCAAATGTTCTGCATGCTCTTCCTCTGATTTAGAATAAACCAGAATATCATCAATAAAAACAACCACGAAACTATCCAAGTAAGGATGGAAAATACGGTTCATGTACTCCATGAATACTCCCGGTGCATTAGTGACACCGAAAGGCATCACCGAGTATTCGTAATGTCCATACCTCGTCCTGAAAGTAGTTTTCTGAACGTCTTCTTCTTTCACCCTTATTTGATGGTAACCCGATCTCAAATCAATCTTACTAAACATGCGAGCACCAACCAACCGGTCCATCAAATCATCAATCCTAGGAAGTGGATACCTATTCTTGATAGTTACCTTATTCAACTGACGATAATCGATACAAAGCCTCATGCTACCATTCTTCTTCTTTACCAATAACACAGGGGCTCCCCATGGTGACACACTTGGTCTAACAAACTTCTTCTCGAGCAAATCTTCTAATTGACTCTTCAATTCTGCTAGCTCTGATGCGGACATCCTGTATGGCGCCATAGAGATAGGTCTGGTACCAGGGACAAGATCCACAGAAAACTCAACTTCTCTTTCTGGAGGTGCACTAGGAATCTCATCAGGAAACACTTCGGGAAAGTCGCACACCACCGGAAAGTTTGCAATAACAGATTGACTCTCCACAGAAAGAGTCGCCATCAATAAGAAAATCGATGCTTCATCTTTCATGAACTCCTTCAATTGTTTCGTTGACACCAACATAGTTTGGTCTTCGTCCGCTAAGGAAGAAAACCTCACAGTGTTGTCATAACAATTGATTTGGACATAGTTAGCTTTCAACCAATCCATACCCAAAACTACGTCCAACCCAACAAGCGGTAAACAAATAAGATCCACCACGAAGTCTCTACCAAAGATTGATAAAGGGCAATTTGCAGACACAAAAGAAGTAGTAACCGTTCCCTTAGCCGGAACTTCCACCACCATATCTCTATCTAGAGATGACAAAGACCCAACCTCTTAACACAATCAGCAGCAATAAAACAATGAGTAGCACCAGTATCAATAATAGTAATAAGGGGAATGCTATTAATGAAACTAGTACCTCAAATAAGTCCATCTTCGTTTGCCGTCGGAGCACCCGACAAGGCAAACACCTTCCCCGCTCCTTGCGCCTTCTTAGGCTTCTTGCATTGAGGACTAGTGTGACCTCCCTCACCACAATTAAAACAGACCACTTCTCTCTATGCTTGCAATCACGAATTACATGACCCGTTTCACCACATCTGAAACACCTCACCTCGTTCTCTTTAGCCTTCCCATCATTCCTACAAACATTACTCTTGTGGCCAGGTTTCCCACACTTGTAACAAACAATACTAGCAGGAGCATCTCCCCCACTAGTCCTTCTTCCTGGAAACGCTTGCTGTTTCCCTTTACCAGTAGGGACATCATAAGGTTTCCCACGGCTCTGTTGTTGGCCCTTGCTCCTCTTATCCGACAACATCTTATAGTGTGCATTACTATCCTCTTCAAAGATCCTACAGCTATCAATCAAATCCGCAAAGACACGGATTTTTTGATAACCGATCGCTTTCTTAATTTCAGGACGCATGCCATTCTCAAATTTAATGCACTTAGCAAATTCAGCACCCTCACCATTAAAGTGAGGATAGAACTTAGCCAACTCAATAAACTTCGCAGCATAGTCAGTGATAGACATGCTCCCTTGCCTCAGTGAAAGGAACTCAATCTCCTTCTTTCCCCGAACATCTTCTGGGTAAGACTTCCTCAAGAATTCCCTACTAAAAACTTCCCACGTTACTTCTTCACCAGCAACATCAAGCCTTTGACGGGTGTCAACCCACCAATCATCAGCCTCCTTACTTAACTTATGGTACCATAACGGACCTTCTGCGCAGGAGTGCAATCCATCACCCGAAAGATTCTTTCAATCTCTTTCAACCAAGTTAGAGCACCTTCAGGGTCATACTTCCCGTAGAAAGTAGGTGGATTCTCCCTCTGGAAGGTCGCCAAACTACGAGTCCCAGCGCCCTCCTCGTCAGCATTAGGCGGGTTTTGGAAAGCCTGAGCCATAGCCTGCATAGCAGCAGCAATAGCATCATCGTTCCTACCAACATTCCTACCAGCATGCCTACCAGCCATAACAACTTCTGCTCACAACGAAACAAGGATTAGAATAAACAAATAACAATACTTGATTGTTAGACAACAACAAACTCAACAACTTGGCCGGACAAACCGACCTGCTCTGATACCACTAATGTAACACCCCAATTCTACCCCGCGTAATTATATAATAAAATCAGAGTTTGAAAATTCCATTTAATAAAATTGAGGCATCACATCTTCGCATTTCCAACGATTAGCATTATAATGCACATCAAAAATCGGACATACCGAATCATACATAATTCATCATATAGACATATGGATATTCACAGCACAGCGGATATGTTTACAAAATATACATAACATCATGTTGTCATCAATACACAAGGTTATCACATAATAAGATAGTATATACAAACTATCCTATCAAAATAATGACGTCGCCCAAATCCCGAGTGTTACTACGACCAGAGCAGAACGACACAAAATAAGGTGACTCGAGCTAATCCTCCTCATCCTCGGGGATCACCTACACGTTACCAATATATAGGTAACGACGAAACAAGTAAAGGGGTGAGATAATTCCAAAACATATAATTCAAAGCAATGATGGAATATATAGATAGTTGGAATTGTAAATGATATAAGTTAAATAAAGTATGTCAACATGTATTTAAACTTACATACTTTAAATTAGCATTTAATGTGTAAATCAACACATTAACTCCATCACATAATCATTGTACTCGCATCAACACCAAACATCATTTACCGTCGCAATTCAATTATCATTCATCAAATAAGGACTCAATGATAAACAACTCGAACATAAACATAACCGACTCCAAAATAAACATAATGGACTCCATGAGACACGACTATGTTATGCATGTGGTACCCATCGCTTTGTCCGTAATTAGGGACACTTGGCATAAAGCCCAACTTCGCTCGGCATAAAAGCCATCATCGCTTAGCATAAAAGCCCTCTTCGCTTATGAAATGTATGTGACTCAATAAATAAAGACCACACAACAACATATCATCATCGCTCATCACAATTGACATAAATTCTACTTCGCCATATTTATTCATATCACATAAACATGTCATCGCATCGCATAAACAACAAGTATTCGTAATTATATACACCGTCGCAAACATCACCGTCAATTAATCCATCAATTCCCAAAAACGGAAAAATAGTAAAAACATCAATAATCGTCGCGAAAGCCATTCTTATTTACCGGCATAAGTTATAAACATCAACATCAAAATCGGATAATCGGAACAAAATCGGGTTCGAAAGGAAGTGCGAAAAATCAGAAATTTTAAGGCTACAAACACATCAACACAGGCACCCGTGTGGATCAACACGGCCCGTGTTGAAAAGCTTCCAGAAGACGCAAAAATTGCCCAAGACAGTGCATCAACACGGGCACCCGTGTCGATCAACACGGCCCGTGTTGATTGGTCTGCACTAACCAAAACTTCTATTCTAGAGGGAAACACGGCCGTGTTAAATCAACACGGCCCGTGTTGATTTGCCTGCGTGAAAACTCCATCTTTTTTGGGTTTTTCTCATTCTACCATGGTTTTCCTTCCCATTTCAATACTCTAATTTCTACAAGTTAGCACCTAATATACCCACAAACCATACTCTAAATCCAACCTTTCTAAACCACTCTAACAATCAATCAACAAACTCTTATAAAATCAACTATCAAGTTTACCCCCAAATCCAAACTATTTCTATCAAGACCTAACAATATGAGATGGAGAATCAAACCCCTTACGTAGTAAGCTTTTAGAAGTTCTTGATGATTCTCCAACCAAGTCTTGCTCTTCTTCTTGTTCTCCTCTTCTTGTTCTTCTTCTTTTTCTTCTCAAGCCCTAGCTTTTTCTCCAACTTTCTCTATATTTGTGTTTTTGGTGTTGTGTTAGGAAATGGGTAGAGGAATTGCTTTTATACAACATATGCCTTACTAGCCAACTTTGGTAAATTGCTCACATACCCCTCATCTATTCTTAATACACTAAATATAACATCTAATTATATTATTAACTTAATTTGTTAAATAAAATTCCGGGGAATTAAATATCGGTCCGAATAATATTTTACCGAACCGAACTAAACGTCGCTAAATATATTAATAGATATACCGATTAATGTAATTATTTTCGTCGTTAAAACAATCGCCAAACGATAATTCAAAAATATTAATATAATATAATATAATATAATATTAAATAAAACGGGTGTTACAACTAGCTTGTTGCTTGTGTCATTAGCGTATCGTTGTTGTTTTATTTAACTATTGGCCGAACTAACTTAGGATTTCTTGTAATAATCTGAAAACAAAAAGGTATACTAGATATGTGCGTCTATAAAAACTTGTCCGATATTTCTAATTGATTATTTTGCTTGAGGACAAGCAAAGTGTCATACCCTAAAATTTGCCCTCCAACTTCTCAAGACATTTCATACATCCATACTCAAGGATTCCTCAAGGGTTGATCAAACAAATCCTCTCCTAGACAATCAACCCAAACTAGGGTTTGGCAATTCTCAGATCCAGATGGACTTCCAACATCTCCAATGGTCATCATGCCTCCTCATATGCTTCAAAGACTCTCCATGTCAAGTTTCAAGCCTCATAAGTCAAGTTTCCTATAATTGCTCGATGGTTGAAAATCAACAGATTGGACAAAAGTCAATCGTGGTCAACATACACCTCCTAATTTTTGGTCAACATCCTCATTTTGAAGTTACATTCATCATTTGATCAAGGGTTGATCATGATTCATCAAGAAAACTCAAGATTTGCTCAAAAGTCAAACTTTCTAAATTAGGGTTTCTCAATGAAAAGTCAACCAAACTTTGACTGACATAACTTCTTCATACTTTCTCAGAAATTTTTCCACCACCTCTTGTTTTGAAGGAAATTCAATTCTCTACAACTTCATGTCTCACAAGAATTTCAAAAAATGCTTCATTCAGAAGGTATGGATCAAAACATTACAGGTCCTTTTCAAAGTCAACAAAAAGTCAACTTTTTGTTTTGAAGATTTATTGAGCATGGAAACTCCAATTGAGATGAAACTAAAGAGGTTGGTTAGAGGACTCTTAGATCTTTCCAAAAAGTCCAAGAAAATTCAAAAATGTGGAAAATTGAGCAAAATACACTATTCAGAGGTTGGGCATTTTTGAACAATTGCATATTTTCAAAATGCAATTTTTCAAATGATCCAAACTTGTTCATAATATTATTTGTGACCTATTGATGCCTTTCCATGACAATTTTCTATTTTATTGATTTATTTTTGAATTTAAAACCATTTAATTCAAAATTAAATTATATAAAATATGAAAATAAGATATTTTTTCAAAAGGAGTGAATTTCTACCAAACTTGAGGTCCAAGATAGCCCATGGATCATACCAAATTCGTGCTAGCTCTCCCATTGAAGAGAAAATCAAATTTTTTCCAAAATTTGATTTTATTTGAAAAGAATTTATTGCACATTCAAGATCAAATCTTTTTTCCTTCTTTTTGCCCTCTCAATTCACTCTATAAATACTCAGCCTATTGCACATCAAAGAAAATGAAACCCTAGCCCCATACACAACCCTTATTTTGTCAAAAAATTTCTCAAATTGTCAAAATTCGAATTTCAAGTTCCAGCCGTTTTCAATCCAATTCAAGCCTTCCTTTGTGTTCCTGAGGTTCCCAGGAATCGAACCTTACCCTTGCTCAAGCCCAGAACTGCCCAGAACACGAAGAACATCAAGCTCCGATTTGGTATTTTTTCACAAATTCGATTTTCATATTTCATGCGTTATTAATTGCTTTTGTGTGTTTGAATGAACTCAGGACATCCAATAGGTCATGATTGAACCATCTCATGCAAGCTTAGACGTGTGAAACTCAAAACACCATAGTTAGGGCATTCCGAGCTGTTTCGTTCGAACTGGCTTATACAAGCACTTTCAGTCGAAACCAATAACACCATTGAACTCAGAAGGCTCGAATTAGGGGGGGTAGGGTCCTCCTTTCCTGTTTATTTCGCTTATTTTTGCAGGTTGAAAAATCACGTGGTTGGAGAAGACGACCGGAGCTAGGGCTCCGGCGTCGTTGACCATTGGACTCCGGTGGGAGGCATCCGTGGCGCTATCGTGGCATCTGATTCGCTCCTTCCATTTAACCTGGGCCCCACGCGCTGACTGTGTTTGAATTCAACTTCCCTGACACGCGTACGTTTAAAAACCATTGGTTTTATTTTTCAAACACTAAATACATCATGGCCTAGTGGTTAAGGCGTGGCATGTGGAAGATTCTCCAAGAGGTCACAGGTTCAACTCCCACCAGGACCATTCTCTTTTTTCCTTTTACAAAACTTCACATTTTTTCTATTTTCTATTTTTATTTTCTTTTAATATTTTTCATACTATTTAATTTATCTTTCATAATTTTTATCATGCATTTAAAAAAATACCAAAAATATTTATTTTTTGCATACACATCAGAAAAATGTTTATTTAATTTATAAAATTAAAAATATTATTTTTGCATGCATATTTTATTTAATTCCTATTTTTGCATTTAAATCACTTTTAATTGATTTTTAATTATTAAATTTACTCCAAAAAATCCCAGAAAATTATTTTAGCATATTAATGTTATTTCTAGCATGAAAACTTTTTCTCATTCAAAAATTATTATTTTTATTAACATTTTCCTCTTATGCAATTTCCTCGTATTTCCCGATTTTTCATCTGTTCACAGGTTATCTCGTTTCGGACAATTTTTTATCGCTTTCTTTTCATATTATGTAATTGCCTATGGGATGTAATAGTTTAATTAGGACTTTTATTTTCCGCACTTTCAATTATGTATCTGCCCCAAAGCCATGTAATAGCGTAGGATTTATCTTTCCGCACTTTATATTTCCGCAATTTACTTTCCACATCTTACAAACTGTTAGTAATTAGGCGTGTATGGCAAGACTAAAATTGAACATAGCTCACTCTAATTTTCAAGATAAAATATCTGAATCAACACACTCTTTTCACACATGCACCCCTTAAGGTAATCCTCTCTCGTTGCCTTTACGAATACAAATGGTCATGTCCCTCGAACATAGAGGTATTCTAGCACTGTTGCCTTTAAACAAATCATCATAGTCCCTTTGATACAAAGATCATAGACCCATGATGTCGCCTCCGAATACATGATCTTGACCCTCGATTGTCGCCTACGAAAAATGATGGTAGTCCCTTCGAATGTGCTAGGATACCTCCTACAAGTTGCTTTCTATGACCATCCGATGTCCCTTCTACATCCAACGAATAGGGTTACCTACCAACTAATGGTATGGATAGCGCTATTCTAAAGGAACGTAAAATAACACGAAAACGACCAATTTTGAGTAGGTAATAAGACTTTTAGTTGCTTGCTCTAGCAAAATACTTTTCACACCACACACTTTTGTCAAAGTTCAAACTCTTTTTCAAAAACGAAACATTTCCGAACACTTTGTATACATTCCTACATGAATCATTACAAAGTCAAAGCGAAATTCCTTTTCAAAACTTATTTTCAAACACACAGAAAACACAATTTTAAAGTGATCTAAGAGCAACTAAGAGCCCGTAGATAACTACGGATGGAAAGGGGTGCTAATACCTTCCCTTTTCATAACCTTCTCCCTTACTCAGAATCTAGCGGAGGTCTTTTTCTGTACTTTTTACCTTCCCTTAATTGGATAAAAGAAAAGTCGGTGGCGACTCTTGCTATCCGCACATTTGTGATACAAAAAACTCAAAGTCAGTTCACCGTACATCGGCGACTCACGGGAGACACCCTAAAGAGAGAATGCCTTAGGGATTTTAGATCATCTTTATCGCTTCGTTTGACTTGCTTGCTTTATCTTTAAAGGGTTGCTTGGGTATTATATTTGTGGGTATCCTACACCCGATCCGGTTTCCTTTTAGGTAAGTAGCAATAAATCGTCGCGACCGTTAGACGATATCGAACGGTCAACATGATGGCTACGTTAGTGTGACACTTTGGATGTCCCGATACTCTTCATTTCCAAGTCGAGGATAGTATTTGGCTTCGTGGTGTCATCAAGCACTAACTAAACTTTTAGAACCTTAATTGACCCATCTTGGCCATTAGAAGGTAGTGAGATGGTCGGCTTTGGTGTAGATCGAGGTTGGTCGATACCGATGCTACGCCATTGAGATCGACTTTTGGGATATTTTCACGACCACTTGGTAGTCGTATTGAAATAAATGCCTACGAGAAAGATCAATGATGTGAGATTCCTAGAACCCTTACTATTATAGGACAGGATGAACCAACTCAAACTTTTGGTGGGTAATCACCTATACCTCATGCAAGCCTTAAACCTAGGCTCATTGTGTGAATTGTTTGTGTGTGCTAAACATGACATCATTCGCATTGCATATCATATCTAACTATTTCAAGGACCTAGGATTTATCTTTGCTCGCTTTGTAGGGATTATAGCTTCTAGAAAGACTATCCGAATCAACTTCATGGGTATACCTTCTCACCAAAGAATTGGTTTCAAATTCCCACCATGCTCGGTTCATCAAAAGACATGGTTATCTGCTTGATTTGGTTATCTCCGGTTTTGAAGAAGATATGATGCATGTCCTATTTCAGTCCTTCGATCCGAAACACCATTGCTTTACATTCCCAGATTATCAGTTGGTTCCTACCTTAGAAGAGTTCTCTAAGCTACTTGGGATACCTATTCTTGACCAAATGCCATTCACCGGTTTAGAAAATGTTCCTAGGTACGAAGACATTGCATCAGCCTTACATCTTAAGCGCTCAGACATTGAAGCCAATTGGGAAACTAGAACTGGAGTTAAGGGTTTACTTGCTAAGTTCTTAATTAAGAAAGCCCGAGAATTCCTCAAAGTTATGAGTTTCCATGCATTCGAAGACGTTGTGGCCTTGTTAATTTATGGTTTGGTTCTCTTTTCTAACTCGGATCAATTCATAGATGTCAACACCATCAAGTTGTTTCTTACTCGCAATCGAGTGCCTACTTTACTTGGAGACATCCTGCATTCTCTCCACACTCGTACTACTAAGAGACAAGGAACTCTCATGTGTTGTATACCGTTACTTTCCAGGTGGTTTATTTCGCACCTTCCTCCATCAGTTTTGAAGAATGAACCAAGATTGAAGTGGTCTCAAAGGCTAAGGTCACTCTCTCATTCAGACATCCGTTGGTGTCTTTTCTCTCAAAGGGACTTCACATTCATTGAGCGTTATGGAGAATTCCCTAATGTACCACTCCTTGGCATAAGGGGAGGTATTACTTACAACCCTTCTTTAGCTTTACGTCAGTTTGGTTTTGCTCGAAGAGATGGTCCTCATGATATGCTTCTCCAAGACATTGTGTTCGACTACAACCACGATCTCCAGAATTACCGACGAAGGTTCATACACACTTGGGGCATGGTAAAGAAGACTGATACCAAGACTTTGGGGCATCAAAACTCCATTCCTTGGGAACCTTACCTCAAATGGGTGCGAGCTCGAGCTCAAAACCTCATGATGCCATTCACGCCTGTTTTACCAGTAATTATGGAACCTGTTGCTATAGGTGACGTACCCTATATTGTTCTCCATCTTGACATGCCTACTGATTTTGGAGACTTGAAGAGATCTTGGATTCAGCTTAAAGAAGAGAGGGATACCTTTGAAGCTCAGTGTTATGCAAGTGAGAAGAAAGTGCTAGAGTTGACAAAGCTACTTCATGAGGAGCGAAACATCAACGCCTACCTCGGCATCAAGAGGAAGCGCCCATGGGAGACTTAGAGCTTTAGGATTTATATGTTTTTTCTTTTATTTTGAACTATCTCTTGTATTAAAAAGAAAAAGAATAAAAGGAGAACTAATAAATGTTTGTTCGTGCTTGTTTAACAAATTTAAATCTCTAAGGTCCTTGAAAACATTGCATTGCATTCGCATAAACATTGCATATCATAGCATAACATCTCATAACAGGTACATTGAAGATTGGTTTTCTCATTCTCTCGCTATTTATTTTAGCAGAAATGGCTCTTGAACAGTCCGTCAAAGATATCCAGGCTCAGAATGCCCAGTTCCAACAGATGTTCACCAGCTTGGTCCAAGGCCAAGAAGATCTGAAGAAGCTCATCAACAGAAAGAAGAAGGTCGTCGGTCTTCTCAGCATGGGCAGACGCTACAAAGGTGGTCCTAAAGTGGTTAGTCGCATAGAGCTCTCAGAAGGAAGTGTCAAGAATGAGGGGAGTGTCAAGGTAATGAAGATGACCCGCGTGAGCCTGAGAAAGAGAGAGAGGATCGCTCTGACTATAGCCAGTACTCTGATGAAGATGACAAGTACAAGCAACTTGAAGACCGTCAGAATACTGTGGAAAACCTGAAGATGTCCGGGCTGAATTTTGATGATTTGAGTCTTGTCCCTGGTGTGGTGATTCCTCCTAAGTGCAAAGTTCCTACCTTTGCCAAATATGATGGCATGTCTTGCCCAAAGCTGCATTTGAAGTCCTATGTTCAGAAGATCAACCCCCACACTGATGACAGAAAGTTATGGATGCACTATTTTCAAGATAGTTTGTCCGGAACTCAATTGGAGAGGTATTATCAGCTAGAGAATGACCGTATCCGTACTTGGAGTGACTTGGCAGATGCTTTCTACAGACAATATGAGTACAATGCTGAGAAGTGGAGAGATCTAGCAGGCAGAGTTCAGCCACCCTTGACCAATAGGGAGTTGGTTGATATGTTTATGGGAACACTGGCAGGCCCATTCTTCAATCATCTGATTGGAAACTCTTCAGCTGGATTCACCGAGCTGATATTGACAGGGGAGCATATTGAAGCTAGTATCAAGAGCGGAAAGATTCATGTAGAGTCATCTTCAAGCGCTGCGAAGAGATCTTTTGGTGGTAAGAAAGAAGCTAATGTTGTGTATGGTCAGAAAAGTCGAGCCAAGACCGACTGTGCTCAATCTGTGGGGGCAGTTGTGATCTCCAATCCTACATCAGCACAACCTCAGCGAGACAATGCGCTGAGCCGTAACCGCCACGAAGACAGTTTACGAAGATCAACATGCCATTGTCGTAAGCCTTGCAACACATGTTGAAAGCAGAGCTGATTACTTTGAAGGATCCTCCTCAGAGTGTCAACACTTCCTCTCCGAGATACAATCCCAATGCTAAGTGTGCTTACCACTCCAACAGCCAAGGGCACGACACTGACAACTGTTGGGCTCTGAAGAACAAGATTCAAGATATGATTGAAGCTAAGCAGATTGAGTTTGACCCTCCGCTGAGACCAATGTGATTAACGCGCCTATGCCTAACCATGACAAAAGTTCCAATGCTGTTGGGGAGGATACCTATGTTTTCAACATAGATGACTTGACCATTCCTCTGATGACTGTTAAGAAGAATTTGCTGCAAGCCGGTGTCAACCCAGGATGCCCAGAGAATTGTCGTTGGTGCTCATCTGCACCCGATGGTTGTGCTTGGTTGAGAAGACGTGTTCAGTGCATGATGGATAACCGTGAAATACTATTCCTGAAACCACCTGTGGAGAGTATTTGTGAAGACATGTCTAAGAAACTGAAGATCGAAGATGTGAATGAAACAATACCGTCTGCATGGGATACCTTGGGCCAGCCAAGTGGAAAGTTTGATTACATGGTGAAGTATACTGTTCCTGAAAGCTATAAGATTCCTATTAAAGATGTTAAGGCAATCGGATGGGGTGACGATTTCCCAGAAGACTATGTTGATGTTAACACTATAAGGATTTCCTCTCACGATTTTGTGCACCTCTCATCATTCTCCTAGACCGGCCCATATTCCTCCGACAAAGCTATTCCTTAGAATTATGGATCTGATGTCTACTATCATGGCGTCAAGCAAGACCCTCTGACCATTGAGGACCTTACAGTCGAAGCTACCATTCCTGACATTGACAACATCACCGGATCAAGTAAGGTGACCCGAATCGGAAGAGTATTCTCTCCAGAAATCTCTCCTCCAAAAGACACTGCGACTCCAGCCCGCATTCCAGTTATTCAATACGCTCCCAAGCTAGAGGAAAGAACCAAAGACTCATCCCGCCGATAGAAGTGCCAAAGGAAGTTGCTGAAGACACCTCCAAACAAGAAATGGAGGAAATTCTGAAGATTATCAAGAAGAGTGACTACAATGTTGTGGAATAGTTGGGACAGACTCTGTCCAAGATCTCCATGCTTGCTCTGCTCTTGTGCTCCGAGGCTCATGCCAATGCCTTGGTGAAGTTTCTGAAGAATGCTCACGTGCCGCAAGACACTAGTACTGACCAGTTTGAAGTTTGTATTGCAAGCCTGGCTGCCAACAATGGTCTAGGCTTCTCTGATGCTGATTTGACTCCTGCCGGAAGGAACACAACAAAGCCTTGCACATCTCTGTTGAATGCAAGGGTACTACGTTATCTCATGTTTTGGTGGATACCGGTTCTGCTCTGAATATCCTTCTGAAGACTGCTTTTGATCGACTTGATGTTGAAGGATTGGTCCTGAAGCCCAGTGATATAATTGTGAGAGCTTTTGATGGTTCTAAGCGAACAATACTGGAGAGCTCACTCACTGTTAAAGTCGGTTCCACTTTTGATTCCACTTTTTTGTCATGGACATTCGTCCACCTCTTGCCTACTTGGACCCTTGATACATGGGGCGGTTACCTCTACCCTACATCGTCAAGTACTCAAAAGGGAAGGTTGTTACAATGTGGTGAAGAAGAATATATGGTCACCATCTACCATTCCGATACCTCGAGGTGGAGGGTGAATTCTTGAGACTCCTGTCAAGCTTTTGAAACAATCCTCGAGTCATGCCCACTCTCCCGTCACCCCGATGTTCTTGCAGAAAACCTTATTAAAGTGATTTTAGGATTTGGAAGCTCAAGTGTCGTAATTCAAGTTCCAAGCTTATCATTGTCTTGCTTATCACAGCCCTATTTATATCATTCCTTCCTTGAAGCTATTTCTTTCCTTCCAGAATCGCCTCACCATTAACCATGGCTTTGAAGGCAAGGAGTTAGTTACTTGTAATCATTCACTAGTAACGCCTCATAAAGACTCTAGGAACTCTTCATCTTCATAACGCCTATTCAATCTTTCATACGGAGTATCTCGCCGAGCTACTTCTGATCTAGGCCGCCCTCATGCCTTTTCCCGAGACCCATGTCGGACGTAGATCTCCTCCTTTAAGGCCGAGTCTTATCTCGGATCCCTACAATCTTCCTTCCAGGCACCCATCTCGGCTAAGGATTTTATGCATGATCACCTGAAGTTATCCAAGTTCCGCCTAGGATGGCCTCGCTGAAAGATGCTCAAGCTGCTGTTGAAGAAGGAGGTAGTACTATTTGGGGACGGCTCCCTGATATTCCTTTCAAATCTAACAAGACTGGTTTAGGCTTCACCATCAGAGGTCAGAAGATGATACGCCGCGAACGTGCCGGCCAACTTCCTTTCCGCATCAGCCAAAGTGGAATCCATGCTATAGAAGACGACGACATCGACTTCGACATCAACAAATGGATCTTCCCAACTCCCGACAACGGACTAAGAAATTGGAAGGCTGAAGACGTCATACCAATCTCCTTTAGACAGGAGTAATTGCTCTTATTTTTTGTTTTGCTTTTCGCATTTTCCATGTTTTGAACAATAAACTCTAAAGCCTAGTGCCTTGCCCGGGGCATCGTGGCTCGTTTGTGAGTGTTATTATCTGTCATTTGCATATTTTCATTCAATAAAATCGTTGGACTTTTGCATTCAATTGTTGTTTTCTTTCTTTTACTTTATCACCCCTTCGAAAAGCTATGTGTTTCTTACACACACCCACGTGATGCACTGCAGAATCACTCCGAATCTCGTTGATAACAGCTATGCTATTGCTAAATATGACTTCGATAATCCAATCTACCAAGCCAAAGACGAAGGTGAGGAAGATTGTGAAGTGCCAGGAGAACTTGTCAGACTGCTACAGCAAGAAGAGCGAGTTATACAGCCACACGAAGAGCAAGTTGAGGTTGTGAATTTGGATACTGATGAAGATAGAAAAGAGATCAAGATAGGAGCGGGTCTTGAGAACAGTGTTAAAGAAAGGTTGATTCAGATGCTACGAGACTATATTGAGGTTTTTGCTTGGTCATACGAAGACATGCCAGGTTTGGACATTGATATTGTGGTACACCGGTTACCGACAAAAGAAGGTTTTCTCCCCGTGAAATAGAAGGTTCGTCGCATGCGTCCTGAGATGTCAGAGAAAATCAAAGCTAAAGTTATGAAGCAGTTTAACACCGGTTTCTTAGCTGTTACTTCTTATCCACAATAGGTTGCGAACGTGGTGCCCGTACCTAAGAAGGATGGCAAGGTACGAATGTGTGTGGATTACAGAGATCTGAACAAAGCAAGTCCGAAAGACGATTTTCCACTTCCTCATATTGATGTTCTGGTCGACAACACCGCTCAGCATAAGGTTTTCTCCTTCATGGATGGTTTCTCCGGTTACAACCAGATCAAAATGGCTCCCGAAGACATGGAGAAGACTACCTTCGTTACACAATGGGGCACTTTCTGCTACAAGGTTATGCCGTTCGGACTGAAGAACGCAGGCGCCACTTATCAGCGTGCCATGGTAACATTATTTCATGACATGATTCATCACGAGATAGAGATCTATGTCGACGATATGATAGCTTGATCACAGACTGAAGAAGAACATCTTGATCATTTGCGGAAACTGTTTGATAGGTTGAAGAAGTACAGACTGAGACTTAATCCCAACAAGTGCACCTTTGGAGTCAGATCCGGAAAACTCCTAGGGTTTGTTGTCAGTGGTAAAGGTATTGAAGTTGACCCCGCCAAGGTTAAAGCTATTCAAGAGATGCCAGCTCCCCGTACCGAGAAGGAAGTCAGAGGTTTCTTGGGCCGATTGAACTACATTGCCAGATTCATTGCACATTTAACTGCTACTTGTGAGCCAATCTTCAAATTACTTAAGAAAGATCAAGTAGTAGAATGGAACGACGATTGCCAGATCGCTTTTGACAAAATCAAGGTGTACTTACAGAATCCTCCTATCCTGATGTCGCCCGCCGAAGGAAGACCTCTTATCATGTACTTGACAGTGTTAGAGAACTCAATGGGGTGTGTGTTGGGGCAACATGGCGAGTCTGGTCGAAAAGAGCATGCGATATACTACCTTAGCAAAAAGTTTACCGACTGTGAAACAAGATACTCATAGCTCGAGAAAACTTGCAACGCTTTGGCTTGGGCAGCTCGCCGACTGAGACAGTATATGTTGACTCACAGTACCTTGTTGATTTCCAAGATGGATCCAATAAAATACATATTTGAGAAACCAACTCTCTCCGAAAGAATAGCAAGATGGCAAATGATCTTGACTGAATACGACATCCAGTACACTTCTCATAGGGCAATCAAAGGAAGTGTAGTAGCCGATCATTTGGCTCATCAAGCCGTAGATGACTATCAATCTATATAATTCGAATTTCCAGATGAAGATGTTTTACTAGTTACTGATTGTGAAGAACCAGGCCCGGACGAAGGACCTGAACAAGGATCCCGATGGACCATGGTCTTTGATGGAGCCTCAAATGCACTTGGCAATGGCATTGGCGCCATCATTACATCCCCTATAGGCGGACATACGCCTTTCACCGCTAGATTATGTTTCAGTTGCACCAACAACATGGCCGAATACGAAGCGTGCATCATGGGTATCAAAGCTGCTATTGACTTAAGAATCAAGTTCTTACAAGTGTACGGAGACTCAGCTTTAGTGATCAGTCAGATTAAAGGAGAGTGGGATACAACGCACCCGAATCTCATCCCATATCGAGAGCATGTTTTGAGTTTGATCCCCTACTTTGAAGATATTACTTTCAATCACATTCCACGAGAAGAGAATCAGTTGGCAGACGCATTGACTACTATGTCGTCTATGTTCAAGGTTAGATGGGACAACGAGGCCCCCCAAATCATTATTGAAAAGTTTGACGAACCAACATATTGTTATAAGCTCGATACAGAAGAGAAACCTTGGTACTACGACGTGAAGAGGTATCTTGAGACTCAGGAATATCCCGCAGGGGCATCTGTCAATGATAAGAAGTTTTTGAGAAGATTTGCATCCAAATTCTTCCTCAAAGAACATATCTTATACAAGCGCAATCACGACTTGTGCTTACTCGCCGTGTGGACCGAGAACGCGAACGCATCATGGAAGAGTTACAAGGCGCATTTGGTACCCACTCCAAGGACACACCATGGCTAAGAAGATTTTGAGAACAGTTACTATTGGTCCACCATGGAAGTCGATTGTCACCGCTTATGCTTGATCTTGTCACAAATGCCGATTTATGCAGACAAAGTGCACGCACTCCAAGACTCGAATGTTCTAACCCTTGGCCGCTTGCAATGTGGGGCATTGACATGATCGGAGAAATCAAGCCCGCTTCCAATGGACATCGCTTCATCCTTGTGGCAATTGACTATTTCACCAAGTGGGTAGAGACATAATCTTACCAAGAATCTCGATTCATTAAGCATAATCTCCGAAAGGATTATCACGAGATAACGGCTCTAATCTCAACAATAAGATGATCACCGAACTCGCACGCAGCTCAAGATCAAGCATCACAACTCTTCTCCATATCGACCTAAGATGAATGGCGCCAGGAAGCCGCCAACAAAACATTAAGAAGATTATACGAAGATGACAAAGACTTACAAAGATTGGCATGAGATGTTGCCATTTTCTTCATGGTTATCGCACTACAGTATGGGCATCAACAGGGGCAACCCCCCTTCTCTCTCGTATACGGTATGGAAGCCGTCTTGCCCATCGAGGTTCAGATACCCTCAACCAGAGTCCTCCAAGACGCAGAGTTAGGTGAAGACGATTGGGTTTAGACTCGCCTTGACCAGATTAACTTGATCGATGAGAAACAACTCGCGTCCATATGCCATGGACAAATCTATCAGAAACGAATGATCAGAGCATTCAACAAGAAGGTCAAGCACCGAGTCTACCAAGTCGGTGATCTAGTAGTCAAGCGCATCATTCTTCCACAAGGTGATCCAGGGCAAATGGACTCTCACCCATGAGGGACCATTTGTAGTCAAGATGATTTTTCATGAGCTATGATACTTAGCACCATGGATGGTGAAGACTTCCACACCCCGTGAACGCACATAGTAAAAAATACTACGATAATGAGACCCGCTAGGTCGATCGACCTAGGCAAAAATAAGGGCATCCCGCAAACCAAAAGGGTTCGGCAAAAGTTAAGGATATATACAAAACATGTACACCCGCAAGTCGAAAACCTGAAAAGGCGGCTTGGGCAAAAAAGGGTATCCCGTTAGACTGAAAACCCGAAAGGGCGGTCTAGGAAAAAGTTAGGGATTTAAGCGTACGACTATGTCACGTCCAGATCACCTACTTCCAAACTACTATCAGAGTTCAAAGATTCAAATGGCAAAGATCAATTCACTCACTTTCTACTGACAGCGAGGAGATGAGATAGTTGAAATATATGAGTACTAGCATAGTTGGAACTCAACGAGATTGTTTCCGCATAGCTTTTACTTTTCTTGTGTACAAACTACTTGGCCATACGCCACATTTCAAAGAAATGCGAATTCTTTCTCTTTACAATTTTTGCTATTGTTGTTTGCATAAAGTCCAACGTTTGCTTTGAATGGTTATATGCATTTGACAATAAAAAATCTATTCACGAACATGCGAAAAGCGAACATACAAAAGTAATTACCACAGGCTCCAGGAATTGAGATGACGACGGAAATCACCAAAATACTTCCCCGCAGAGCATGATCCTCACAGAGATGTTACTCACTACAAACCTTCCCCAGCGGAGTATATGTTAGTTCCCGAGCAGTGGTTCCACTCAACTAAACCATGTCACACCGGTTTCCAAGCAGTAGCACTTCATCCCCAGCCGAGGTATTTATCCCCAGCAAAATATCTCTCAACAATTTCCCTTTTCCCCAGCAGCAGTATCCAGACTCGAAACTTGGTCAGATAGTGCATCGGAGGAAACTTACATCTTTTATTCCCTAGTCAGAGATTACGACGGGCCCCAGATCCTTTTAACCCGGTCTCCCAGCAACTATCAAATACTCTCCAGCAGGATCTATGCGCAAGATCCTTAGTAGAGTACCTCCTAGAGTCTCCCCAGCAGGGTCTAGGTATGAGATCCTCAACAACGTGTTTCTCGATCTCTACCATCCTCAACAATATCTGGGCCCGAGACTTGGTCAGATAGTGCATCGGAGGAATCAAAGTTATCTTTCTTCTCAGGGTTTCCAATCAGTTTCATCCCCAAGCAGAAGTCAGAAATCTCCAAGCAGAACATCCGCTTCTTTTTCAAGATGGATATGTTTTGAAATACCACAACATCTATCATTCATACATTTCTCATAAAAGTCATAATATATGCATATGTCATTCATACACATTGTCATGCATCATACTTTGCATAAGACTAACAATATTCTATCAAAGTTTCTCTTGTTTTCTCCAAAACAGGTGAAAATCACTTCTGACGCAAACAGGTCCAGGATTAATACCCGAAGCCAGACGGGAAAACTATCTGAACGACCACCCTAGTTGTCCTCCGACAACTGGTTCAGGATTAATGCCCGAAGCCAAACGGGAAAACTATCTGAACGACCGCCCTTGTTGTCCTTCGACAACAGATCCAGGATTAATACCCGAAGCTAGACGGGAAAACTATCTGAACGATCACAAGTTATCCTCCGATAACAGGCATTGGATCAATACCCGAAGCACAACAGGGAAGCTGTCCACATTTTTCCAACTACTATCCCCTCAGAGTAATCATCACGAAGATGTATTCTGACTCTCTCTCATTATCAACAGCAACCGCAGAGTCTAGCATACGACTCAGTTGCCTTGGATGGCATCTTAAGCCCATCCCCGATTACTTGTCAACATTTCTCCACCTTCAGAATGCTGCATATTTGGTTAAAAAACCAATACAAACCAACAACTTCATTCAAAGATGAGCACGAGTTCTAACGTACGACTCCCTCCGGATGGCATCCTAAACCCATCTCCTTTCACTTCCAGAAACGTTTACAGAGCCTAGTGTGCGGCTCACTCCCCAACATCGATCTTTCCAGATGGCATCTTAAGCCCATCTCAGTCAATTTTCCTATCCATACAACAATCTCGAGTCTAGCGTACGACTCATTCCCCAGCGAAGTCTCCAACTTCTCCAAATGGTATCTGTAAGCCCATTCCCGCATCATCAGCCAGCAACGAGTGCAAATTTTCAGGTGTACTCGAGTGTTCAATCATCTTCTACCTCCAGGACACGAAAGGCGAGCATGCCAATCTAACTCTTCCAGTACAAGAAGATTGAACAGGGGCAGCTGTCATACCCCAAAATTTGCCCTCCAACTTCTCAAGACATTTCATACATCCATACTCAAGGATTCCTCAAGGGTTGATCAGACAAATCCTCTCATAGACAATCAACCCAAACTAGGGTTTGGCAATTCTCAGATCCAGATGGACTTCCAACATCTCCAATGGTCATCATGCCTCCTCATATGCTTCAAAGACTCTCCATGTCAAGTTTCAAGCCTCATAAGTCAAGTTTCCTCAGATAATTGCTCGATGGTTGAAAATCACCAGATTGGACAAAAGTCAAATGTGGTCAACATACAGTCAAACTTCCTGATTTTTGGTCAACATCCTCATTTGGAAGTTACATTCATCATTTGATCAAGGGTTGATCATGATTCATCAAGAAAACTCAAGATTTGCTCAAAAGTCAAACTTTCTAAATTAGGGTTTCTTAGTGAAAAGTCAACCAAACTCTGGCTGAGCATAACTTCTTCATACTTTCTCAGAAATTTTTCCACCACTTCTTGTTTTGAAGGAAATTCAATTCTCTACAACTTCATTTCTCACAAGAATGTTCAAAAAATGCTTCATTCGGAAGGTATGGATCAAAACATTACAGGTCCTTTTCAAAGTCAACAAAAAGTCAACTTTTTGTTTTGAAGATATATTGAGCATGGAAACTCCAATTGAGATGAAAACAAAGAGGTTGGTTAAAGGACTCTTAGAGATTTCCAAAAAGTCCAAGAACATTCAAAAATGTGGAAAATTGAGCAAAATACACTATTCAGAAGTTGGGCATTTTTGAACAATTGCACAAAAGGAGATATTTGTCAAAACGCAATTTTTTTCCAAATGGGCCTATAATTTTATGATCCAAACTTGTTCATAATATTATTTGTGACCTATTGATGCCTTTCCATGACAATTTTCTATTTTATTGATTTATTTTTGAATTTAAAACCATTTAATTCAAAATTAAATTATATAAAATATGAAAATAAGATATTTTTTCAAAAGGAGTGAATTTCTACCAAACTTGAGGTCCAAGATAGCCCATGGAACATACCAAATTCGTGCTAGCTCTCACATTGAAGAGAAAATCAAATTTTTTCCAAAATTTGATTTTATTTGAAAAGAATTTATTGCACATTCAAGATCAAATCTTTTTTCCTTCTTTTTGCCCTCTCAATTCACTCTATAAATACTCAGCCTATTGAACATCAAAGAAAACGAAACCCTAGCCCCATACACAACCCTTATTTTGTCAAAAAATTTCTCAAATTGTCAAAATTCGAATTTCAAGTTCCAGCCGTTTTCAATCCAATTCAAGCCTTCCTTTGTGTTCCTGAGGTTCCCAGGAATCGAACCTTACCCTTGCTCAAGCCCAGAACTGCCCAGAACACGAAGAACATCAAGCTCCGATTTGGTATTTTTTCACAAATTCGATTTTCATATTTCATGCGTTATTAATTGCTTTTGTGTGTTTGAATGAACTCAGGACATCCAATAGGTCATGATTGAACCATCTCATGCAAGCTTAGACGTGTGAAACTCAAAACACCATAGTTAGGGCATTCCGAGCTGTTTCGTTCGAACTGGCTTATACAAGCACTTTCAGTCGAAACCAATAGCACCATTGAACTCAGAAGGCTCGAATTAGGGGGGTAGGGTCCTCATTTCCTGTTTATTTCGCTTATTTTTGCAGGTTGAAAAATCACGTGGTCGGAGAAGACGATCGGAGCTAGGGCTCCGGCGTCGTTGACCATTGGACTCCGGTGGGAGGCATGCGTGGCGCTATCGTGGCATCTGATTCGCTCCTTCCATTCAACCTGGGCCCCACGCGCTGACTGTGTTTGAATTCAACTTCCCTTACACGCGTACGTTTAAAAACCATTGGTTTTATTTTTCAAACACTAAATACATCATGGCCTAGTGGTTAAGGCGTGGCATGTGGAAGATTCTCCAAGAGGTCACAGGTTCAACTCCCACCAGGACCATTCTCTTTTTCCTTTTACAAAACTTCACATTTTTTCTATTTTCTATTTTTATTTTCTTTTAATATTTTTCATACTATTTAATTTATCTTTCATAATTTTTATCATGCATTTAAAAAAATACCAAAAATATTTATTTTTTGCATACACATCAGAAAAATGTTTATTTAATTTATAAAATTAAAAATATTATTTTTGCATGCATATTTTATTTAATTCCTATTTTTGCATTTAAATCACTTTTAATTGATTTTTAATTATTAAATTTACTCCAAAAAATCCCAGAAAATTATTTTAGCATATTAATGTTATTTCTAGCATGAAAACTTTTTCTCATTCAAAAATTATTATTTTTACTAACATTTTCCTCTTATGCAATTTCCTCGTATTTCCCGATTTTTCATCTGTTCACAGGTTATCTCGTTTCGGACAATTTTTTATCGCTTTATTTTCATATTATGTAATTGCCTATGGGATGTAATAGTTTAATTAGGACTTTTATTTTCCGCACTTTCAATTATGTATCTGCCCCAAAGCCATGTAATAGCGTAGGATTTATCTTTCCGCACTTTATATTTCCGCAATTTACTTTCCACATCTTACAAACTGTTAGTAATTAGGCGTGTATGGCAAGACTAAAATTGAACATAGCTCACTCTAATTTTCAAGATAAAATATCTGAATCAACACACTCTTTTCACACATGCACCCCTTAAGGTAATCCTCTCTCGTTGCCTTTACGAATACAAATGGTCATGTCCCTCGAACGTAGAGGTATTCTAGCACCGTTGCCTTCAAACAAATCATCATAGTCCCTTTGATACAAAGATCATAGACCCACGATGTTGCCTACGAATACATGATCTTGACCATTGATTGTCGCCTACGAAAAAATGATGATAGTCCCTTCGAATGTGCTAGGATACTTCCTACAAGTTGCTTTCTATGACCATCCGGTGTCCCTTCGAATGTCCCGCTTACATCCAACGAATAGGGTTACCTACCAACTAATGGTATGGATAGCGCTATTCTAAAGGAACGTAAAACAATATGAAAACGACCAATTCTGAGTAGGTAATAAGACTTTTAGTTGCTTGCTCTATCAAAATACTTTTCACACCTCACACTTTTGTCAAAGTTCAAACTCTTTTCAAAACAAAAACATTTCCGAACACTTTGTATACATTCCTACATGAATCATTACAAAGTCAAAGCGAAATGCCTTTTCAAAACATTTTTGTCAAACACACAGAAAGCACAATTTTTAAAGATGATCTAAGAGCAACTAAGAGCCCGTAGATAACTACGGATGGAAAGGGGTGCTAATACCTTCCCTTTTCATAACCTTCTCCCTTACTCAGAATCTAACGGAGGTCTTTTTCTGTACTTTTTACCTTCCCTTAATTGGATAAAAGAAAAGTCGGTGGCGACTCTTGCTATCCGCACATTTGCGATACAAAAAACTCAAAGTCAGTTCACCGTATTACACAAAGGTTTAAGTATGGGGGAATTTGATAACACGAAATCGTATCGTATATTTACCATGAAATTAACCCGTTTTTATATTATTTTGACCCGATTAACTCCCGAATATTCCGAGTTTACTATGAATTTTTGCAGGTACCACATAACTTAGCCCAAAACAGAAGAAAACATGAAACATGCAAAGCTAGCATCAAAGAACAAAAGAAAAGATGAATCTGTCAAAGAAATGCAGATTTTGTAGCTGTGACAGTCGTCAGCCATCTGCCACGACCGTAAGACATTTCAAGAGCGTGTTACGCCCGTAACACCAAGGCCACGATCGTAACGTGCTGTTTAATGGAAGATGCCCGTAACACCAAGGCCATGACCGTAACAAGCAATTGTATCAGTTGTTAAAAACGTGCAGAACGTGGAAAGGCTTAACAGAAGAAGTTTTATACTCCTGATTTCACTCAACCTCAATTCAAGCCACGTTTAACCCACGTCCCTATATTTTTGGAGCATTCAAGTGAAGCCACGAAGTCCAATTCTTCCCAACTGCCGTTTTGCATTCTTCTATAAAGACCTTGGATTACAAAGTGAAAATTACAGAGCATTTTTACGTTTACTTGTGCGGAAGCTCTGCCGAAATCAAAACCCGTTGCTAATTCAGTTTACATTTCCTCTGCAATTGTTTTATTTCCTTCGTTTATTTCATTGTCCCAATAACGATTTCCAACATTAGGGAATTGTTATTCTAGTTTAGATTTTATTTCAAGCTTCAGAATTCATTTACATTTCCAATACCGACAGTCCAAGTTTCCGATCTGTGGAAGAAGGATTAGAAGTATTTGCTTTATTTTTAGGTTCTTTATTTTACATTTGTATTACAGTACATCTCAATTAATTAATTTAAGTTTTATTAATTATTTATAATGTTTGTTTTATGCTTCCTTTATTCTGTTTCCTGCGTATTTATTCCGATTGCCATGGCTAGCTAAACCTTTAGTGTCGGTATGGGATAGTTAGAGACAATAGGTATCTGATCAAACTTAGGCTAAAACCTTAATCAACTTAACTCTTGTTATAACTTTTTATTCTTAAAAATAAAACCTTTTTGTTACGAAAGTAAGAAAAGTAAATAGGTTAGGATCGAGACCACGAAAGTGTGAGATTTTCACCGGATAGCTAAAGTTAGGCATTCGATTTAAATACAGTGAAAGCGCTTTAAAACGAATTAGGAATAATTAAGTTTCCAAAAAGTATTTTCTAAACACTTATGGGCTAGCGAAAGCAGGCATAGGGCTTTAGGAGTATAATCCGAAATAAGACCACGAAAGTGTGAGTTGAGGGTTTTTAAACTGATTATTTCTACAGATAAACTAAGTTAACCATCCTTATACGCTTAGGTTCGATTAGATCCTTAGGTCCATCCTATTACATACCGACCATTTCATTTCATTATTAATTTAAAATCAATTAGTTTATTTTCCTTAGCCTTCCTTAAACCAAACGTGACAATATCCGCCTTAGCTAAACTAGCATTACTTTCCCGCACTAGAGTGATTACAAAGTCCCTGTGGATTCGACAATCTTTTATTACTACCGCGATAGGCTGTGCACTTGCAATTAAGATACCGTTAGACACATTAGGTCGATCGCACATCAGAACTCTTGCCACTTTTTTTATTGACTCGATAAAGGAAGCAACATGATTCGTGTGTGCTGAGCTGACACGGACTAGAACTGCGCGGGGGGTTGATTGCGGACCCTTTCTTCCGGTTTGCCCATATATCAATGACTCGATGACAGGAAATATAAAAAGAGGGACTTTGCTTGGTGGTACCACATCGGGTGTCCTAACCACTTTGACCTATGCAAGCACAAATATAAACACTTACTGAAAATTACCTCCCTATGTAGATGGAGGACTTAAAACAAACCAAACACAATTAGCAAACAAAATTGCCCTAAACGGGTCTTTAAATAAACTAGAGGGGTTCCTGAACATGCTCCAACTACGGAAGCCCCTTCATACATCTCTATTCCTACTTCTCATGGCAAGGAAAACAGTAAAATCCTACTTCTCATGCTCTCTAGAAAAGCGGTAAACAAAGTAAAAATAAATACCAAACGGATATTAAATCCGAAGAGCACGCAAGCTAAGAAATACTCCGGAAAACTTCAATTACTGCTGGCACGCAATAAAGAAATCCGGTGAGAAGTGTGCGGAGGCACAAAAAAAGCATAATCAGAATGTGTGTCATACACATCTGAATCAAATACAGCTGTACAAGATCATAATCCAGACAATACAGATAAAGGATGTGCGTAGATATGCACAGTCAAGAATGTGTGTCTATACACACTCGACGTATATCCAATAAACCTGCAGAAAATATCCAGATAATACAGACAAAGAGGGCACACACATAAGTGCGAGCAACAGGTATAGATTTTACACATCCAAAATCAATCAGATAACCTGCAAAAGATGGTGAAAACCAAACAGACAGATACAGAGTACACACACATGTGTGTAACATCAAAACATGGATTTTATAAATTCAAATCAGTAGTATAACGCTCCGTGTACCTCGCATACCAAATCAAGTGTCAGGAATAGCAATGCGGCTTTTAAATAAAGCATAAAACGCAAAAAAAAAGATTATTTACAAAGAAATCGGAATATCAAAGATAAATTTGAAATTTTACTTACAATACTAAGGTAACGTATACTTTCAACTATAATCAGATGGTATAAGAAATATCTTAAAGTTTCAAAGAAAAAAATGGCATTATACTTCCTAAGTTAATTCAAACTATAAAGAGAAAAAAAACATCTAAATGTATTATTAAAAATGAATTAATAATTAAAGGAAATAAAATGCAAAAATATTAAAAAAATGTCAAAAATATTCTAATAATCCTAAAATATCAGAAACCATTTCTATATATTTTTTACATGTCGAAATAATCGAAATCGAAATCAAAATTGATTAGGTGTTAGTATTGTAAAGCAAGGAAAACAGGGGGTGTATTGCCTAATCTCAGTTTGAACTAGTTCATGTTATAATGGCGTCTGGGCCCAATAATCAGGGGGTGTATCAGCATTTCCTTAAGCCCAGAATTACAGTTTGCACTAATTCCATTTTTAAAATCTGCAATAAGTCCAATTCCCCAAAAAATAAATATATCAGATTTTTCTTATCCTGTCACGTTTTATTAATATGTACATGTGACATATCAATTGGTCAATATTTATTTAAGTGTAAATTATCAGATTTTTTTAATTTTTGAAATAAAAATGAATGACACTTGTCGGATCGCTACTGGCTAATGGGAGAGGTACATGAACCAACGGGAAAGGAACACGCTTAGGGCTCGTACAACCTGTAAGGATGAGGTTCGTCGGACATACCTTCTTCTCCGGCGAGATTCTACCGACGACGACGGCTATGCTGCTCTGAGACAAAACGCTTCCACCATGATTCCAACCGATTTGTCATCCTAAATCTCCTCGTTCTTGACGGTGGTTTCCGAAAAAAGAATCAAACGCTACTTATAATACATCTTAATATCGATGGAAGAGGCTACGGAATACTCGGAATCTTCGTTGATGCTGCAGAAACAACCATATCGTGCGCGCGACGACGGCGAGATTGTAGCTTTAATTGGACACTTTCAGAATCTGGTCACCAACTTGCCGCGACTCGTTTCCGAAGTTAAGAGGCTAACAATCTTCAAAGATCTCGACGAAAGCTCGAAGGCTCCATGAATCCGAATTTTCTGTTGAAGAATAAAGAGAGAAAGAGGATGAATTCCGGAGCGTGAAGAAGTTTGTTGTAGCGAGACAAGAGAAGATGGAGTGAGGCGATTATGCAATGCTTCCAACTCTGAGGCTTCTGGCAGAAATCAACGATCAAGATCCAAGAAGATGAATGATAGTTGTACTTGTTTTTCGTTGTTACAGTGATGAAGAAGAACGGATGGGTGAAGTAGAAGAATGAAGAAAGGTGGGTGGCGGTTAGGCAAGAGGATGTGATGAGTGTGGTTCTTTTGGTTATCTGTCTGTTACTGTTAGCGATCTGCGGTGATGGTGAATTGAGAAAGACGGTTCTCAGAGAGAGAAGATAAAGGAGTGGGAGAAGAAACAGAACGATGGAGAGGTCGTGAGGGAATTGGAAGATGCAGCAGAATTGTTCTGTTTTCAGCGAGAGGAGGAAGAAGAGAATTGTTGCCGGTTGTTATGGAAGTGAGAGGATAAGAGAGTGAGGTGGAGGAGTATTGACAGTAGAGAGGAGAGTGAGGAGAAAGAATGGAGGTTTTCTGTTGTGAATTCTGTTCTGGTTTTTTGGTGTGGAGTTCTTGGTTGTGATTCTTCAAAGAATTGAAGAATGGTGAAGGTGGGGAGAAAATGGTGGGAGAAAAAAGTTTGTTAGTGATATTGAGAGTTGGTTATGGAGTGGGGAAGATGACAGTGGAAAGAGGGAAAGAAGGTGGTGCGTGAAAAGGAAGGTGTGAGCAGAAAAGAAATGGAGCGGGTATGGTGGTGTTACGACTGTTAGCGTGAGGAAGAAGGAGGAAGTTTTTTAGTTATGGCTGTTATGAGAGAAAAAGTGAAAGAGAGTTTTTTTTGTGTAGCAGCAGGGAGTGATGGTATGACAGGAAAAGTGGTGAGGGCGTTGGCGTTAAAGGTGAGTGGGAGAAGAGAAAGAAGGGAGTAAAAATCGTGAGAAAGATGATGGTAGTGAGAACTTTCGGTTACAGATTCTGTTCAGCCAAGAAAGGTGTTGCTCTTTTTTTGTTATGAATGGATCGGTGGTGAATTCTGTTAGAAACCGTTTTGTTAACATTCTGTTGCCATCATGCACTCGATGAAAATTTTGGCATCAATATTACCGTTTCTCCCATCCTTTCCGAAAAATTCCATGTACTCTACTTTGTGATCTTATAACTCATCCGATACTCCACCAAATAATGCAAACTCTAAGCCATTGGAAAGATGACATGTGGTAGTACAACTTTGTTGCTAAACACGAATTCGAATGAGGCTTAAATCATAGAGAAAAATGCGCCTGAACTTCGCCTCGCAAGTGTTCGATAAAAGTCCTGGCTGGCTGGGCAAATTTTAAACATGACTCGCGGCAATTTTCCAACTTCAAGCCTTCGCTTATGGCGCTTCGTATCTCCCGCTCCGTCGTCCGAAATGAAAAAGTTTCTAAATAGAACTTATAGAGGACACGACAAACTTCATCTTTCATGTTCGGAGTCTTTCCATGCGGCGATCGGATCGACAAGAAAACAACCTCAAACATGTGCACAAAAACTGCTCGATGAAATGCTTCCGTATGCCATGGTAAAATGCATATGCTGTCTTGCATTTTGGCAACTTCATACTGTCACTTACGGTGCTCCGTATCTTCCAGCTCCGACGTCCGAAATGAAAAAGTTTCTAAATGTAACTTGTAGATGGAATTACGAACTCCAACTTTCGTGTTCGGAATTTCTTCTTGCAGCGACCGAATCAATGACGAAAACAGCCCTGAACATGTGCGCAAAAACTACTCGAATCTTACAAACATAATGAGTTCTTATATTCCGAGCTTTACAACTTCCGATCCGAGTCCCGAATGAATTCGACTCCTTCAACAAAGTTATAAATTGCCATGAGATGAACAACTTTTCAGTTGAATATTTTTTGATTCGGAGCCACGAACTATGATAAAATCGACCCGGAAACTGTCAGCTTGAGCATAGAAACAAACACTTCAAAATATTTCTAAGTGTTGAATTTTTGAGAAATGATAAACCGTAACTTCCGAGCCCCGTAATTTTTGATCCGTTTCCCGAATGAATTCGATTTCTTCAGCAAAGTTGTAGATTGCCACTAAATGAACAACTTTGATTTTGAACTTGATTCGAATTGACGCCTCGAAATACGTGTAAAATATCTCCGAAGTCGAGCGCTTGAACATGTTAAAAACACTGAAAATTTTACTGTGTAAAACTTCAAAAGTTATGAACTTCAAACTTCGGAGCTTTACAACTCGAAATTCGGGCATTTCTGGAAAAATCTTCACAATGACAAAGTCGGAGTATGAATTGCGCTCTTTCCCACGACTATCAATTCACAAACTTCTAACCACAGACGGAAAAAATACGGATGCGGCAACATGGCTCCATGAACACAAAATACTTAAAACTTAGAAAATTTTTCTAAGTCCAAGATTACTTAAAATGCAAGAAACCTCATTTTCACCCGATTCTTTCGATTTTTCTCAACAAATGATCGCATTTTTTCAAATGTCGACTTTTGACAATAATTTTGACCCGAAATTCCACTCGGTCAAACTTTGACTTTTGTTGACTTTTGATACACACACTCAAATATCATTTTATCTGTCCGTTCTTGATTTTCTGATGAATTGTGCGGATCGATATGTCGTGTACAAATACTTCACCACTTACAGAAGGCCATAGAATCAATTCGGGCTCAAATATTCGACCACCACACACTGTAGCTCGAAACTGTAATCAATATCCACCTGATAGGCGATCAAAACAACAAAACTCCAATTCTTGATAGATAATCGGAAGCTTCTAAACACGCTTGCGTATTGAAATGACGCTTGAATTGACGGAACCTCAAATACTCATCTTTTGGAACCAAACCTCTTCTTCAGAATTGCACAAGCTCACACGATTTAGAAAATTCCGAACCCCTGATCAATGCATGAATGATATGTATGCGATGCACTTATTGATTAAATGTAAGCCAATTTTTTTATTAACAAAATGAAGAGGGCGAATTTTGGGGTGCAACATGCTATAGTGCGCAATTCCATTCAGAAATGCACATTTCTCCTTGAAAACCCATATGACGCTGATGATTTTCTTCTCCTTTGAAAGCTTAGTCAACTCTCAAGTCTTGATTCTTTCTATAGCCTCAAGTTCTTCTTTCATGGCATTCAGCCATACTTTCTTCTTGAGAACTTCTCCAATACCCACTTATTCAAAATCTCCTTGTGATTCTGGAATCGTTTCTCCTTCTAGACTTTCTTCAGAAGTTTGACTAACACCGGAAGTTCCACCTTTAGAATCATGATCAACGTTAGAGGCTGGACTACCTTTAGAAGCTCCTCCTTCAAAAGACCGCCTTCAGAGTAATGATTACCACCAGAAATTTGATCATCATCATAAGCTTGTCCTCCAGAACCTACGTCTTCAGAGTTTTCCCTTCTCGAAGCGTGATCCACTAGATTTTAGATCATCGTCAAAATCTGGATCAGAATCAGATTCACCATCTGACCCATGTTTAGAGTCTCCAGAAGATTCTTCATCTTCTAACTCTAACTCTTCTTTAGAACTTTCAAGTTCTGACTCATCTTCAGAACCTTCAGGTTTTAATTCATCTTCAGACTCCGAATCACCTCCATATTCTGACTTGTCTTCAACTTCAAATTCATCTTCTAACTCTGAATCATCTTCAGAATCTTCGAAATTATTTTCTAATTCTGACTCATAAAGAAACACTCCTTCAGATTCAGAATATTTAGAGTCATCTTCTTCCCCTTAAGAATCAGAAAATGACAATTGCATAGGTTCCTCATCAGATTCATAAGCCATCAATAGCATAGGTTCATCATCTGAATCTTCTCTGGCTATTTTTTCTTCTTCTTTGTTTGACAAACAATCTTTAGCAAAGTGGACAAATATATTACAACAATAACATTGAACTCTTATCATATTTCTCCTTTCCCTTCTGATGTTTCTTCTCATCAGAATAGAAAACTTCAGACTTCTGAGATCTACCATATTTTTTCTGCTTCTAGTCCTTCTTGACAAAAGAAGCTTTCAGAGCCTGCTTAACTTCCCTCTTAGAAGTTCTTTCAGTCAGATGCAACTCTTGCGCCTCTAGACTGCTTCACAGCTCTTCTATTCTCATGGTGTCCAGATCCTTATAATGTTAAATTGCTACAACAATGTAATCAAATTGAGGACTGAACGACCTCAATAGCTTCTCTATGATTACTTGTTCGGAAATGGTTTCTCCACAAGCTTTCATCTCATTAGTGATTAGAATTACTCTAGATATATACTATGAAACCTTCTCATTGTTCTTCATGTTGAGATTCTCATATTTCTTTTGCAGGGATTGAAGCTTCACCTTCTTCACTAATGTGTCACCACCGTAACATCTGACCAGTGTGTCCCACGCCTCCTTTGACGTCTTCGAATATGCAATCTTCTCAAACACATTCATATCCACACACTGATGGATGTAGAACAACACCTTCTGATCTTTCTTCATTTTGTCCCTCTGCACATATCTCTCGTCTTCTGTCGCATCTACTGCAACTGGAACATAGCCATCGGTAACAAGCTCAAGAGCATCTTGAGCATCGAATAACATGCCTATCTGAATCATCCATTTATTCCAATTCTTACCGTCAAAAATAGGAAGTTTGGTACTCAGATTACCGTTTCCGTTCATCTTCAACCTTGTACAGTACACTCAGATCTCACTCAAACATAGTGTTTCCCAATCCCACAAAATCAGAAAAAATGTGATTCTTGTTCAAGATTCAACACGCATTCAAGAACAAAAAATAATCACATAATTCCTCATGTTTCACTCGTATTTCGCTGTGAATATAATCGGAGCTCTAGATATCAATTTGTTAGTGCACAAGAATCAAAGATGACAAAATATAATGAGAGAATAACGACTACCAAAAGTATGAAAGAAAATAGGGTTTTTGTTATAAATGACATCTTTGACTAGTCTATTTATACAAAAGGTAAATTGCCACATAGAGCCTAATAAAAGGTAAACTTAATAATTAATCAAATAGTACAAACTAGAAAATACTAAACTTAACAGCTACGCTAACGAACTCAACTCCAGAACCCAGAAGCTAAATATACCTCTGGACGTAACCTTAGAAGCTTTTACTTCTGAACAATATCAACCTCAGAAGCTCTACTGCTTCTGAGTAACAATAAATTCTGAATATGAATTACTCTTCAACAATGAGATTACGGTAAAGTTACCCTCTTGAAGAGGATAAAGATTCACCAAACTCTTAGTCATATCTCTTTATTGAGAAGTAGATCATGAATTCCATCAAATATCAATCTTTTGTTTCTCAAAGAGTTTCTCACAACCATGACAATAACACTCAAATTATCACATAAGAAAGAAAGAAGCATCAATGCCCATTGAACTCAACTGGGCTGTTGAAATGTCAAGTTCATTGAGATGTTGTTTTGTTGTAGTGCCTTTACTCATTTCTTACGCAAACAACTGCCTCCTTACATGAATTTTATTTGATCTTGTTGGCTTTTCGTACATACTAGAAAGAGTTTCCATATGGCTCATAGTGACAGTGATATGAAGTTCGATGATGATATCTTCATTGCAGACATAGCTCCATGCCTACTAGCAAGGACTTAAGGACCACAATTCCAGGCTTACTTAGGTAGCTATATTAAACTACAGTCTCGATAAGGGTTGGTTCAACAACAGTCGAAGTTTTGCATGCTGTAGACGAAGTTCCTTTAAGCATGCAGGTGTAGAAATATGTTATGTTGTTAGCATATCGAATTGATCCAGACTGTTGGCCCAAAATTGCTAAGTTAGATTGTTGTTTAAGTTAGCTTAGTAGTCTATCCATAATTGATGTTTACTCATGAAATTTATGGGTACTCATTTAAAAAACTAAGGATGAAACTTATGAAAATTTCAAAAGTTGGAAGGGTCTGGTCGAAACCCAAACTGGCAGAAAAGTTAATAGGTTGGGGAGTGATAATGGTCTTAAATTTTTCAATGAAGCATTCGACAACGATTGTGTTATGTTTGGTATTGAAAACATAAAACTACTGCAGGTAGTCCCCAACAAAATGGTTTAGCTGAAAGGTTTAATAGAATTATGGAAATAGTGAGGTGCATATTGGTTAGTGCAAGGTTAAAGAAGTTTTTTTTACCTCATAAATAGCCGTCCCTTGACTACTTTGGGGATGAAGACAACTGAAGAAGTTTTGTCAGGTCATCTACCAGATCTCCATAAACTTAGAGTATTTGGATGTGTAGCATATTCTCATATTAGGCAAGACAAGGTCGAACCCATCTTTGAGATTTATGTTCCTTGGATACCCTAAATGAGTTAAAGCTTATATGTTGTGGTGCCTAGAGCTAGGTCACAGGAGGTGTATCACAAGTCAAGATGTATTTTTCAATGAAGTTGGGATGACTTTCAAGAAAACTGATGACGTTGATCGAAATAAGAAGATCTCTGAAGAGGAGCTGAAATAGGAGGAGTTTCCTGTCGAGGTGGAACATGTTAATGATAAATTTCATAATTCACATGAAGTCGAGGAAGAAGCACACGATGCTGAAGATACAGAGGAACTTGTTAAATACAAACTACTGACAAGAGATAGGTCGGGAAGAGTCATTAAGTCACTCCAGAGACTTGGTTATGATGATGTCATGGCTTATGCCCTAATCTCTACAAGTGAGGTTCAAGATGAAGAAACGAATCAAAGGAGTGGTTTCGAAAAGATAGAAGGAAAGATTGGTCGCTCGGGGGTTCAATCAAAAATAAGGAGTCAACTTCAATGATTTGTTATCTTTTGCTGTGAATCACATGTCTATTCAAATGTTGGTTGTTATGGTTGAAAATTTTGACCTAAAACTAGAACATATGAATGTGAAGACTTATTTCTTGTATGTTGATTTAGATGAAATAATCCTCATGAAGCAACCTGAAAGGCATGAAGAAAAATGGAAATGAGGATTATGTGTTCAAATTGAATAGGTCGTTATATGGCCTGAAACAATCTCCTCGATAATGGATTAGGAGATTCAACAAGTTCATGGTACATAGGTTTCACTAGAAGTCAGTTCGACTATTGTGTTTACTTCTAATTTTGATCTGAAAGTTAACTTATAATTTTTTTGCTTTATGTGGATGATATCCTCATAGCCAACAACAACGTGGAAGAAGTATTGAGGGTAAAGGTTGAACTCAAACATGAGTTTGAGATGAAAGATCTTGGTACAACCACTAGAATCCTTGGGATTGCCATCATGAGAGATATAAGGCAGTCAAGATTATGCTTATCTCAAGAGATATACCTATAGAAGATTCCTAACAAGTTTGGTATGTCAAATTCAAAATCTATTGTGACTCCGAAAAATCCTCAATTCAAGCGCAGTATAACTCGGTGTCCCCGTAATGAGGTTGATCGAACATGAATAACATAACATATGCTAACATAATAGGTTCTTTGACGTATGCTCTAGTCTGTACTAGGCCAGACTTAACATATGTAGTAAGCCTTGTAAGAAAGTATATGACCAATCCTGGAAAGGTGTGATGGAAAGCATTGAAGTAGATTCTAAGGTATATAAATGAATCTATTAGTAGAGTTCTAATTTATGGTGGATCCAGTTGTATGATAACAAGGTAGAAACAGAAGGATGCAAGTTCTGATCGCCAGAGGTGAGCAGCCTCAAAGGACTATAATTTCTGAAGTCTCAACTGCTGTTGTTGATCTTCAATCTTCTCAGATGCCAGTTACTACTTGGCTAGAATTTGGGTTACCTCGGAATTACGTTCCACCTATTGCAACTACTCCAATGGTTGGCGAGTCTTCCCGACTAGTTTTCCAGGCTCCAATTTTCACTGAGCCTCAACCGATCATTCATATTGCACCTTATCAACCTTTCGTGCATCAACCTGTTGCCTAAGCTGCTTGTGGGAATCCTCCTTTTGATTACCATACTGACACTCCCCGAAGTGTGAGTCAAGGAGATTTTAATTAACTTGAAGAAGTCCGCGAGCAATATCAGACTCTGGAAAGAAGGGTGAGAGCTATGGAAGGCAACGATGTCTTTGGTATTGCTGCAGAGAGCATGTGTCTTGTTTCTGATCTGGTTATGCCTCCCAAGTTCAAGACCCCTAATTTCGAGAAATACAAGGGGAACACTTATCCAAAAAGTCATTTGCTAATGTACTTCAGGAAAATGTATGCTTATATGAGGAAGGAAAATGTATGCTTATCATGAGGAAAATGTATGCTCATTTGCTAATGTACTTGAGAAATACCATATTCAATGCTTCCGGGATCTGATTAATGCTTTCATGAAACAATACCACTACAATCTCGACATGGCTCCTGATCTTCGTCAATTGCAGAACATGTCTCAGAATGAGAAAGAATCTTTTAAGGAGTACGCTCAACGTTAGAGAGAGTTGGCCTCACAAGTTGAACCACCTCTATCTGAGAAGGAGCTCACAAGCTTATTTATGGATACCTTGTTTGACTTTTATTGGGAGAAGATGATTGGTAGAGTGTCCTCTCACTTCACAGATTTGGTGACTATTGGCCAAAGGCTAGAAGAGGGAATCAAGAGAGCAAAGTGTCTGTTGCTGGTGAATCCTCTAGTGGTGCCAAGAAATCCTTCGGAAACTTCCAGAAGAAGAAAGAAGTCGAAACTAATGTTGTCTCAATCAAAAGAAGAGGACCTATCCGTAGGCCTTAATATTATGACCAATCACAAGTAGATGTTGTCACTCCTACAGTCAAGGATCAACCAATTCAGATTCCTCAACGTCAAGTCGTTGAACAAAATCGGAATTGTAATGCAAGGAATAAGACTCAGTTTGACCTTATTCCAATGACTTACACTGAATTGTATCCTCATTTGGTTAAACTAGGTCTAATCACAAGTAGGCCTCTGACTCCTCCAAATCCTCTCCCAGCCGGATTCAGGTCTGGTCTTCATTGTGAGTTCCATCAGGGAGCTGCTGGTCACGATTTGGAGCGCTGCTATGCACAAAAGGCTAAAGTTCAAGAGATAATCAGAAGCGAGGAGATAAATTTCAGAGATCCTCCACCAAATATTATCAACAATCCGTTACCAGGACAAAGTGGCTGAAGACGGGTCAGAATATCTCTAGTCACCTCTTAAAGCCAGTGTTTCAGACAGGACAACTCATCCTTGTAACTGATTAGTCACTAGGCCATGTTTCTTTTCTGTTTGCATTTTCCTTTTGTTTATGTTAAATTGTTGCTTTCAAATTTTGTTTGTAATTTCATGTTAATTTTAATGAAATGAGCATTGCACTGTTTTGATTCAAATATTTACATTTGTCGCTTGCAAAAATATATATTTTCCCTGTTTAATTTCTTTACCAAACTCTTGTTTTTGCAAAGATTGGAGGGAGGATGATAAAAACAAGATACCCATAATTGATGTTGGTATGCTTTCGAATAAAACTTTATTGATGATATACAGGCATTGTTTCAATTCCCAAACACTGGAGATATAAGGAAGTTAAACCTTCGCCAATCCCTTCGAGCCTAGAAGTTGGTAGTTTCTTTCTATACGAAAAACCCGCAATTTTAACCTGGGGCAGGGTAGTTCTCAGTTAATTCGGTTGTGCATTTATTCAAGACGCCTTTCAATAGATGTTGTATTCAATCAGGTTTCCTTCTCACACATCAAAGAAGTGTCGAAGATGTCATACAAATCAAAAAGAGACAATGATGGCTCTCCGTAATCATGAAAGTCAAACAATCAATATCTTTCCAAGAAAATATATATCGAAAGGAAAAACCGCTAAGTTAAAACTAAAAGGTAACTTAGGCAAAAATTGGGGCATCCTTCTGACTGTAATTTCAAATGGAACGGTTCAGGAAAAAGTTAGAGATGACAAATTCAAACAAGAGTTGACAAAAGTCCTCAAACAACAAATGTTGCAAGAAGAAGTGTCTGACATCTCAAGAATCTATCAGCTTTTGAGCCATCATCCTATCATCAATGTACAGTCCAAAATTTATTGGAATCTAAATGCACAATTTGAGTTAACTGAACGTAGGACTGAAGAACATCACGAAGATTGGGTTGAGTACAAATAAATTTTGAGCCTTTATCCTTTGTTTCTTAAACCGTGAACCAGACCATGTTACAACCCTCAAAAGACCTAATTGAAGTCATGTTTCTTTTGAAAGCATACTACAACAAGGTTGCGTAATATGACTCCTAAGATCTTTTGCCAATCAATTGTCTTGGTATATCCATACATTTGTTTTTCTCTTTCAACTTTAAATTTTTAAACCACTGTGTTTTAACCATTGATTCATTTTTTATACACCAAAATAGTTTTTATTTCAAAACTTTTGCATGAACTTTGCATTAAATTTACCATGTTTGAATAAACAATTTTTGCTTGCAAACAAGTTTTCCTCATCAAGGAAGTCCAAACTGTTAGAAAACTTGGTCAGTGATCCTAATCAGGGGCAAACACTCTTGTCATCAAGCTTCCTTCTTCTTGCATCAGGAATATGCTTATAACACATAGAGCCAAACACCTTCAAATGACTTAATGATGGTCGTTTGCCACTCCATACTTCTTCAAGAACCTTGTTCATCAAAATCTTGGTAGGACACCTGTTCAAAATATAAAGTGCAGTTGAAACAACTTCTCCCCATAAAGACTTTGGCAAATTCTTATGCTTTAGCATGCATCTTGCCATATCTAATATAGTTATGTTTCTTCTTTCAGAAATTCCATTATGTTGAGGTGTATAAGGAGTAGTTACCTCATGATCAACACCATGTTCTACACATAATTTCTCAAACATCTTCGAAGTGTATTCGCCACCTCCATCTGTTCACAGAACTTTGATCCTTTTCTCACTCTGCTTTCCGACTAAACAACCTTCAAAAAGTTTTTCAGGCATCTCAAGACATGGAATTCCAGTAACCATATCTTGAGTAATCAGTTGATTGAATGATCAAAAATTCAAATGTCCAAACCTTAAATGCCACAACCAACTATCCTTGTGGTCAACAATAATTTTTAAACATTAAACTTCTGTCGAACTGATCATAGTCTTAAATGTCCTATTCTTCGACAACGGAGATTTTAAGACCAAATTATTCTTGGTGTCGAACAATTTCAAAACTCCATCTTTCATAACAACTGAGAAACCTTTTTCGACCAGTTGTCCAACACTTAGCAAGTTGCACTTCACTCCATGTACATAAAGCACATCTTTAATCATAGCTTTCTCTCCATTACGCATTTGAAAAACTATGTTGCCAGTACCTTCTGCTTGCAACGAACTATTATCAGCAACTTTTACCTTGCTCTTCTTCAACTCGTCATAGTCTGCCAACCACTCCTTTCGACCAGTCATGTGATTTGAGCAACCTGAGTCGAGGAACCAGATCTTGGATTTGACATAGGTATCAACAACTGTAGCCATAACCATCATACCACCTTCAGAATCATCTGAATCTTGGCATGCAAGGTTCGCTCCTTCGTCATTCCTTTTTGTCGATCCATTGTCTTTTCTGTACCAACAATTTTTGGCTACGTGACCCAACTTTTCACAGTTATAGCACTGTACACCCTTTTTATCTTCTTTGTCCTTTCAATAGTTTCCTCATCCCCTTTTCGAGGATTCAGAATTTCTATCTTCGACCTTATTTTTGTGGTAATTCGATCAAGGCTTCTTGCCCTGAGACTTGTCGAACTTACCTTTGAATTTGTTGGAGCCACCATCCTTTTTCCATGACTGGGCTTGCAGATCCTGTATCGAGTCTTGAACTCATTTCCTTTCGATAATCCTCATCTCATGCGCATCCAACAAACCAATCAAATCTTCCACTTTAGTGGTTTCAAGTTTGTTGGATTCTTGAATAGCTACGATAACGTGATCAAAGTGAGAGGTCAACGTACTCATTACCTTCTCAACTATCATCTTATCAGTTATGGTTTCACCACAATCCTTCATGAGATGGACGAGTTTCTGAACCTTCGACACATATTCTGCAACTTTTTCATCTTCTCCCATCGATAAAAATTCATACTGTCGACACAAGGTTTGTAACTTGACAACCTTAACTTTCTCACCTCCTTCATAATACTTCACCAGAATATCCCATGCCTCCTTCGCCGTTTCAGCATGAGAGATTCTGTCGAAATTAGCAAGATCAACAGCCGTCTGAATGCAATAAGCAGCCTTGCAATCTTTCTTCTTGACTTCGTTGTGGGCTTTTTTCTATGCTTCGGTTGCATCTGCAGTAACGCAGGAACGCCGTCAGTAACCACTTCTAGGGTTTCATGGAAGCCAAATAAGGATTGCATCTGTTTTTTTCCATCGGATCCAATTCTTGCCATCAAACATTGGAAGAGAATTCAGAATGCCCTTATCACTAGCCATCTTCGCAACGATTGATTCACTTGTCTTGGAAATACGATCTCTGACGTAAAATTCTTGAAAACTCGATCAAGAACAATTACCGGAAGCTCTGGATACTAATTTGTTAGTGCGTGAGACACTTTTAGTGAGGAGAGAAAGAGAGAATAATAAAGAAAATAAAAATTTGTATTATTGAATTGTACAAATAATAATACAATCTAAGACTATATATATACAACTCTAGTTAGACTTGGGTACAACTTAAATTATATTTAAATATTAAATTTAATTGAATTTAATCTAATCTAATATTTTTATCAAATTTAATTTAATATTTCAACAAAAACGAGCCTAAGTAAGACTCGGTATTCCTCTTTGCCACCCTAAATACTAAGAAACTGTACTAAAATGTCTCTCTTAAAACATTGTTTTATGATTGAAATATAAATGTGGAAGTTGTGTGCAAGTTGTTTATAAACAAATTGAACCATTTGTATAGTAACCATCCAATAAAGAAACAAGTTGATGCGAAAGACAAGAATTAAGGTCCCACCTTGGTTCTTTTCTTGTGTATCGCTAAATTAGCATAGTTTCCACCATTGAGAGCCCTTTTACGTTGGTTAAAGGAAGGAAATCGCATGAAGCAGCATCTTCAAAAGAACGTAAACAATGAAAACAAAAGAGCATCAGTACCTCACAACCCCTCCAAGCAAAGTCAATTGGAAGACAAACATTAAATAAAGGTAATGTGCAGTCATTTAATTACATAACTATCGCTAGTTTTTAATCCTTAACTAAACATGCAAGTAATGTAATGTCATGTCGTGTCATGTCACACACTAAAATTGTACGGTTGGAACAAAAAAAGAGCATGTGTGATAGATAAGTATATGAATAGAATTGAAAAAAATGTCATTAAGTTGCACATACTAAAAACTCATAATATTTACATGCGCCAAGTAAACTCATATTTCCTCAAATACACTAAACAAATGTTTTTAAAATGACGAAGTACCAATATCAAATACATAAATGAAATCTTTTATCTTTACGACCCATGATTCATAATCTATTTGTATATTTTTTTAACAATATTAACAAATTTTATCAAGAAAAATCAACTGATTCGTGACTTAACAAAATAATTTAATGATAGAATATGTTTAAAAAATATTTCATTAGGAAAACATGTTGCCTCCAAAACAAAATTAAACTTAAATTACTGCAATGAGAGATACCAATCTTACTTTGTGAGCTTGTGTCAGCTGGAAGTGCCAATTGAATCTGATACTTTCCCCAATCTTCTTTTGTTCTATCAGCTTAAAAAACACTTCTATAAATAAAACCAATCCTCTCCCATATTTTTATGTCCTCATTTTCTCTCCATTTTTTTTCTTCTAAACTTCTCTTAAAAAACTTCAACATTTCCCCAATAACAAACAATCACCATGGCTAATCCGCCCCCGGTTCGTCCATGGTTTCGCTTAACCTCAATCCGCCCCGCACCTGCACCCGCTCCCGCACCCGCACCAGCACCAGCTCCCGCTCCTGCTCCCGAGCCGCGTCCTATTATGTCTCTACCTGCATTTAGAACTGCTTCAGCACCATCATCGCCTCATCACCAACCTCAACCTCGAGAAAAGAAAACCGAACAACCACCTTCATCTCCACCTCATAGAATACTAGCTCCTAACTCTTATTCTTCATCTTCTTCACTTCCATCTTCTCCCATTCATAAGCCAACACACTATTCAAGTAGTTCTTCCTCACCCGAAAAGACTACCAACACTTCTCGTCTTCCGGTTCCAACTCAATCTCCGAAAACCATTAATCAAAACGTCCTTACCCCCACACATTCACCAAAGACTAAACCCATTGCTTCACCACCCTCTCCTTTGACACTCCCACCTTCTCAGTTCAAAACTCATGAAGAACGCTCTAAGATACCAATCGAACCAGAGCCAAAAGCTGTGCTAGTTCAGAAAACTGTCGACGTTCCTAAACCGTGGCACAATGGCTACAATGAATTGCATAGGGAGACTCATAATAATCATAGCAATTCCTCTCAGTATGGAAACAAACACAGTGGCAGTGGTGAGTTTCATAGGGAGACTCAAAATCATCACAATTCTTCTCATCATGGAAACAAACATGTTAGTGTCAAAGAAAGAGAAACAAAGGAGAGAAAGTTTTCAGATTCTGAAGACTCTGGCATGAGAGTGATAACAATTGCAGGTGAAAACCGAGGAGCTTATATGGAACTTTTTCAATCTCAAAAGAAACACGAACCGAATTATCTTCACAAGAAAGGAAACTTGAAACCAAACACTATCAAAGTTGATGGTGGTGAATCAGAGAGTTCTGGCGCTGAGGAAGGAAAAATAATTAACAAGAAAGACAAGAATCAAAAAGGGAGAACAAAATCTTCATTTCCAATGGCTGCATACATGAACAGCAATGTGCAGTGCGTGAATAACTCTCTACTGTTTCATGCTTCTTGCTCTCACCATGATCCAGGAGTGCGTCTATCTCTTTCAAAGAAGCCATTTGGTGAAGGTTATCATGTGAAGGAACATGTTGATGATCGAAATTATTGATTGTGGTTGGTTCTTTGTGTTTCTGGTTCGTGGTATGGTGAATAAAGGTTGAAGATTCTGTCCACTGTCTTTGGTGGAAAATATATGTATGATGCATGCATGCATTGCTTTTGTGTATGGTTGATAATCTTTATAGCTATATTTTATTTATGTTTTGCAATAAGTTTGTGACTTCCTATAATGTTTAAATACGATTGTTCTGATTGATTGAAAACTGTGTTTTGTTCAAGTTGATTGATGTTGTAATATTCAAGTACTATAGGATTTGAACTTTTATTCCTTACCTATCATTTTGAGCATATTAATGTTCCATGTTCTTTTTTATAATCAACCTTTCATTTATGACATACTAAAACATGGACTATTTATGCTTGAGTAGCCTTCAGAGGTTTATTTTGTTGGATGGATAAGAACACATAAGTGAAATTCTCTGCCCCTTCCTCAACCTCTCAATTCCTTCTCAAGTCTCCTCATAATCTAATAATATCTTTAGAATTTTATAGACTTAAAACTGTTGCTATAAATATTAAAATTAATGATTAACACTGGTTTTAACCATTACAAAACATATACAAGATGTTTATAAAAAATATAATTAGTGATATTTTGAATAGTCACAATTTCACATTTCAGACAGTTGACAACAATCACAATAGATATTAAAAACAAGATGTAAAATAAAAGGTGAGCAATCTGGTGCCCTTAAATTTTATTGGGTACCAATATCTTCATCCAATCAAATGCTAATATTCAATGACATGTCACTTTTATAATTATTTTGTTTTAAAATAAATTTAAATTATAAATCAATTTGCACTTAAGGTACCAATATTTAGGGGTGTTCGCGGTGCGGTTTGGGCGGTTTTGACGCAAAAAATCACCCGAACCGCGAGAGAAAAAGTCATGCGGTTTGGTTTGGTTCGGTTGACTTTTAGAAAACAAAACCAAACCAAACCAATGCGGTTTGGTTCGGTGCGGTTGGTTCGATTTTTTACAAATAATTTGTTGAGTCATACATTCACATATATATGACAACATAACTTTGTATTTGGTCATTCATACATGATACACTACTAAATAATAACCAAAAAACTAATCATATTTGGACAATAACTTTTCATTTAATATGTAAAAGTTAGATTAGACAAAAGTGAAATAATAAACATAAAATAATAGCATAAAACAATATAAAAAATATTATAATAAAACAAAAAAAATAGAAGAGATGAGAAATTAGTGAAGATGAAAAAGAAAGAACATAAGAGAGGAGAGATTAGAGATAAAGATGTGCGATAAAATGAAATTGAAAGAGAGAAAAATTGTATAAAAAATAAGAACGTGCAAAGGAGACAATATAAGAGAGTAGAGGTTAGATAAGAAGAGACAAGATGTAAGTGGTGAAGATGAAGTGATAATGTTAGGAGATATTTAAGAAGATTGAAATTGAAACTATAACTGTAAAGATGAAAAAATTGTCTATAATCATAAGGTTAATGTATAATAGATTTAGGTTTGGGTTAGATGCGAGTTAAGTAAAATATAGGTTGTAACATAATGCGGTTTAGTTCGGTTTGGTTCGGTTTGCAAAATACAAACCGCAAACCGAACCAAACCATGCGGTTTTGTTAAAAAATGACTCAAACTAATCCGAACCAAATGCAGTTTTTTGCGGTTTCCGGTTTGGTTTGGTTTGGTTTGCGGTTTTCTATTGGGTTGGTTTGGTTTTGAACACCCCTACCAATACCCAATTACTTATCATGGGTACCTAATAATCAATTACACAATTATCATTATCGATTATACTTAATTTTAAAAAGGTTCTGCTAAGTCCAAATGTTTTTCATAAGAAGATTGAAAAGAGATAAAGTTTAAAAAAACCACCTCTGTTCCTTTTTATAAGAGAAAAGTGATTTTTTAGGTTCATTAAATAACTAATTTATTTGGTCAGTTTGTAGTCCAAATATATTGATTATTCAATAAACCTAAAAAATGAATTGTCTCTTATAAGAAGTAAGAAGGAAAAAATGTAGTATTTGATTGTAACGCCATAATTTTCTAATGACCATACTTGTGATGTGGAAGTGGATGAGTAGCACATTACCAATAACAAGTTTCTCGGTTTTAAGTATAATACGTGGAATGATATTGTTGAACAATTGAGCAGAGAAGAGATTACAAAGGCTCTGTTTGCTACGGGCCCTTGGGAATCTCCTGGCCTTAACGGATTTCCTACTGGCTTTTACCAAAACTCGTGGAGCAATGTTGGAAACAAAATGTGTGGTTTTGTGCAAAATTTATGGAAGGATCAGTCTAAATTTTTTGATGTTAATCCCTATAGTGAGTAATCAATAATTGGTTTCACAATTCCGACCCTTAACTTTGAGGAACATGATTTACAAGTTGATGAGCAAGTGCATTGTGCATAGATTGCAAATGGTGTTGATAAGCTTGGCTTCCTTATCAAACCGAGTTCATTGCTGGTAGAATCATTCAAGACAACATTTTTGTTGCTTAAGAAATTCTATTCAGTATGCATCAGATGAAAGGGAAGAAAGATTGCTTTGTGATTAGATTTACCCAAGGCGTAACTAGAGCTTTGTTTCCAAAGTACTCATGGAAATTGGCCTCCTCGACAACATATTCCAGGTTATCACAACTTCCATAACTATGGTCAATATGGCAGTATTGTGGAAGGGACGAAAAATAATTACTTTGCAACTCAAAAAGGGATGCAAAAAGGCGATCCTATATCCCCATTCATCTTCGTTATATGCATGGAAAAAATTACGCACTTGATCTTGGATGAAGTGGAAAAAGGTAGAGATGTGAATTTAGAGAGCTAAAAAATTTGGGCCCTAACCCTCATAATAAGTACATCAAAATCTTCAGAGTATTCTTCATCTAGCTCCATTAATTCATCTTTCAAAGTATATATCTAACTCACTCTTTCCAGGGACAAACCTACTTTCAATCGAGTTCCATGATTTAAAATCCTGCAAGATATATATAAAAATGATTATTATGAAAATGTAGCTCGATAACTTATTGAATCGAAAACAAATCTCATGTCAACCTTTATACAAAACCATTGGTAGTGTATATGCAACACAACTACCAATTTATATTGATAATTTACAACTACATTTTGTAACTAATGTTAATATCTAACTACAACAACCACAATTGTCTCTTCACCCAACATGGCCAAACAAATACTCCAAACACATGATAATATCTTATCTCACAATTAATACAGTAACAACCTATAGTTTTCAAACAAGTAAATATAAAAACAAGAGGAGTTGGGATGAAATATAAAAAACTTACACGGATAATCTTTGATTTTTTTGCTTTCCCTTCTCTAGATAACTTAGTCGATGAGTTGAGCTCATAAGATGATTTAGAAAGAGAAACACCTTGATTAGTAGAATAAGTCACATACTCTGCATAAAGCTCTTTGAATTTATCCACCACATTATCAAGCTTCTCTTTAGAGGTTTAGGAATCAAGCATAATGTAGAAAAACTTTAAAAATTTATCCTTCAAACATGGATCGAGAATTACTCCAAAAGCTAGTACAACACTATAGTTTTTCCAGTATTTGTCAAATTTCGCTTTCATCTTATCAGACATATCCCTTATCACCTTCTTAATACTTTTTTTGATGTTTCTCTAAAATACACTGTACTTTCCACACTTGCATGAAATACAGATTGGCAGTTGGATAAGTTGAACCATAAATCAAATTAGTAATATCATAAAACGGTTCTAAAAAATCACAAATCCTTTCCCCTGTTTCCCATTCCTCATCAGATGGACAATATTTATAGCTTCTATCTTTCACCTTATAAAACTCAAAAGCTTTCCTATACTGCAAGGCACTTTCAAGCATCAAATAAGTGTTATTCCATCTAGTTGATACATCAAATCTTAAACCACCGCTAACATTTATCCCTGCATCCTCGACACAATCTTTAAACTTAAGCATCCTTCCATAGGATCCTTTAATAAACTTGACACTCTCTCTAATTTTATGAAGGGCCTCACTAGCAACTTGTAAACCCTTTTGGACAATTAAGTTAAGTACATGGGTCGAACATCGACTATGAAAAAATTCACCATCACACATCAAATTGCCTTGCACTCGAAGATGAGTTTTCAAATGGTTTGGCATGTTATCATTGGCAGAGGCGTTATCCAACGTAATAGTAAATAATTCTTATCTATTCCCCATTGTTTTAAGCAATCAAATAAAGTAACTTCCATTGCAATACATGTGTGGGGGGCTTCATTCAATAAAAGTTAAGAAGACAACTAACTAATTTCCAATTTTCATCAACAAAATGAGCAGTCAAACATATATAATCTTCACTAGTAGATGTTGTCCAAACATCTGATGTTAGACAAATTTTATTTGGAATCCTACCCATGATTTCCTTAAGCTTGATCCTTTCTTTATCATATATATTTTTAATATCTGACACCATGGTGTTTCTAGAGACCATTTCAGCATATGAATTCAAATATTTCACCCAAACTCTAATTTTTTCGTACTCAACAAAGCTAAAAGGAAGATCATGTGCAATAATGGCTTCTCCAAGTAATCCACGATGAGTGTTTTGGTTGATTGGGATTAGGCTTGACGGTTCCTCTAGACTAAGAACGGTCAACTGTAATCTTTTACAAATAAACACATGACGACTGAGATGTGAAGTTCCATAACTTTGACCAGACTTGGGGTTTTTTTCCGATGGCAAAATCAGTACTACAAAAATTGCATGCAGCTTTTTCAACTCCATCCTTTCCTTTGCTGATTTTAGTGAAAATAATCCAAAGTGTTGAAAATGTTTCCTTGCGAGTTTCATCTTGATCTTGTGCATACTCACTCATATTCATAGACTCCATACTACAACTCAAATCAGAAACATAATGCATTTAAACCATCAGTCAACACAACCACAGTTTAAAAAAAGGAAATTTAGTGCCACATTAATCTCATTATACAAGCATTCATAATAGACCAACAATGTGCATAATTTTGAACAAGCCCAAACACAATGGCAAAAAGCAGTTAGGCTGCAATTATTCCATGGCATTCAATATATAACGTACAAAAGGAAAACATAAAAACATTCATCAACTTACATGCAGTACAAGTTACCCAGCAACAAACAGTTTAACATGTCTCAAGCATATTGCAATATATACTATGATCAATAAACCATTTAGTTCAGTATATTCAAGGAAAAGCTAGGCACATTCAAGAATCATACATAGCAGGTCATGCACATTTGATAGCCATACATACATTATATACTTTCCATGACACTTGCATAAACATTCAAACCAAACAATGTTCAAACACTATACACAAACCTGTTCAAATTCTTAACTCTCAAGTCATCACTTCCTTTAACCTAACTTCAATTTTCACATAACTAACCTTACTAAAAGACTTGCAACAACACCTCCAACCTTCAAACCAAACTTCTAACTATTTTTTGCTAACTTCCATCAACTACACACTAACTTCTTTTAACTTCAAATTACTAACTACCTCAAATTCCTATAACTAACTTTGTAACTAATTACTAATTAATTAACAACTATAACCAACTACTAACTTCCTTAACAAACTCATTAACTAATTTCTAAACCGATCAAATGACAATAGACAAATATAAGGGATTTTTGTGAGTAGAAACTCAAAAATGTTAAGCTAAACCGATCAAAGTCCTATGAGTTGCACAATAAGCTATAGCTTCCTTGTAGTTGTTATTTGTGCAAGGACTAATTGGTATCACATACGATTTTCAGCTTCAATGGCTCTTTCCACAATCTTTTTTATGAATTCATATTTGTACCTACAAAAGCACAACACCTTTTACTTTATTCTAATAATCTTTAACAAAAAACTGCACTAAAACTAAACACAACACTTTAACAAGACATAAGTCTATGACAAGAACATCATCTCAACAAAAGGATTAACACAATACTTACTAATTTTCATTGATACATCATACGGTTTCCTTTTAATAGAATAACAGACCACTAGAATAATTGAATCCCCGTTGCATTTCATATATCCAATGTGTATATATACAACAGTATTGAATCATTTTTATTCTACAATAATAAAACCTATTTAATCTACATTAAGATATTACTTAAGATAGAAATTGACTAATATATCATATTCTATTTTTGCTAATAATATATTCTAATAGACCCCCGTAGTCGAAACGGGAGGTGGACGAATGTTGAGACTATCTCTGAAGTCATCGAACAGCTGCAGCGGAAGACCCTTTGTAAAAATGTCAGCGATTTGGTAGCGTGACGGAACATGTAGTACTTGAACTTGACCACGAGCAACCTTTTCACGCACAAAATGAATATCCATCTCAATGTGTTTTGTGCGTTGATGATGGATGGGATTACCTGATAAGTAGACAGCACTAACATTATCACAGTATACTAGAGTTGCTTTCGTGACAGGACACTGAAGTTCTAATAGTAAATTTCGAAGCCAGCAAGATTCGGAAACAACATTAGCAACACCACGATACTCTGCTTCTGCACTAGAACGGGAAAGAGTTGGTTGTCGTTTAGCAGACCATGAGACTAAATTGTCTCCAAGGTAAACACAATAGCCGAATGTGGACCTGCGGGTGTCTGGACATCCTCCCCAATCAGCATCAGTGTATGCGGTGAGTTTGTCAGTCGAGGAGGGAGAGAGATATAATCCGTGAGTGTTTGTGCCTTTGATGTATCTAATGATTCGCTTCAAGGCAGTCATGTGTTGCGTTTTTGGATCGTTGATCGCGACTTTATCGTCTATTAATCAGCAGACTGCAAGTGCACAGTCCTATCGCGTAGTTTTAAAAGATATCGAACCCACAGAGACTATAAATCGATCTATTGTTATCCTAAGTTACGGTATACAGCTAAGGCGAATAATGCTTTAAGATTTTTGGGTTAAGGAAAATATAATAAATAAATAGATATTAGTATGTAATTCGTCTAACCTAAGGGGATCTGAATTTCCACTGACGTGTTACTCAAGTTGAATAAAAATCCTATTTCAGCAAACAATATTCATCTAAAGATCCTATCTCAAACTGTCGCTCTGTTGAATCGGATCATGCAATTAAATCCTAACGTATGCTCTCGCTATCCCGCCGAATTTAAAAACACTTTTTGAAAATAAATAAAGTTTAATCTCTTTTAAAACGCTGTCGCAGTCTTTAAAATTAATACCTAGTATCCACTATCTGGTTCTAAACCTCAAACTGTCGCTCTGTTGGTTTCTAACCTTAATCCAGTTTATTAACCTCAAACTTTCGCTCTGTTGGTTTCTAAACCTTTTAATAAATTAAATTAGATATCTAAATCAGAAAGAATATTTTTAACAACGTAACATTATGCCAGTTTATTTTCAGATTCCTTTGGTTCGATTAATTTACATACCAATATCAAAACGATTTAGCCAGACATATTAATTAACTCAGACATGCATAAATAATATGGTTTAATATATTTAAACATTTCCACAATTAAATAAATAATATCAGGCAACAATAAATAAAATAAAATAAAATAAATAAATAAAACCTGAAATTAAGAATGCTGGAAATAATCCTGTTCTTGACTTCTTGAATTGAAAGGAAAAATAAAATACGACAAGGAATAAAAAGCACTGGATCTAACGTAAGGTTAGATCAGTGAAAACTGAAATAAAATAAATTTAAAGTACAAAACTGGAATAAAATTGCGAAATAAGAAATAGCGGTTGTTCGGTAAAAAATGCCGACCCTGATTCTGAAACTGGAACTGGTATTTATAGATGCACAAAGTAACTGCCTTTCCTGAATCTTCGTACGCAAGCATGCGATCGTGGAGAATGCGTTGCCTTAGGAGTAGGAGGCGGGGGCCTCTATGAACAGGTCAAACATGAGACGTGCGTCTCAAAACGTGGGAAGTGGTGGGACCCCCTTTGCTGAGGAGGCGGGCGCCTCCAAAGGAAGTGGCAGGTTGAGGCGGTCGTCTCGGCCCACGTGGCAGGGGCATGTGCGTGCTGGTCCTGTTGGGCCACGCGTGTTTGGGCTGGGCTTAGTCTTGGGCCTTTGCTGTAATTGTTTTCTTCTTCTTAACACCTCCCTTTTACTATATCACACCTTTTGCTTCATTTCTTTGCTTTTTAATCCGATTTTTCCTCGATTTTACTTCTTTGCTCGATTTATCTTTATTTAATACAAATACCTGAAACATAGAAAATACCAACGTAATATAGAAATAAAGTGAAATAATTAAATAAAACATTAACATTATTTATGAAAAATACATCAAATATGTTATATAAAATCGTGTTATCAAACTCCCTATATTAAACCTTTGCTTGTCCTCAAGCAAAAGTAAAATGAAAAATCACTGAGCATATGTCAAACGCAGATATATAACACAATTCAATTTGTACTAGGTTGCAATTCACTTCTTTGTTGATAACTCGAGTTTAGACTTTGACACCAAAATTACCGTAATAACACTAGACAACCCCATTTATGCGGACCAATTTAAGTCATGAATTATAGCTCGACCTAATACTTTCGTTTTGTTTCACCCGTTTTCATTCGCAATCACATTAAGCCCATTACCTTACGCACATAGTGGAGTAACCGTTAGTGACTTTGATCTTTATAATCCAGCTAGGAGTCCGGTAATTATATTTGGTACTCCTTTATCCAATTACAAATTGGGGATCGGATCGTCATCCGCCTACCAAGTTCAACACTGGGACCACCGAACCAATTCATAATGGATGTTTGCATTAATATTTTATAGTTTCTGCAACTGTTGAATTAAATGATCTGGTAAGGACCATCTAACTTAATAAGTGCATCTTCTAATAAAAATTTTCTTTAAAATTCTTGATCAATCACTTATATTCATCGATTCTCCACGTAGTTTGTCGTTTAAGGCGGTGCCGACTGCTTTTATAAACTACTCGGGATTACTTTAAAACTAAGTCTTAAGGTGTTGGTATAATAAGTACTTAAATCAATCTAACACATCGGGGGTTTTAAAGTGTTAGGACGATAACAATTTTGCTAAGTCGCGCTTGAATTCTTATTTAAAAATAAGCAACCTTAATACTATTTGAGTGTGTTAATATATGCGTTTTAATGTTGTTAAAATTTGTCGTTATGGCTCAAGAAACTGGAGGAATTCGAATAAGCACGAAATTTAAACATAAAAGACTAAAATTTCATAAACATGTATTTTATTGAATGGAAATTTTGCAATACATAGAAAAAGGGAACTAAAAGGGAAAAACTAAATAGAGCAAAGAAAATAAAAACGAACAAAGAAATGTTCTGACTCCCCCAAACTTAAAATAAGCATTGTCCTCAATGCGATAAAACCAGGAGAAATCAGAAAGGAGAAAGGTGATCACTCGTTGCTTTGAGAATTTTGACCTCTTGCTCTTCTTCCTCTAGTACGAGGTCTTCGACGTTCGTCAGAATCAGAATCATTAAGGTTAAGCGCATCCGCAATGCGAGCTTGCAATGCTTCGAAGTTACGATCATTGCGAAAAGCATATTCTTGATGTTCACGTCGCATTTCTTGCTGGTTGCGTTGCAACTCTCGCTGATCACGCAACTCTTGTACGAGACGTAAAGTCTCGGCTTTGCTGTTGCGTGAAACAACGATCTTGGCGATTCATATGAGCTCCTTTGCATTTGGATCTTCTTGTTGTTGTGCAGCAGTTCATCAAGAACAAATCGCCAATTAGCGGACACGGACGCCGATACGATTCGGACAAGGTAACACAACACCGAAATTTGACGACGATTAATCATTAATATAAACCGCCATCATGTCTTGGAGATTATATGGGAATCCGGCAATAGATGACATCAAGTAGATGGCATCATATATGGTAACAAAGAAAATAGCTCGGCGCCTAAAGCATAAGCTAAAGATGTGATGATGCCACCAAAATAAAGGGATTAGTACTGCATTCACGCATGTGTGGATGTGGTTGAGCAAAAAGCGGACGGCATGACCATTGAGGGCACGAGAAAATGAGAAACAACTCATTTTGGTTGACCTTGTGATTATTGGGCCGACCAAAAATAGTGTTACCAAGTATGCGATGAAAGTACCTCAATGCGGGATTGTGGATGTGGGAAGCATAGAGATCTCGCCAACTTTCCGTCGGTTGATCGGTTAGATCATTCCATAGGGAAAATCCGAGTTGATCCCAAGAAAAATCACCGTCATCTTCGAACGGTTTGTAATGAACATGCTCACCACGAGTAAAAAGTAGAAGCTCAGCGACCCTTTCTTGATCAAGAGAATACTCTTGGTTGAACATGCGGAAGTTGGCGGTGCCGGTTGTGTATGGATCGTCGGTAGGTGTTGTGTAGGAAAAAGAACTAAGAAATTCAAGCACGAGTGGTTCATAGGTTGGACATGAGTTTGTACAGAGACTAGTTAAACCGGTGTTATTGAGCATGAAGAGGATACTATCGGTCATGCCTAAAGTTTCCAAACACTCCGAACTTACATATTTTGTAGGGACGACGGAACGGGTATAGAATTTGAGATATTTGGCATGTTGTTGGCCGTCGTTGCTATCTCGGAAAATAATATTGGATAGGTCGGGTGGTGGTCGGTCGGGCTTAACTTGTCGTTGGTTGTTTCGTGGAGCCATAGATGGGTAAGGGTTGAAGAAAGGAAATGGTAGAAATATGAGTGTAGGAGAGAAAATGGTAGAGATGGTTAGAATTGTTGTGAAATGAGAAAGAATGATAATGGGTATTTATAGTGGTATGAGATTTAATTATAATAATATGATGTTGGAAAGTGAGAGGGTAAGTTTGAATTTGAATTGATGGTGGGAAATGGAATGGTTATTATTTTTAATGGTATAGTAAATAGTGTTTGAATGGAATTGAAGTGTGGGAAATGGAAAAAGTGCAACGGACAACCAACTAAAGACAAGGAGACCAGAATAGACAGGCACGCGTGAAGAATGGGCAAAACACGAGGAGGCGGTCGCCTCGGAAAACTGAGCAAGTGGAGGCGTGCGTTGCGTCTCCAAAAATTATATTGGGCAGAGTGAAAGCTGGAGGCGGGCGTCTCTTTATGCAGGGGGGACATGAGGCGTCCGTCCCAAGGCAGATGCATGGCGAAAATTTCAGGCTGGGAGCTTAGCATGCGTGACAAGAAAGGACAAGGGACAAGCCACAGGGAATAGTATGCTACATATATTTTGTATTTATATATATATATATATATAAATAATATAATATAGTTAAATCAGAATTTTAATTAATTAATATATATATATATATAATACTAATATATATAATGTCTTTTAATATAATAAATATTAGGAAGTATTAATTCAGTATAATAAATATTCATCTTTCATGGCCATTTTCTAATTAAGGTCCTGTAATGCATTAATAGGATTGGTAGGTAAAGGAGAAATTTGATGTGAATTAGAGGTGTGGAGATTGAATAGTTGGCGAGGCTTGAAGATGCCATGTTGTGCTCGGGTTGTCATTTGGGGAGAGAGTGGAGGGTTGGCTAAAGTAGGGTTAGTTGTAGGTGTTTGATGGGGAGAGGTCGTGTTAGGCGTAGTGGTGGTCTGTGGAGAGGAATTTTGTATTTGTGGAGTTGGAGGTAATGTTGATTGGTGTGTATTTATGGTAATGGAAGGTGGTTGGGTGAGTGGTGTTGCTGTGGTAGTGGGAGGTTGGTTGTGTGGGTTAGGTTCATTTGTAGGGAAAGTGGATGTAGGTTGAAGCAAATGATAAGGAAAAGGTGTATCACTTGTATCCAAAAAATTATAGCATGAGGACTCGGGAGCATTGGGATTTGAGAAAGGAAAAATATTTTCGTCAAATGTGACATGCCTAGAAATGATGATTTTACGACTTGAAAGCTCAAAACATTTGTAGCCTCTATGATTGGATGGATATCCTAAAAATACACATGGTGTGGATCTTTCTTGAAGTTTATTTCTTGTAGTGGAGGGGATGAGGGGAAAACATAGACAACCAAAAACTTTAAGATGAGAGTAGGATGGAGATTTTTGGTACAGAATTGTGGTTGGTGTTTGAAGAGCTAGTTTCTTGTTAGGTAGGATGTTTAAGAGATAAGTGGCCATTTGAAGTGCACGATGCCAAAAAGAAGGTGGCATTGACGCATGAGCAAGGAGAGTGCGAATGATATTATTAATAGTACGAATTTTTCGCTCGGCTTTTCCATTTTGAGGTGATGTGTGAGGACATGAAAATCGGAATATCATTCTGTTTCGCTCACAAAATTGATGAAAAAGAGAGTTGTCATATTCCTTTCCGTTATCACATTGAAAACATTTAATGTCTTTTTCAAATTGTGTTTTAATGTGATTACGAAATTGAAGAAAAATTGAGTGGGCTTGCGATTTATTTTCTAGAGGAAAGGTCCATAAAAAGTTTGTAAAATCATCAAGAAATAAAATGTAATAGCGATGGCCACCGGAACTAAGAGTTGGTGATGTCCATATATCACTATGCACAATATCAAAGGGTAATAAGGTAGACGACAAAGACTCGTAAAAAGGTAACTTTATTTGTTTTCCAAGTTGACAAGACTGACAAAAAAAATTGTTTCGAAACTTATTACTTAAGATAGAATTGTTTCGGTGAAGAGAATTCAAAATAGATGCTCCCAGATGTCCTAAACGATTATGCCATATTTCATTTGATAAAGCGGCAAATGTAGACGATGTTGAGCTTGGATTGTATGGCCTTGTGGTTAGAGGGTAAAGATCACCTGAGCTATTACATCTCATTAAAGGCATCCCTGTCTGAAAATCCTTCACAGAAAAACCAAACGGGTCAAATTCAATAGAAACTTCATTGTCAATGGTAAATTTTCTCACCGAAACGAGATTTTTGATTAATTTGGGTGCATGCAAGATGTGACACCCCAAAATAATTCAACAATTAAATAAATTATGATTTTTAATTATTAAATTAATTGAGAACATAATTTATTAATACATTGGATTATTAAGATTAATGATGAAATTAATTGAGGTGTGAGAAGTAATATTTATTTTATTTATGTTATAAGGAATAAAAAGGAATAAAATAAGGAAAGAAGGAAAATAGAGTTATTTTTGGAGAAAACAAGATACGTGAAGTGAGAAGAGGAGAAAAGAAGGAAGAAAACCTAGAAGTGTCAGAAGTCGAAGAACCCACGAGGTAAGGGGTGGTTTCGATTTATTATTTCGTATTATAGGTTTTGATTTTGATACTATAGATCATAGCATGTTAGGAAACCTGAGTTTGGGAATTTCTAGGTTTCCATGGATGTATACCTAATTGTGTCAGATGATGTCAGATTGTGTCAGATTATGGATTGAAAACAATTAGGGTGTCAGTAGATGAAAAGAAATGATGAAAATATGTTGTTTGATGTGATAATGATGCAAATTGGATATGTTTTGGTGTTTTCCATGTTGGGATTCGTATGGGTAAGTTTGTGTTTGATTGAGAATGAAGGAATGCTGTCAAAAGTGCAGGAAATGGCTTTTTAACACGTGGGAACCGGTTCCCAGTGGGGAGGAACCGGGTTCCACATTGAAAAACTGTGAAAACCTGGAAAAATGCACTTAGGAACCGGTTCCTGTATGGGTAGGAACCGGGTTCCCATACATTTTCCAGAAGCGTGTTTTTGAACTTCAGCAGGAACCGGTTCCTGTATATGTAGGAACCGGGTTCTGCTTTATTTTTTTTGAGAAATGTCAAACTTTGGAAATTCATAACTTTCAAACCGTAAGTCCGTTTTGAGCGCCGTTTTGGACGTTATTTCCTAAATTTAAAGCTCTATTTTATGAAATGAAAATATTTTTTCCAAAACTTGAAATTATTTTGAAAACGAGCCAAATTCCGGGATAGGTGACTTTTGACTGATGAATATGGATGTGTATGTAGCAGAGATCCTGTGTTATGGATATACTGGTAGTGTGTGGATGTAAAGCATGTTTATGCGACTGTTTATTTGTATGCATGATTGGTTGAAATATCATGTTGATTGGTTGAAATATCATGATGATTGGTTGATTTAGTTATGTTAAATTGATGTATTACATAGACTGATTGATGTTGCATGCTAGTGATGTGCGTGCATATGCATTGTTTGGTGAAGTTAATTCCCATTGTGCAGAATTTGACTTGGATTGCCGATAACCGATACCCGAGTGAGGATGGGTGGTTAGGCTGGATTCGTGTCCGGGTGGTTATGGACGAATCGATGGTACTGTATCCGGTTGACGATGGATCAGTGTTGGGTGACGTAGTCACGAGTCGGTACCGCATGCATTCGAGTCTGCATTTGTGTTTGTATGGAATTGTAACATGTTAGGATGTCTTCCAGTGTTGCAATTATTTTGTTGTCTATTGATTATGCATGATGACTTATATGAATATGGTTGTATGTTGAATTCTGAATTGTGTTAAGTGGGTGAAATGATATGCTTGTAATATATTGTTAAATGAGAAGCTTATAATGTGTTTTAATTATGAGAAATCTCACCCTTACTTTACAATTTCAGATTAAAGTTAGCAGCTGAGGAGTTGGTGAGGATGGCTCTAGAGCTTATCTTTTAAGTCCGTGTCGGTGTCATGCTCGATTAGATTGTAACACTGGGGAACGTTTAGTTAAGAGAACTATTATCGTTTAATTGTTTTAGTTGGATTCCTTGAGAACCATGATGGTTTATTAAATTTTATTTGGTATTTCCATTGTGTAAGACATGGTCTTAAATTGATTGATTTATTGGGATAATGATCCTCGATGTAGCATGGCTCTTGTTTGAATGAAGTTTTATTTTATCTATTAATTGTGGCATCCCTCATTTGCCGTGTTAACTCTGATTAAAGCTGATTTAGATATTAATTTAATTAATATATTCGGGGTATTTAGATGGGGTGTTACAATAGTGGTATCAAAGCATAGTCGGTCTTGTCTTGTGTCGTTATCCCTTTTAGTATCGACTCGTAAGTAACATCGATACTTGTGTCTGATGTAGATTGTTTTGTAATGTTACAGAACAATGGCTGGAAGAGGTAACAGAAGGAATGATGATGCTATTGCTGAGGCTTTGGGAATGTTGGCTGGAGTACTCGGAGGGAACCAGCAGGGAGCTGCGATTGGTGCTGACCGACAATTGGGGAATTTTCAGAGGAATAATCCTCCATTGTTCAAGGGTGCACATGATCCCGAAGGTGCTCAGAAGTGGTTGAAGGAGAAGAAGCTGATGACTGGTGGGTTGCTACCAGAACTGAACTGGAAGAAGATGGAGTTGCATTGAATTGGGGTGTTCGGGAGAGCTTTTCGAGAAGGTACTTTCACGAGGACATCGGAGGAAAGAAGGAGATTTGGAACTCAAGCGGTAACAAGTCGGTGGTATGCTTCAAGTTTGAGTTAGCGAAGTATTATGCTCATTACCCCAACGATGCGGATGGGGAATTTTCCAAATGTATCAAGTTTGAGAATGGTCTTCGTGATGAGATTAAGCAGGGTATTCGGTATCGCGTGTCAAGATTTTCGATCCGTTGATGCAGTAGGATTCTAGAGGAGGATCTTGCTAACACTAAGTCGAATGCTCGAGGGTATGTTGACAGGAAAGGTAAGCAACAGATGGATCGTGGTAAGCCTTATGATAGGAGTAATCAGAAATCCAGTGGTTGGAAGAAATCTGGTGGAGGAGATTCTAGTTCTTCCGCTAGGTGTTATAAGTGTGGTGAGACAGGACATCGTATGGTGGACTGTAAGAGCAATGATAAGAAATGTTTCAAGTGTGGGAAATTCGGCCATGTGGCCAATGACTGCAGGGTGAGAATGGTGACTTCTTACAACTGTGGTGAAGAATGTCATACTCGTCCTCAGTGCACAAAACCCAAGAAAGAGCAAGTTGGTGGTAAAGTGTTTGCATTGTCTGGATCAGAGACTAAACCAGATGATCGGCTGATTAAAGGTACATGTTTTATTAATGACATACCTTTGATTGCGATTATTGATACTGGAGCTACGCATTCTTTTATTGCTTTGGATTGTGCTAAAAGATTGAATTTGGAAATTTCTAATATGGATGGAAGTATGGTTATTGATACTCCTGCGTCGGGTTCAGTGACTACTTCATATGTTTGTAGGAATTGTCCTGTTGTGATTTTTGGTAGGGGTTTCGGTATGGATTTAGTGTGCCTACTGCTAGAACAACTTGATATCATCCTTGGAATGAACTGGTTGGAATTCAACCAGGTTCATATCAACTGTTTTGAGAAGACAGTCATTTTTCCTGAAGAGGTTAAGATCGAAAGTGAGATTATGTCAGTTAAGTAGATGAACCTAGCTGTGAAAGATGGTGCTGTGGTGTTTATGTTGTATTCCGCGATAGAAGCGGAGGGAAAAGCAAAAGGTGATGGATTGCCAGTAGTGAATGAATTTCCAGAGGTGTTTTCGGAAGACGTTAGTGAATTACCACCTGAGAGAGAGGTAGAATTTACTATAGATCTGATTCTTGGAACTAGTCCGGTGTCGATGGCGCCTTATCGCATGTCGGCATCTGAATTAGCTGAACTGAAGAAGCAGTTAGAGGAATTGCTTGAGAAGAAGTTTATTCGTCCGAGTGTTTCGCCGTGGGGTGCTCCGGTGTTATTGGTTAAGAAGAAGGAAGGTTCAATGAGATTATGTGTTGACTACCGACAGTTGAATAAAGTTACAATCAAGAATCGGTATCCCTTGCCGAGGATTGATGATTTGATGGATCAACTCGTTGGAGCTTGTGTATTTAGTAAGATTGATCTGAGATCTGGATATCATCAGATTTGTGTGAAGTCGGAGGATATTTAGAAAACTGCATTTAGAACAAGGTATGGGCATTATGAATATTCTGTTATGCCGTTTGGAGTTACTAATGCACCTGGTGTTTTCATGGAGTATATGAACAGAATATTTCATCCGTATCTTGACAAGTTCGTAGTAGTGTTCATTGATGATATTCTAATTTATTCGAAAAGCGATGAGGAGCATGCGGAACATCTCAGAGTTGTGTTGGAATTGTTGAAAGAGAAGAAGCTTTATGCGAAGTTGTCCAAGTGTGAATTCTGGTTAGAGGAGGTGAGTTTTCTTGGTCATGTAATTTCCAAGAATGGGATTGCTGTTGATCCTACGAAGGTAGAGGCGGTGTCTCAGTGGGAAGCGCCGAAGAATGCTTCTGAGATCCGTAGCTTTCTGGGTCTTGCAGGTTATTACCAGAAGTTTATTGAAGGATTTTCTAGACTAGCGTTGCCGTTGACTAAGTTGACCAGGAAGGGTCAGATATTTGTTTGGGATGTTGAATGTGAGAAAGGATTTCAAGAGCTGAAGAGGAGGTTGACAAGTGCTCCGATCTTGATTTTTCCATATCCGACTAAGTCTTTTGTGGTGTATTGTGACGCATCATTAATGGGATTAGGTGGTGTGTTGATGCAAGATAAGCAGGTTGTGGCTTATGCTTCACGACAATTGAAAGTACATGAAAGGAATTATCCGACTCATGATTTGGAATTGGCAGCTGTTGTATTTGTTTTGAAACTATGGAGACATTATTTATATGGTTCTAGGTTTGAGGTATTCAGTGATCATAAGAGTCTGAAGTATCTCTTTGATCAGAAGGAGTTGAACATGAGGCAGAGAAGATGGTTAGAATTCTTAAAGGATTATGATTTCGGTTTGAATTACCATCCTGGTAAGGCAAACGTTGTTGCGGATGCTTTAAGTAGAAAGTCCTTGCATATGTCGATGTTGATGGTCCGTGAGTTAGATTTGGTTGAGCAGTTCAGAGATCTAAGTTTGGTTTGTGAAACTACTCCGAATAGTGTGAAATTGGGTATCTTAAAGCTGACTAGTGGTATTCTGGAAGAGATTAGAAATGGACAGAAATCTGATGTTGGTTTAGTTGATAAGTTGACATTGATCAACCAAGGTCAAGGAGGCGAGTTCCGAATTGACGAGAATGGAGTTATGAGATTTGGTGATCGGGTGTGTGTTCCAGATGTTGCCGAGATTAGGAAGAGTATTTTAGAAGAAGGACATCGTAGCGGGTTGAGTATTCATCCCGGTGCTACTAAAATGTACCATGATTTGAAGAAGTTGTTTTGGTGGCCTGGAATGAAAAAGGAAATTGCTGAGTTTGTGTATGCTTGTTTGGTTTGTCAGAAGTCAAAAATCGAGCATCAGAAACCGTCAGGATTGATGGAGCCGTTATTTGTTCCAGAATGGAAGTGGGATGGAATCTCAATGGATTTTGTGTCTGGGTTGCCAAGGACAGCTAAGAATTGTCATTCTATCTGGGTGATTGTGGATAGGTTGACAAAATCTTCTCATTTTATTCCGATGAGAATGGATTACCCGATGGAGAGGTTGGCAGAGTTGTATGTCAAGAAGGTTGTGAGTTTGCATGGTATACCTTCTAGTATTGTGTCGGATCGAGATCCGAGGTTTACATCTAAGTTCTGGACGGGATTGCAAGAAGCTTTGGGTACCAAGTTGCGTTTAAGTTCCGCTTATCATCCGCAGACAGATGGTCAGATGGAAAGAACGATTCAGTCGTCGGAAGATTTGCTGAGAGCTTGTGTGTTAGAGAAGGGTGGAGCTTGGGATAGTTATCTACCATTGATTGAGTTTACCTACAATAATAGCTTTCACTCGAGTATTGGTATGGCTCCGTTTGAGGCATTGTATGGTAGGAGGTGTCGGACACCATTGTGTTGGTATGAAACTGGAGAGAGTGCGGTGATTGGACCGGAAATTGTTCAGCAGACTTCAGAAAAGATTAAGATGATTCAGGAGAAGATGAAGACTTCTCAGAGTCGTCAGAAAAGTTATCATGATAAGAGGAGGAAAGATCTTGAGTTTAGTGAAGGAGAGCATGTTTTTATGCGAGTTACTCCGATGACTGGTATTGGTCGAGCTTTGAAGTCAAAGAAGTTGACTCCACTATTTATTGGTCCTTTTCAGATTACCAAGAGAGTTGGGAAGGTTGCATATCAGATTGCTTTGCCGCCGTCACTTGCAAATTTGCATGATGTTTTTCATGTGTCTCAGTTGAGGAAGTACATTGCTGATCCGTCTCATGAAATTCGGGTAGTTGATATACATGTACGAGAGAATTTAACTGTGGAAGCAGTACCTGCGAGAATTGAGGATCGGAAGTTGAAACAGTTGCGAGGCAAAGAGATTGCATTGGTAAGAGTGGCTTGGGGAGGACCGGCTGATGGAAATGTCACTTGGGAGCTGGAGAGTCAGATGAAGGACTCGTATCCCGAATTATTCGTCTGAGGTATGTTTTCGAGGACGAAAACTCTTTTAGTTGGGGAGAGTTGTGACACCCCAAAATAATTCAACAATTAAATAAATTATATTTTTAATTATTAAATTAATTGAGAACATAATTTATTAATACATTGGATTATTAAGATTAATGATGGAATTAATTGAGGTGTGAGAAGTAATATTTATTTTATTTATGTTATAAGGAATAAAAAGGAATAAAATAAGGAAAGAAGGAAAATAGAGTTATTTTTGGAGAAAACAAGATACGTGAAGTGAGAAGAGGAGAAAAGAAGGAAGAAAACCTAGAAGTGTCAGAAGTCGAAGAACCCACGAGGTAAGGGGTGGTTTCGATTGATTATTTCGTATTATAGGTTTTGATTTTGATACTATAGATCATAGCATGTTAGGAAACCTGAGTTTGGGAATTTCTAGGTTTCCATGGATGTATACCTAATTGTGTCAGATGATGTCAGATTGTGTCAGATTATGGATTGAAAACAATTAGGGTGTCAGGAGATGAAAAGAAATGATGAAAATATGTTGTTTGATGTGATAATGATGCAAATTGGATATGTTTTGGTGTTTTCCATGTTGGGATTCGTATGGGTAAGTTTGTGTTTGATTGAGAATGAAGGAATGCTGTCAAAAGTGCAGGAAATGGCTTTTTAACACGTGGGAACCGGTTCCCAGTGGGGAGGAACCGGGTTCCACATTGAAAATCGAAAACGAAAAATGCACTTAGGAACCGGTTCTGTATGGGTAGGAACCGGGTTCCCTACATTTTCGAGCGTGTTTTGAACTTCACAGAACCGTTCTGTATATGTAGGAACCGGTTACGCTTTTTTTTTTGAAAAATGTCAAACTTTGAAATTCATAACTTTCAAACCGTAAGTCCGTTTTGAGCCGTTTTGACGTTATTTCCTAAATTTAAAGCTCTATTTTATGAAATGAAAATATTTTCCAAAACTTGAAATTATTTTGAAAACGAGCCAAATTCCGGGATAGGTGACTTTTGAGTGATGAATATGGATGTGTATGTAGCAGAGATCCTGTGTTATGGATATACTGGTAGTGTGTGGATGTAAAGCATGTTTATGCGACTGTTTATTTGTATGCATGATTGGTTGAAATATCATGTTGATTGGTTGAAATATCATGATGATTGGTTGATTCAGTTATGTTAAATTGATGTATTACATAGACTGATTGATGTTGCATGCTAGTGATGTGCGTGCATATGCATTGTTTGGTGAAGTTAATTCTCATTGTGCGGAATTTGACTTGGATTGCCGATAACCGATACCCGAGTGAGGATGGGTGGTTAGGCTGGATTCGTGTCCGGGTGGTTATGGACGAATCGATGGTACTGTATCCGGTTGACGATGGATCAGTGTTGGGTGACGTAGTCACGAGTCGGTACCGCATGCATTCGAGTCTGCATTTGTGTTTGTATGGAATTGTAACATGTTAGGATGTCTTCCAGTGTTGCAATTATTTTGTTGTCTATTGATTATGCATGATGACTTATATGAATATGGTTGTATGTTGAATTCTGAATTGTGTTAAGTGGGTGAAATGATATGCTTGTAATATATTGTTAAATGAGAAGCTTATAATGTGTTTTAATTATGAGAAATCTCACCCTTACTTTACAATTTCAGATTAAAGTTAGCAGCTGAGGAGTTGGTGAGGATGGCTCTAGAGCTTATCTTTTAAGTCCGCGTGTCAGTGTCATGCTCTGATTAGATTGTAACACTGGGGAACGTTTAGTTAAGAGAACTATTATCGTTTAATTGTTTTAGTTGGATTCCTTGAGAACCATGATGGTTTATTAAATTTTGATTTGGTATTTCCGCTGTGTAAGACATGGTCTTAAATTGATTGATTTATTGGGATAATGATCCTCAGTGTAGCATGGCTACTATTTGAATGAAGTTTTATTTTATCTATTAATTGTGACATCCCTCATTTGCCGTGTTAACTCTGATTAAAGCTGATTTAGATATTAATTTAATTAATATATTCGGGGTATTTAGATGGGGTGTTACACAAGATATTGTTTAAGGTTAAGGGATATTGAGGGTTTTGTAATAATGCATTACCACAACCAATAATTGGAATGTTATGACCACTACCGACAATAATATTGTTGCTAATATTGGAATAAGACGTAAGGTTACCTCCGTTTGATGTCATGTGAGATGTAGCCCCGGTGTCCATGTACCACTGATCGTCAGGAGGAGCAAGAGATAGAGTATGCATAGTAGCTTGAATATTTGTTGGTGCATATGATGACTGAGTTGCAGCAACATGCACTTGTTGTGGTTTTGCTCCCAAGATACCAGGCTGACGAGTTAGAGCTGCTGGTCTTTGCCAATTCCCGGTTGTAGGATAAGGGCAAGGGGGAACAGCCCACTGCTGCCACTGTGCATTCCAAGGAGTGGTCCACTGATGTTGTGATGTTTGTGTTTGCTGCCATGGTCCTTGTTGATGGTTATGAAATTTTCCACCTCGACCTCCTCCCCGTCCGCGACCTCGACTACCACGATTATGTCGAGAACCTCCACGACCACCGCGGCCTCCATTATTGTTGTTATAGTTGCGGTTGGGACGATGAGGAGATGAATAATCTGAGTTGTTCTCTTCCTGAGCGACCAAAAAGGTGGAATTGACAGCGATAATTGCCGTTCGTTTTGCACGTGTCGTTTCTTCCAAAACAACCATAGAGCGGGCTTTGTAAAAGGGAGGAAGAATATCAGAATGACGGATTTGAGACTCGACAGTAGCATAATCATCGGAGAGACCGGAGACAAGTTGAAGCACCATGCGTTCGTTGGAAACAGGTGCACCAACATTAGAGAGTTGGTCGGAAAGAGACTTGATGTGTTGGCAGTATGATGAGGCATCAGAAAATTGTTCCATGCTAACTCTGGAAAATTCTTGCTCTAGGTATAGAGCTCTTGAGTTTTTGTTATCAAAAAATATATCAAACAGGCGATCCCAAGCAAGTTGAGCGGTGGAGTCGCGTTCGATAATTGTATGAAGAAGATCAATGGATATAGTTCCATAAATCCATTGCAAAACAATTGCATCGAGGCGTTTCCATAGAGATGGATCAGTTTCTTTGAGAGAGGGTAAAGAGGTGTAATTGATTGGTGATGGAGGGATGATGTGGTCGAGAACTTTGTATGCTTGGGCATGTATTTTAAATAGTTCAGACCATGTGTTGTATTGGATTTTCTCAATGTCAAGGGTGACTTTGATAAAGTTTGTGATATTAGAAACAGTGAGTGCAGGATGAATGGGAGAGATGGTGGTTGGGGTAGTAGCTTTTGTGGATTTGGGAGAAGGAGGTGGAGAAATAGCAGCCATGGTAATTTGAGGGATTAGGGTCGGTTGGAAAAAAAATTGTTGTTTAGGATTATTAACCTACTCTTGATACCATAATAGAATAACAGACCACTAGAATAATTGAATCCCCGTTGCATTTCATATATCCAATGTGTATATATACAACAGTGTTGAATCATTTTGATTCTACAATAATAAAACCTATTTAATCTACATTAAGATATTACTTAAGATAGAAATTGACTAATAATATATCATATTCTATTTTTGCTAATAATATATTCTAATACCTTTCAATAAGGCAACTTCTGATAAAGCTGATCTCCACTTTTGCACATTCTCACAGTCCTTTCCAAATCCATTTTCATTTTCATGTGCTTTCATGGCTTCACCATAACTTAATATTAATTAGCTTAATCTGCATATTAAATTGTAGCAGAAAATGAAGCTTGATTCACACTATTTCAGACAAAAGAGAACATTTATTCTTCTTTATTAATAAGCTTCCTCTATGTCATGAGTTACCTTAAACATCCACTCAGTTGCAAAGAAATGTGCTTCATCGTTGGCTTCACTGCTAGATATTCCCTCAACAAGGGGCTCCAATTGTTGGGGTAAAGTAAGAAGATACTCACCAACACTGGTCACATAGGACTGTGGATATGCACTGAAGGTAGGGAGAGGAAAAGCACTATGTTCCTCAACTGATGACCATATTGGCAAACGAGACACGTCACCGAGGAGTTTCCGTACTTTAGATATGAGGACATCATATACAAGTTCATTAACCGTGTCTTCAAATGCTGCAACTCTTTGAGATGCAAGGGGAAGACCATGGAAACGGGGATCTTTAGATTGCAAATAAATAATTAAATATGTTTCAGTAATGCAACAAGAAAAAAGAAAACAAAAGAAATATGTCTGAAGTGATAGAAACAAGTATCAGCAGGAGTACATAACCAAAGGAACACCGAGGCAAACTTCTTATCCTTGAAATGAAGGAATTGAGAAATATAATGACATTCATAGTTTGTTGAAAAATAATGGTCAATTAATTTTGAAAGTTGAGCATAAACTTTTAGCTGTGGTTTATTTTTCATTAACCATATGAAGATTACAGCAAAGAACTCGATTAAAGAAAATGTCATTTTCATTTATGCTTTTTCAAATAAAAGAATAAATGCTTTTTAAACTCCTACTCAAGGAGGGACGCAGAATAAACGAGACAGAGATTAAAGGGCTAGAGGCAGAGAAAACAACTCCATAAGATTCTTTCTCAAATTATAATATATACAAATGTGAATAATTAACTTTATATTTATAAAGTGCTTCCCAATCCAAGTATTTAGATTAATCCATTATCCCTTCTATCATTTTCAAAACCAAAAGAAAATGAGACTACAATAAAGCTAATATAAAATATACCTGATTTAAAAGGCTAAAGAGTTTCATGGCTTTCCCGGCAACGTCAACCAGCCGCAGTGTTTCCATGTCCAAGGCAGCCCTCCCACCAAAAGATGGCTCTCATTACCATTTATAGTCAGGTTTTGATTTAAACTTGAACCCAAAGCTGAAAAAGATAAAGTTATGCTTAATATAGCAAGAGTAGCTCTTAAAGATGCTTCGAAGACAGAGGATCTGCTTGTCAAACTATCTGCAACTGTAAGGATCTGCAGTGCCCCTTGGACCATGGACCATTCCTCCTCATTTGAGGCCAAATCAACTCCGATCATTTTGACTTGCATCTTTCTTCTCGGTGTCTTTATTTCCAGTACCATCGCCACCATAATCCACACCACACACAGTTCTTAGTGACCTGAGAGTTTCTTGTAGAGTGGAAATATATTGTAACATTATGTCATCAATGGCAAGAATCAGCTCATCTGCCTCAGAACCTCCAGTGAAACTGATGCATCTCTCAGTAGAAGCTTCAAGAAGTATAATAACTTGAGGAATAAACTCCTCCATCCTACGAACAGCTTCACTGAGTTCAACTCCTTAGGCTCCTACACCTCGAATTACAGCTCCTCTTAAATCTATTCTTGCAATCTCAGATGAAAGAATGGCAAGTACACGTCTTTCAGCACATCCATTAAAACTTGTACGTTAGAACAAGAAAATAAGTGTTGAGTATTCCTTGCAAAGGACCCGATGATATTGTGTAACTCAATCAAGGCCTCCAGGTTCTTTGTTTGAAGCTTAATACCCTTTTGCATGTCTCCAGATGAAATATTTGATAAACCAAGACTCATCTGCATCATCTTGTATACCATAGCACTTCTGATGAACTGCGACTTCTCCAAACCAGCATCACCACCCAAAAGATTCCTTTTCTTGGATGGACGCTCAGAAGCTAAAAAAATCCTATTCCTACTACCTAAAAAGCACTCTAAACTATCACTGGAATCAGAAGCGTCACAACTCTTATCATCATTAGGCAAAGCTTTTTCCAATTCAACTACATCACTCAACTCAATTCCCAAGGAACCATTCTCATTGTTTACCTCTTCAACAACATTCTTCTCATTCTCACCACTAACTACATTGAATAATGAAACCGACTTCTTCTCATCCTCACTACTAACTAAATTAAACCTTGGAGAATTTCCCAAACAAGTTTACAAATGTAGAATTACTATATACATACATCACAAGGTATTATAAATACTTCAATATCATGTTTTTTTTTTACTAACAAAGTGCAGGAAATGTTATTTTCAATTTCAAATACACTCAAAATCACAAATACCTGTAGAATAAACAAACCCATCACATAAAAAATAACATATATGAATTTTATGGAGGAATTTTTACAAACAACTTATGAGTGTGCATAAAGAGAGATGGAAAAAGATGAGTACCTCAGTTAAATAAAATAGAACAACCATGTGAAATCTTGTGAGACCTAAAGGTGACTGAGCTATGAAGTTGATGGTGGAAGCAACGATGGTGGCAGTGAAGTTTTGCTAAAAGGAAAAGATGTATGGTGTGACACCCCAAGTAATTCAATTATTAAATAATTATAATTATAATTATTAATTTAATTAGAAGTTTAATTATTAGCATTTTTGAATTATTGGAAGTTAATTAATTGAAATAAGATTGGAAGTGTCGGGGTGTGAGGTTGAATTGGAGGGTGTGAGGAGTAAAACACTCTACCTATTTTAATTATTATTGGAATAATAAAAAGGAATAAATAAAGGAAAAGAGGAAAAAGAGACATAATTGGAGGTTTTCTATCATACGTGCATTGGAGAAGAGAAGAGAAAGAGGGAAAAAGCCAAAACGTCATAATTTGAAGAATCATCACAAGGTAAGGAGTGATTTTATCCGATTGTTATGCCTTATGGGTTTTGGTAATCAATAGGATTGAATAATACGTTAGGAATCCCAATTTATGATTTTTTAGGTTATGCCCTAACGATGTGGTCTGACGTAAAAACCCCAATTGGAATGCATAGTGATTGTTACTGTGTGTAGATTTATGTTGTAGATTGATTAGGGAGTGTAATTCTACTGTTAATTGGATGTAAGAATTCATAATTTTTACTGCATATGTTGTACCTTGAATGTTGGAAAAGATTCTGGTTGATTGGAATTGCAAACAGTGGGAAAAATCTGGTTTTTGGGTGAAAATACGCAGCATGAGTCGACACAAAAGGCTATGTATCGATACAAACTGGTATGTGTTAAAAACCAGAAGCGTGAGGAAGGCTTGCATTGACACATAATCCTTTGCATCGACTCATGAGGCATTTTTGGGAGTCTTGGATCGACACATACGAGTTATGTATTGACACAAGACAGTTTTGCATCGATACAAGAGAGTATGTATCGACTCATACTGAAGAAACTTTTTAAAACAGAAAATTGAATTTCGTATGAGTCGACTCATACGCTACTTGAGTCGATACAAGTTATGTATGGGTTGACACATGAGTGTTTGGATCGACTCATACTGTTTAACAACAGAACATAACTTTTGGAAAATTGTTTCGGTCATATTTTTGCGACCGTAACTCCGATTTAGTTGTAGTTGGAACCGTTGGAAAGATGGAAGTATGAATTATCCTATAAAAACATTTTAAAAACCTATTAAGTGAATCTTGTTGGATTAATATGACTTCCCGTATGAGGAATTCGTTGTTATGGTGGTTGTTCGTCGTTGATGTTGTAAATACTTGATACATGTTATATCATGTGTGTGATGGACGTTATGTATGCATGATTATGTTGTGTTGTTTGATGGTATTAACTATGTATGGAATGATGTTATGATCATATTCCGTTATTGAACGATGCATGCTTTATGATGTGCATGCATATACATTCTAGTGGTAGCTAATTCCCATTGTGCGGAATTAGTGAGATTTTGCCAATAACCGTTTTCGAGTGATTATGGGTGGTGAGGCTGGATTCATGTCTGGGTGATTATGGGTGGTGAGGCTGAATTCATGTCCGGGTGATTATGGACGAATCGATGTTGATGACTTAGTTCACGTTTTGGTACCACATGCATTTAGTCTGCATTGCATATGGATTATAACATGATAGGATGGTTTCCAATGTTATAATTTCATTGTTGTTGTTATTGTGCATATTGATTGGTGTGAATTGCAATCTTGTACTGTAATCTGATTTTGCTAATGAGGGTGAAATAATGTATTGAATTGTTCTGTTGTTTTAGAACCGTATAACGCATTTTATATTGCGATGAAATCTCACCCTTACTTTGATGATTTCAGATTAAAATTAGCAGTTCAGGCGTTGGTGAGGATGGCTTATAGAGCTGTGCTATTTTGTTATCCACGTGTCAGTGTCATGCTCTGATAGTTGTAACACTGGGAAACGTTTGGCTGAAAGTTTATTTTATACTCTATTATTTTTTGATTAATTTTTGGGAATAATTACGAATTGAATATTATTCCGGTTTGTTGGTATTTTTCCGCTGTGTAGAACATATTATTGGTTTTGATTATTTTAATAAAGTTCTTCAGTGAAGCATGACTACTGTTTGGATATTTTATATTTGGATTTGAATTGTAATGCCCCTTGTTATATGTTAACTCTGATTTAATTATTAATTCGCGGGGTATTTTAGAAGGGGTGTTACATATGGAGTCCACGATGGTCGATGGTGAAAAGTTGAAAAGTTGAAAGTGAGTTTTTGAAATAATATAAGGGCCCTTCAATAGGGCCAAAAAAATATATTATCTAAAGGGCCTAAAATTTTGGGGTCCAAAATAAATCTTAATGATAAAGGGCTGAATATATTAGGGATTTAATGGGGCCAAATAATAGGGGCTTTCTAATATAGGTATTATTTAACACCTCTAGAAAAAGGTAACCGGGACAACACAAAGACAATGTTTGTGAAGTCCTTGATAAATTTTGTGGGATCTCGGGCCAAAAGACCAGCTATGATAAATCGAGCCTTTTGTTTTCCAACAATACTAATGGTAAAACTAGGAAGGAGTTATATATGATTACAAGGATTAAGGAAACAAATAAGCTTGGGCTTTATCCGGGAGTTCCTATCACAAGCAAAAGTCCAAGGACACGCTATTGATAGAGTTCAAAACAAGCTGGCTATGTGGAAGACGCAAAATTTATCCATGGCAGGGAGAGTTACTCTTTCCAAATATTTCCTTGAAGCAATACCAATTTATTCTATGATGGGCAATAGGATGCCAAAAGGAGGTCTTAAAGTAATTCATAAGGCACAAAGGCAATTCATATGGGGACCTGGAGGGGAATAAACTGCATACCATAAAATGGAGTAAAATTACTTGAGCTAACAAGGATAAAGGCCAATGCTTAAGAAAATTTGATCAATGTGTGTCTAGCCAAACTCCACTGGAAACATTTCAAAGGATGTGTGTCTAGCCAAACTCAACTGGAAATATTTCAAAGGAGACAATGATTTATGGTGTTGAGTGTTTAAAGGTAAATATAATAGAAATTAAGATGTGAATGGTATAGGAGAAGCGAAGCAGTGCGACTCGAGTCTCTGTAAGAGATGAAATATTTGTATCTTTAATATATTAAAATAGAATACACGTTTAAGCGCCAAATCTAAAGTAAAATCCCGCCTAAACACGTGCATCACACGAGATGAAAGTACTAGTGAGAATGAAATAAAGAATACCACTATGGAGAGAGATAATATTGTATAAATTTGGGCTTTTGCCTTCTATTATCACGGAGAAAAAAAAATATGCTTAAAAAAAGTGTAAAATAACATAATTTTTTAATTTTAAATATGGGCTAAATCAACAAGTCTTTGATATGAATTTAGGCATGGAAACAAGGCAGCTCAGAAGAGGGTTTAAGCAGACTCAACACTGCCTCCAATTTCCAGAGTCAGCCCCGCCTTTTCCCTAAACTCGGTCGGGACTAATAATTAATCCCCCGCCTATGTTCCAATGATGGATGAATTTCCCCGCTCCGCATCGTCCCCACCTGCATAAAATATAATTTTTTAAATTTTTTTATTAACAATAAATATTAATAATTAAATTAAATAATTGATTATTTTAAGAAAAATCATTATTTAAATTGTATTTTAAAAAATAAGTAAACAATAATTTTAATAAACATGGTATTTTAACATTAAGAAAGAGAATGAGTAATAAAATTATTATAAATAAAAATAATAAATAAAATTAGATATACGGGGACCAGAAGGAATGGGTGCGGACGGGTACTAGCATCTCCCGTCCTGCCCCCTATTAAATTAAATTTTCTCCTTTAAATTTGAGGCAGAGGCGGGTGGATCCGACGAGACCATATTTATTTGACATTCCTATATGAATTTATACTAGTTGATCTGAAATAACACTAAATAAAATAAAGATCTTTCAGGGTGTTTTGAAGAAACATTAATAAAAATTAACCACTATTTACAAAAGCTATTTATTAAAATGATGATATTACATTGTAAGAATTTTTTTCAATGGTGTATAAAAAATTCACATTGTAAGAATTTTTCTTCAACTTGTGCGCTTTTTGTTCCAACCAACACGGATCAATTCTCTCAACATTTCTTTTCCTTTCTTTTTTACATGAATGAATGAATAATCTGTGACTTAATAATCCCTGCTTGACAGTGTGTGACAAAGAAAATCAATGGCCTCAACCAAAACTTTTACTTTTGAGGAAGTTTGCAAACATAACAACAAAAAAGATTGCTGGATTATGATCCATGGAAAGGTCTCTTTTCAACACTCTCTTTTGTTATTATTCTTCTTATTATTTTTATTACAAGTTAAATTCTTGATCTATTTTCATGGTTGATCTGTTTGAATTGCATGTGCACATATCTAACACAATTTTTAACCATATTTTTACGATATTGTTACTTGCATTGCAAGATTCGTTAGTTAAGAACAATAACAATAATTTTATCATGGATCAAACGAAGAAGATGATTCGTCATTCATTCGGATAACAGATATATCATTGTTTAAATAATTTTTGTCTATACAATTTCAATGATGTGTTGTATTGTAGGTGTATGATGTGACATCATTTTTGGATGATCATCCAGGTGGTGAAGAATCTTTAATTTCATCAACAGGTAATAATTAACTTCTCCTTGATGATTGATTCGAGCGGCGAAAAAACTATAGCAATCTGGTTGGTTAGTTCATAACATTGAAATTTTGTATTTTTATAGGAAAGGATGCTAGTGCTGATTTTGAAGATGTAGGTCACAGTGACTCTGCAATAGATATGATGCACAAATACTTTATTGGGATGGTCGACACGTCGAACAATGCTCCGACTGAAGTTGACTCAAATCCGCCTCCGCGTCCGCCTACGCAAGCCCGCAACGATACCGATCAGTCATCAGGATTTGTTTCAAAGGCATTGCAATTTCTGTTGCCGTTATTGATATTGGCCTTTGCATTTGCTATGCAGCACTATGGAAAAAAGAAACAAGCCAGTGATGCCTAAAATATGAATATTATTTTGTGTAAGAATCAAATTTGTTACTCTAGCAAACACTATACTAGCTGATCATTTAGACTCAATTGGTTTAATATCTTGTATTTGAATATTTTGAAAAGGATTTTATTTATGATTATTCATAAGAACATTTGTGTTCATTTGGGGAAGATTCCTTATTTCTTTCCTATATCACACCCTACAAAATACCTCGTTGAATTGTTTCCATATATTCGCACAAAATATTTGGAGTCTTGGCATATTGCATATGGTAATAAAGTATTGAACTAAGCACCAATTTTGTAAGCATAAGCCTATCGGCCAAACTTAAACACAGTTGTTTCGAACAACTAAATTTGTTTTGAACATACAATCATATAATTGGTAAACCATGGAGTATGTGGAGAAAGCGGTAGTGAGAGAGAGAGAGAGAGAGAGAGAGAGAGAGAGAGAGAGAAAAATTAAAGAGAGAGATAATTTAGGGTGAGGATGATAATTTGCATTAGCTAAAGATGAGGATGTCTCCAAAATATTTATATAAGTGTTACAAAATAATTGGGACCTAACACACATCAACAAAATATAATTAAAAAAACCAAAACTCAGAGCTATAACCGGTTAACACAAACTGTTAACCGGTTACATCAGACAAACCACAAAAATACACAAACAATTGTAACTGGTTAACGCAACTCCAAAATTGTTTTTTCTTGTCCATAAGTGATTTCCAACCAAGATGTAATCGGTTACAACACTTGAATTACATGCTTTCACTCAACGCACCACCTTAATTCAAGTGCTCCAAATCTTTCATGTTCATGTTCGTCTTCAACCTTTTGAACACATTATCTGTGACTCCCATAGTCAACAAATCAACAACTTGGTCTTCACTTCTACAATATCTCAAGAGCATATCTCCTTTGATGCATTAGTTGCCCCCTTTAGGACTTGTGGAACTTTATGCCAAAGAAGTATGTCATGATACCAAGGTCGCTTATCTCGAATTCTTTCATAAGCTAACTGTTGAATTTAGAAATACGCTTCTTGTTGTTGCCCGCGATCAACAAATCGTCCACGTATAGAGAAAGAATGATCTCACTCTTACTTGTATCCGTCTTCACATAAACTCCATGCTCGGAGATACATTTCTTGAAGCCAACATCAATTAGAAAAGCTCAGCCAGATAATGTTATTCTCAACTTGTAGAATCTTCTCTCTTGGTTTTTCACAACAAAATCAAGGTCATGTTCTACACAAAATTCTTCTTTAAGCGGACCATTCAAAAATGCAGACTTCACATCCATTTAATAGATAGACCAATTATTGCCATTGGCAATACAAACAACTAGTCTTATTATTTCGATCTTAGAAACCTGTGCAAATACCTCATCAAAATCTATACCTTCTCTTTGCAAGAATCTCTTTGTAACTAATTGAGTCTTATGCTTGATTATTTCACATTTGGGATTTTCCTTCACCTTATAGACCCAACTTATACCAACCAACTTCTTTTCTTTCGCTAGATAAACCAACTCCCGAGTATTATTTTTCTTAATCGATTACAATTCTTCCTACATAGCACAAGTCCACTTTGGATCTCTCAAATCCTCTTCCGTCTTAAAAGACTCAGATTCAACTATAAGTGCAAAATGTACAAGATCGCCCTCCTCATTGGTTTCGTTGTCGCAGAATATCTCAGAATCTTGGAGTCTTTGAGGAAAACCTCTTTGCCTAGTTGCTTGTCTCACATTTTCATCAGTTCTGGCTTCGACGCGCGACTTTTCTCTACTTTCATTTTCTCGAGAATCTAAAAATGTGTGCATGTAACTGGTTAACTCTTGCATGTAACCGGGTAACGATTGGTTGTAACCGGTTAAATGATGCTCCACCTGCTTCAATTCATCGACCAATATGTCATGGTTGATCACAATCCTCCAATTTTCAACATCAAACAGCTTGTAACCTCCAGTAGGGTGATACTCTACAAGTATCGCCATCTTCTCTTTGTCATCCAACTTCTTTTTAAGTTGTCCCGAAACATGTCGATACGCCATAAAATCGAAAAACACTCAAATGGTTTAGATTCTGTTTAAATCTAGACCACGCCTCTTCCAGTGTTATCTTCTCGAATTCAAATTCTTTGTTCCATGATGTATTAATCAAAAGCACTTTAAGTTTGTATTTGACTTTTTATATTTTCTTGTATACTCTTGTTTTAGAGTGTTGTGAGGGGTAGTTAAATATTTGCTTTGAAAAGTGTGTGTATTGGGATTTTGGGGTGATCTATATGTTATAATATTTTTCACATATTGTTATTCTCTAGTTGTCATTTGACAACGGTGGTGGTTAATTATGCAGTTTTGGAGTTTTCATGTTAATTTTTTTGTGTTGTTATTTTGTTTCTTTTTTCTCTATGTTTTGTTTTCCTCCAATATATATATTTGTGAGAAATGAGAAAGAATGAGAAAAATTAGTGTTATTTATTTAAAAGTGTATTTTATAAGTATTTTATTACAATAGTCACAACTCATTCTCAAGAATCATGTCTCTATAGTCATAGTCATGAAGAGAGAAGAATGATTTAAATTTTATTTTTAATTTCAAAACCATTGACCAAAATAACAACCACATTAATGTATCGTTTTTATTTAAAGTCAAATTTTCATTTTCATGAATCATATTTAATGGATTAATAAATTAATCCAACAATAAATACTTTGACGATGTCTATGTTGGCGAATTTGAATTTTGCAATAAACCAACAGTTTAGAATGATTACAACTATTTTTTTAGTTTAACATTAAAAAGTTTTAGAAATTAAAAAGAGAGAAGAAATTCACCTGTTTCATTTGAGAACAAGTGAAAGTTTGAGACGAACAAAGGATTGAAAAAAGAATAAAAAGAATTAAGAGAATTTTTTACGAATGTAGGTCTTTGTAACATAGATACTTTCATCCACCTCATTTTAGTATCTATATCCATAATAATAATAATAATAATAATAATAATAATAATAATAAGATATTAAGAATATGCCTAAAAATAAAATGTAAAATAATATTGCTGGGAGTTACAACTGTCACAATTCCATGACCCTCACTATATGAAAAGTCTAGTATTCATTTATTTATTATGTTGAATATTTCATAACTCATCAAATGGCACGTATGATATTTAATAATTTAATGAAACACCACCATATTGACTTCAAAGTACTCTCTTAATTGGTTGTGTTGAATGCATGATTCACCATTACCAATTTTTTCATGCTATGCTAATCAATAGTTAGGCCACCAGGTCATTGACTCATTGTCACCTATAGTCACAACCTGCTCATCCTTTCATTATTCATTCTGAAGATCATTTTTATGTTATTGTAAATATTAAATTTTGAATTGACTTGTATTGACTGTTGACATTCAATAATAAATATGGTCTTAGCCGACTTAATTTGGTTGGAAGTTTCCCATAAACTACTGAAAGTTCATCATGTATTTGAGGTAGAAAAAAATTAATTGTTTCCAGTCAGCAACTTCAATTTTTCTCTAGATGATTGATTGTGTCAGCGGTTTTATGTTTGTTTCTTTTTCTTTCCTTTTTGTTGAGGATCAATTGGAGGGGGGACTTGGGAATTAACATGATAATTATATGGAAAGTTAGATTTAAAATTGTATTATTTTGTGACATAAAACAAGATTTTCATTAAAAATAAGTATAGTAGACCTTTGATAAAAAATAATCCGTTGAACATTGTTTTTCAAATAAATATAGTAGATATTTGATGGATAAACACGATAATAATGGTTGCGGAGGTTAATCTTAACTTTGAAAATAAAATATTATTTTAAAATGTTCAATTATTTTGAATTTTTTATTACATAAGATAAATGTGTTAGAATATAAAGAACGTAAAGGAAGTAGTACGAGAACGATAAATTAAATTGAATTATTGCGTTATAATAGGTGCAATTGATGATGTGCAAAACTTTGAATATAAAGTATCCAAAGGAGTAGAAAGATAGGATAATCAATTGGAAACTATTGTGTCTTGGTCTTTCTCAAGATCAAAGAAAGAGAAGAGGTTGAATCAACATCAAACGTTATGGTTTGTGGAATTGTTCTTGGATCACTTCTCTTGTAATCATACTTTTTCAAAGTAAGAAAGTATCCTAATTACACATTGAAATTGGCGCAGGCGTACCCACACGTGAGGACGAAAGTGGAGAAATGCGTAAACAAATTCTCGTGTTGATCTCTCTATTATCTTTTTTACTTGCTTTATCTTTTGTTAAGTGATTTGTCAAATAACATTGCGTACTAGATCGACTCGTAAGAATTTTTCTGTGATTATTTTGTTTTAAACATGTTGTTGATTAGCTTATAATCAATTGTGATTATAAGTGCTTTATCATATCAACAACAACACACACAAATATTCTGAAAATCCGTTTGCACACCAAGTGTTTAATAAATTGCAATGTTCTATATTTGTGTTCAATTTAATTGGAAATAGAAAATTGTTGTGTTGAATATTAAACGGTTAATTGAGATATTACTATGTTTATTGATTTTATCATTATGTTAATTCTATATGGCTTATGCATATCTGAATTTCCAATAGCTTGATTTGTTTAGACTACTATATTGATCTAGGCGAAAAACCTTCCGCTGAACATTGTTTTTCAAATAAAATTTTAAGTAACCAATTTGAAAGGTAATTTTTATTTGGGGATCTATTCAACCCCCTCTAGATAAGTTGTTGTAGTATAATAATAGAGGGTATAAATAGGCTTCCCATCGAAAAAGATAGGCATGAGAAAATTAAAGGAGATAACAATAGAAATAAGTAAATACTACGCAATTCCAATTTCATTTGTGGTCTCACCTAACCCATTGAATTCAAGAAGTCGTTCAAGAAGGACCTCCTTAAAGTACCCTAGCATTTAACATCACATTTTTTAGGGTAGAATTCAAAAAAGACATGATTATCCTTAGAGAACTTAGAGACTGACAATACATTCTTGGTAATAGAGTGAACATTTAAGATATTATCAAGAATAAGCTTAATTTTTATATAGGAAGTACCAATGGTTTTAATATGTAAACTTTGACCGTTTCCTACATGTATTTGAAATTTATCTCTATAAGTTTTTTATTAATGTATACAAGTTTCAAATGTTGTAAGATGATGAGATGCCCCTGAGTTGGCAAACCATGCATGAGTATCAAGTTCATATGGTAGAAAGTATTCTTGAGCGAATGCAGATGATTGAATCGCATTAGTTGTTATTGTAATTGCTCGACATCCTGAGTTGAAGCTTCTCCATTGGTCTATTTGTAACTCTGAGGCTTAGTTGTTCTTGACTGAGAATTATGAGGGTTGGATGATTCATCATACCTATGTCAACAGTTCAAAGCAGCATGGCCAGGTTTTCCACATGACTAACATATAAGTATGTTTACTTTGATATAGAAACCACTGCCATGACATCTACCTCTGTAGCTTTGTTAAAGCTTCCATAAGACTTACTTGCTTCATAACATGCATGAGCAATATTAGCATATACACGTGCCATAACTAGTTTTTTCCTTAATTTGTCAAACTTTGCTTCTTGAACATACAAGAAGGCTTCCACATCACAAAGAGAAAATTCCTCAGTGCTCTCAAACATTACTCTTCTAGTAATCCATTTTAAACGGAGTTAATTTGATCTTGCTTTGAGATCGAGTCACCTACGACAAGAAGTGAGCTCACGATTGCTTTGATTCCGAGCACGAATTCAAAAATTGAGTAATTTCCTTTCTTGGTAGATCTCAATTCCATTCTTAGTTGACGAACCCTAACTTTTGTTTGAGCATCAAAGAACTTGATTAATTTTATCCCATACTTTCTAAAAATGTTTACAAGATAACACTCACTTCTACGGAAAACACCTTCAGCAACACAATATTACCACAACAATTAATCCACTGTAGTCATATCACATTTTTTACGCAAATGTTTTTATTTTATTAAGAAACTTTTCATCACATATCTTATAAAGAACTGTCGTCATATATTTTAGGTGACAAGCTTTGAATCTCAGCCTCAAGAATTTTTCATTTTTACAGTAAAAATAAGCGCGTGTCTGTTAACATTTTTTATTTGAAAATTAAAAGTATTACAACTAAGATTGTTATATTCAATTGTGGTAATAAGTTTCATATATCACTATAGTTGACCCTTACAACCGTCATGAAATATCCCCCCCACAATATTAAAACATAGCATACACTTTATTTAGTTCATAATACACAGGGGTACTGTTACAGCAGAAAGCAAATAGTGAGGTATTTATTTTTAACAGCTGATATATACCAGTTAGGTTATATCATATCGTGTCCACAGAGATTGGTTATTGATTCGTCGTTCGACAATTCTATCGTTAATGAGTTTGGGATTAAATAGTTGTAAAGAAAAGACAAAAAGTAAATGAACAAAAAGTATAAAGGATAGATAGCTTGTCTGGAATGAATGCACACTACCCGACACAGACTTAAATCTATCGTCCTGTTATACTCAGTCTATGATACTCGTCTGTGTCATCACATATCTCTCACAACCCAAGTTATTTCTAACCCAAATTGAGAATTCGATCGCATCACCTTGATAACCATGTCTGACCTACCTCAACAACACAGAAGTCAACCGTGTCACTTGTAACGACTATCTCTAGCTCGAAACAACCAACACATAGGCATTAAGATCAGATACTCTAAGTAAATGTTCGCTCTAAACCCATATCTAGAGTTCAAAAACTAACAGATAATCATCCTAGGTAAGAATCTAAGCAATGTATGTCTAGCAAAGCTCAAATGCCTAACATAGAGTAAAAACGTAAGACAATTACCAACACAAATTCATAAAACAAACTTTATACAACGCCAAAGGCGACAAATATACATGTGTTCAGAGTAATTATTTATTAGAACAAAATAAATATTACCACCAAAACTCAAAACAAAACAAAATATATTTCAACAAAATTAAGTCATTATGTATTATATACAAATGAATTGCAATTATGTATCAAGTATTACAAATGGCTTGGTGGAAAGAGCGGTCTCTTGTTCGAATCTGCTTGAGACCATTTTTTTAAATGGTTATGCCAACGCAAAAAATAAAAAAATAAAATAAGAACTAAAACAAAAAATACGCTAATTTACATGGACTTAAACAACTATTTAAGATTTTATTTAATTTATTTAACTATTAATTTTTAAACTTATATTTAATGTTAAATACGAAAAGCATAATGAAGGAGAAGTAATATTTAGAATATCCATTTGGAGCAAGTCATACTAGCCATTAAATTACTTTTGAATTGACTTGTGTTGAATATTGACAATGATCAATAATTAAAATGCCCTTAGCCGCTTTATTTAGTTGGAACTTTCCCACTCTTATTCCTATCGATCTCTTATTCTTAATAAAAGCCCATCTACCTCCCTTACCATCCATTCATCCATAGCCATCTCCTTCTTCTCCACCAAACCTAACTAAGCGACTTTCCCACTTCTCTATCTTTAGGCTTGTTCTTATTTTATTTGTTCATGATGTTTAGTAAAAGCTTCAAACAAGTTCATCACCATGGAAGACAAGTTGATATACCAAAAGGGTGCGTTGCAATCAAAGTTGGTCATGGTGAAGAGCAACAAAGGTTTACAGTACCTGTGAATTACATAAATCACCCTTTCTTTGTTCATCTGCTAAAGGAGGCAGAAAAAGAATATGGTTTTTCTCAACAGGGTACTATAAATATACCTTGTCAGTTGAAGGAGTTTAAAGATATTCTTCAACACATGATTGGCATGGAGAATAAATCCTTCCAACTCCAACATCACCTTGTTGGCTGCTTCAGGCCTTGATCAATCAAATAGATTAGTTTAGGCTGTAAAATTTTGGTATATATATTTCTATCTTCATGGATATATCTGTAAATTTATCATGTATATGAAGTTGAAAAAAAATTAAATCAAAAGTTTCTAATATGCAAATTCGATTTTCCCCAAATTACTTTGTATCAGCGGCTATATGTAAGATGGACACAAAAAAAAAAAAAATTCTGATAGATTATGAAATGATCATAATTTCTTTTAATTATAGAATTGAACTGGAATTTGAAGATAAATTATTATAAACATCATTTGTATATTATTGTGTATTGGTATTGGTTAGAAATAGAGCTTTCCTTAAATCATTCGTACAAAGTTATTTCGTAAGAGTTTGGTTTAATTTATCTCTGTAAAATTGACACGTAAAATGAGGAATATTAATATATATAAATTATTTTAAGATCTATTAATAATAATTTGGACTTTTTTCAATTGTAGATTATGTATTAGTAATTACTTAAGAAATAACCTAATTAGTACCCCTAATTAATGTCTTTGGTTATAACTACGTATAGTTTTGTATATATTAGTTGATCATTAAGGGTGTCTTTTGGCTGATATGAGAGGTTGAGAAGATAGAAAAAGGTGAGAGAGAGGGGGGGAAAGACAGAAATACCCCTCTGTACATTTTTTGAGCTTTGTTAAATTTTTTAAGTTACGTGGAATTTCTTAATTTTTTATTTAGTTTTTACATTTTTTTTACTTTTTTATATTATTATTTTTCTATTATATATGTTTAATTTTTTTAACTTATTTTTTTTGTTAAAATATAAGTCACATGCTTTCTTCTTTCATTTCACTAGCACAATTTAATGTTCCTTCTCTACTCTCAACATATCTTGAATGTTTGACTTGCTGAAAACATACACTCTCTTCTTCCACTTTGCTCATCATGACTATGTTGCTAAGAGTTACTACCTTTCTGTCCTTTAGCAAATCCATATCAGTGGCCACGCCTTCGCCATTTGCTAACACTTCACCACCATCAACCAAACCTTCACCATTTGTTAAAACTTCACCGCCATCAATCAAACCTTCACCATCCTCAACCAAACCTTCACCATATGGTGGCAACAACAACGATGGTGGCAATGGCGGTGGAAATGACAACGGTGGCTCCTTTGGAAATGGTAACTCATGGTTTTTCACATAATAGCAGGTTTTGCTTTAGAAAATAGTGTCATTTTCTCTAACAATACTTTTACTCTCAATTATCATTTCTATTATTTTGTGTACTTTATAGTGTTTTTTTCTGTTCTATAAGTGAATATTTAAATAAAACATTTTTCACTCTACTGGATTAGTTTCCTCACCTTCTCTTCTCTGTGCAGTTATATGATCTTGTTTTTTAACCAATAAAAACTGCATGCATGAATTCAAACTTGCACACAACATGAAATGCTCTTAGGATTAAAATATCTGAAAAATATAATCTCAAAAGTATAAAGAAGATATGTTTTATACAGAAAGCACATGTAGCAGTAGAAACGGTAGCAAGTTGAAATTGTTCTCCGGTACCTCTAATTCTTGTGTTGCTTCAACTAGGAAATTACTGTGATTCCATATTTCAAATATAGATGTTGACCTTATTATCCAATGTCAGTGATAAATGATTTTTTCCAAGCTTGTCCTCAACATAATTATAGTAAGGTTGGCTCATGTAACCATGCTTCTATGTGTGTTATGCAGTTTTTAATATTTTCTTTAGTCCCACATAAGTAAAAATGTTTATAAACTTCATTTTTACAATCCATAACAAAACTTAAGTTATTGGGCTGTTGTGTAAGGCAGATTGGGCTTTTAAGTCCAATATGATATTTTGATACTTTAACATAATATAATATGTAATTAAAAACGTAAGAAAAAGAAATTTAAAAAATAATAATAATAAAATATTTAAAAATTCTTAATAAAAATTAACAACTAATTCTAAATAAAAAATATTAAGAAACATAAATAAAATATTTAAAAATTCCATGTACATTAAAAAATAAATAAACAAAAACCAAAATAATTTGAAAGAAAAAAAAAACAAAGATTCGATAACACTTGGACAACGGGAACTAACATTAGAGGGGATTTATATATTTAACTCTTAATATATTGTTTGGAACAAGAGAAGAAAGAGGGAATTAAAAGAGAAAGAGATGTGTGTAATTTTTAAATGACTAATATAACCTTATATTAAAAATATAATATACAATTTTATTATTATAATAATTTAATTTCATATATCTTTATTTCAATTTTAATTCATAAATTAAATTAATTATTTCTACATAGAAAATAAAATACTGTAATTAATTGTTAAAATTTATTAATTTAGTCATGTTGTTAAACTATTTATTATTTAGCAATGAATATTAAAGTAGTTAGATTTTTTTATTAATACTAATTTTATATGATTAAGTAAGTTATAACACACTTTTATTAAACTATTAAACTAATTTTATCAAACTTTTTTAAAATATTTGGTTATTGCTGAAATATATCTAAAATAGCTTTATACAACAAAACAAAATTAAAATAACCTCACATTAGTTTATATTAGTAGGGATATAAATGAGAAAGTGTCAAAAATAGATTGTTTCTTCTCATTCCTTTGCAGAATGGAAGAGAAAGAAGTTTGATATGGGTCCCAGCAAAAATTAATCTCTCTTCATTTCTCTTCTCACCAAATAACTTATATGATATTTTTCTCCGCTCACTCCTTTCAACTTCTCTCATCTCTTTTTTTCTTCAAACAAACAAACCCTAAAAGTGCATTTGATTTGCTAAAAAATAAGAGATATGACACAATAATTTTTCTTATACCATGTTTGAGGCATAAATTAATCATGGGACATGACAAAACATGTGTCAGGAGACTGGAAGAAAACATGAATTTTTGTCCCTCAACAAATTATAGGCCAACTTTTTGTCCCACACACAAATTATTAAAAACTATCAAAATATCATCTTTTATATATTAATAAAAAATATTGATCTTACTGGTGATCAGAACTTGTAATGGATCAGTAATTTCGTATACAGTGTTGAGAATCAACATAGGGTTGATGTACCTGCAAAGCACTTCAATGCTCAAGTAAATAAGAGTGTAGAGGTAAGTGAGAGAGAAAGGGTTAAGAGTTGGATACCTGATTCTCCTATGCAAGAGGGTATTTATAGTGACCCCGACATTGGATCAATGGTTTCTATTATGGGCCGAATATCTAGGTCCAAAATGGGTAACTTCCAAGATTCCTACGTGAAAGCAGAGACAAGCAACTCATGCTCATCATCATGAGGAGATGTCCTGAATCTCGTATGCAATGCGTGACTGGCTGTCACCAAGGGAAGAAATGTATACTTCCACGTATATTGCCAACTATGCGAGATATGGGGCATCAGTTCGCCATACTAGAAAATTCGCTTTCAGTGACCGAATTAGATACCGAAAAGGCTTTAAAATGGGTCACTAAACCATTTAGTGACCGATTTAGCGACAATTATTTTCGATTAAAAAAGTGCTAGTCGCTAAGCTTTTGCGACGAATTTAGTGATCGAAATTTAGCGACGAATTTAGTGATCGAAATTTAATGACCGACTTTAGTGTTTTTTTGTAAAATAAAAATAAAATTTTCAAACCTAAGAATCAAACTCGTGACCTCCACAAATTTTAACAAAGTCTTACCACTAAACCACTCATGTTATATTCTATATTAAAACATATCTAAATATAACAACGAAATAAAAATATTTAATAAAATTTAATAAATCACTATATAAATTTGATTTTATTATGAATTTTATTATGCACACATAAAATTGTATAACGAAAATAAAATTCACTTTGATTCAAATATAAACATAAAATGACTTTTTTTTCCATAAATATATGTTTTATTGTTAAAATAGTAAAAAGATGAAATTTTTACTAAAAATTAAAAGAGAATTAAAATCTTTATAAAAAATGAGAAGATAAATTGTAACGTAGTCAAAAGGATTAAACAAATAGGGAAAAACAAAACAAAATTAGTGACTGAAACTTTGGTCTCTAATTTTTTCATATATATTAAATTTTATTTAAAAACATTTTTTTATGACTGAATTAGTGGTCACAAAATTTTAGTCGCTAAATTGGTGGCTAATTTATTTTAGCGACCCGTTTAGTGACCAATTTAAAGTTGACTCATGAATATCAAGTTTTGGTGGTTAATTTGGTTGTTGCAGTGATCAAAAATTTTCAGTCACTAATAATGAATGTTCTAGTAATGCACATGTCCTCAAGAGAGGGGCACATAAGAGATGTGCTTCCTGCTGGCTCTATTGGACTGGGTCAACGCTTATGGGTCATCCTTGACACGGGGGTGGATTAAGTCAGCCATAGGCCCAGTCCAAAAGAGGAGTCCCCCAAATTCGTTGCTATGGGCATAGGATTAACGACTTAGAGTCAGTCTGTGTGTCGAGGAGGAGCGAGGGGCTCTGCACGAATAGAGCCCCCACTGGGATTTATGGTTTCAAACTAGTGTGGTCGTCCATTGCGCCCGCCACTGGTGCTTCTCGATTGCGATTTTATGCGCACGAAGAAGGTATCATGTCTGTAACACGTCAATGTTTACTTATGAGGAAGATGTGTTGTACAGGGACTACGGTTGACCGTTTTAGCAGGTGCTCGCATCGAGTGTTTGTTTTCGCTTGTGAGATTTTAGTGCTGCTAGTAGACTTGTTTAGAGATTTTTCAGCGGTAGTTCTCGTGATGGAAAAGGAAATCTTGTCGTTTATGTTCACGTAGGAAGAACTTAAAGGTTGATGGGATCTTGGATGTTTGACGGGACTTGAAGAGGTAAATGATCCATCCTCTTGAAACACGTGTTGCGACATTAGGGTGTAGGTATAGGAGAAATCATGAACTAAAATGGCGACATGCTAACCCAAGCAGTGTCATGTTTTCCCGCTTAACTTTGGGTTTATAAATAGGAAGAAGGGAAGTCATTTGAAAATTTTCCTATATTTCTACTCTTATCTTTCATCTGAATTTCGAGATTACGATGTCGTTGTTGCCTTTATTATTATTGTCGGACCATCGTCAATCAATCATCTTCTCTTTATAACTAAATTAAGTTCTCTACCTTTCTTGGTCTTCATGTTTAGATAGGTCTTCAAATGCTAATTTTCTTTTCCTTTTTGCATTTAACTCTGGTGAGTGTTGGTGTTTGGAGGTGGCTAGGTCATTCTCCAAACGCTGATCTTCGTGTTTCCCTTATGGTGGGTATTTTGGCGCTACCGTTTAGGCTGGTACATAGGATTTGTGTGTGGGCATGCATCTGAGATGTTCATAGAGTTCATCGTTCTTGTGGCGATGCACTTCTTACCTGCGGGATTCATGGTTTCCCATGTTTAGGAGCTTCTTCCCCGCGGAATCCATGGTTTCGCTTAAGGGTTAGTCGATCCCCTAGTCGATGAGAATGTCCTTGTGATTTTGTTGTTTTTGAATAAGGGCTTTGGTTGAGGGCATCGTCATTGTGCCTTCATACGCTTTTTCACTTGATTTGTGGTGGAAGGATAAGTTTGATTTGACCGTCAAATTCACTGACGTCCTCTGCAATTCAAGTTTAAATGGATTGCAATACTAAGGGTATTCATTTGGTCGACATTACCGTTGCTCTCAAACTAGCTTGGGTTGGGTCGGAACCTCGAGGGATAGTCTCACGCTTTGCTGAGTTCCCAAAGGAAGCATTTTCTGTTGTGGAGAAAGGCACATGCCAGATGGAGTTTGAGGAAAATTAGGGGGGTTCCAAACTACCCAGGATGAACAAATACGCTCGTCCTTCGCGAGGAATCAGTTTGTGATGTACTAGTACATTTTTTAGGAACTGGGATTGCAGTTACCATTCAACGATCTCCAAGAAGTATTTCCAACCATTTAGAGTTGACGCCTTCACAACTGCACCCGAACTCGATTACATTTATTCAGAATTTCGAGAATGTATTTCGTTATATCGATATTGGCACAACGATTTTGTTGTTCTTTCAATGCTTCCATCTCCAATGCCAAGGAAACTATTCAAGACGTTCACGAACTTTATCCGTATGTTTAAAGATAAGTATTATTTGATCAAACCCTATTCATCCTTGTTGCACCCCAAAATTCGTCCTCTTTATTTTTTGATAAAATAATTGAATTAAACTTAATCTATAGGTGCATTGCATGCATATCATTGCTCATATGATGATGAGATTCAGAGCATCTCGATTTGTGGAAGAAACTGTGCGTTTCGGCCGATTCAGACTATTTTGAGCCAGAAATCGATATTTCTCGGTTCATATACTTGATGCATAATTTCATGGTCATAAGGTCATCTCGGGTTGCTCCTGTAGGTGTTGGAATCTTTTCAATGTGTTCTCCAATTCATCTGTCCAAATCAGAGCCATTTTGTCAAGAAAAAGACTTTAACAGTCCATTTCTTAATAAAGTGAATTTTTGGTCTATTGTGCGTTTCAGATGCCCTGGGAGGCATATTTCTCAGCTCGTTGGGTATTTTTAGACGATTGTTTATTGGAAAGTCCCTCTCAGTATTACCTCCAACTTTCATTCACAGTTTGGAGGCTGATTTTGTGAAGAAAGTCTCCAAACAAATCAATTTTTCAAGTGGGATAAACTGAATTTTATGGTTGAACTGTGTTCATAGTGCACTAAAATTTCATAACTCCTGGGTGAAATATCGAAATAGAGCAGGGACAGTGTCTAAAATTTTGTCTCGAAGTCCTCTACAACTTTCATTCACAAGCCGAGAGCTAATTCCTTACCAATCGATACCATAATTGTATTCTTTGAAGGTGAATTTGAGACGAACTGAGCATTTTTCATCTGACACGCAGTGTTCAAAAAATCATATATCACTCGATTTGTTTTGAAACGCGATGGGACTGGTGTCAAAAGTTCACAAATTCAATTGGCTTCGACTTTCATTGACATTCCAAGTTCGTATTTTTATCAGAAGATGCTCGTTCGAAGCAATCTTCCCGAGTGGCGCAATAAAAATTTTGCTTGTGTCAAACGCCTGAAAAGTGTGTTGAAACTTCAAAAATTCATATTTCATCAACCGTTCATCCGATTGAGTCGAAATTTTTTACTCACGTAAATAATTTTTCATTTCGAACATTTTTCTGAAGAGTCTGATTTCAAATTTTGCACGCTTCTCGATGTTTTGGGCTGTGTACAAAAATTATTCAGATAAACGCGATTTGAGCCTAATTATGGATCCAAGGCACTCCAAAACCCAAAATTGTCACCTATAAATAAATTTTTGCACTCACAAATTAGGAAGAAAGAATCATTTGCTAAATTTCACCTTTCAAACTCACTTTTTCTCTCTTAATTCTCTCTCAAATCAAAGGAACAAAAAATGAAGAAAAGTTGAATTTCTTTCCCTCCAAGCCAAAACCCCAATCGAGCTCCTCCCTCTCTTATCCAAGGACCTCCGCACACCACCCTTGCTCCGGTGACCGACCACCGCCTTGTCACTAGATACCACCACCTTTCCTCCAAGACTTCCAGTCAGCCGCCCTACACCGGTCAGCCCTCTAATTCGGCCTTCTCCCTACCGGACCACCCTTCCCGCGACCATGTGTTCCCTCCGTCCAATCTCTCTCGTCCTTGCACCTTCCCTCCATCGAGGCCAACTCCGATCCGAGCTCCCTCTGTTTCGGATAGCTCTTCGCTCTGGTTTTCTCCTCCCTCCACCTCCAATTTCGGTCGGTGCACCTCCCTCATTGTCTTTGCTCGCTCAGATCCTTCTCTCTCTCTTCCTTGCTCGAATCAAGGCCTCATCTCACCTTCATTACTCGACCTTTAATTCTTCTAAGATCAAGACCTTTCTCTCATCAATTTCTCATCTAATTCAACTTCGAAACTCTGATTTCAAGTAAGTACTTATTTCAATAAGCACTTATTTTAAGTGATTTTTTTTTAATTGTTTTTTCTTAATTTTGATTTGAGGAATTGCTTGCATATACTTTGTTGAATTCAAATCTTGATTAATTTATTGGAATTTGGTTGATTAAGGCTTGATTTGTGAACGTTATTGTGTCGAGATGTAGCATTTTTACACACACACACTTGCATGATGCAATTTCCTTGTACATAGTGCATTTGTGTTTGCATTTTGATTATAATTTGCATGTCCATGCATTAGGTTACATTTGCATTAAATAATTGAATCAAATTCATGTGTTTAGGCTTGATTTTGTGAACTGGAAAGTGCGCCGAGGCCTAGTTTTATGCACATTTTCATGTGTTGATTGATGCATTCTTGAGCAATTAACTTGATGCATTATAACATGTTGAATTCTTGATTTTTGTTTGAATTTAATTCATCAATTGCATTATGTCAAGATATGGAATAGGTTGAGCATTTATTTGTTTTTATTTGTATGTCATTCATTTGCATTTCATCCATAAAAAGGCGTTAATCCATGAATAAACATGCATTTTCATGCATTGTACCAATTCTAATTTTTCCAATTTTTGCATATCATGTGCATATTCATTTGTTTAGAATTGTACGCATCATGTATGGATTTAATATCCAATTCTTTCTCATTTCAAAACACAAAACAAATGTGAATTAGAAATTAAATCGACACATGAATTTCACTTTCCATAAGCGTTTTTATGCATTTTTGTTCATCAAAACTCGTTTTTCCTCAAAGGTCCAAGGTAGCAATGCTTGTCCCCAACGCTTTGGCATGTTTTAAAACCGTTTTTGATGGTTTCGAAACTGACTTTCAAGTGCAACATGCCTAAAACACACTTGTTGACCCGTTCCTTTAAGGTCCGATAAATTTTGCTTCCACTCGGAATTAATTAAAATCGATCATATTTTTGAATCTGTTGACGCGTTTGCAAGCAATAGTGTGATTTTTAATCGATTGCGACAAGTTGACTTTTTCACTCTGATTTCGAATAAGTGCTTTACCAAGCCAATTTTTGAGATTTTATTTCACTTCTTGTATGCTTATACTAGTTTATTATCATGTGAATAATCGCTTTTGCATTTAGTGCTTTTGATAAAGTACTTTCTTTGTTATTTCTGACACTTTGTTACATGTGCGAGGTACATTGAGCATTATTCTTGAGATTTGGATGTGCTATGATACATATCTTGATCTTGCACACATTTGTGTGCATTCTTTTGTCTGCATTGCTTAGTTTTTACCTTCTTGCAGGATATCTGATTGTTCTGGATGTGTACGAACGCGCATCCCGATCTTGTACACATGTGTGTGCACTCTTTTGTCTGTTGCTTGGTTTTCACCTTTGTGCAGGTTATCCAATTTGATTTGGATGTGTACGAACGCACATCCCGATCTTGCACGAATGTGTGTGCACTCTTTTGTCTGCTTGCTTGGTTTTCACTTTTTTGCAGGTTCATTTGCATCAGATGTGTACAAACGCATATTCTGATATTTGTGTATGACACGCAATCTATTGTCTACATTGTCTGGATTGTGATTTCTTGCAGGTTATTGGATTGTTTCAGATGTGTACGAACACAAACTTTGATATCGCATACGATACGCACACCTTTGTCTGTATTGCTTGGTTTTCACCTTCTTGAAGGTTTATCAGTTTAGCTCAGATGTGTATGAACGCACATTCTGATTGTGTATATGTTATGCGCATCCTTTGTCTGTATTGTCTGGATTGTGATTCCTTGCAGGTTTACATTGAGTACTCGGATGTGTACGATTACAAATTCTGATTTTGCTTTCTATGCCTCCGGGCATTACTCACCGTTTTTCCTTATTGCTTGTCAGCAGTACGCGAAGTTGTCCAGAGTATTTTTAGCTTGTTTTTGCTTATACAGATTTTTATCCGTTTAGTATTTTCTATTCTTTTTTCGCATTCTTTTACTGTTTTTCTAGATAGCATAAGAAGTAGGGTTTTACCGCTTTCTTTTTCCATGAGAAGTAAGAATAGAGATGCATGATGGGGCTTCCATAGTTGGAGCATGTTCAGGACCCCTCTGGTTTTTTTAAAGACCCGTTTAAGGCGATTCCGCATATTGTGTTTGTAACACAGTGGAAGAACTGACTTGTTTGTTTTGCATTTTATCGCACATGTTGCGGATAACAAGAGTCACCACTGACTTTTCTTTTATCCAATATAGGAAATGTGAAAAGAACAGGAAAGACCTTTTATCGATTCTGAGTACGGGAGGTAATTATGAAAAGGGAAGGTATTAGCACCCTCTTCATCCGTAGTTATCTACGTGCCCTTAATTGCTTAGCTCACCTATTGAAACTTGCTTTGTGTGTGTGTGTTTGATTTGTTTGAAAATATTTTTGCCTTGACTTCGTAATGATTCTTGTATCAGTCCTCAAGAATGTATACGAAGTGTTTGAAAATATTTTGAAAGTTTAACTTTGTAATAATTCTCGTATGAATGTATACAAAGTGTTTTTGAAAATATTTTTGAAAAGAGTGTGAGGTGTGAAAAGTATTTTTTGATTGATTTGAGCAAGAAATTAAGAGTAACTACCCACTCAGGAGGTCATTCTTGTTATTTTTCCTTCTTTTTTAGGATAGCGCTATGCATAGCATTAGTTGGTAGGTAACTTTATCCATTGGATGTGGGGACAGACGTAGGGTCATTGTATGGTCATTGAAAGCAACATTGTAAGGATACCTTAGCAATTCGAAGTGAAGATCATCACTTATTCGTAGGCAACAATCGAGGGACGAGATCATATATTCGTAGGCAATATCGAGGGTCATCGAGGGACTATGATCTTTGTGATGATTTTTGAATCAAGGGTCTTTGCCAATGGTACCCCTACGTTCGAGGGTCATGACCATGCTTTTTCCGAAGGCAATAAGAGAGATTACCCTAGAGGATGTGAGTGTGCAAATGTGTTAATTTCATATATGTTAGTCTTGAATTAGGTTATCTAGTTACTAGCAATTAGATATATATATATACACACACACACACACACACTTTATAGGGTGCAGAAAGTAAAAGTGCAGGAAGTAAAAGTCCTAATTAAACTATTACATCCTGTGAGTAGATACATAATATTGGAAAATGTGCGAGAAGTTTAAACCTAGCTATTACAACCTGGAAACGATTATAATAATCGAAAAAATATCGAGAAATGGGTTAAATCGGAATAAAAGAGATAATGTTAGAAAAAAAGGTTTTCGATGTTCGTAAAAAAATATTTAAGGTTAGCAAAACCTAATTACTAAAAGAAAAATATTTTTGTATTTTTTGTGGTTGATTTTAATTAAGAAATTAAATTAAAAGTTAATTCATAATTAATTAAGCAAATAATTTAAATAAAAGAAAAATAAGACATTTTTTGTGTCAAAAAATTAAATAAGTATTTTTAAAACCTAATTCTAAAAAGAAAATTATTTTTAGGGTTTTTTATGATATTTAGAAAATATTTTTAAGTGAAATAAATTAAAAAGAAAATAAGAAAATATGAAGAAAATAGGGTTAGTGAAGAAAATTGCCAAAAATAGATTGGTAGAGACTGGGTTCGAACCCAGGTCCTCCTAGTGATAGGTTAACATGTTTGCCATCTGAGCCACTTGTGCTTGGTGTCATAGAAAGAAAACCAAATAATATATAATAAAATAACATTTTAAAATATATTTCAAACGGAAAACACGCGAAAAGGTTCATCGTCCCCGTTTTTGAATACAGGCTTTTACCTACGGACGTTGTTCGTGGCTAAAGGCTTTACCCATAGCCTTGTCCGTCACTATAACAACTGCACATTTTCAAAATCAAAGATATGCAATATAAATTAGTTATGAAGCCATGGATCGATTTGAACCGACCTCCTTAACACGAATATGTTCTTAGTTTCGTCTAATTTAGGTTGAAACGTAAAGCCCTAATCTGAAGCTTAAACCCCTAGCAATTGTGAAACGTTCATCCTGCACTAAAACCTCAATCAAACTATCCATAAAGCATCAAAACTTCATCACAAACACAAATATATGGTTAAATTAAATTAAATATGCATGTATGTAAGAAATCAAAATTCAAAAATATGAGGTAAATCGTGATCGTGTTCTTGGTGTTCTGGATGCTTTGGTTGATTGTGAAGGTCTGGAATGATTCAGAGAGTACCCAGGAATCGATTGGCAACCGTGGAATAGCTTGAATCGACTAAATTCTTGGCCAAGAAGTTTCTTGAATGTCACAGATTTTTGCACCTTGGTTAGGGTTCTTGAGGCAGGGAATTTGTGTGTTCTGCATCTAGCATCCTTGCATATATATATATAAGAGATCAAACTAGGTTAACAAATTTGATCAGAAATCAAGATTTGAATGCAAAGATATTTGATTGGAAATCAACATAAAATCTTGCTATTTTTGTTCTTCAATCAACTCCAATCTCATGCCAATCAAATATTTTTGTAATTGCCAGCTTGCTATGAGTTGCTTGGACCTCAAGAAGCTTAGATTGAGAGCCTTGCACTCATCACATTTAATTTTGTATTTTATTTTAATTAAAATGAATTAATCCAAAAATAAATAAAATCATGGCGTATGGACTTATAAGCTCTTCGCAGTGTTAGAAACAAGTTTAGATTAAAGAAACACGGGCCCATTTGGAAAACTTTCAAGTTTGATCAATATTTTCTTTATGCATTTCTTCAAAAATTCCAATTTTGCTCAAGCCATAACTTGCTCGATTTTTGTCATTTGAGAGTGTTCTTGGACTTTTTAGAAAGCTTAAGATGTCCTCTAGGAGCTCCTTTTGGTTTCATCTTCATTGAAGCTTCCATTCTCATGTACACTTCTTTAGAAAAATATGACTTTTTGTTGACTTTTAGAATGACCTATAATGTCTTGATCCATAACACTCAAATGAAGCATTTTTGGACAAATCTTGTGAGACATAAAATTGTATTGAATTGAATTCCCTTTAAAATGAGCTTTCATGGAAAAATTTCTGTTGAAGTATGTGAAAGTTATGCTTGGTCAAAGTTCTGTTGACTTACCCTTAAGAAACCCTAATTTATAAACTTTTGACTTTTGATTATTCTTTGAAATTTCTTGATGAATCATGATCCACCCTTGATTAAATGATGTGACTTCAAAATATTGATGTTGACCAAAAATTATGAAGTTTGACTGTATGTTGACCACAAATGACTTTTTGTCCAATACAATTGATCTTCAATCATCTGAGCAATTGACTAAGCAAACTTAGGCTATGAGGCTTGAAACTTGACATGGTGGTACTTTGAAACATATGTGGAGGCATGATGCTCATTTGAGACATTAGAACTTATCTTTGTCTTTAGAGAAACAAAATCCTAGTTATGGGGTTGATGGCTAAGGAGAGGGTTTGTCTAATCAACCCTTAAGGAGTTCTTGAGTATGGAGGTGTATCTTAACCTCAAAAATTGGAGGGAAAATTTTGGGGTATAACAGTTTTCTAACCGTGTGTGGTTTGGTTAAAATCCTTCCGTGCAAAGGAGGTAACTTTCAGTTTGTTTACATTTGTGCTTGCTTAGGTCATTAGTGGTTAGGCAACCTGATATGGCACCACCAAGCAAAGTCATGTTGATGATAATGATGATATTAATATATGATGATATGAAAGGCACGCGAAAAGGGTTAGAAATCAACCCCCGCACAGTTTAGTCCGTGTCAGCTCAGCTCACGCAAACCGTGATGCTTCCTTTATCGAATAAATAATAAAAGTGGCAAGAGTCCTCTATTCTGACTCTCCACGCTTTGTCATAGAGTTCGCATTCACACGCTTTGATACTCACACTTATATGCTCCTCACACTTGGTAATTCATATCAAGCTGTGATACCTTTCTCCCATAGGAAACTCCTAGTTGACGCGGGTAATTCTATTTGTGGCTATGGTTTTCCTCCAAAAGAAGGCTCCTGGTTGACTCGGGTGACACGCACCTTTGAGGCTATGGGACTTCTTTCTTCTTCCCCGCGCATGTGTGTATCATTTTCTTGTGCATTGTATTGTTTGTGTGCTTCTGCCAAATCACTTACTTGCTTTCTCCCTTTGTATCCCTTGGTTCTTCAACCAAGATAGATATTAGGATAACTTCCCCTAGGACCGCTCGGTTAGGATAGCTCTCGATCCTAGACATTAGGATTTTCATCTTTTTCATGTCAACATAGTTAGATATTCCCCTTCATCCTTAACCCTAGGGCCATCTTTGCAGGATAACATTAGGATAGAACTAATTAGTTTCCTTTACATGTTTTCTTCCCTTTTTGCATCCTTGCACGTAAAACTAAAACTTGTTTTCTTTTCTTTTAAAAATCAAAACACTTAACAATGGTTCAAACTCCTTTTTTAAGGTAAAAGAAACCAACCTCACTTCAAATCTTTTTGTGTTCATACCATTTTCTTTGAAAATCTTTTCAATAAGGGCATTCCTTTTCAAATACAAACAAATTGCTAAGTGTGCGAACGGCCGATCATAAGACTTACTATAAGCTGCAACGCCAAGCACGAGTTGCAATTATGAGGATGCGGAATCGAACTTCCCATAAAAAAACATTACAACCCACCAAAACATGTGAGCTGAACTACAACGCTCTGACTTTCCCATTGCATGAGGGAATACGTAGGAATCTTGTCACAGGTCTCGATCGAGCAAACTTTATAAATACTTCCTTCTTTTCCCCGTGTTTGTTTCCTTTCTTTCTTTCAAAAGCATTTCCCCTAGCGCATAGCATAGACATAGATGTAGCGATTAAGCGATAGATAGATAAACACACCCATTAGATAGAGAATAGAAGTGGATCTTGCAGAGTACTACAGACGTGTGGGGTGCTAATACCTTCCCCTCGCGTAACCGACTACCTTACCCGATCTCTTGGTCGAAAGACCGTGATTTGTCCCTTTCAAATTTACTCGACGCTTACCGTTCTCCTTAGGTGGGATAAAAACATTTGATGGAGACTTCATTGATATTCTATCATATGAGTTTTCCAATTCCTTCAGTCCTCGTCCATCGATTTTGTGTTTGGATGGGAGGTTATCATCGAGGAGCATTAGAGTTTGTGCCTTAGCGATCAAGGGAAAGGGAAGAAGCGGATGGCCGAGAGGTTCTGCTTTCATTGGAGTTATGACTACTTTGAACATGGTATGTATTATTACACTACCAAGCCGAATTATTTGGATTCCTAGGACCAAGTTGGTTATAACAAGATCGCGGGGTTTGTTGATAGTTTTACTCTCTCCCGGTGCGAGACTAGGAAAAAGGATATTGTTCTTTACGAGTAGAATGTTTGAGGCTGTATACACTAACATCAAATATTTCCTCGAGTGTAGTACTATCGAGGAGGCTTTATTTCTCTTAGGTGTTTTTTTCTTTTAACTTATTTGTGTGCTTATATTTCTTTGGTATACTAACTTATGCCTTTTATTTTTGCAGGTAGCTTGTCGAGCCTCCAGGATCGTGAGATTAAGATGGTCACGATGAATCGAGCAAAAATTACAAAGAAAAATACTAAGAGTCATTTAGCTTAAGTCCCGTCCCAACCACCCACTAGATTGGGAACTTCTTCCACTTCTCACACATGCGAGCAATCTTTCTCTACGACAGGTTACTCTGAGAAATAAACGGCCTCACGTGGAAGGAGAGCATATAGATATTCCCGAGGATATTTTCAAGGATACATTTGAGTTTTCCCCCTACTTTCTCAACAATGGGTTATTTAAGAGTGTTTGTCTCTAGCCGGGCCTCGAGTAGAGTTTTTGCATATCCAAGGCCTCAGCGCATTGGGAAGAGGAAAATGTTGGACCAAGATGCAGTCTCTCTGATGAGGGTTATGGAAATGGAATGGTATGTACATAGGAGGATACCTTCCCTGCTAAAGAGTTGGAAAATGCGTGGGCAGCCAACGCGGTGTTCAAAGCGAAGGCTCTCAAGTTGGAGGCATGTTGCACCTCAAAATTTTCCATCTGATTTATTCTTCTCTTGGTTTCCCATTCATCTGCATACATGCCAATCTAGCTCATAATACATATCATGCATTTTATTAGGAAATTTCCTAAGAAACTAGGGTTCATTGGACCATTGGTCAATGAACCTAAGGTTTACATTTCTAAATTAGGGTTTGCTTCTCTGTGCTCATGGTTACTAGATATACCTTAAGGTTTCGGTTATACACTCCTCATGGACCTTATTTCTTGATCATCATATAAGGTGTGGATTCATGGTTGCTTGTAGTACAAGGTGTCATCATATAAGGTGTGGATTCATGGTTGCTTGTAGTACAAGGTGTCATATTTGACCTCATTCAAAGGTTTAAACATTGAGGTTCTTATGGGTCACAAAGTAAGCATTATCTTCTTGTGATAACAATTGCTACTTGAGTTAGGGTATATTTCACTATTGATGTGGTAAATCAAAGGATCTTGTTCATTGTTTGGATTACAATTTATTGAACAAGACTTTATGTGCATATGACAATATATGGTTTTCATCAATCTTGTGGATTTCTCATCATTGTTTGAGAATTGATTCATTTTTGGTCCTTATTATGAAGATTTTCTTCAATACTAGGATTGCAAATCACTGGCTTTGAATCATATGTAAGAAATTTGGAGAACTAGGAGTGGAGTTTGCAATGGTATTTCGGTGAACCATTTCGACTTTGGAAGCCATGTGATAAAGCATTGACCTTGTGACCAAAATTCTGCGTCAAAATTTGACATTTTTTATCTCATGGATGCTATTATTTAATATTACAAAAAGCGAAGAAGTTTGAATTCAAGATAAATCAAATTAGGAAAAAAGTAATACATTATTACTTAAGGTGAAAAGTTACAAGTACAAATCTCAAAGTCAACTTCACATTACAATGTTCCAAGTATACATTAAATCACAAGGCAATTTATACAACAACAAAAATCAACACAACCTAAGTGTTTCTAATCTCCATTCTAAGTCATGATTTGCCAACAAAAGTTCTTCAAGCCTTCAGCACACCAATCCTTTGATTCCATAATGTGGCTTCAAGTAACCAGCGGCTCATCATACACCTGTTACAAACAGGCTGAGTCCATACCTGCAGGCATACATATTCATTCATCCAACCTGCATAAGCAATAATGGAAAATTTTAGTTCATCATTTAAAACTCAAATTTACATCAAGCCATTTCCATACAGATGAAATTCAACCCGAACATATACCACAGGACACCAAGTTATCCAAACAGAAACACATACATTGCAACGGGAAGGCATTGCAAATTCAAGATAACATGACCTAATTATTTCTTTTACTACCATCTTAACAGTTTCACATTTAACTTTCTAGATTATTTTTTACTAATGTAACACGGTGGGAGAACTGACTTGGTTGTTTTGTGTTTTATCGCAAATGTTGCGGTGAGCAAGAGTCGCCGCCGACTTTTCTTTTATCCAATAAGGAAAGGTGAAAAAAACAGGAAAGAACTTTGATAGATTTTGAGTTCTGGGGGTAAGTTATGAAAAGGGAAGGTGTTAGCACCCTTTTCATTTGTAGTTATCTACAGACTCTTAATTGCTTAGCTCACTTTTTAAACTTGCCTTTGTGTGTGTGACTTGTTTGAAAATATTTTGATTTAACTTTGGAATGATTCTTGTATCAGTCCTCAAGAATGTATACGAAGTGTTTGAAAATATTTGTTTGAAACTATTTGTTTGAAAATGTGAGGTGTGAAAAGTATTTATTTTGAGCAAGCAATTAAGAGTTTACCCACTCAAAGGTCGTTCTTGTTATTTTCCTTCTCCTTTAGGGATAGTGTTATCCATACCATTAGTTGATAGGTAGCCTCATCCATTGAATGTGAAGGGACAGGCGTAGGGTCATCGTATGGTCATTGAAGGCAACATGTAAGGATACCTTAGCAACTTCATAGGGATTATCACCATTTTAATCGTAGGCAATAACCGATGAACAAATCATATATTCGTAGGCAACATCGAGGGTCATCGAGAGACTATAATCTTTATATGGAAGGGACTATGATGATGTTATTCATAGGCAACTTTGCTAATGGTATCCCTATGTTCGAGGGACATGACCATTTATCCGAAGGCAACAAGAGAGGATACCTTCGTTATGTCGCACATTTATAGAGAATGAAATTCTTGTGTGGATTTTTATTTTGGTAACTTAGCGCACACTTCTTCTCTAATTTTTTTTGTCTTTATTCTTTTGGCAATTAGAAGTGATTTTATAAAAAATAAATAAAAATAAGTTTAGATTGTCTTTTTTATTTTTATTTTTCCTTTTGAAAGAGTATCGGCTTAATTCCCCTCTTATAGTTCAAAATGATACAAAGTATTCTACCTACTTTTTTTTATTTAACCAAACAAAATCATATAAAATATCAACATATTCAAAAGAGAGGGATGAAGCCAAAACCCTCAAAACTCAGCAAAACCTAAAACAAGGTCTCCCTAGTTTATTGTGAACCATGTCAGCAAAAAACAGACAAAGGAACTTCATTCTGCCAAATAAAGCCTTGGATGGAAAGACCTGATAAAACTAATTTGCATGCATAGTGAGACAAAATAAAAAATATGATGTTAATTTTGGAGATACAATTCAGCCATTGGCAAAGAACAATATTGATGTTGTTGAAAGTTGAAAGCAATATTCTCCCTACCTAATAAATAAATATTATCCATTAAAAGATGTTAACAATTTTTAGTGAAAACATAACTAGTGACTAATTTTAGTTGATTAAGAATCTGTTAACTAAGGAGTCTTACAAATTGTTCAAAGGTACCCTCCTTAGTCCTTCCTTCAAATGATTCCTAAACTTGCGTTCCTTCTTAAACGAGAACCATCACTTCATAAATCATGGAAATGCTAAGAAGTTTCTAAACAAGAATATCTTGTAGGATATCTCTATTCCATTGATTCATTTAGATATACATATGCTTTTTCTTTTGACTAAAAATATGCTTTTCTTTTTACAAAAAATGTACACTTATATACCCTAAATTGTTGACAGGTGCTACATTTTTTAAATTTAATTAATTATAATTTAAAGTAGTAATAATAATGGAAGTCGAGGCTGTATCTAATTCATTGCCAATTCCTTTTTCCCTTTTTGCTCTACTAGTTGAATGATTCCTATTAGACTTGATTTTATTTTTAATTTCTACTTACTTTTTTAATTTTTAATTTGGAGATTTTGTGCTCTAATATGAAACATGTTCTATCTTTTTTAATTTGGAGATTTTTACTTGCTTTAGATGAAACATTCTTTCTATGTTTTCTAGTAAGATAGAGGATTTTTTCTTAAAATGCTCACTCTATCACTTGAATAAGAGAAACAAAATTAGATGGATAAATAGCTTCTGCCGATTGTCCTTTTAAGGTTTTATTTTTAATTTTTAAAGTCAAAATAAGATTTGATTCTACAATTGTATCTCTGAGTTTTGATGATAACAAAGAGTATGTTTGAGTGAACAATTTTGTTACTCTAATGTTTGTTGTATTTTTAAAAATAAATAAACAGCTTCTGCTTCTGATGGATAGCGTGGCCAAGGCATTAGAAGAGAAAATGATCTGCTTCTAAGCTACAGAGATTTTGATGAACGAGTAGCGAGGAAAGCTTCAGAAGGCTCTGAAGTTAAGTTACTCTTATACGTTAGTCTGAAGAAACCAGACAGAAGATCTCAAGGCAAAAGTGCTACTTATGTCAAGATGCTGAAGACTCAAGTTTCATAAGACAAAGGGTTCTGAAGACCAAGTACTTAAAGACTCTGAAGACACGGATATGAAGATTCTAAAGACTTAAAGTTCTTCTGAACTTACGTTACGATACAATGTTACAAGACCAAGTGCTAAAGACTCTAAAGATGTGGTTTTGAAGACTTCGAAGACTTGAAGCTCTTTCAACCTTATGTTACGATTCAAGGTTCTTCAAAACCAAGTGCTAAGGACTCTGAAGAGGAAGATCTGAAGACTCTAAATGCTTGAAGTTTTGATTTACCAGAAGTTAGATTCACTCCTCTTAATCATTCTCGTAGAAGCCTTAAAGTATAGAAGGTTAGAAGATAATGTTAACGTGGTACAATAGTACATGGTACAAACAAATGTTTCACAATACCATAAAGAACGGACGCTGCGTACGATCTTGTCCCCCACTTTCTCTCAAGCCGCCACAAATTTCATATTTCTAGATGTACCATCCAAAGGTTACATCACATGCATGGTACTATATAAGGGCTTGAAGACTTGAAGAAACAACTGTTATTTCACTAAAAAATCACATAGAATACTCTACGCTCAAATATTATTATTTCTTTGTAAAAAGTTGTATATTCTTTCAAGTCATTTATACTAAAAATCTGTTTAAATATCAGCTTGTGTAGAAGCATATTTTCTTGTAAACAAACTTGTTATCAAATTGTTGTTTGATTGTTCCTTGAGAGAACAATTGGACCAGCTTCTCAAGAAGTCTAGGACAGTTAGTCTTTGAGGTTGTTAGTCACACACAGTTGGTGTGTGCAGGTGTTAGTCACTTCTAGTTGGGTTGTGCAAGTGTAATAATCAGTTGAATTATTGGTTTAAGTCTTCGTTGAAAAGAGGCAAATCACCTTGGAAGGATGGACTAGAGTAGCTTGAGGTTTTCAAGTGAACTAGTATAAAAATAATGTGTTCCTTACTATTTTCATATTCTCTCAATCTTTATCAAGAGCAAAAGCATTTATTTTTAGACGAGGTTGTGTTTTAAAAGATAAGTTTTTCAAAGGAGAAAAGTCAATTCAAACCCCCCATTTCTGGTGTTTTTCGCACCTTCACAAGTTTCATATTCCATTTTAACTTCCGTTTCAAATAAAGTATTTGAAACACATAATTACTTTCTTATGAGAGATGCATGACCCTCCAATAAAGATTTTATGGCACTATCTATCTCTCTCTCTCTCTCTCAAGTTTTAAAATAAATTTTCTTTGATGCCGAATTTTTTTAAATGCTTCTAGGGTGTCATCATGCATTTCTCTAAACGCTTTCGACAATTAGTTGTAAGACGGTTTAAAATAAGAATCTGAGTCATATACCTCCGAGTCTTTACCCTTTTTGTGAGTCAACAAACACATATTTACAAATTCATCATCTGAGCTCAAACTAGACGATTAAGAGGAGCTACCGTCCTCATCTTCACAAGTGATATAATCCCTACAACCTTTGAGATGTTTATCATTCATTTTGTAGGAGTTTTTATCCTACTTGTTATTTAAGGCTCATACATATATTACGATAATGATCTGACTTTCTGCATTCATATCATGTGACATCCTTTTTGTTCTTCTTTATTAAGTGGATGATACTTCTTAAAGTTGGTAAAAAAAATTGTCACAGTACTTGAGTCGGTGTTTCTTTCTATGTTGATTGTAGTGTTTGACATATAATCATATTTCCTCCTCTTTTGAAGAATCTTGGTCAGAATTTTCATCATCTTCCTTTGTTTTCTTTGCCTTGGACGGGAGACTTTCAAGGAGATGCCTTGCTACTCTTCTTTCACTTTCACTTTCTTTGTCTTCTTGGCATTTACTTCGCTTGCAGCGAGCCTTCTTAGTTCATTTTCATGTTCAGTCAATTTTTTGAATAAAGTTTAAACATCCAAAGTTTTTAGATCGTGCGATTCTTTAATGGATATAACCTTAGTTTGTCATATTAGAATAAGTATAACCCATATTTTAGGCTTCAAAGAAGTAGAAGAGTTGGGAATGTACCTCATAGTTCCACTGACTAGAATGAGCCCTAGGTAAAGACACTACCAATATCTAGTGGAAAACGTTTGGTTCAAATTGAGTCATTAGAAGTGGAATCAATTATCGTTTATTGGGCATGTCACCCTTGCCAAATCTGTTATAGAAGCCCTCCCAACTTATATCATGATGAGTAACATGGTTCCTAAAGTTTGCTTGAAGAAGATTCAAAGGATGCAAGGGGATTTTATTTGGGGTCATATAATGATTCTAAGAAGATGCATACAATAGATGTTGGGACATTTGTAAACCCCAAAATTGTGGTGGTTTGGGTATTAGACACCTTAGCCAAATGAATACGGATTTGTGGTGTCAAATCTTGGGGGGAAATACAAAAGGTTGAAGGGAATGTGCAGGAAGTGAAGAACGTAGATTCTAGTTTATGGAAACATATATCTAAAAGTTTTCAAAATTAGACACTCTTACTATGTGGGAAATAGGGGATGGTAAAAGTATAAGAGTTTAGGATGATTGTTGGGTGGAGAAAGGTATTAAGCTTAGAGAGGTTTTTCTCAATAATGTTCCAATCCATGTGTTCAATAAGCTGATCAACCTTGTCGATAACTACGGATACTAGAATTTGAAGCTTATTAAGGCTTGGCTTTCTCCTTTCATAGTTGAAAAACTTTGAGCCACGAAACCTCGTCCAAGGGATAATACTCAAAAAGATGTTTATATTTGGAGTGGAACAACCAATGGGGATTCCACTATTGCCAATAGTTATTCTAACATTTCTCAAAATATGAATCATATGAAGAATACGAATTAGAACAAAATGGAAACTGAGAGTCCCTGAAAGAATAAAGAATCTAGTTTGGTTGGTGTTCCATAAAGGCTTAAAGACCAATTTGTTTCTCCATAAACTAAATATCATGGATTCATTCTGTGGAGACTGTCCATGTCTAGCTGAGTTCATTATTCATGTGATGATGGTCTGCAAATTGGCTAAGGAAGTATGGCAAGGTTTAATACACATAAGTCTCAAGTCATATTCTTCAGCCTTCCCGTGATGAGTGGCTTGAGCTTAATATGTGTCAAGATTTGGGTAAATATGGTTTTGATTGGCAAGCTTTGTGGGATACTACGTGTTATAAGCTTTAGCATTGGCGTAATTAAAAGCTCCATAGCCAATATTGTGTTCTTCTTGCATGTCTGGTCAAAGACATCCAACTTTATTTTGCCAACTATTATCGGGCTATGGCAATGGAGCAGACTATGGAAATACTTATGGAGATGTTACTAATAATAGTTTAGAAGGTTGTGGTGGTGTTATCTTGAATGACAAAGGCGACTGGATTGGTGGTTTTGCTAAGTATATTGGAAGTTGTAATGCTTTCAAAGGTGAGATGTGGGATATGCTCGAAGGCTCTCACATGGCCCAAGGTTGTAGCCTTAACTAAGTGGAGATTCAGGTTGACAATTTAGATATTATGAGAGCTCTTGCTAGCACTAAGCCAAGCAGAAATCAGGGCATGGGTGTGATTCATAGTATTCAAGATATTCTGAAGGATTTTCCTAATTTCATATCAAGCACATCAGTCGTAAGGCGAATAAATGTGTGAATCAACCTGCTAAGTATAGTTTAGCCATGTCTTCTCCCATTTATAATTTCGTAGAAGGTCCTTGTAACACCCCTTCTAAAATACCCCGAATAATATTAATTATATCAATGATTAAAGTCATAATTCATCAGAGTTAACACGGAACAAGGGATGCCACAATTATTAAATAAAATAAAACCTCCAAATAAACAGTAGCCATGCTACACTGAGGATCATTATTCAATTAATTCAATCAATTTAAGACCATGTCTTACACAACGGAAAAATACCATAACCAAAACGGAATAAACCAAATTATAATTATTCCCAATTGAAATTCAAATAAACAAATGAATAACAACTAATTCCTCGACTAAACGTTCCCCAGTGTTACAACCTAATCAGAGCATGACACTACACGCGGACTTAAAAAACAAGCTCTAGAGCCATCCTCACCAACTCCTGAGCTACTAACTTTAATCTGAAATTGTTAAAGTAAGGGTGATACTTCTCATAATTAAAACACATTATAAGCTTCTCAATCAGAAATATATCACAAGCATATTATTTCACCCATTTTAATATAATTTCAGATTCAACACGCAATCACAATCATACAAGTCATTATGCATTCAATAGACAACAAAAGAATTGCAACACTGGAAGACATCCTAACATGTTACAATCCCATGCAAACACAAATGCAGACACAACGCATGTGGTACCAACACGTGACCAAGTCACCCAACACTGATCCCTCATCAACCGGATACAGTAACCATCGATCCGTCCATAAACACCGGACACGAATCCAAATTTAACCACCCATCCTCACTCGGGTATCGGTTATCAGCAATCCAAGTCAAATTCCACACAATGGGAATTAACTTCACCAAAACAATGCATATGCACGCACATCACTAGCATGCAACATTCAACACAGGTTATAACCACATCAAACATCATAAACCTTCATCAACCACAACATGACATAATCACCTATCATGAAATAATTCGTCACAAAGCATAAATATGCGAAACACTTACCCTTCAATTGGTAAGACTATCACCAGTATATATCACAACAACAACAACAACTAAGATCAACAGTTATCAGGCATAAACAACACCAACCAAAACACATGATATCAATACAATCATGAATACACCAATTATCATAAACCGAATCAAAACCCAAAAACATGATATCTCAACGATCATGCACACCATCATTAACAACATAACCATGATTTTCATCCACACAATACGAATACATCCATTCATCACGCCACATCACATACACACCATACCATCGATAATCACCTAATTCGGAATTCGACTCATTTTCAAAATAATTTCAAGTTTTAGAAAATCTTTTCATTTTATAAAATAGAGCATTAAATTTAAGAAATAACGTCCAAAACGGCGCTCAAAACGGACTTACGGTTTGAAAGTTATGAATTTTCAAAGTTTGATATTTTTCAAAAGTTGCAGAACCCGGTTCCTGCCTATGTACAACCCGGTTCCTGAGTTCAAAAATTCACGTTTCTGGAAAAATGTATGGGAACCCGGTTCCGATATATACCGGAACCAGTTCCTGAGTGTATTTTTCAAGTTTTTACAAATTTTTCAAAGTGGAACCCGGTTCCTACCCACTGGGAACCGGTTCCTACGTGTTGCAGAGCCAAATTCTGCACTTTTGACAGCATTCATTCATTCTCCACCAAACTCAAACATACCCATACGAATTTATATATGAGAAACACCAAAATATATCTATTTTGCACCATCATAACATCAAACCACAATATTCCATCATTCCTATTCATCAACTGACACTCTAATTGTTTTCAATCTATAATCCGACACAATAGGGATAATTCTACGGAACCCTAACATTCTAAACCGGGATTCCCTAACATACTATGATCATACCATTGAATATCTAAACCGATAATATGCATTAAATAATCAAAATCACCTCTTACCTTGTGGGTTCTTCGAATTCTGACACTTCCGGTTTTCCTCCTTCCTTTTCCTCTTCTCAATTATACGTATGATGAATATTTCCCAAATAACTCTCTTTTTCCTCTTTTCCTTCTATTATTCTAACATAATAAAAATAAATTAAATAATGTGAGTAGAGTCTTTTACTCCTCACACCCTCATTTTATTCATCACACCACCAATAAATCCACTTCCATTTAATTTAATTGACTTCCAATAATCCAAAATATTAAATATTGCATTCCTAATTAAATTAATAATTAAAAATCATAATTATTTAATTATCGAATTATTTTGGGGGGTGTCACAGTCCTCCCTTTTATGTTGAATCTTGTTAAGCAAGATTCTACTGAGGGCGTTGTTCTTCCTGTTGGATAGTATGTGTTGACGTTTGGGCTTTGGCCCTCCCTAATCCAAAAAAAAAAAAAACTTCTAATTTACTATTATCTTTTGACACTAACTCCATTTGAGTTAATTTTTGCAAAATGTTTATAGATTCTTTTAAAAATCTTATAAATTCACAAAATACTTTAAAATCTTGAAAATATATATTTTATATTCATTAAAATTTTAAATTTTAAATTATGATTGTAAAATATATTTAAAAAAAATTGAAAGTTCAATATTTCTACATAGTCTTTAAAAATACTTATAAAAAATATTTGGTCAAATTAATTTCTCAAAATATAAATTCAACATACCTTCTAAATCTTTAAAATTATTATTTTAATTATAAGGAAAACGTTATTTTGTTGCATAATAAATTACATTTATTGGTATTATGGAACATATCAAAAAAGTTTAATATATAAAAAATAACTTCTATTTTGAATTCCATATGAAGATTTATATTTTCTAATTTGGATTTTTAAAAAGTAAATTATTATTTAATTTTTTGATATATTTTTTAATGAACTTTTACCAAAAATATTGAAGTATTACCAAAAAATATGTTTTAATGATCAATGTGATATATTATTCAATAATTAATTAAATATATAATTAATTTATATGAGACAAAAACTTTATGCATAACATTTTCATTAATTATATATTACTTACAATGTATTCTTGCCTAAAAAAACATACAATGTACTCTACAAATTAACAATAACATAATAAAATATAAACATACATATTACAAAACTGAAAGATTATTATAACAATGTAGTATATAAATATTACAAACCTCAAATGTATATAAAATAAAATATTAATCCCTTTTTCCTAATATACTCCTTTCTATGATTATTAGATTTTTTTTAAGTTCATTAAAAAATTTATGTATTTGGTTTCTATACAAACCAGATACATCAACTAATTACTAAATTTAAAAAAAAAAAATTATAATATTGATCGGAAGATGGTCTCTTTATAAAAAAAATTAATAGAATTTAGAGAAAGATAAAGTAAACCACGTGATTGCCACATCTGTCCTTGATCGTACGGGTGTAATAAAGTGCCATTAAAAAGGTCAAGCTTGCATCAGATTCCAACCCACTAACATACATAAGTGCATTCTTCACAAAACAATTCTAGTATCACGAAAATGTGATTAAAATCAAACGGTGTAGAATCCATCTAAGGAACCAGTGTCGACACATAACCCAACACAACACAGTTGTCGTATATATACACACCTTCGCGTTTCAAATACATTTCCCATGTTTTTGTTTTTGTTTTTGTTTATGTCTTTATCTCAGTTATTATGATATCACCCTTTACAATCCCGCAAAAACCTTGGCTCTATTACCTCCTTTTCCTCTAAGATTTTCTACTTAAACACAAACATAGTACAAACACAAACATAGAACTTGGTTTTTTTTCTTCGTGTGCTTTGGTTTTGTTGTTGTGGAGATGGGAAGTGGAGAGAAAAGTGTGAAAGGGTTTCTGCTGCATGGGAAGAAACAAGGTGTGCCAAAAGGGTTTCTTGCGATCAAAGTGGGACAAGATGAAGAAGATCGACAGAGATTCGTTGTGCCTGTGATTTACTTCAACCATCCACTTTTCATGCAGCTTTTGAAAGAAGCTGAGGAAGAATATGGATTTGATCAGAAAGGGACGATAACGATTCCTTGTCATGTTGAAGAGTTTAGAAATATTAGAGGTTTGATTGATAGGGAAAAGTCTCTTCATCATAATCATCATGGTGGATGCTTTGGATTTTGAGACTTGATTAACTTTTGATTTTGTGGTGGTGGTGGTGATGTAAATTCTTCTTAATTAATTGTTAGTTGAGTGAGGATGATGATGATGACGACGATGAAAGAAATTATAATTGCTTGTTGCTATTGTAACTTGTTAGGAAATTGTATTAATAATAATGAATGAATGAAAGTAAAAATAGATGCTTTCTCTTTTTCTTTTTTGAAGAATTTGTTGCCATTTGATGGAATTGGACTATTGGACTAATTGGTGCACTACTCATTTTGGAAAAATTAAATAATTGAAAAGAAGGTGCTCACATAAATGTAGGGCCAAACAAAGCTTCTTTCTTTTTGAGTCATTCAATTCAATTTACTTACGTAGTCTATGGACAGTATAATCACTCTCTATGGACATTTAGATCATTTGGTAGAGATCTTCAATTTCTACTTTCAATTTTGTAATATCTAAGTTAATGGATAGTACAATCACTATAAAGTGACTGCACGCAATCAACTCCATCCAAATCATTTGGTCATAGTCGATACCCTAAAATGACTTATCATTTATTTCTCTAATATTAATGTCTATAGACACTCTAAAATGACTTCATCTAGATTTTTTGATCAAGATTATCAACATGTATATTAAATTTTGCAACATCTAATCTTAATAGAATAATTCAAGTATGATTGACAGTGTTGTCATATGGTAGACATTACAAATCCTTCATGTATATGGATAGGGTCAAAAAGTTTAAATTTCCAAAAATCCCTTGATGAAACTTTGGTCTATCCCACTATTTCAAATCTTCGAGAATGGTGCAGTCAATTACTTTAGTTAACTAACAAATCATTTCTTCTTGACACTTGAACAACCATTTGTTGATGTTGAGTCGTGTTAATTGCCAACATCTTTATCATAAAAACCTCAATCAATCTTATCCTTCCACTAATACTACTACTATTAAAAGTTTAATGGTTGTTAAAGGATGGTTAGTGTGTCACTAACACGCAAATAGACTTCATTGTATACTAATTTTTTTAACTAAAAAATGGTGCTATAAGATGCAGACTTCTCAAAAGGATCACCCTAGTAAAGTGTGTCGTTAAAATTTTCAGCAAATTGCAGTGAAAAACAATATTGCTACCAAATAATTTAACTTTGACTTGATATTCGTTTTTTAGACTCTCAAAGTTACGCCATGCTGAGCATTTAGGTGATTTTCAACGCAAAATCAAACACATACAGCTTCAGCTTCGTCGTGCGACACAAAAACAAACACATGCAGCTTCAACTTCGCCGAATGTTTAGGTGGTTTTCAATGCAAAAACAAACACATGCTAATACTAAGGGCTCAAACCTTATATCTGCAAAACATGGCACCAGGATGGGATTGTAACATGAAATTTACTCAACATTTCTCATATTTGCCAACACATCATTCATTTATACACATTCCACTTTTCACCACCCGAAAGAGAAATCCAAAGTAAAAAAATAATCCTTATAAATCTATAAATGAACCTATAAATTTTTTTCTCCCATCTTTATGTGCTAGATAAATAGCTCAAGACTGACGAGGTCTGGGAACAGAACTTCGCAGAGTCACGCCATGCAAAAATTTTGTATATCCAAGTAAACTAAGCTTTCCGTCAGTATTACGAATCCAATCTCTCAGAACTGAATACGCCGAAGGACCAAGATTTAGCTCCTGCAGCCATGTTAACAATATATTTAATAACGTGTAACTTTATATACCCTAGTCAAACCGAAAAATGATGGTGAAATTAGAGAGCTTACTCTTGCTAATTCTTCGATTGATATCACACGGTTTCCCTCACTCTCGAAATGCTCAAATGCAGTGCAGGCAATATCTTCCCACCTATCAAGTGCCTCCAGTTGATATGTGCTAGTCGCAGCTGCACAAAATTCTTCGAAATCCATCTTTCTATAGGCAAGTGGTTCCATCTATAAAATTAATTAACAAAGCAAGCGATAAATATGTTTGGTCAAATGAAGAGTTAAATATGTCCATGCATACGATGTAAGAGTAATGACTCACCGTATGTATGATGTCAAGAACCCTCGATTCCCTCATGGCTTCAGTTGCATGGCGTGCAAGAGCCTGCACAAAGTTCAATGTTAAACTACTTCATAATGATGAAAGGTCAAAAATTACACAAAAATACAAGGAGCGATGAACACAAACTCTTAAAACAGGATAAACATACAATCACATAGGTCCGAACGGAAGAGGAAAAAATGCAAGCGTAACGAAGAAGTTGTGCTTATGAATGAAATTCTTCTGACTCACACAAAACACAGAAATTTAACTTTTCGTACACCAATACAAGACCAGAAAATTTAACAGTGAAGCAGAAACTAACCATTTTAAAGTTGTCGAGGGAGACATGCCCGTCTCTATTTGGTTCCAACAATCTAAACTGTGCTCTAAGATACACTAGCTGATCCTCTGTCAATGCTTTTGAAAGAGCCTGAATAAATTAAGTGAAAAGTTCAGCAAGAATCTAGTGCAGTAAATAAATAAAAATCAACATCAACTAACAATCTCAAATTAAATGTGCATACATTAAGGTGGTAGGGTCGGTTACATCTTCACTTTTAAATAAAAGATATCGCTCTAGTTTTGTTTACGATTTTCAAATATTGTACAAAAAAACAGTGAAATTGATCATTTTATTCCCACTGTTTCTGATAAAAATATAAAGAAAGGATATCAGGAGAAAATAAGTGACATCTATGTAAGTAACCGATAATTCATATCAGTGTAAGCATATTATTACAGGAAATGAAATAAATAATACCTTCACAGCTGCGCGTTTGAATGGTGTTGCGTGAAGATAAGATTTCACCAACTTATAAATCAGTATATCTAAAGGGATAGGACGGCTTTCGTCCCTCAACCAAGGGTGAGCTGCAATTACACAAGTGTGCATTGATTAGCTTTAAAAATTCACTTTGCAATGATAGTTTTACCACTTACCACAACTATAACTATTACTAATAGAACCTAGAGAGTAATATCGATCCACCTACCATAACATAAATACTCATCAATATGAAGAAAAAAAAATAGCAGAAAGATAGTGAGTTTTTCATAATACTCCACAACCAACAAGATGGGTGAATTTATTGATTTTATAACAATTATAACAATAATTTAAAATGTTATTCTTTGATGATAAAAAAGAAGCATTATGCGGGCATATAACATCAGCTTTACTAGTCGTATAAATTGATAGGACAACTTACTTAGAGCTTGAGCAGCCGTCATTCTTTTTCGGTAGTCCTTGTTAAGGAGCCTTTTAACAAAGTCCTTGGCCTCTGGAGACACAGATGGCCAAGGTAAATCGTCGAAGTTAGGATCAGCTCTGAGAACTGTACGAAAGATTCCAGATTCTGTCCGTGCCCAGAATGGACGACTTCCACATAATAAGATGAAGGTGATAACACCAATACTCCATATATCTGCTTCCACACTGTAAGACCTGTGAAGGACCTCAGGTGCAACATAATATGCACTCCCAACAATGTCGTTCAACCGCTCCTCTGTATATCAACATGGACAAACAAAAAAGTTCAGTTTATTTATTATATCCACAAACACCTAATCAAGTATGCATGAAAAGAAGCAGCGGTCTCCAATAACCTATTTCGAGGAAGAGTAGATAATTTTAATTTGCATGGAAATGAAAATTGAGAATCGCTCTATGTATAACCTGGCCTAATGAAGTCAGACAGACCAAAATCAATAAGCTTCATATCAGCATCTTCACTTCTTGAAGTGAAGAGGAAATTCTGTAAAATTGACACCGGACAAAGAATTATCAAAATTTCCTTCGTTATTATTCAGATATAATTAAGCACCAACATTTAATTTAAATGAGAGCTAGATGTTACATTTGTTATAGGTAAGAAGATTTAATGCACAAACCTCAGGCTTCAGGTCACGATGTACGACGCCTTGAAGATGACAAAAGGCAGCTACACTTAGAATCTGCAAAACAATAACTTTTGCATCCTCCTCGGTATACCTTCCTCCTCTGAAAGAGAAAAGAGCGTTTTTCAATCAAACTAAAAGAATATATTGAGTACTAAATCACAAGGTTCCATGGAAAACCCTCTTTGAAAAACACCGTTATATTAGGAAAAACTAACCTTGACAAAATTCGGTCAAGAAGCTCCCCACCTTCACACAATCTGATAAGAAAATAAAAGTATAAACATCAGTTTCACTATATGAGGATACCGCAATTAGAAGACGTGTGTTCAACTACAACTGCACCTAAAGTATCCTCCATCAACGAGTATAAGAAAACCAGTGTCCACTATGTCTATTTAGTATAAATATGTACAACAGAAACATAACAATGGTTCAGTTCGCTAATCCTACACCAAAGTCTCATTAATTATAGATGATTCTGAAAATAAGATAAAAATTGACATACTCCATAACTATGTAGACATTATTGGCATCCTCACAAGCATCGTGAAATTTGACAAGATGCCTATGGCCTGACAGAGCTTTCAACAGTTTCACTTCCCTTCTAACATCTTCAATTGCTATTGCTGTGGTCATCTGCCAAATCAAGCTTATTAAGATCCAGAAAAAAAACTTTATCAAAAATATTAAGAATTAAATATAGTTTATAAAATCTGACTTCCTGAATTATTATATGATATGGTAGTGACTACAGTTGCATATATCATAAAACGAATTATGGCCCAAATAGCAGATGTGATTAAGAAATTCCCAAACATAGGTTTCGTAATGTACAAGATGGATAAACTAGGTAAGTAATATTCTCAAACAATTTCTTTGAGGGGGGCAAAAAAGGTAAGTAATATGCTCAAACATCGTAAATTCTTTAATTTATAATACAATTTATGTGTCATAGTATTGTTGATGTTAGTTGTGGCGCAGTGGTGATGATCATTTTGGATACAAGGCACTCGACACCGAGTTCGATTCCAGCAAGAGGCACTTTGCTATTTTCGAGGGAAAGTTTTAAGAATGGAAATTTAAAAAAGAATACTCCTGCATGAATTGATTCCATAATCAATCCATTACACTCATAAATGAGCTTAACCACTGTGTCTCTGTGCATGGGGATAAAATAGAAAGAAACCATGCAAACGACAAAATATCAATTCCGCTAATGGTTTAGAAATTAAATGAAGATATTCAGAAGATGAGTAATATGCAAACGACAAAATATACATTCCTCTAAATGATCAAGATATTCGGTAGATGACTAATATGAAAACGACAAAACATACATTCCCTTAACGGTTCTAGAAATTAAATGAAGATCTTTGAAAGATGAGTAATATGCAAACGACAAAATATGCATTCCTTAAACAGTCGTATATATTCGGAAGATGAGTAATATGCAAACGACAGAACATACATTCCCCTAACGGCTCTAGAAATTAAATGAAGTCTTTGGAAGATGAGTAATATGCAAACGACAGAACATACATTCCCCTAACGGCTCTAGAAATTAAATGAAGTCTTTGGAAGATGAGTAATATGCAAACGACAAAATAAACATTCCCCTAACGGTTCTAGGAATTAACTGAAGATATTCGGAAGATGAGTAATATGCAAACGACAAAATCGCATGCAAATATTGACTGACATTAATACATGTATGTAAAATCAAAAACCAGCTTTGATTTCTCATCTTGTAAAAGTGGTAAGTTTTGATTCGGATCCCAATTAAAATTTTATCTGTTTTGAGTCTCTGCATTAAACAGTTTTTTTGTGTTTTCATAAAAGTAAAAACAAGAAAAATAAACTGTGGTTTCATTTGATAATGAAACATTCCATACATTAGTAAACATGTGAAAAGGCCAATTTGATATTTTTGCAAATCCAATAATGAAATATATTCCATTGACGGCAAAAAATATGTTTTACACTATTCTGGTTACAGATTAGTTGTGAGTGTGATGCAAAGAGAGAAATATGATGTAAAGAAAAGGAGAAAATTGTCAATAGAATTGGAACTAGAGACTTTCCAGTTGAGATTACTGTTAAAATTCACGCCACTACACACCTAATGTGGTGCCACTATCCTTAGCAAATCGAGACTGGAAAAGATTGTACCTAGTTAGTCTGCGCGTTATTCTGACAGCTAAAACATACTCGATCAAGATTTTCATAAACAAAAACTCTTCGAAGAGGAAGGGAAAAAACAAAATTTCTGAAGCACACTCATTGTACGATGACCCATAAATCTCTACGTCCGTCCCTCGATGATATTTTTTATGCATGACAGAGATATCATCAGAACTCCAATGTGTCATGAAATTTCATAACGCGGCGCCAAACAATTTTACAATCAGTTCACATAATTCGATTACCACAATGCATATCAAAACTACAAGGCAAATAGCAATAGCCTAAGAATCTCATAGATTCCTCAAAGTGAACCGAGCAAAGATCAACCTGAACAGCTGAACTTTCCAAATGCCATCACAGTAATCCAAAGTAATCACAATCAACTCTTTCATACAAATAGAGAATCAAAGAGAACCAAAAAAAAAAAAAAAACCTAATCAAGTAATCAAAAAACATCAAAAGAAAGTGAAATTGAATTGAAGCAATGATTACCTTAGACTTGGAAATGATCTTAACAGCAACAGGTTGGTCTTTGAGATCACCTTTCTTAGCCCTAGCAGAACAAGTATGACCAAAATGCCCTCGTCCCACTTCCTTCCCCAACTCATACTTGGCTCCAAAATTCTTACTATACCCAAAACTCTTATCAAGCGACTGCGAATCCACCTCCACACCCCTCTCCTCCGGTATCGGTCCCTCCTTCGGTTTCCCCTTCCCCAACCTCTTCGCCAACGACTCCCTTATATGCTTTGCCGGAGAAGGCGGCGGAAACGGCCGGCGGAAGAATCTCCTGGGCGTGGACGCTCTAGCTGGCGAGGGACTCGGGTTCACTCCATGAGGATAAGGACTAGGCCATGGACTAGCGTGCGAGGAAGAGCGAGCAGGAGTAGTCTTGACAGACGGAATCCCTGGTAACGGAGAAGGTTGAAACTCGGTGGTGGCAATTATGGTGGTTTCAGCGTTTTGACGGTTATCGCCGGAGGAGGGGACAGTCTTGCCGTAACACTGACCCATCGGAACGGAGATGTGATGGTGATCAGAGTGGAGACATTATTCGGATCCAAAACAAAGAGTGAGATCTGCTGAAGAAAACGATAAAAGAAGAGAATTTTTAGAGTCAGGTAGAGTTAGAGAGAGAAAGTTAGAAAGAGAAAGACAGAGACAGAAACAAACACTCAGAGATAGAGAGATAACCAAAATGTTAAACAAACACAAGAGACTTGAGTGTTGTTTCTTGTAAGTAATACTAACAAACAAACATATGGCTCAGTGAAATCAGAAATCATAATAACCTGCTCCGCGGTCTATGTTTCCGAAACTATGAGGGTCGTTCATTTATGCGGGTTTGTGTGATCTTGACCGTTGATTTGATAACTTTCTCGTTTCTCTTAATTTTCTCTTGACTTCATACTATACTAAGTTTGTCCCAAATAGTAGTAATTTACAAAATAAATGCTAATATTCTAAAACCATTTTTCTTCGTTTTTAAAATAGGAAATTTTATAAAAACTTGTGATTTTATTGTATTGGAAATAGAAATGTTTTTGTAGGTCAAATAATTGATATATATTGAGGATAAATTAGTTTTAAACTGTTATTTAATAAACGTTAAAAAATTGTTAAATTATTAAAATGTATTTAAATTTTATGTGTGTGATGCAGAGGATACATGTCGTTAATTAGTTTTTAATATAAAATTATTTTACATTGTTATTGTTGATGCATATTCATTTTTTTCAATAATTTAATGTTTTAAAATTTATATTTAAAAAAAATATTGGGTTTTAAACATACTTTTTATATCTAATATTAGATTATAAGTATCTTTTAACATGAGTTCATTTATAATTGAAATTCAAATATTTGATTTTAATATGATTATTTTTTACATACATTTTTGATAAATATAATGTTGAAACTAATTATTCATTTTAATATAAATTGATATAAATATTATTATTTTTCTTATAATTAAATAATTACATTATTTTTGAAATTAATATCTTATGTGATAACAGTTATGGGTTAGACTAATATATATTTAGACCAGCTTTGAAGTCAAAACTTTTAATTAATATATAAAATTTAAATAATCACATATAATATAAGTTCTTTGGTTAAATCAAATAAAAAGTTATCCTATGGTACATATGTTTTAAAAAATAATTATCAAATATTCAAACTAAGTTACATATACATTTCCTTTATAAGAAAACAAATTAATTTTATATAGTATAGATCAATACTATTCCACTTTAGTAAGTGTGTGAATCTATAAAATTAACATTTAAATACTTGAGTCAATTTAAAATTTAAAATAAGTGTAGTAAAAATAGAGATCATATGAGTTAGTTATTTTTTTATTGAATCATTTAAATAATATTATAATTATTATTAATAATGATAATAATACAAATTTTAATAAATTTTATTTATTGTAATTTATAACTTTGAAAAAAAACTTTATTTTTCAATTTATTTAATTTTGGTGTGGTTGTTAGGTTTGTTTGTAAATGAAGTAATTAAATGATTTGTGATGTGTTTGGTGGGTCATAGATATGGGTTAAAAATGAAGGGCTATTAAATAAAAAGATGATTTAGGGTAGTAGTGGGTAGAGTGGAAGGTAGTAGTAGAGGATAAAAAATAAAAACATGATTCTATGGAATCAGAGCTGACGAAGCTGCAGTAATAATAAAAACACAACATAACCTGTTCCGAACCTTCCAAAAATATGACGACAAAATACAAAAATAGAAATCGTTTAAATGAGATTAATTTTCAATTATTTTATAAAAACATGAAACCAGAAAATATCTTTAGTAAATGAAATAAATAATGTTCAATAGTTTACTTACTTATTTTAGTAAAAGCATGGTAATAGATAGCTGTGATTTATTTTATTTTATTTATTAATTGGGATGATTTATTTAAATTATTTTTAATTTAAAATTTAATATAGAAGTTGTTTCTTAATTTATAAATTACTACTTTTATTTGAAAGTTTGTGAACACCAAATTTAAGGATAAAGTTAAGAAAAATGTATTAATTAGGTGACTTCATTCATGTTGATGTCATCTATTTTGTATTTAATATTTAATATATTTATCTTTTATAAAAGCATTTGAGCAAAATATTAATATTTGAAACTAATAAAGATCTATATTGGTTATTCTATAAATAAACTCGATGACGGATTTATCTTGTAAATATGAGTTATTGTCAAACTTATAAGTAGTAGAATTGGATATAAAGTTTTTGACACTAGATTGTAATAAATGTGAGTGAGAAAGGGTATAATTAATATCATTGATATAAACAGTGATTATTATCTACACATATTCTCTCATGATGAAGATCATAATGTTGCGGTCATGCAGTGGCGGAGTCAGAATCCTGATTCAGGGTGTGTAAATTTTTTTAAAAAACAATAGTTATACTATTTATATGAATAAAAATATAAATAATAATTATTTTTGAAATTTTTAATAAAAAAATATTTTTTAGATAGTTAATTTTAGTTAACTATAACTAAAAAACGGTCAAATAAATCTAAATTTAAAGCTTATAACATATTTTTTTACAAATAAGCAAGATAGTTTAAATAAACATTTGTTAGAATAAGAAATGTTTGGTATTTATTAGCTGAAATTCACTTTTGTATGTTAAGAAGTGATAAATAAAAAATTGTTAAAATTATATGTTAAAAGTACTTTTTATGAAAATAGTGGATGTCATGTCAAATTATCAAGTTAAAAATTTAACTGATTAAGATATATCAAATATTATGCAATTATAATTACTAACCACAACTAGTTGTTTATCGAATAAAATCGACTCACTATCTATTTCTTCTATAATTTAATATAATTTTTTTATTGAAAAATAGAATGTAAGAACAATCACATCACATTATTATAATACTAAAAAATAGAAAACTGCAGGGTGCAAAATTAAATAATCAGGGGGTTTAAACTATAAATAAAATAGGATAATAGGGGTAGATGCAAAAATCTAGAGGGTGCAGTTGCATCCCCTCACTTGTGAGTGGATTCGCCCCTAAGGCCATGGATGGACCTTAGTTTATTTTTGGTGAAGGAGTAGAGCCAAAAAATTTACCTTGAAATATCGAGATATCGAGATTGTCGATGGAATATTATGACTCAAAAGTGTTAACTTTTATTGGCAATGGGATTTAAAAAATAGTTAAAGTTGATAAGAAAACTATGATGCAAGAACGTGGAAATTATGCTAGGTTTTATGTTGAAGTTGGTATGACAAGCCCACTTTTAACCATGTTCACCATTAAAGGGAGGAAATATATGGTGGAATAAGAATGCTTACAATTGTTATGTATTAATTGTGAAATATTTGATCCCTACAAAGAGGGATGTTCAAACAAAGTCATTCATCGTGAGCAAAAGGAATAAAATGCCATTACAGGGAAAGCTTGGGACGAGTGAGGAATATTGATCGTAACTGAAAAATGAGAATGATGGGTCGTGAATTATGACTCAAAAATCAATGAGGGTTAAGAAGCTGGGAGAGAATGAAGTTATGGTGGTGGTAGGTGATGGAAGCAAATCGCTGATGATCATTAGTGAGGATACTAATTCAATGGGATTCGGGATGGCAACCATGAATGCATAACAGATGATATGGTATTCAGATTCATAGCATCAAATATGGATACACCATTATTAGCAAATGTGGACTGGGATAATGATGAAAATAATGAACATTTAATTATGAAATCAATGCAAAATCATATAGAACAAATAAGTGCAAAGGCCAAAGAGTCCAATTATGATGTGATGAATAATAAATTGAAAAAGATTAGGAGTAGAGTTGGATTACAAAAAGGTTAAGCTTTGAAAAATAATGATAAGAGCCATAATAAAAAGGAAATACCTACAAAAAAATCAAGTAAGAATACTAGAATGGCAACATGTGTTAGAGGCACAGGTTACAAAAGAAAGTATGTGGGACACGAACAAGAAAATTAATGAGAACCTGGCAGGGATTTTGGAAGAAAACAATGTGAATAATATAACTTCATTGGTGAATATCAAAATAAGATGGTGGCCGAAAAATAACACATGGGAGTCACATGAATGATGATATGGAAAAGCGGACAGGAAAAATAAAGAAATATGGAATAAAGGTTTCCAAGAATATATGCATTAAAAATGGTGGTGACTCAAAGTGTTCCTAAACCTCTATATGAGTGTTGGCTGAAGATTTTGATATTTATGGTTCGAATAGGAAGCAATGAATTCGAAACGAAACAATAACAGTGTTCACTAAAACGAAGGAAATGTCATGATTTGGAATGAAAGAATTAGCTCTCCGAATAAGTATATTGAAACTTGGAGCTTCGAATAGCAAGTATGATGATGTACGTAGAAGGAGCTTTGAAGTGATAGTAGCGTGGAGTTGAGAAGCGAGTTCGAATCGAAAGGCAGTTTAGATATTTGAAATTCAAAATGTGAGCGGGATGAATGGTGGTTCGAATATGCTACTGGAAAACGGTTCGAAGACGTGGAGGCTAGAGAAGCATAGTATTCTGCATGTCCGAAACGTGGCAAGATCTCATGAGTCAGGCCGTTATGGTCAAAATAGTATAAATAGAAGTCTTAGTGTTAGGATTCCGTGTGTCATATCTATTGTACTAAAATTCAGTAACATTCAAAATACCACATGGATAGGGAAACGAATGCACGAATGATGTACGTATGATTGCACCACTTTTATCTTTCAATAATGTATCTTTATCTTTCCAGTTTACCTTTATCTTGCATAAATGTCATTTAAATCATTTATATTCAAAGTCATTTAATTTTTCATGCATCTAAACGCTTTTCCTTTCATTTTGAAGTCTTTTACTTTCCAGAAAACTTCTACATACTTGCTTTTACATTCCTGTCTTTTACACTTCACGTTTTACTTTGAAAATCTTTTACATTCACAAGTCATTTGAACATTCCTGCACTTACATACTTTCTGCAATTCGAAGTCTTTATGCCTTATATGTTCAAATCATCTTTATATTGCTTTGCTTGATTACGTTATTAATTTATTGAATATCATAATCGAAATACACTTGAGACATATATAAAACATCTAAAAATAAGCCTTGAACGTTAACCAACAGTTTAAGTTTATGCAAACGACCAATAACCCCATAGGATCAATCTAGTCGATCCTGCAAGTTACCAAAGGGATTAAACAACAATCATAACACTTGTTTGATAGTTTGGAGGACTAGCGTTGTTTCACCGTAAATCACCGTGAACAAATTGCACGCCCAGGGACATAGATTGGTTGTTGCTAATTAAAATTAACGTTTAAAAAACTTAATTATTGTTAAAAGGTTCTTTCTGAGTAAACAAAGTTCATTAGTATATGAACCTTAGGAGTGGTAGAATAACTAACAGGAACCAACCCTTACCCGTAAGAAATCAAGTAATAGGATGTCGATCCAAATAACCCACAAGGGAACAAAGCGCCCACATGCAACAGGCACTAATGCGACTGTTTCGATAGGGACGTCCAGCGCGATCCCTTCGAACGCACAATCTGTTGCATCTTCCACTAATAGTATGGCCACGAATTGAACAAGTGGCATGTCAACAAACAATTCGATCCTAGGTAGTACAGGGACCACTGGGTACCCTGGAGGATTCATCCCATCATCAGGGGCACAAACCTATTTCGCTACCCCACCACCGACTAGACCATTCAGTTTCGACAATACTAGACCCAGAAATTCCCAGTACGGAATGCCAACATCCTTCATGGCAGGTTTGCAAACTTCGACGTCGAACGCGTCACCACACTTAGGGTCAGGTTCTGGGGCTAATCAATTCATGACAAATAACCAAGGGTCAGTAGGCTATGGTACGTTGCCCATTTTGACCATAGAAAATCAAATGGCTTTTAGGCAGTTAATGGATGATAGTAACCATAACATGATAGGAGTATTAGCACAAACTATGCAAGAAATCTTTGCCCCAATAGTTCAAAACGTGACTGTGACAAACAGAGAGAACGCTAACAATATGAGTCGAATAGCAGATTTCTTTGCTCCACCTGAAAGGCGTAGGCAGAACCAGGCATTGGTTCGAGCGAACGTACCTATCATAGAACAGATTGCTGATGACCCACCGTATAGGCCAGCCAGAGAGGGGGTTAACTTGGGGGCAAGAGCACAAAGGGTAGATGTCCCAGTGATTCGAGAAGAACCACAAAGGGGATTGATAGAACCACCAGCAAGGGTTGAAAGATTTGAGGCCCCAATGATTCGAGAAGAACCACAAAGAGGAATTATGGAACCAGGGGCAAGGGTCGAAAGACTAGAAGTCCCAGCGTTTCGAGAGGAATAACCCAGAAGAGTTGTCATGATAGGTCGAAACCAAGATGCTGATGCGGTTGTCCATGGAATTCGAAATGACAACATCCTGGCGGAAAATAACCTAACCACTATGATAGAAAGGATCATGGCCCAAAACGGTATTAATACAGGAATTAGAAGACCAAATTACGCTTCCCCCATAGCAGACTATGTAATCCATACTGATTTGCCTAGAGGATACAAGATCCCTAAATTTACAAAGTTTGCTGGAGATACCAATGAGTCAACAGTCGAACACATAGCTAGGTATCTAACCGAGGCAGGAGACATAGCAAATAACGAGAACCTTAGGATTAAATATTTCCCAAGTTCCCTTACTAAAAATGCTTTCACATGGTTCATTACTTTGCCCCCTGGATCCATAGACACCTGGACCCTCTTAGAAAGGTTGTTCCATGAACAGTTCTATATGGGACAATCCAAGATAAGCCTAAAGGAATTAGCAAGTGTTAAAAGGAAGTTCACTGAACCTATAGATGAATACTTAAATAGGTTCAGGCTCTTGAAATCTAGATGTTTCACAATAGTCCCTGAGCATGAGTTAGTCGAAATGGCCGCTGGTGGTCTGGACTATTCTATTCGAAAGAAATTAGATACTCAATACTTGAGAGATATGGCTCGTTAGCGAGATAGGGTTCGACAGTCGAAGGCTAAAGGCCGAGAAGGCCGTGGCTTCTAAGAGTAATAAGAAGGAAAGAGTCTCCTATGTCGAAACGGAGGAAGGTGAAGACTACCCGAATTCAAGAGGTCGAAATAGATCTCGAATTGAAACAGCTCCACCTTACTCTTGTAAACCCTAGTCCCCACAAAAGGGAAAGAAATTGTTGAAAATGAGAAAATGACAAGTTTCAAAGAAGGTGTATACCTTCGATATAACAAAGTGTGATGAAATCTTCGATTTACTAGTCAAAGATGGCCAATTAATTGTGCCACCAAATGTCAAAATACCTCCTTTAGATCAAAGAAAGAAGAGAGGATTTTGTAAATATCATAGTTTCCTAGGCCACAAAACCTCACGTGTTTTCTTCGTGGACTTGATTCAAAGTGCAATTAAAGAAGGCAGACTAAAGTTTGCTGATAAACCAAAAATGAAGGTGGATGAAGACCCCCTGGATATTGCAGACACCAACTACTCCGAGCCTTCGAGCATTGGGGACATCAATATGGTGGAAGCAGATCAAGGGGCCATTGCATTGAAAGAGGAAAGCACTGAGAGTGAATGTTGGGTGCTGGTCGAAGTCAATAATGGAGTCACTGAAGACGTCCACAAACCACTGGAGCCTTCGATCGAACCAACTCCAGCTGTTGTTTCAAAAGGAATCTAGGCTACTGAGGGTCAGGAAAATCAGAAACAGATTGACACAAGCATCAAGGCCCGAGGCTCAAACCGAAAAGGTTCGACACAAAACAAGCTTCCTCAAAAGAGACATGGATACCTGGTGAACCTAGTGGGAAGTTCGACTATCCGTAAAATATTCGCTTCGAGAGTTCGAAAGTCCAATCAAGACGCCAAACCATCGGGATGGGAGATGATGATACGTAAGGGAAGATAAAGATGGTAACGCTCTCGAAGAGACCGGGCACCTTAGGGAGCCGGAAATTTGATTATATGGTAAAATATTCGCTCCGAGAGTTCAAAGATCGGATCGAAGACATCAAACCATCGATGGGGAGATAATGGTACGAAGGGACCAGATGTGGATGTCAATATGGTGGACATGGAGAGACCCTGCCCGAGATGCAGAAATGGAAAGATATCTCAAAAAGAAAAATACAAAATGGAGGATGGTTATGCAGATACTAGTCTAAAACAATATCTCATGCTGTGCCATAAGGGACATGCTGAAATGATGCTTTGTCCAAGATGCAGCATCATATGCAATGAGAGGATTGCCATGGAGTTCGAACGAAACAAAGGGCTCGAATCGAGTAAATTCGCCAAGACAACCAATTGTTCGATGCTACCCTAGAGTCGGGAAAGTTTGTTGGAATTTTTAGTACGCTGTCACAAAGGGGCAACCAAGTGCTTGATTTTCCTAAGATGTTCAGCAGCATACGACCAGAACATGGCTGGAGCTTTCGAAACGATTCCCTTCGCACCATGCTCGAATCACAAGGAAATTGGTCAAATAAGTCGCTTCGATGGTAATCACACCAACGAAAGCCCGATAGCCCATATCCAAAGGGTGCTCAAGGGTGACATTTGAGATCCCCGTATACCAATGCATGATGGTCGCAAGTCAAAACCAACAAAGGAAAGGATAAATGGGAGGAAATGAGCGAAAGCGCCATGCCATGATATACCGAGACAATTCAACGCAACAAAGAGGGAAGAACCGAGGATGGAAATTATAAAGGTAAGAATCCCATGTCAAGATCCCAATGGCAAAGAATGGATTCAAAAGTCGAGAGGAAAGTTTAGCGACAAAGGAACAGCCTCGACCAGCAAAAAAGAAGCGTCAAGCACCAATCAACCACCAACAAACAAGCAACTTGAAAACAAACCCCCAGTTAGTAGGAGGCTCTTTTCTGACACGAAACCAGAAGAATCGAAAGAATACACTCCAAGTCCACAAGAAGATGAGGATATGCTTACAGATAACTTCGAATCAGAAGGGGAATCCTCACTTAACCTGAACTGCAATGTGGTATCTGTATTACCATCTGAATTCGGCCAAGAGACCGAGATCGAAGAATAGGAGGAAGAAGACACCATTGATTTGACGAAACACAGGCCAGTCTGTTACTATGTAATGGATAATGGCGCCGTCGAAGAACAGAACACATTCTTCGAACACCCAGATCCCACCATGAAGAATCATTTGAAGCCGCTGTTCATTCGAGCAAAGGCTGGAGCCCACGGGGTGAACAAGGTCTTAGTGGATGGAGGCGTTGCAGTTAATCTGATGCCTAAATTCATGCTGAAGAAGTTAGGCATTCAAGAGGGTGATGTTAAACCTCACAACATGGTCTTATCCAACTATGAGGGGAAGGTAGGACAAACGTTGGGGGTCGTGCAAGTGGAGTTTACGTCGGATCAAGTCGCAGCCCACTATGTTCATGGTGATCAAGCCAAAGCAAATTATACCGCTGTTGGGAAGAGAGTGGATTCATGGCGTAGGGCGCCCTTCGCCGATGCACCAAAGGTTAGTCATCCGAGAGAAGATGGTATAGTGGAAAATATCGAAGCGCACTGAGCTACTTCATGGCAACACCAATCTAGTTAACAAGAGGAATTATGACAAGTATCTGGCCAGAATAGCTCCCTGTACCCCAAGCGACCAAATGACTGAGACAAGAGATGCGCATTACTATATGACCCTTCGCCATGATGGCATGTATTGGGATAGGAAAATAATTAAGGGTGATGAAGGAGGCGAAGGCACTGCAAAGACGGCCACCAGCCGGGAGTTCAAGACCCCGCCATGATCGAATCTTCTTTCTTCGAAGGATTTCGGCCTATAAGGCTGAGAACGAATTGAAAGCGGCTTCAGAGGCTGCAATAGAACACACAGTTGAAGTAAACAAACTCGAAGGGAAGGGTCTGAAAGATTCACCCTGTGACAAAAACGAAATTGACCAAAGGCTTGACGCCATTTATGATACGGAACCCTTGGGCTTCGAGAAGGATCCAACAAACTCAGATGCTAAGATGTTGGCACAAGACCAACTCGAAGAAGTGAATTTGGGGGATATCAATACGAAAAGAATCACCTACATAAGCGCGAAACTCAGCCCAAGCCTCAAACAAGAAGTGATCGAAGTCCTCAAGAAGAACAAAGATTGCTTTGCATGGGACTATGACGAAATGCCTGGTTTGAAAAGAGAGTTAGTGGAGCACAGACTTCCAATTAAGGATGGCAAGAAGCCCATCAAGCAGACTCCAAGGAGGTTCGCGCCAGCGGTGCTCACAAAGATTAAAGCAGAGGTCGAAAGGTTGCTGCGGTGCAAATTCATCAGAACCACAAGGTATGTCGAATGGTTAGCCAATATAGTACCTGTTATTAAGAAGAATGGTTCATTAAGAATCTGCATAGACTTTAGGGATCTAAATACTGCAACCCCAAAGATCAATACTCTATGCCTGTGGCAGAAATGTTAATAGATTCTGCTGCAGGATTCGAATATCTAAGTATGCTAGATGGATACTGATTATAACCGATTTTTATTGTCAAGAAGATGTTGCCAAGACAAGATTTCGCTGCCCAGAGCCTTAGGCACCTATGAATGGGTAGTGATGCCTTTGGTTTAAAAAATGGGGCAACTTACCAAAGAGCAATGAACTCCATATTTCATGATTTTATCGAGACATTTATGCAGTGTACATCGATGATATAGTCATCAATCTATATCAGTAAAATCATCTCATCATTTGAGCCAATCATTCGAAAGGATGAGAAAACATGGTTTAAAAATGAACTCTTAAATGTGCATTTTTGTGCAAAGGTGAGATTTCGGGTTTTGTGGTTCATAAAAAGGAATCGAAATTAACCAAAACAAGACCAAAGCCATCATGGAGACTAAAGCCCCACCTCGAAAAAGGAGTTGCGCCTCATCGGGAAGATTAATTTTCTCAGAAGATTCATTTCGAACTTAAGTGGGAAAACACAAGCTTTCTCTCCACTACTTCGTTTAAAGCAAGGCCAAGCCTTCAAGTGGAGCGAAGCACAGCAGGAGGCTTTCGACAAGATTAAAAGATATCTCTCTCAGCCTCCTATCTTGTCTCCTCCTTCATGGGGAAAACCCATGAGATTGTACATATCTGCTTCTGAACTTACTATAGGTAGTATGTTAGTACAAGAAGATAATAATGGTGTCGAAAGAGCCATATATTATTTAAGTAGGGTGTTAAAAGATGCAGAAACTAGATATAGTAATATAGAAAAGTTGTGTCTTTGTTTATACTTTTCTTGTATGAAACTTAAGTATTATATAAAACCTGTTGATGTTTATGTTTCATCTCATTTCGATGTTATCAAACACATGTTTTCCAAACCAATAATGCATAGCAGAATTGGTAAATGGGCTTTGGCCTTGACGGAATATGTTTTGACTTTCATGCCTTTAAGAGCAGTGAAGGGTCAAGTAATTTCTGATTTTATTGTGGACCATTCATTGGTTGAACAATCATGGGTTATGTCGAAATGCAACCTTGAAGCTATACTTTGATGGTTCGACCCACGAGAGGGCAGCGGGTTGAGTTCTCATAATTTCTCTCGAGGAATTCCAACAAAATTCAAGTATAAATTAGGCGGTCCTCGTTCTAACAACGGTCAATACGGCGCCATTGTTGGACTTGAAGCTTTGTTGGAATTGGGGCAACTAGAGTCGAAATCAAAGGTGATTCGAGTTAGTGGTCAAGCATAACAAAGGAATATAAGTGCATAAAGGAAAACCTAATGACCTACTTTGTTATAGTTAATGTGCTACTCAAACAATTCGAGTACATGGACATTCAACATATACCAAGAATAGAAAATCAAGAAGCAAATGACCTAGCACAATTGGCTTGTGTTATAAAGTTTCTGCTAAAAACTTTGAAGATTTGATCGAAATAAGAGGAAGAGTCATGGCTACTAGACTTACACCATCAAATCTAGAGCATATCAAAATAAGTTATGGTGATAAAGATAGGTTCGAAGTATTAGCCATAGACACTTTAACAGACTGATTGAAATCCATTAATAAGGTATTTAGAAAACCCAACATTGAATGTGGATAGAAAAATAAAATATAGAGCGTTGTCATATGTCCTTATGGGAAATGAATTGTTCAAGAAGACCCAAGAGGGCGTGTTACTAAAATGCTTGGGAGAAAGTGAGGCATATCTAGCACTATCAGAAGTCCACAACGGGGTATGTGGAGCACATCAAGCGGGTCATAAAATTAAATGGTTGCTATTTCGATATGGTATGTATTGGCCCAGTATGCTCAAAGATTGTATAGATTTTGCTAAAGGATGTGAAGAATGTCAGAAACATGCAGGGATTCAACATGCTCCTGCAAGTGAGTTGCATTCGATCATTAAGCCATGGCCCTTTAGAGGATGGGCATTAGATTTAATAGGAGAAATCAATCCTGCTTCATCTAAAGGTCAAAAATATATCCTGGTAGGAATAGACTATTTCACTAAGTGGATCGAAGCAATACCATTGGTAGCTGTAGATCAAGAGACTATCATCGAATTCGTACAAAAACAGATTATCTATAGGTTTGGGCTGCCAGAAAGCATAACCACAGACCAAGGATCGGTGTTTACTGGTAAAAAGATGCAAGAATTTGCCCAAGAAATGGGGTTCAAGTTGCTAACATCGACACCATATTATGCTCAAGCAAATGGTCAGGTCGAAGCAGCCAACAAAGTGATAATAGGTTTGATTAAAAAACATGTTGGTAAAAAACCAAGAAATTGGCATAAGACTTTAGATCAAATATTATGGGCAGAGAACATCCCTAAAGAAGCTACTAATACTACACCTTTCCAATTAACATTTGGTCATGATGCAGTCTTACCAGTAGAAATTCATCTACAGTCAGTTCGAATTCAAAGGCAAAATGAAATCTCATCTTCTTTATATTGGGAAATGATGATGAGTGAGTTAGTTGAGTTAGATGAAGTAAGGTTGCATGCATTAGAAGTCCCGATGAGGCAAAAGGAAAGAGTGGCTGGCGTATAACAAAAGGGTGAAAGGTAAAACATTTAGTGCTAATGACTTAGTGTGGAAAGTTATATTGCCCATGGACAAGAAAAATAAAGCATTAGGTAAGTGGTCACCTCATTGGAAGGACCTTTTCGAATAGTGAAAACATTTTCAAACAATGCGTATGAAATCAAGAGTTGGCGATGACAAACGAATCCTAAAGGTTAATGGGAAGTATTTAAAGAAATATAAACCACGCCGCAGAGATTCAATAGTAGCAACGTAATCATAAACATATAACTAGATGCCAAAATGGTGAATGGTGAAATTAATTGCCAAAATGGCATTGTCAAGTGTTACAAACAGACATTCAACTAAAATACAAGATTGCTTTAAATAAACAAGTTTCAGAAGTGGGTATTGTTCCTTAATCGATCGAAGATGCTCTTAAAAGATTCAAGCTTGTGTTGAGTAGAGCGTTGGGCTCCTTCTAAGATAGCAACTTCGCCTTCACCGCCACCGCCTCCGCAAGCCCTTTGTTCAGAAGTTCTTCGAATCGATTACCAAAAGTATTGACTCATATGCAAGTTGTTGTCACGAGCTTCCTTAATTTTATGTTGAAGTTCCTGAATCTGTTTCTCCCACTGAAGAATGGATTGAGCTCGAAGATCATAATCAACTTTAGCTTGCTTGATATGCATGGCATGATCTTCAACCTCTTTAGTAAGTTTCGAGGCGTGTTCATAAGCGGCCCATTGCACTTCGCTTCTCTTGGACTTTGTTGGCAGCGGATTCTTGTTGAAGGAGACATCCGCTACGTTATCGATCGTGGATCAAGTTCAAATAAAATGGTGCTAACTTCCGGGAACATGTGGCGAGATTGACTTGATTGATAAGTCCTTCATCATAAAGCAAGTCAGATTATCTTTTCCGAGTACTTCAATAAATCCACATCAAGGATTGTTTTCAATCTTGTAAAGAAGTACAACCCTATCATCAGAAAGCACCGAGTCAGAGGTCGAACCAGCATTAGCCTTAGGGAGAGGAGTGTTTCTCTGAGCCAGTTTAGCTTTCATGTATCCAATAGGGTCAGTTCGTTTCAAGAGGGCTAATTCTTCATTGTCCTGCATTTAGAAGACTCTGAAAGCTCCATACGCAATGGAGTGACATCCATTTCAACGTCCATTGGTTCATTAGTGGGAACATCTATATCACGCCGGTGTGCTGGATATTGTTTTGTTTATCCCCAGAGAATTGTGCCTCGGTGCGCCATCGATTTTGTTCTCGGGTAACTCGTAGGTTACACGGTCAAAGACATTCAAAGATGCCATGGCTCGCACCTTCGCACCAACAATTCGATATTGTTCTAGCCATATATCTTTGTTAAGGTCTCCTGTATTCCTTAATCATCGAGAACTCTTTGTTAAGTTCTCAATCAACAATCGTGGAACTCTTTGTTAAGTTCTCAATCATGTCGGCCAATTTTGTTTAAGGTCTGTGTATTCCTTAATTATCGAGAACTCTTTGTTAAGTTCTCAATCGTGTCATTTTTCAATTTTGTTTAAGGTCTCTGTGTATTCTTAGTTCGTAGAACTCTTTGTTAAGTTCTCACGTGTCATTTTTCAATTTTGTTTAAAGTCTCCGTGTATTCTTAGTTCGTAGAACTCTTTGTTAAGTTCTCACCGTGTCATTTTTCAATTTTGTTTAAAGTCTCCGTGTATTCCTTAATTATCGTGGAACTCTTTGTTAAGTTCCCAAACATGTCAAGTTCTTAATATATTGTTTTTCTTTCGCTTGAAGTTCGCTTATCTTCTCATAGCATTTTCATTAAAATTGTTGTCAAAGTCATTTCGCCATACTGCTATCCCTGTTGTTAAAATCTCCTAATAATTGTGCACTGTTGTATTAAAGCATTCCGTTGATGCTTAGCAAGTTTTTTCTTCAAGCGTTTTTTCTTGACTCCGTAGTCAAGATATGTTATCTGCTTTCAGGCTTTGGTTTCCGCGAGGGAAAATTTTGTTCTTCGGTATTCAATCCTCTTCCACCTTGGATGTTCGAAAGTTGTCAATCTTTCTCACTTACCAGGTCTAAGATGATTGAATAGGGGCAACTGTCGCACCCCAAAATTTACCCTCCGTTTATTTTAATAATTTTGTGTGGCTCATGTCGCATCATTGCGTTTCATTTACTAAATTGATTTATTTTGGTTGTCAAGCTTTTCAAAAATATAGAATTTAGTTGTGTTGACGATTGGTCTAAGGGGCTCTCATATTTACTCAAGGTCGATTCTTGATCACCGTGATATTCTCTCGTCGAGCTATAAGATTGTACACTCAGCGCTCATCCTCCTCCTGTGCTTGTTATCATCACTTTTGGGATTCCCTTGAAAATACACGGATTCAGAGATGTGAACTACCTGGTAATTCTTGTATGCATCTTCGTGTGCTTACTTGAATCGGATCAAAAAGCTTTGAGCGAGATCATCAATTGGTTTATGATTAAGGTTTCTCATGCGTGTGTATTGTTGTTGATGTTTTACCTACTAATGGAAGTTTGGTTAAGACGTTCAAGACAAATATCAAAAGTGGCTACGGAAAGGAAGTTTGTTGGCTTTGTCATTTTGCTGGCATTTCTAACTCAGAATCGAAAAGGGAATTCAGGACTTTACTTTTAGCTCAAGATTCATGTCTTTATTGCAAATATCAGAATTTTGTTTCATGGGTTCACCAAAGCCCATTACCAATTTACTCAAAGAATCAGAATACTTTTACAAAAGATATTCAAGTCTTGAATTAAGTTATGCCTTTGGTGCTACAAAGTTCGAAATTATAAATTGTATCAACATTGGCAAAATTGAATTTCAAATGCCATTCATTCAAATTCTATTATGGAAAGGACAAGTTTGTTACAAGGATATGTTTTAGATTTACAATTACTACAAAAAACTTCTAAATCCTAAACATAAACTTTCGTAACATCTTCTTCGATCTTCCAAGTCCGTCCAAGCCTTGCTAAAGCTCACGCCTGTCCATGTTCTTTAAAATGTCCTCATTCATGTTACATGAAAAACAAGAAAAAAGAAGTGATTAGCATCAAGTCATAATTATACGAATTTTAAGCAAGAAATTAAAGAAGTTTCTTTTGGACTCATCATTAGGGTCTGTGTCAGGAATCAGAATTAAGGGTTTTTGATTATATACAAGCGACTAAGCCTCGGAATTTTAAAGTTCCGTCATCGGCCACATCCTCCTATTGCAAATCACAACAACCTTTGTTGTTGGTTCACAAAAGGAGGTGTGAAGTGGAAAATCAGGATTAACATCATGTTTCTCAAAACAAGCAAGATATCCAACCCAACAGCAAGTTCAGCCCAAGATAAATTCAACACAGGCAGCATGTAACATACATCAGCAAACAGAAACAGGCAGCAAGAGAGAGTGATATTTTTTTTTACCCAATTACTTGGTTATCAACAGAATGTGAATGGTTTTTACCCAAGCAACAACAGTATGTAATGACAGAGAAAGCAGTATTACCCAAGCAACAGCAGTATGTAATGACAGAGAAAGCAGTATAGAAAGCGACAGCACAATATGTTATAGCAACCAATGCAAGTAACAGGGACAAGAGAGGCAGAAGGGGAGGATAACCAAGCATATATCTGTTCTAAACAGCTAATATCAGGAAGAGGACAAAAACGAATCTCAGAAAAAAGTGAGCATAACATCTGTCCTTAAGATAACAGCACAAGATCGGTTAGGGAGAGACCATTTTAGGGGGAGAAGAGTGTCTGTTCAAGAAAAAGGAGAGAGCATTTTATTTTTCAAACCAAAAAGAAAACCATTTTCAAAACCAAGAACATTGTAACATATGTTCTATCAGTATCCTTCAGAGGTCATCAAGAGAGTAAGCATCAAAGGATACGACAATGGCTATCCTTCAAAAGGTTGAGAAAGGTCAAAACCACAGTAGTTGACCTCCATCTATCAATAGTGTGTATCAAAGGAGAATGATACCATGATGGGTATCTCTCGCACATCAGAAGGTCAACAGATGACGACACCACAACGGTTACCCTTCCTCTACCAAGGACTCAGACAGTCACCATCACTTCTAACAAATCAAAGGTTGTGTATAGATCCACGACTTGTTCAAAAAAAAAAAGAAATGAAATAAATAGAAAAAGACAAAGAGCCCGCTAAGTCGGAACTTAGTAATAAGTCGCTTAGGCAAAATTTAGGGAAAGAAAAATCCCGAAAGGCATTTTCAAAGAAAAGTTCTCAAAATAACAAGTCGTGTGGTTAGACACCAAAGACAAAATGTGAGTGACTGTCGTGTCCAAGAAACCTCGTATTGGTTCCTCAACCATCATAAACGCCTCTCGAGAGATGAGTGCTCGACGTGATAGTTGAACTTAGGACCAAGAACATCATGGAGAATGGCGGCACCAAATATTTTGAGCTCGAAAATCTTTTTTCTAAAAACCCGTGAACTGCACTCACGCTACAACCCTCAAAAGTCCTAATTGAAGCATGGGTTAATTCAAAAGCATATAACAAAGAGATCGCCACCGACTCCCAAGGTGTGCTAAGCACCGTGTTGGTATCATATGTCTGCCTTATCTTTCAAAAGAAATTTTCGTTGCACTCAAAAGTGTTTCACCACAAAAATCATAATGTTTTTCATACAAAACTTCAAGACGATAAATGTTGCATTATAATTGTCACAACAAACATTCTTCTACATGTAAAACATTTGTTTGACATTGAAGAAGTTCTCATAATGAACATCGAAGAGTTTAACTTTGTCCAAAGAAGAGAAGCTTGATTATTCTGCCGAAAGTTAGCGCTATTTGTAGGGCGGGGACGCCTAAGGACCTTTTGAGCATATCACAAGTTGTCTTCTCAAGAATTTGGGGCAATCAAGTCGAAATTCAGCTCCGAATTTCGCCAACCGGGCAACTTAAAAGAGCAATCGCAGATGGCTGGTCCTTCTCAAAGAATGGATAACCCGATATCCGGCTATTTCATGATTCACCAACTCGCAATTACTTCGAGACGATGAGTCTCTCTAAAGCTCGCCCCGGGCAGGTCTTCCCGATGCTCGTGATAGCTCCTTATTCGATGCGTAATCCGAGGAAAATACTCGAGATGTAGAAGTCTTTCCAAGACTCATTCTAAAGCAAGCTTGCTGAAAAGATTCATCTGAAGCAACTACTTCGAGATGATGGAGTCTCTCCAATATTCATCCTGGGGCATGTCGTCCATCTACGCAAAGTCCGTCACTCTGAGGTTCAATAAATATAAGGAGGTTATTTTGAGATGCGGAAACACCTCCAAAGCTCCTATCGAGGCATGATATTCCCATATCAGAATATCTGATTCCTTTAAAAGGCTGACGATCAGAATACAGGATGCCGGGGCACTCCTTTGTAGGAAAGATTTCTAGAAGGTCTAACAGACCAGGGCAGGTTGAGATTCTGAAGTCGACATATCTCTTAAGTGAAAAATCTAATGTAGCTGCATTCCCACGCATGGGGCACGTCTTTAATCATCATTATCTGATCAATTCAGAAGTTTGCTATTCTTCTTTCTACAAGAATTAGCATTGCAGCCCTTCCAGTGACAATTCAATATTCGGAGCTTGGTCAATCATCTTATTGTGCCATGTTCTTCCATCCTCCGAACCAGCTATGTCGGGAATTCAGTTTGATAAGCCAGTGCATTAACCAGTATATTCATGCATTCATATCATATACTACATAGCATATTCATTCGTAAACCTCATCCAGGACTCGGGTTATTCCAAGATCGGTTAGTGATTTTTCTCAGCAGAATCATAATTTGGAGACTATTTTTGAATGACAAATTTAGTTATTCCGATCACAAGATTGAGGGCTCGACCATAATTGGTCTACCACGATGACGATTCTCAAATTGAATATATTCCAGAGTGATTGGGTTTCCCTAAGCGAACTCTTGTATCAATGAAGCTTCTTATTCAGGATTTCCCCAATGATTCTTCTTCATAGAGTTCCTTTTAAAAAATATACCCCATTACAAGCAGGAGACTTTTCTCAGCTGACAATCTAGCTTTTCTCCCCAGTGCCAGGAGAATGCTTGTGTGAAAGACAATCGACAATAGTGTCAATTCTCCAATGAAGTCTCTTTCCCAGAGAATCGATTGATCATCCCAAAGGAACTCTTATGACAACAGATCGCTCAATTGATTCCCCGTTGATGTCTTCCTTCTCTCAACAATATCGTGAAATCATACATTATTTGCATTAGAAAAAATCATATCATGCATATCATACTCATGCATTAGCTTCGGCTATTTGTTTTGCAGGTTTTTCAACTGAAACTGTAAATATCCTCGTAAGGATCAAATTGAAGGATTAGTTCTCAGACGACAAATTATCCTCTTTTTCTACAAGCACAAGTTATATACTTGTATGGATCTCAACAACTGAGGTTTTCTCCAATCGAGGTTTCTTCCCCAACGAAGTAGTTGTCTCTTTCAGTTGGACTCAAATGTCAGCAAAATTATTCAATCGGGAATCCCTAGTGAATTTTCCACACGATCTCCTTACAGGGTTTCCCCAGCGAAGCTTAATTCACTCCCCAAGTGAGTCTCCTTCAGAAAGGATTACTACAACATTATTCTTGTTATTTTCAAAGACTTCTTTCAGACAAGAATCTTCTCGGCAAATGGTGGTGACAATAACTTCCACAATTTACTCCTATGAGCCGTTCTCAGAAAACTACTTCGAACTTCTGGTGCGTTTATTTCCCCAGTAAGTCATCAACTACTCAACAATAACTGTCCACCCGGCGGGATGTTTATTCTATCTTAGGATATTTCTCCAACTCAGAAGTTGATCCACACATCCACTTGCTACAACGCATTGTCCATACAATGTCAGCAAATTGAAGCTCGTTACCCTAGAATTTTTTCACCACAACCTGAATCGATTCTTCTATCAACGGTAAAGCTATCTCGCATACCAATTGAAGATCTTGTCAACTCGTGGTTGTTCAACATGTCCGTACATGTTCAAGAAAATCTCTCATCGCAGTAAACGCCTAAACAAGATTTACCGACTTTATAAACATCTATATCACGCCGTGTGCTGGATATTGTTTTGTTTATCCCCAGAATTGTGCCTCGGTGCGCCATCGATTTTGTTCTCATGGGTAACTCAGAGGTTACACGGTCAAAGACATTCAAGATGCCATGGCTCCTCGCACCTTCGTGCACCAACAATTCGATATTGTTCTAGCCATATATCTTTGTTAAGGTCTCTGTATTCCTTAATCATCGTGAGAACTCTTTGTTAAGTTCTCAATCAACAATCGTGGAACTCTTTGTTAAGTTCTCAATCATGTCGGTTTTCAATTTTGTTTAAGGTCTCCATGTATTCCTTAATTATCAGAGAACTCTTTGTTAAGTTCTCAATCGTGTCATTTTTCAATTTTGTTTAAGGTCCTGTATTCTTAGTTCGTAGAACTCTTGTTAAGTTCTCACCGTGTCATTTTTCAATTTTGTTTAAAGTCTCCGTATTCCTTAGTTCGTAGAACTCTTTGTTAAGTTCTCACGTGTCATTTTTCAATTTTGTTTAAAGTCTCCAGGTATTCCTTAATTATCAGGGAACTCTTTGTTAAGTTCCCAAACATGTCAAGTTCTTAATATATTGTTTTTCTTTTCGCTTGAGAAGTTCGTTTTCTTCTCATAGCATTTTCATTAAAATTGTTGTCAAAGTCATTTTGTTAATCCCTGTTGTTAAAATCTCCTAATAATTGTGCATCGTTGTGTTAAAGCATTCCGTTGATGCTTAGCAAGTTTTTTCTTCAAGCTTTTTGACTCCGTAGTCAAGATATGTTATCTGCTTTCTTTGTGGCTTTGGTTTCCCAGAGGGAAAATTTTGTTTCTTCGGTATTCAATCCTCTTCCACCTTGGATGTTCGAAAGTTGTCAATCTTTCTCACTTACCGTGTCTAAGATGATTGAATAGGCAACCGCGCACCCCAAAATTTACCCTCCGCTTATTTTAATAATTTTGTGTGGCTCATGTCGCATCATTATGCTTTCATTTACTAAATTGATTTATTTTGTTGTCAAGCTTTTCAAAATATAGAATTTAGTTGTGTTGACGATTGGTCTAAGGGCTCATATTTACTCAAGGTCGATTCTTGATCACCGTGATATTCTCTCGTGTCGAGCTATAAGATTGTACACTCAGCTCATCCTCCTCCCGTGCTTGTTATCATCACTTTGGGATTCCCTGAAAATACACGGATTCGTAGATGTGAACCACCGGTAATTTTGTATGCATCTTCGTGTGCTTACTTGAATCGGATCAAAAGCTTTGAGCGAGATCATCAATTGGTTTATGATTAAGGTTTCATGCGTGTGTATTGTTGTTGATGTTTTACCTACTAATGGAAGTTTGGTTAAGACGCTCAAGACAAATATCAAAAGTGGCTACGAAAGGAAGTTTGTTGGCTTTGTCATTTTGCTGGCATTTCTAACTCAGAATCGAAAAGGGAATTCAGGACTTTACTTTTAGCTCAAGATTCATGTCTTTATTGCAAATATCAGAATTTTGTTTCATGGGTTCACCAAAGCCCATTACCAATTTACTCAAAGAATCAGAATACTTTTACAAAAGATATTCAAGTCTTGAATTAAGTTATGCCTTTGGTGCTACAAAGTTCGAAATTATAAATTGTATCAACATTGGCAAAATTGAATTTCAAATGCCATTCATTCAAATTCTATTATGGAAAGGACAAGTTTGTTACAAGGATATGTTTTAGATTTACAATTACTACAAAAAACTTCTAAATCCTAAACATAAACTTTCGTAACATCTTCTTCGATCTTCCAAGTCCGTCCAAGCCTTGCTAAAGCTGCTGCCCGGTCCATGTTCTTTAAAATGTCCTCATTCATGTTACATGAAAAACAAGAAAAAAGAAGTGATTAGCATCAAGTCATAATTATACGAATTTTAAGCAAGAAATTAAAGAAGTTTCTTTGGACTCATCATTAGGGTCTGTGGTCGAATCGTAATTAAGGGTTTTGATTATATAAGCGACTAAGCCTCGAATTTTAAAGTTCATTATCGGCCACATCCTCCTATTGCAAATCACAACAACCTTTGTTGTTGGTTCACAAAAGGAGGTGTGAAGTGGAAAATCAGATTAACATCATGTTTCTCAAAACAAGCAAGATATCCAACCCAACAGCAAGTTCAGCCCAAGATAAATTCAACACAAAAAGATGTAACATACATCAAGAAATGTAAACAAAGAAGAGAGAGTGATATTTTTTTTTACCCAATTACTTGGTTATCAACAGAATGTGAATGGTTTTTACCCAAGCAACAATAGTATGTAATGACAGAGAAAGCAGTATTACCCAAGCAACAGCAGTATGTAATGATAGAGAAAGCAGTATAGAAAGCGACAGCACAATATGTTATAGCAACCAATGCAAGTAACAGGGACAAGAGAGGCAGAAGGGGAGGATAACCAAGCATATATCCTGTCAAATGCTAATATCAGGAAGAGGACAAAAACGAATCTCAGAAAAAAGTGAGCATAACATCTGTCCTTAAGATAACAGCACAAGATCGGTTAGGGAGAGACCATTTTTAGGGGGGAGAAGAGTGTCTGTTCAAGAAAAAGGAGAGAGCATTTTATTTTTCAAACCAAAAAGAAAACCATTTTCAAAACCAAGAACATTGTAACATATGTTCTATCAGTATCACCAAACGAAAAAACAGTTCCAAACCATTGACCAAGATCAAACCTTTTTCTCAAAGAAAAAATCAGAAAACTAATAGCATCTGTTCTTACAGACCCTATCCGAAAACACCAAGCAAACTTATTTTGTTTCAAGAACTTGTTCATTCCAAAAAAACCAGATACAAGAATCCCAAAACTTGTTCCAAACCATTTTTTCTAAAACCACAACGCAAACTCAGAGTAATCAAAACAACCGAAACCCTAACCATAGTCATCATCTTCCCTAAACTAACAACCCTTCAGACTATTTATTTTTCAGAAATCAAGTTCTTATCAGAGAGAGACAAAGAGATGGAATGTTCGGATTCAGAGAGAAAGAGGGTCAGTTATAGAAAGATCTCACCGAGATAACCACTACCGTCACGTCTCCAAGGCTCAGAGTTCGCCATCATCGCCGGAATCACGATCCAGACACCTAGGGTTTCGGTAATCCCTTTCAAGATCCGGACCAAATTGTGAGGTTTCTGCAAAAATCAAACACAAGAATCATAACCAGAAGAACGAGGCGAGCCAAGATATGAAAGGAAATTTGAAATCGAGTCGCTTCACTACTGTGATTTCTCGGTCGATGCTTCTGCTCCAAAGGAGCTTCAAGAAGAGAGAAGAGAGATTTGATCGTGAGAGAGCGCAGCCTTGTCCCATTCACTTTTTCTTTTTAGTTTAAAACTTAATTAATTAAGTTTTTTTTATTAATTAGTTTTTGGTTTACATTTTTTTTATTTAATTAGATTTTGTTATATTTTGGTGTCTAGGTCTGTGGTGACAAGTGTCACCACCTCGTTTTTTTTAAATTTATTTTCTTTCCATTATTTTTCTTTTGGTTAAATAAGTTGTTTATAAAAAAGAGAAAGGGTAAAGGTAATTGTAAGTAGTACACTATCTTGACCGTGGGGCATTTTGAGAAAGATCCGACGATCTAGATCATGAGCACATGTTAAAATTTCACGACCGATCGTACAAGGATCGATGGATTTCTTTCCGACACGCCTGCACTCGCTCATACTGTGCTATTTCTAATCCTTACTCTTTTTCAATTATTTTATTTTATGTAAATAATATTTTATTTTGTGCGATGTACTAAGTAGTAATTAGTTCTGATAGCTCTTATTTGATAATTTATCGATTAAACTATTAGTCAATTTCTTATCAAATAGGAAAGATCATTTCTAATAATTACTTAAATTTCCGATTGTATTGTGTGATGATTATTTGTTTGTTCCGCATTTATTCACCATTGTACACTGTGCACACAATTAAATTTAAAATCAATCTGATTCCATATTTCATCTCAGCACGTATCGCAAAAACACTTTCAATAAAACTCGATCCAACGTCGAGTCTTCTTCTCAAACCTCAATTCAACGTCGAGTGCATTTTCAAAATCTTTTTCATAATAAAGTACAAGTTTTTAAGTCGTCGGACGTTAGACCAGTTGCTTAAAAACTTGTCCCCCAAACAAACTTTAGTCTTTAAGTCGTTGGACGCTAGACCGTGGGTTTAAAGACTCCTAAATAACGTGAACTCGCTTTCACTTCACTTTTCTCAAGAAAACTTTTGGGTGATAGACGACTCAGCGAACTCGCTCCTCGGTTTCTAGTATTTGAATCGTGAGACGCTAGCCTCGTTGTTCGGTACTTTTTCATCCACATAAAAAACAATTCAACTCACTCAAAACCCTTTTCTCGCTCATATGCGATCATCAAACTCTTTTCCGACAAAGAGTGTGCAATAGTCGTTTCAAATACGAGCGAGGACTTAAGCTTTTCAAACAAACAAAACAAGTCCTAGTTCAAAGTATTCGAAATGTCTAAATGCACGATTTTTCTTATAAAATCAATACAACAAACTTAAAATCTTTTTAAGAGGAACTACAGAGTTTTGACTTTCCCATTGCACAAGGGAATATGTAGGCACACGGTTCCGAAACCGTGTCAAACTCAAAATAATAATAAACAATTTCTTTTTCTTTTGGGTATTCATAACTTAGCAATAAACACACACACAAACGCGTAGAATTAAATGGGTCCCATCGAGTACGATGGATGTAAGGGATGCTAATACCTTCCCCTTACATAACCGACTCCCGATCCCACTTTTTGGTCACGAGACCGCCTTATCCGCTTGTTTTGGGTTTTATCTATATTTTCCCGTTCTTTTTAGAACAAATAAAATTAGGTGGCGATTTCACTGTTTTCGAGAATTAAAAGATTTTTGAAAATCGAGTTGCTTCAGGAGGTATTGGTTTTTTCTTCTTCAGTATGAGGTGCCTTTTCGCTCTCTTGAGGAACTTTGAGAGGAGATTCTGGGTGAGAAGTCTCTGGAGGCACTTCGTAGCATCTTCAAGCATCGCTTCGCTGGTCTCCTGAGAGAGGCGAAGTGCCTGGTCATCCGGCTGTCGTAAGCTCCAGTGGGAGTTGCCATATTAGAAGAGCCTTTCTTCTGCACCAGATTACTCGAATCTCCATGTGGAGAAGAATGGATCGGAGCAGCTGTTTGTGGGGGAGGAGTCGAAGTAGCTGGGATCGGAGTCGAATCATCCTACACAAATAAAGAAAGATTAGAAACTTATAACTAAGGTACGAATAATCATTGTCAACAATTCAAGTGAATTCACCCGTGGATTATCCGCAGATATGTTGTCGTTTATGTGTTCCAACATTACGTTGAGGTCAAGGTGGATTTTTGGATTTTTGTGAGGAGCAACATCCCGTAATACTTGAACTGACTTTGTAGGATTTTGTATCCAAATGTGCGATAGCAAGAGTCGCCACCGACTTTTATTTTTATCCAATTAAGGAAGGTAAAAGTAATGTAAATGACCTTCGTTAGATTCTCGAGTTCGGGAGAATGGTTATGAAAAGGGAAGGTATTAGCACCCCTTCCATCCGTAGTTATCTACTGGCTCTTAGTTGCTCTAGATCACTTTTTAAAATTGCTTTCTTGTGTGTTTGACAAAATGTTTTGAAAAGGCATTTCGCTTTGACTTTGCAATGACTCATGTAAGAGTGTATACAAAGTGTTCGAAATGTTTAGTTTTGAAAAGAATTTGAACTTTGAAAAGTGTGTGAGGTGAAAAGCATTGGATAGAGCAAGCAACTAAAAGACTTATTTACCCACCGTAATTGGTCGCTTTTGTTGTACTTTACATTCCTTAGAATAGCGCTAGCCATACCATTAGTTGGTAGGTAACTCCATTCGTAGGGATGTAAGCGGGACATTCAAGGGACATCGGATGGTCATAGAAGGCACTTGTAGGAAGTATCCTAGCACATTCAAGGACTATCATCATTTTTCGTAGGCTTACAATCGAGGGTCAAGATCATGTATTCGGAGGCGACATCGTGGGTCTTATGATCTTTGTATCAAGGGACTATGATGATTTGTTTGGAAGGCAACGTGCTAGAATACCTCTACGCTCGAGGGACATGACCATTTTGAATTGTAAGGCAACGAGAGCGAATTACCCTAAGTGCATGTGATAAAGTGTGTTGAATTCGAATATATTATCTTGAAGATTAGTGTGAGCTATGTCCAATTATTATCTTGCCATACACGCCTAATTACTAGCAATTGATAAGGGTGCGAAAGTAAAATGCGGAATGTAAAGGTGAAAGTAAACCTACGCTATTACAAGGCTTGGGGCGTATACATAATTTAAAATGCGGAAAATAAAGTCCTAAATTAAACTATTACATCCCATGAGCAATTACATTATTGGAAAAATAGAATGATAAAATGATAAAGAGAAAATCGTCTAATCGATCAACCCTGCATAAAAGGAAGAAATCAAAATGCAATATGAATCGAACAAGAGAAAAATGTTAGAAAATGCAAATTTTAATATAAGAAAATTAATATAGGCTGGAAATAAGATAAATACATTAAAATAATTTTTAGGATTTTTGAAAAGATTTAATAATTAAAATGCAATTAAAAGTGAATTAAATGCAAAATAAAAATAAAATAAATATGCATGCAAAAATTATATTTTTAATTTATTAATTAAATAAAGATTTTATGACAATAATGCAAAAGAATAAATGTTTTGGTAATTTTTAATGCAATAAAATTATGAAAACAATTAAAATAATATGAAAATATTGAAAATAAGAAAATATAGAAAATATGCAAGTTTTAAAAAAGAATGCAAACCGGTGCCCATAGGGATCAACCGGGACCCCGACTTTAGACCTTGAGAACCAACATGTCAACCACTACACCATGTGTACATCCGTGTTTGAAAACGGACTTAGTGGATTCTCACACGCCGCCTCCCGACTTGCTTCTTCTCCGCATGGAGACTTCATCTTCTTCGCTTTAAATATTTAGTTAGTGTCGCCATTGTTCGACGAAGGTTCCCGCAAACATCAAAAACGCAGACACATAATATAAATAACATTTGAAACCATGATTCGATTCCTCGTGTCATCCCGAGTTTAATGGTATAGGTCTTGTTGGCCAATTTTTCCCGTGAGAGGAACCCTAATTCGATAACAGAACCCTAATCATGGTAACATACGCCTCGCCATGGAAATCCAATTAAAGTACCCGTAAAGTTTGCAAGCTTATCACTAAACACAAAACATCAACAAATCGAGTTAATAATGCATGAATGAAGGAATTGAATTTTGAAATTTCAAGAACAAACCGAATTCGATTTCGTGATTCTTGATGGTTTTGATGAAGTAAGTATCTGATTGACTCGAGATGCCAAGGAATGCAATGGAAACCTCAAAATTGCTTGAGAACTACCGGAAATAGGATTGCCAATAGCTTGGGTGTCACGATTTTTTGAGTTTGGGAATAGGGTTTCGAGCAATTTTTCCGTCCCTTGTGATTGATATGCATCAAGTATATATGCCGGATGGATTTGGCATTGTTTTGAAAGATTTGATCAATAATCAATGAAAATCAATTTTGATATTTCCATGAAAATCAAATTTTCAAAACTTGTTCAATTCCAATCAAATCTTCCCATATTTGATTCAATTTTGAAATTGTTGGCATTTATGGGTTAATTGGATCACAAGCAAGCAATAAAATCAATCTTTCAATTAATTTTGATTTTATACTTTATTTTTCAAATTAATTTGTATTTAAATGAATAAATTCCAAATTAAATAGGAAAATAAAATAGAAAATCGTGGCATTGGGCTTGACATTCCTACTTGCATGAGGAATAAGTTTGGATGAAGAAAAGTAGGCCCATTTGCAAAAGATTTGATTTTTGAAGTATCTCTTTGTGCATTCTTTCAAAATCGCCAACTTGTGGATGGTGTAACTTGCTCAATTTTCCACATTTTTGAGTGTTCTTGGACTTTTGGAAAGCTCTAAGAGTCCTCTAAACAATGTCTTTGGTTTCATCTCAATTGAGTTACTATGCTCAATATATCTTCAAATCAAAAAGTTGACTTTTGTTGACTTTGAAAATGACCAGAATGTTTTGAGCTATACCTCTCAAATGAAGCATTTTTGACATTCTTGTGAGACATGAAGTTGTAGAGAATTGAATTTCTTCAAAATGAGATTTGTGGAAAATTTCTGAAAAGTATGAGAAAGTTATGATCAATCAAAGTTCGCTTGACTTTTCACCTAGAAACCCTAATTTAGAAAGTTCGACTTTTGAGCAAATCTTGAGTTTTCTTGATGAATCATGATCAACCCTTGATCAAATGATGAATGTAACTTCAAAATTAGGATGTTGACCAAAAATAAAGTTTGACTGTATGTTGACCACAGTTGACTTTTTGTCCAATACAACCGATTTTCAAACCATTCGAGCAATTGTCCGAGGAAACTCGACTTGAAGCTTGAAACTTGACATGGAGAATCTTTGAAACATATGAGGAAACATGAAGACCATTGGAGATATTGGAATCCATCTTGACTTGGGAGATACCAAACCCTAGTTTGGGTTGATCTAGAGAGTTTGTCCGATCAACTCGAGGAATCTTTGAGCATAGATGTATGAAATCTTTGAGAAGATGGAGGGCAAATTTGGGGTATGACAATGCCCCTGCTCAATCTTCTTGTACCGAGGGTTAGATAGACATGCTTGTCTTTCGTGACCTCAAGGTAGAAGATGATTGAACACCGAGTACACCCGAAAATTTGCACTCGCTATCACGACGATGCGGGAATGGGCTTATGATGCCATTTAGAGAAGTTGAGGCTTCACTGGGAACGAGTCGCACGCTAGACTCGAGGTAGTAAATAGGAGAGCCGACGGAGATGGGCTTAAGATGCCATCTAGAAAGGTCGATGCCGGGAGAGTCGATGTTAGATCAGAGATGTTCCCGAACGAGAGGGACGGGCTTAAGATGCCATCCGGCGGAGTCGACGTTAGACTTCGTGTTCACTTTGAATGAAGTTATTGGTCCGTATTGATTTTTAACCATATATGCAGATTCTAAAGTGAAGAAATGTTGACAAGTTAGTCGAGATGGGCTTAAGATGCCATCCAAGGCAATCGAGTCGCACGCCGCATCAGAGTCATTGCTGATAATAAGGAATCGTAATAAATCTTCGTTGATTACTACCGAGGAGATCAGAGTTGGCAAAATGTGGATAGCTTCCCCGCAGGCATCGGGTGTTTGATCCATTGCCTGTTATCGGAGGATAACCAGAGGTGGTCTTTTAGATAGTTTTCCGCCGGTTCGGGCTTAATCTCGACCATTGTTCGAGGACAACCAAGGGCGTCTTCAGATAGTTTTCCCTTGATCGGGCTTAACTCGACCTGCTTATGCTTAGTGATCATACTGCTTTTGAGAAAACAAGAGAAACTTTGATAGAATATTCGTTAGTTTTATGCAAAGTATGATGCATGATGTTGTATATGAATGACATATGCATGAATTATGACTTTATGAGAAATGTATGGATGATAGATTTTGTGATATTTCAAACATATCCATCTGAAGAAGATGCGGATATTCTGCTTGAAGATTTCACTTCGCTTGGGAATTGTGTGGTGAGAACCCCGCTTTGAAGGAGGAGAAAGATATTCGATTCCTCCGATGCACTATCCGACCAAGTCTTGGGCCTAGATATTGTTGGAGGTAGAGATTTGAGAAGCCTGTGGAGATCTCATAGACCCTCGCCGAGGAGAATCTGGAAGGCGATCTGGGGACCTTGTATGTAGATCCCCGAGGAAATTTAAGAGGCGCCACTGGGATTCGAGTGTAGATCTCACTGAGAGCATTTGATGGTTGTTGAGACCAAGTTAGAGAGTCCTGAGCCCGTTGTAATCTCGGGCTGGGAATAAAGGTGTATGTTTCTCCGATGCACTATCTCGACCAAGTCTCGTCCGATAATACTGGGAAAAGGGAAGGAATGAGAAATATCCGCTGGGGATGAGGTGTTACCGCTGAGATCGATGATACCCACTGGGAAGGCGTGTCAGAGTGACACCTTTATGCTGTGGGGAACTATTTGGTGACTTTCGTCATCATCCCAACCGAACTCGTAGTGGGTACCTTTGCATGTTCACTTTTCGTATGTTTGTGATTAGATTCTTATTGTCAAGTGATAATCATTCAAACAAACGTTGACTTATTGCAAAAACATAACAAAGGAAAATTGTAAAGAGAAAGAACTTGTATTTATTCGAAATGTATGTATGGCCAAGTAGTTTTGTACACAAGAAAGGTAAAAGTTATGGAACAATCTGTTAAGTTCCAACTATGCTAGTACTCATACATTTCGACTATCTCATCTCCTTGTCACAGAGAAAGTGAGTGACCGATCTTCCATTTGAATCTTGAATGCCGATAGTAGTCGAAGGTGTGATCCGAAGAGACATAGTCGCATTTAAATCCCTAACTTTGCCTAGACCGTTCTTTCTAAGCCACCAATGATACCTTTTTGCCCAAGCCGCTTTTCGTGTTTTCGACTTGCCGTGTACATGTTTTGATATATCCTTAATTTTTGCTCGAACCTTTGGCTCGCCAGATGCCCTTATTTTTCCTAGGTTCGCCGACCTAGCGGTCTATTTCATGCGTAGTATTTTTTGACCGCTGCTCACAGGTGTGGGAAGTCTTCACCATCCATGGTGCTAAGTATCATAGCTCCACGAAAATACTGCCTTGACTACAAACGGTCCCTCATAGGTGGAGTCCATTTGCCCTCGATCACTCTTGTGGAAGAATGATGCGTTGACTACTAGATCACCGACTTGGGACTCGTGTTTGACCTTCTTGTTAAATGCTCCGATCATTCGCTCGATAAATCATCCATGGCATGGATGAGTCGCTTCTCATCAATCAAATTAATCCGGGTTGCCGAACTGGACCCAATCGCCTTCGCCTAACTCGCCTCCTGAGGACTCGTTGAGGTATCCGAACCTCGAGGTGCAAGAGACCCATACCGAGACAAGAGAGAAGGGGTTGCCCCGTTGATGTTCAGGTTGGTGCGATAACCATGAAGAGCAAATGGTAACATCTCATGCCAATCTTTGTAAGTCATACTATCTTCGATAATCTTCTTAATGTTCTTATTGGCGGCTTCCACGCTACTGCTCATCTTAGGCCGATATGGAGAGGAATTGTGATGCTTGATCTTGAATCAGAGTGAGTGATCATCTTGTTGTTGAGATTGGAACCGTTATCTATGATAACTTTCTGGGTGCCATACCGATGATAAGATTATGTTTGATGAATCGAGCCACAACATTCTTGGTAATGATGCATACGAGGTCGCTTTTACCCACTTGGTAAAGTAATCAACAAGGATGAAACGATGCCCATTGGAAGTCGTGGGCTTAATCTCTCCGATCATGTTAATGCCCCACACAAAAAGGCCAAGGAGAAGTTAAACGCTCGAGGTACGGAGGTACATGTACTTTGTCTCGATAACCGGCACTCGTGACAAGATCGAGCGAAGGTGACAATCGCCTTCCATGGGACCAATAGTAACCCTCTCAAAATCTTCTTAGCCATGGTGTGTCCAATCGAGCGGTACCAAATTTCGTAACTCTTCCATGATACGCATTGTCGCTTTCGGTCTACACAATGAGTAAGCATGATCGTGGTCAGGCTTTTGTATAAATGTCGCTGTCGAAAGAATTTGGAAGCAAATCTTCTCATGAACTTTATCGCTATGTATGCCCCTCGGATATTCCCGAGTCTCAAGATACCTCTTCACGCCGTAGTCCCAAGGTTTCTTCCGGCCAAGCTCACAACAATACGTCTTCCAAACTTCTCAATGATGATCTGGGAGCCTGTCCCATCCGACCTTGAACATAGATGACATAGTAGCCAATGCGCTCGCCAACCGATTCTCTTCTCGTGGAATATGATTGAAAGTGATCTCTTCAAAGTAGGGAATCAAACTCGTAACATGCTCGAGCATGGAATGAGATTCTGATGCTTGATCCCACTCGCCTTAATGGATCGATCAAAAGCCAGTCTCCATACACTTGTAAGAACTTGACTTAAGTCAATAGCATTTTAAGACCCATGATGCACGCTCAGACTTCGCCATGTTGTTAGTGCAACTGAAACATAATCCGGTGAAAGGCGATGTCCGCCGTAGGGATGTAATGATGGCGCCAATGCCATTGCAAGCGCGCTTGAGGCTCCATCAAAGACCATAGTCCATCGATCCCGGTTCAGTCCTTCGTCTGGCCTCGGTTCTTCACAATCAGAATTAGTAGAACATCCTCATCCGAAATTCGAACAGATAGACCGATAGTCATCTACGGCTTGATGAGTCAAATGATCGGCCACACTTCCTTTGATCGCTTCTCGAGAAGTGTAACGGATGTCATATTCGGTCAAGATCATTTGCCATCTTGCAATTCTTCCGAGAGTCGGTTTTCAAAAGATGTATTTTATCGGATCCATCTTGAAATCAATAAGGTAGCGTGTGAGTCAACATATACTGCCTTAGTCGGCGCAGCGCACCCCAAGCCAAAGCGCTGCAAGTTTTCGAGTTGTGAGTATCTTGTTTCACGCCGTAAACTTTTGCTAAGGTAGTATATTGCATGCTCTTTTCGACTGGACTGCATGTTGCCCCAACACACACCCCATTGAATTCTCTAGCAACCGCTACATGATAAGAGGTCTCTCCTTCGGCTGCATCGTGATAGAGGATTCAGAGGTACTCCTTGATTTTGTCAAAAGCGATCCGCAATCGCCGCCCATTCCACTACTTGATCTTTCTTAGTAACTTGAAGATTGGCTCACAAGTAGCAGTGCTAATGTGCAATGAATCGCAATGTAGTTCAATCGGCCCAAGAAACCTCGACTTTCTTTGAATAGCTTTAACTCTAAGGGATCAATTCAATACCTTTTCCATCGACAACAAACCCTAGGAGTTTTCCTGACCTAACTCCAAAAGTGCACTTGTTGGGTTCAATCTCAATCTGCATTTCTTCAACCCATCAAATAGCTTCGCAAATGATCATGTTCTTCTCACCGTGGATCGAGCTATCATGTCGCCGACGAGACCTCTATCTCGTGATGAATTATGTCATGAAATAATGTCACCATAGCACTGATAAGTGGCACCGCGTTTTAGTCCAAACTATAACCTTGTAGCAGTAGCGCCCCACCGTAACAAAAGTAGTCTTTCCATGTCTTCGAGCCATTTTGATCCGATTGTAACCGAGAATCCATCCATGAAGGAGAAAACCTTTGTGTTGAGCGGTTGTCAACCGTAACATCATTAATGAGGAAGGGAAATCGCCTTGACTTGCTTTGTTCGTATCTCCATCCACACACGCATTCTTCACATCCTTCTTAGGTAACGGTACCATTAGCAACCCACCGGGATAAGAGGTGACAGTTTAAGAAACCGCGCTGAATTGTTTCATAACTTCAGCTTTGATTTTCTCTCGACATCTCGTGACGACGCGACAAACCTTCTGCTTTCACCGAGAAAACCTTCTTTGTCGGCAATCGGTGTACCACGATATCAATGTCCAACCTCGCATGTCTTCAGATGACTGCAAAACCTCGACATAGTCTCGTAGCATCCGAACCAACCTCTTTAACACCGCCTCAAGACCCGCTTCCTATCTTGATCTCTTTTTCCGTCTTCACAAGACTCCAAATTCACAACCTCAACTTGTTTCGTGTGGCAGATAACTCGCCTTCTTGTCAGAAAGGGCCGCAGTTCTCCGGCACTTCACAATCTTCCTCCACTGCCTTCGGGTTTGTAGATCGGATTATCAAGTCATATTTAGCACTAGCATAGTCATATTAACTAGATTCGGAGGATTCCAGTTGTATCACGTGGGTGGTAAGAAACACATAGCTTTTGAAGGGGTGATAAAGCAAAGAAAGAAAACAAACAATTGAATGCAAAAGTCCAACGATTTATTGAATGAAAATACGCAAACGATGATAATAACCCTCAGAACGAGCCATGATGCCCCTGCAAGGCACTAGGGCTTTCAAAGTTTATTGTTCAAAACATAAAGAAACAAACGTTAAACAAAACAAGAGCAATTACTCCCCGACCAAAGGAGATTGGTATGACGCCTTCTGCCTTCCAACTGTCGAGCCCATGTTCGAGTCAAAGATCCACTTGTCATGTCAAGT